>JAMAFV010000010.1:488292-1205808 GCA_023625935.1 Eurotiales sp. R13A2 | reverse complement strand
CTTCCCATATAGGAATCCCACTGTGACCAGCCAAAACCCACTGAAATCCCAAAAAAAATCCCAATGCCCACCCTACTTTAAAATAATCCTTAACTTGATCTTTATAGAGTACTTTATTATGGTGGTGTTAATAAAAAAAGATCTTACATTTGTAGTTGGATAGATTTTTATATTTAAAGTGTTTATTTTTTTTATAGATATATCAGTATTTTAGGTTTCTTTAAGGATATTTATACTTTATTTATACAGTAATACTAGATATTTATGAAAATTAATAATTAATTTTTTTACTAAAGTAATATATTTTATATCTATTATTATAATATATTATTTAATATATTTTTTGATGTAAATATTTACCCAAGCTTGGGTAATATATATATATATAATTAATAGTATATTTTAATTATTTATTATATAGTTAGTATTCTTTTAACTGTAAAATTTATTTATATATTTTAGAAAGAATTTTATTATTCTATTTATAGATTAAATAATTTTGATTTACTTATTTATAATACTTGTTATAATAATTAATATGTTCTTTCTATATATATTAAGATTTTTTTTAGTAAGTTGTCTTTATTAATATATAGTTATATAAATTATCTTCTGATTTTTTTATATTAAAAATTAATTTAGTCTGAATCTTTTTATTTTCTTAAGATTTTTTCTTAATATAATAGTCTATTATTCTTTAAGTTTATAACTTTTATCTATCTTTAACTAATTTATAAAGATTATATAAGACCTTTTAGTTATTTAGTGTTTTTCTAACTTATTTTCTAATCTATTTTTTTTAGTTTTTATTAATAGATTTTTCTGATAATATCTTATCTAGTACTTTTCTAATATTTTTGTAGAAATCTAGTAAGGTTTCTGGTATTTCTTAATTTAAATCTAGATAGCTTAATATCTGTTTACTATCTATCTAAAATGCTAATTAAGTATAAAATAACTTAATTAATAAGAAATTCTTATAGTTAATACTTTTATTATTATCTTTTAATATATTATTTTTGGGTATTTTTTTAGATAATTTAGTATATTTAATACTATTTCACTTATTCTTTAAAAATGTATAGTTGTTATTATGTGATTATATTATAATATTATTTATTTTTGCTATAACTATTAGTATAAATTATTTTTAGTTAGGATTTAATTTTTTTTATGCTTATTTATAAGCTTATTTTTTCTTATAGCTTTTTGATAACTTATTATTGATAAAGTTTGGTTCTATATTACTCTTATCTGAAGTGTATATATAGATAGCTGTCACAATCTGCTGTTATTATCTCTAATTAGCTGTTTTTTGGGCTTTTTTTAGCTTATAACATTTATTCATGAAATACCCTGATATATTATAGTTAAAATAAATTTTTTTTTTAATTAATTTTTTTTTTCTTCTTTGGTTAGTGTAGTATTTATTTATATAATAATATTACTATTTTTGTTCTTAATTCTTTTTTAAGATGTATTTATTTTTAAAAGGGTTTACTGCTATTCTTCTTTCTTTATATATTATATAAAGATCTGTATATTAATTTGTGTTACTGCTTTAGCTATTTCTTTAAATATTGTTGATCTTAAAATAATCTAGGAGATATAGTTCTTTATATCTTTTTTTAGATTCTTGTAAAACTGGTTATGTAGATTTTAGTTATTTTATATAAAATATCCTAATATTTATAAAAATCAAGATAGATAATCTTCTATAGATCTGATCTGTTATATTTATTTAATTTTATTAATAGTTTTAAGTTTCTTATTAATTGATCTGTATAACTGGTTAAACTTATTAATAAATATAGTAAAACTAGTTATTAAATTGATTATTTTAAATTCTTTTTGATCTCTACTATTAAACTAATTAATAATATATAATGAGAACTATTCTATAGCTTTCTTAATAAGAAAGTTTGTTGTGGTGATAATCTTATTAATTTTATTTATATAGTTATTATAAATAAAATAAATCTCTAGCTATATAATAAAGATTTTTAATATTCTATATTCTTTATTAAACAGTATAATTTTTCTAATCTTAAGTTGGTATTTATTAATTATTTAATTAATAATATTTCTTTTAAGTTTCTCAATTTATTTAAAGAGATTGATAATATTATGATTATTAATTATAATAGAATTATTACTATTTAAAGTCTAAAATACTATTATGATTGATTAAAACTTCTCTTTTATATAAGGGTCTTAAATTATTAGAAATTTTAATTTATTACTATTAAAATATAGCTAGGATAGTTTTTAATAGTTAAAGTTAAAAGACTTTTAAATATAAAAATTTTAATTAAAAATAAAATTTTAAGGATAAATATTTTATTTATAGAAGAATGTATATTTAAATTATTATAGTTAATTTAAAACAGTAGATAAAAACTAGCTAAAAAAAAAGAATTAGGTTTTTTATATATATAAAATAATTTATTTAAGAGCATTATATATTGTATTTTTAAATATAATAAACTATACTATGTGATAAGATATATTATATTTTAAGATATAATATATAATATTAAAAAATAAAGTCTAGATTTAACTGGATTATAGTTTTATTTTTTTAAAATTATTTAATTTTTATAATTTGTTTTTTTTTATATTTTTAGTTTTATTCTTGTAGGAGTCCTGTAATAAGATTCTTATTTAAATAATGTTCTTAGGACACTATTCCTGTGATTCTGTTATTCCTAGGATTTTTTTTCTAGAATATTATTTCTGGTGCCTCAGGCACTAGCAGGTGAATATATGCTATAATTCTCCTTTAGGTGCTGTAGTGGCTGTTTTGCGTACCGCTTACATAAGTAGCGTCCAGGCTAATTACGGATTAATTGGCTGTGACGTGCTGATTCTGACACATATTAGCATTTTAAATTTTTTTAAAGACATTTAAATTTTATTTATATAGTAATACTAGATATTTTTAAAAACCAATAATTAATCTTTTTACTAAAATAATATATTTTATATTTATTATTATAGTATATTATCTAATATACTTCTTAATGTAAATATTTTTTTAAATTAAAGTAGTATATATATATATAATTAATAGCATATCCTAATTATTTATTATATAGTTAATATTTTTTTAACTATAAGATCTATTTATATATTTTAAATAGAATCTTATTATTTTATTTATAGATTAAGCAGTCTTAATTTATCTATTTATAATATTTATTATATCTTTAAATATATTTCTTTTATATATATTAAGATTCTTCTTTACAAGTTATTTTTATTAATATATAATTATATAGATTATCTTCTGATTCTTTTATATTAAGAATTGGTTCAGTCTAGATCTTTTTATTTTAAATCTTCTACTTATTTAGTATCTTTCTAACTTATTCTCTAATCTAATTTTCTTATTTTTACTAATAGATTCTTTTAATAGTATTTCATCTAATATCTGTTTAATCTCTTTAAAAGGATTTAATAAGGTTTTTAATATTATTTAATTCAGATTTTAATAGTTTATTATTTATTTATTATCTGTCTAAAATATTAATTAAGTATAAAATAACTTAATTAATAAGAAATTCTTATAATTAATATTTTTACTACTATCTTTTAATATTTTATCCTTAGATATTTTTCTTAATAATTTAATATATTTAATACTGCTCCATTTATTTTTTAAAAATATATAATTATCACTATATAGCTATATTATAATATTTTTTTCTTCTATTATAATTATTAATTTTATTTTTTATTTAAAATTTTATTATCTTCTTATTAATATTTAAATTTATTTTTTTTTTATATATATCAAATAACTTATTATCAGTAGAGTTTAGTTTTATACTGCTTTTATTTAAAATGTATATATAAATAACTATTATAATTCTCCTTTAGGTGCCGGAGCGGCTGTAAAGCGAGCCGCTTACATAAGTAGCGTGTAGGCTAACTATAGATTTATTGGCTGTGACGTGCTTGTTCTGGACATTAGGATAAAATATTATTTTTATATAATAATAAAAGATTAATTTAAATTAAAAATTTTTAATAATTAAAATGAAAGTGGATCTAAATATTTAAAAATAAATTTATTTAGTGTAAAATATATTGAATTCTTAATTAGGAAACTCGAAACTCGCTGAGTCGAGTTAGGGTTAGCCCTAAACTCGACTCAACTCGACTCATAACAACTCTAGCCTTTCTTAACAGGCCAACCAGAATAAGACCTCACAGGCACCTCAACGCGCACCATCTATATGCAGTAATTACTAGTAAGTAGATCATAAACAAAATAAGTGTCCTAATTGTTCTAGCTAGTCATATCTATTATATTTTGTTGTTATATATGATTTGTAAGGCTTCAAAAAATAAAGTGGACCGCAGGTGCGCGGTTTACCCGGGTGCGCGGTTCACTCGGGAAATACGTTATCAATCAAAAGCCGACGACGGCAACTGAGTACGTACTACGTACTAGGTAGGCAAATGAATAATCCAAGCCGGCTAAATGTGCGTATTCTGCCGCTGTAGATGTTTAAGCTTTGCGGAGTACGAAGCATAGATGATAGACATTCATGCAGTACTATCAAACCAGGGTCTTATGTACTATCATTTTCCCTCCATGTAATTTCTTCGTGGGTTTCCCACCCTGGTCTTATTTATACCGCACACGTGGGCTATACAATGGCTTCCCCCAACGAACCAGACGGAACCTACGCCCAGAATGTCCTGAGAAGTATTACTATTCCCAACGTGGACGACATTAGGGGTTACATCACACTACCAACGACGATCGAAGGAATACAAATTACCTGGACCTCATCTGATCCAGATATTGTCTCTGACAAACCTACCGGGGTTGGTAAAATTGCACCGGGGGTGGTCAGAAGGCCGCCTGTCGGAGCCGCACCAGCACGAGTGACTTTAACTGCTGCAATTAAAGACACAAAAATCACGCGGGACTTCCAGCTTACAATCCAGGCTTCGGTCAAATTAGCTCCTTTTTCAGGCTACGTAATGGTCAATTTTGTGCGCTCCAATTACCAGCGCGGACAACAGGTGTACATGGCATATAGCCTGGCCAACGACCCGACGCAATGGAAAGCAGTTAACAACGGATAATCTATTCTTATCTCCACCAAGGGAGTACACGCTGTTCGCGATCTATCATTTATTTGCTCCCCAGAAGGCGACAAATTCTACTTTCTTGCCACCGATCTCAATGTTGATGGTGTGGAGTATGGCTGGCGCGGTTGGGACTGGACCTAAAGTGAGTGTAGTCGATATATTGAAGTCTGGGAGTCGCGCGATCTATGCACCTGGTCTGATCAGCAATATATCCTTGTTGCTCCTCCCGAGGCAGGTATGATGTTCGCGCCAGAGGGGATCTGGGACCTCGAAATTGGCGCGTATGTAGTGTTCTGGACTTTATCTATGTATCTGGTTGATAGCTATTATACTGAAGATTCTGATGACCTGAAATGTTGATACCCGCTTACATGGAATTAGACGCTGTATGCAACTATGCGTGACTTTGTGATTTTTATTCTGGTGTGGGTTATAAGTGGTAGACCTAACCACGGCATACTGGATGTTTGTATGATACTGGAGGAAGAGATGGGTTACTACTATTGTTTTGTCTGCGATCGGATATCCACCGGCGTGGGTGTTACTTGGTATGCTGCTGACTGCCTTGTAGATGATATATACTAGGAACACTTAAAATGGGTTCTTGCTCTAGAGGAAGACTGGCAGTTAATTGCTAGCTGTATTATGTATAGGGCTATGAACACTGTATATGCTGAAGCACCCCTTGTGTTTCGCGCAAACCCTGGTGATCTATGTGGGAAAGGGTATTATTTTTTCTCTGATTAGATATGGGCTGATTCACCTGTTGGAGAATCTATGGAAGAATAGTTGTATCTATACTGGATTAATGATCTGAGCTTGGGTCAGTGGACGTCTATTAAGTGGAAGCAGAAGCCAGAGTATGAAAGAAGTTGAGGTGTGATGCGGCATGGGATGATTATTAATCTTATGCTGGCGGACTATGTAGCTATTTGTGGCGTAGAGCTGGTTTTGTTGAAGGTACAGCCTCTGTCCAAGGTTAGGTATATTATTGGTGAGGTTTTGGATTTGTTGGGCCTGGTTGTTATGGCAGAGTATAATGATGGTGTGACTGAGTTGTTTGGTGACAGGTATGGGGGATACATCTTGTCTGGTTCGGGGCCGTGGATTATGCCAGGCAAATATTTGATGGTGGTGTCGTATACAGTGTTAGAAGTGACGAGGACTGCGTCGTTTGATGTGGATGTCAGCTAGCTGTTGTCAAGTAGTGTAGGACTATTTTTCTCAGCACAGCAGAGCCCGCTTTTCTAAGGATACGTCAAAATAAACCACTGGATTAGACCGTTGGACGGTTCTCGATGATTTTCTCAGACCAGGTCCATTCCTTATGTTGGAGCACACGATCTTCCAAACATGAAAAAGAACTCTCTTGCATTATCTCCCAATAACGACAGCATCGCTCCCACTGCGCACAATTGGTTTAACAGTTCAACTAGATCAACCTACTTAGTGCTGCAAAGTACGGAGTACAGATCAGTCAGATCTTAACATTTGGATGCACTGGGTCCGAGACTATCTACTCCACCGCTTGTCGATAAGATAAGCTCGATTTACCAGACAGCTGACATGACAGGACATGACGGGAGCTTTTTGGTAGCAATAGCTGGAAAACTTCTATTCCATTCGACTCGTGTCGAAACTATCGCACTAGCAATAACCAACAACACAAAACAAAGGTCGAATATGGATAGTAGAAGACCTGCAAAAAACGCCGAATCCCGTTTTCCAAAAACTCTTTGTGTGGCCCCATGAATAAAAAGATAGAGAAACAGTAACACCGCCTCTAACTTGGTCCCTTTTGCCATTCCCAATTATAAACACCCAAGCTCCGGCCAACGGATACCAGTTATAAAATAATAATAACAATCAAAAGCAAAGCAAGTATAACCAGAGAAAGAAAAGCAAAGAATCAAAAACAAAGAAGATACAAGTTCAGTCGTACTCGTCATCGCCGTCTCCGCCTCCACCGCGGCCCTTGACGCCATCCTTGCGGATGGGATTTTGATGCCTTGTAAAGCGAAGCATTTGCTCAAAGGAGTGCTCTCGATGACACTGGGGAACTTCTTGGCGGAAAATACTTGGAATGGTTCTGAAAAGACAGAGGCAACGAAAGCGGACCCGTGATTGAGGACTGGAGCACCTGAAGCGTCTGGGGATTGCGACGTTCGCACATTGACAAAGTTCTATCTGCTAGTACTAATGCTGGTACTAGAAACAGCATTTAAATTTATATATAGCTATTAATTCAGTGTTAAGCACTAAGGAATATTAATATTCTAGTATACTATCTATTTAGTTAATAAAGTATTAAAATTTATATAAAATATATTTTAAAATCTTACAGTACTATTATTTTAATTTAAATTTAATTATAATTATAATTATTTATATAGAGATTAAATTAAATTAATTTTAATTTATTTTTTAATATTTATAGCCTGTAGAAATTTTATACTATATTTAGATAAAAGATTAGAAAAATAAAAATTAAAATAGAATTTTATTACTGTCGGAAACTTCAGTTATTTACCATCAGAGTATAGCTAGGATAGCTCTTAATAGTTAAAGTTAAAAGACTTCTAAATATAAAAGTCCTAATTAAAGGTAAAATCTTAAGAATAAATATCTTATTTATAGAAAAATATATATTTAAATTATCATAATTAATTCAAAATAATAAATAGAAATTTAGCTAAAGAGAGAATTAAATTCCTTATATATATATAAAATAATTTATTTAAAAGTATTATATATTATATGATTTATATCTTTTAATAAAATATATTATATAATACCAGAAAATAAAATCTAGATCTAATTAAATTATAGTTTTATCTTTCTAGAATAATATAATTTTTATAATTTATTTTTTTTTATATCTCTAATCCTGTGCTTGTAAAAATCCTATAATAAAGCTTCTATTCTAATAATATCTTTAAAACATTATTTCTATAATTTTATTATTTCTAAGATTTTTTTCCTAGAATATTACTTTCAGTGCTTTAGATACTAATAGATAAATATATACTATAATTTTACTTTAAATACTGCAGTGGCTGTTTTGCATACTGCTTACATTAAGTAGCGTCCAGACTAACTACGGATTTATTGGCTGTGACGCGCTAATTCTGACAGAATTCTATTATAAGATTTTTATAAATACAGAACTAGAGATATAAAAAAAAATAAATTATAAAAATTATAATTTAATTAAATCTAGATTTTATTTTTTAATATTATATATTATATTTAAAAATATAATATATTTTATTATAAATATAATATATTATATTCTAAAATATAATATATAATATTCTTAAATAAATTATTTTATATATATAAAAAATTTAATTTCTCTTTTTTTAGCTAATTTCTATTTATTATTTTAAATTAATTATAATAATTTAAGTATATATTTTTTTATAAATAGAATATTTATCTTTAAGATTTTATTTTTAATAGGACTTTTATACTTAGAAGTCTTTTAACTTTAACTGTTAAGAGCTATCTTAGCTATACTCTGATGGTAAAAGACTGAAGTTTCCGACATTTTTTATAGTTATTTATATTTTGCTAGTTTTATAATTAGTTAGTATATATAGTACTAGCTTTTTAAAAACCTTTCATATAGAACTAGAAAGAATTTAACTAAAATTATATAGAATAAAAATAGTAATATTTTAATTTTTTAGTACTTTATTAATAATATAAATCAATATAATCTGCTGGGCTTTTTTTTCACTAAGTGTAGCAGAGTTAACAAGCCTTATTCTTTATAGCTCCTGTTGCATATATTAATGGGGTCTTCCCCAGATCCTTTAAATATGCAGGCTGCACTTTCTTGTCACCAAATTTGATGCTTACTGCATAAAGAAGAGGGGGGAAAAGCCTGAACGAAGTGTTACTGCTAGACTTGTAGCCGAATGCTGACCTAAAAAGGTAAAGTGGATTGCTTATCAGAAAATCTCATGTAAGAGAACTACCCTAGTGAATCTAGCAATTCAAAAATTCCATGTAAATATAGGGCTTTGAGTATAGTGCAACGATATGTAGCAAGACAAATCTAGCGGCGTTCGTAAGCCCACTATTGGCACGTGGTGGTAACGGCAATAACGATAATCCTACAGACTTGGCAATGGGAAGGCAATCTAGTTCCAGGGGGTATTGATGAGATAAGCATACATAGTATTCGTACTCGTATAGCTATATTATAAAAGTAATAAAACAGCAGATGAAATAATTCGATGGACAGTTTCCCTGCAATTAGCTGAGCAATTGGCAAGCTGTCCAGCTTAGTCATCAGTTCAAGTACCACGTAGCTGAATTCGTCTTGTGCCAGCTTCTCAGATTACCGGAAACATCCATGTTTTACTGATTCTGTGGGTGACTTCTCTATGGAACGCGGACCCCCATTACCCCCGATGTAAAGTTCTAAACCTAGCTAGCCCCGCGTTTGGGAACCCAGTCCTCTGGAACCCAGACGGCAGTGGCGTCCATGACAGGAAGCAAAACAGTGTGGTGGCATCCAATAATCTGCGGACGATCCAGGGTATTGCATAACTAACTTCAATCACCACGGCGGCGAGTCCATGGGCACAGTAGGCGCCATGGCCTGTTCCACCTAGAAGAGTCAATCTTGTAAGCTTCGACACGAAATCTTAGTTCTAAAAAAAGGACTTTATTATCCAGTCCGACCAGACATGCTGTTCCTCCGTCACTTACCACATAGTAATCTAACTACCAGGAAAGCGAACTACGACAAGAGCAATGGATCGAAACAACGTGCCGGCACTTGAACCGTCAGCCGGGGAGAGAAGCAACCTGGTCAACCCCTACAATATCAACGTTTACATGTACATCACGGCATCTTTGGGGTTAGAATTTTCGACTCTAGCAGTTTTCGTCCGAATTCAGTCCTCCATTATCGGCTGTGGAAGTACTCTGTCAAGGTGTATTGTGACCCTGTTGGTGGTTAAGATACTAAAATCTAACAGCATTTTGTGGTGCTATTTCAACGCCTCATACCGCTTTGAAAAATATTCAAGATTCTAGAAAAAGGATTTGTTCTAACACGATGATGTTCATTAATCAATTTTTCATTAGCCAAGGTTATCGTCGAATATGCAGGAAAACGCACGCGAACTCCTTTTATGATTCGCTCGGTATGATGGCGAGAGGAATGCCTAAGTAGAGCCCCGCCTAACAAGAAGACACGCATATTAAAGTGCAGAACATTTGATTTCATTCGTCGGTCGGCAGTTTTACATGATAGAAACCCTTCTATCAAACTCCTCCGATACTAGTTGGATTTCTCCTCGATTGGACATTCCCGATATCATTTGGGAAGGTAGCTGCGTAGTGTCGGAATGATGCGAATACCGAGTGCTTGGATATCGATCTTGTGTCCGATGTTAGCGTACCTAGGTTTCGGCAGTTGCAATATTAGAAAATGCCTTGCTGATAATGATCGACTCCATGATTGAATCAATGCGAAAAATCAGAATCCTGTGCGAAACCTGCCATGTCTATATTTCAACTCCTTTCATCCTCCATTCAATGGCTGTTTGAAAATGATACTCCACGTAGGCTTAAGCCAATGATCAAGTATCACTCGCCAGAAGAGACGAATGTGAGCATACCGCGGCCGAATTTTGACGCTCTACCCTTGAGGCAAGGAGACCCGAAATGCTCTGCGTGGAGCTTATGGGGAAGTGATGATGAATTGGGAACACTGAAGCTCATCACTGAGGAGTTTAGGAAAGCTGCTGCTGCAGAAGTGCAGGTGGGGAAGGCAATTAATCTGAAGTACGAACATTCATCCGGCAGATTGTCGTGCTATAACTGACTTTTTCTTGTAGCTTGCCGTTAAACGTTCCTCTGAGACCAATAAATCCACGACGAAAGCCTTGTGTTCATACATTAATCCCGAAAGGACATGCCAATGATGATGAAGTGAGTTTGGCATCAAGCCCAGGTTTTCGGACGAATTTACTAATGGGTCATGTGGAAGCTCGATTTCAATACACAGAGCTCAAGTCATTGGGATGGGCTTAGGCACTACCCCTATGCTGATACAAAGCAATTTTATAATGGGGTAACCCAAGAAGACATATCTGGTATGAGGAAGTCAGACAAGATTGGGATTCAAAGTTCGTCGATCATTCATTCGTATATCAAACAAGTCAAACTGACAGATATAGACATTGCAACAAACCCAATCGTCACATGATGAGTTTTACTAGACTAGTACTCTTACTCTATAAAACGCAATATCTTACATACCTCTTTCACAAGTCAACACATTCCTCTTGCACAGTTTCTAGAAGTTGTCTGGGAAAAAAGGATAATCTTCCAGAGAGGTAATATTCTATTAATTAGAACTGGCTGGACAGACGCATATATCCAATCTTTAAAAGAAGAGAAAGATAAACTAGATGGCTGAGATGATTGAGTATCTATCAGAGTTGAAACCAATAACTAATCTATTTGTTGGCATTAGGAGTAATAGTTTGCTGCTGTGGCAAGTGATATAGTTGTTTATGAGGCGTGGCCGTCGCCTAAAAGCTGGGGACTGTGTATGCATGAGGTATGTTTTTCCTTACTAGTTTGTCCAATTCAGGTTGGATCAAGGTCTTTCTCAGCGGCTGGGGAATGCCCATCGGTGAGTGCTGGGATTTAGAAGAGCTCAGCGCAACATGTGCAAAGCTTAGTCGTTGGACGTTTATGTTGGCGAGTCAACCTTTGTATTTACCTGGCGGTGTTGCCAGTCCCCCTAAATTCTACTGCTATATTCTAGATGAATTATCAACATATTATATTAAAGACTAATATAGTGAAATGAAGTGACTGAAATTTAAGATCCATCTACTCTAGGCTGTGTCGGACTATTAGCAAGCCTAGAGCTGACGAGTGTTCGCGGTAGTATCTACAGATAGGAGTTAATCTGATTCAATTCCTGTTGAATTTTGGAAGATCCGGCTGTTGTAGGTTACTCATGAATCACATGCCGAGGGTGACTCGTTAGTTGTCCGACGTTGACGAATCATAAGGTATTCTATAGAACGTTGAGAGTCATGTTGAGAACAACGAGATCTTTCAGCCAGTCAAGAAAACATTTAAAAAAGTGCGAACCGGCGAAGTATCATGGTATATCCAACATACAATGCAGTGTAAACCGGCATCATACCGATACCCCCGCATATAAACGGCATTATTCCGAATTTTTCATAGAGCAGAGGGATAACAATCAGGTACTTCGTAGACTGTGTAGAGGGTGCGCAGTGCTGATCTTATCCCACGTCTGGGCTCTTCATATTTTAACATTTATGCAATAGACCAGTGCCACTCGTGGAAAGCTCTTATTGCTCCTGTGGTCCCAATTTAAAAGAAGCCAAAGCTTGGGGAAATTGAGCACGAGAAGAACAACGCAAGCATGGATTGAAGCACCCAAAACATGGTGGTCGTAGGCGATATGTAGGCCACGCTTTTTCAATGCATGACTAATTTTAGGTAATACTACTCTTAGATATTTACATCAATTTTGTCTAAAACCGAACGGTAATTCGGAAACACATCCCATACAACAATTATAGAGAAGGGATTCGTCAATGCCAAATGCACCTATCTGGTCACTCATAAACGAGTCCGCATTCAAGAGCGCCACTTCATCCTCCGCTTTGTATAAGATGGCCAGACTTTATACTACTTCTTAAGCAACTGTGTCTAATGTTCGAGATACTTCGTAGGAATCTGCGAATGACGCTTTATACCAACTAGTTACGCTATAACAAGTTTCAGCTGATGTCTTAAATCTTTATGTGAGCGTCGGGCGGCGAGTATCTAGGTCTTTGCCAAGTATTTCAAAGGTGACTGCCAGCAATGACACTCATTGCCAAAGCTAAACCCCGTGGCGCAGTTATAGTTAGCACATGAACCGCTTGATGAAAGACATCTTCGATCAGAACGACTTCAATCTCAGATATGCCACAGCTTGTCACTGTAATTGCACATTGATTGATACCTAATATTTATTCAACCAATACCATATTGGAAGGCTCTCTGTAGCACGTAGTAGGAAACTTGTCATCTCAATTTGATCATTTTGAACAGATGGAACATGGTTCCGGTCATGTCTTGCTCGATGGGCGTCATCGTGATGCGTACTTAGTGCTATCTAGCTCAAAAGGTTAAAAGAGATGGGCTTCAGTGTATGCTAATTGTCATCTATGAATATCAGGATGTTAGCATCAGAAGATGCACTTTCTCTGAGTACACTGTCTAAACCAAGTGTGAGTGTACCTGCCGCTGCTATTATAACATCTAACTATTTAGAAGTTTTTGGTCTTAGTGCCAACACTGCTCAATATAATTATTATAACTAAAAAGAATTTTTTTATAATAAAGATTATGAGATTTCTCTTTTTCTGAACAATTAAAGCTATGATGAAAGCGATTATATTTTTTTTAAAGATTTAAATGAAAGTATTTTTGATTATGATTGTGTTGAGAACAGCTTTAGCTTTAAATTATATTTTCTGAAACTATGGATTCTCCTTGTTAAAATGGAATCATATATTTATGTATTTGTTTATAAAAAGTTGTACAATATTATATATAATTAATTATTTATTATGAGAATGAATAAAAATCTCTTTCTCTTCGGATCAGTCTATGTTTAAGGCGAAGAGCGGAAAAAGAGGGCTGATGAGAGCTGGATGCCACACAGATTACTAAAGTTTTATTTAAGCAATTGGCTAATATTGGTTGTTGAAGTTAGCTTTTTAGAATCCAGTCAAAAACTCTAGAAGGATGTTAAGTGGTGAATTACTGAATTGAAAGGGGATATCTATATTACCATAATAGTTGGAATTAACTAAAGATACAAAAAAATTATTATTGAAAAGTAAACATTCAACAACGGGCCAATCAAAGTTTATCACACAGTCTTATCACAGGAATTCACTGGTGAGTAATCCATTCGCATCTCAAATAATCAGCTATTAATTATCGTGTTTTTTGATATCTTTCTTTGACAACCTCATGGAGCGGTTGAAAGAGATATTACTATTAGAGTTAATATGCTGAAGAACTTTGTATTAGATGTGTGGGGAGTCCAATTCAAAACAATCTTCGAGCGTATGGAGGAAGATTCCTAGTTGTTATCCAACCAGATACTGACATATGTTGATGTCAGTCAATTAGATTGCTGAAGTGCTTTCGTGGGCTGGGAAATCAAAACAGTATTAGCTAATATATACTAGCACAGGTATTGTCGTGACTGGAAAGTCTCCATACAGCCGAGCTCTAACTACAATGGATTGAAATCGATATCATCAGGGAAGCATTAAGTAAGACAGAATAGTTGATATTTAGCAAGCTAGCTATATGTTTAGCAATGCAATGCGGCTTGAGATCGTATACTCTTCTCGTTTCATTATCACGCAGATTCTAACCCTAAAAAGAATATCAACCATAATTTTGACTAAAATATGATCGTTAAAAGGCCCTGTAAGGGATCCATTTTTGGGTGGCGTTGATTAGGTGTTCAACGGCTCACTAGATAACCTATATTAAACTCCCCCAACGGGGTCAGCACAGTACCCAGTCTGCCTTCATCCGGATGGCCTGCAATATCGCCTGAGTAGCCCGCGGGATCCAGAGCATGTAATTTGCACCGGCTACGCTCGGGCCGCGCTCAAAATTTTTGGATTTAGCGCATTTAGTTCTCCTATGTAAAATAGCTGCGGGGGCTTGCATGATGACATGAGACGGGCTATGACTGAGCGACACGACCCATTTTACACGGAATTGGCTACTGTCCGTCTTTTATTCATGCAAAATCGCAACATTCTACAACTCATCCAGGTATCAGAAGTTTGAATGCCGGGAAAATACCTCCTTTTGGCCCGCCCTACCATCAAACCGGGATTCTACATTGACGCGCCCAATCAAGCAATCGACACGTTAAAGAGATTCGAGGCTGCTCCCAATCACGCTCTTCTCGATCCAAGAATATTACCACTGAGCGGAAAAGACGACATCCGTCGTCATTCGCTTATTGTGCATTTCCGGTGTTGGTAGGAGGTGTGCTATTATCAGGTTGCTGGAAAGTGTAGGTATCTGTGAGATGTTCTTGAATGATTTCTACTTAGAATCGTGCCGGGGCAACTCAGTAGAGACGGAGTAAAATCCCGGCCCCAACAGCAACAAGTGACGTTGTCGGCTAATGCGATGCTAACCCGAAAATGCAGGTGGATCGGGATTTCTCCTCGAATTTCTCAATCGATGGAAAATATGTGTCATCGGTGCCTGAACTATCGGGCCGAGCAACCAATCGCCCGCTGCTTGACCTGCCGAAAAGACTTCCCGAGGAAATTGATACGACGCCGGGCCCCAGCAAAACCCCCGCGTGGGCCACTTTATTGCCTGCCTTCAGCGTGGGGGTCCCGGTCCGGCTGTTGGGGACTGGGGAAATGAATTTTTCTCGTATATATAAGAGAGATAAGTCGCGTAGGGAACGAGGAGAGAAAGACTCCTACCACGTTCTCATAGTCTGTGGGAGATCCGCCCGTGAAACAGACGCGATGGCGGACCCTCTCTCGCGGAACAACATGGACAATATTGAAGCCGAGGCCGAGAAGGAGATGGTCGAGAATCTCGAGCAGGGGGTTCAGCCCCAGAGCGTCGCTTTCCCTCACATTGACCCGGCTCGCAGAGCTGTCGTCGAGAAAAGCCTCAAGCGCAAACTCGATATGCGCTGCAGCTTGTTCGTTCTGATCTATATTATGAACTATCTCGACCGTAATAATATATCCGCTGCTCGTCTGAAAGGTCTCCAGTCAGATCTCAATCTTACCGACAATCAGTACTCAACGTGTCTAAGTATTCTATATGTCGGGTACATCTTGATGCAGGTGCCCTCGAACATGTTCATCAATCGCATCCAACGGCCATCTGTCTACATTGCTGTGGCTATGACTCTCTGGGGTCTTGTCTCCACATGCTCCGGTTTTGCGAACAACTTTGGTGACATGGTTGGCATCCGTTTTGTGCTGGGTTTTGTTGAAGCCGCTTTCCTTCCCGGTGCCCTCCTCATTCTTTCCAGGTGGTACACGCGTAAGGAATTAACAACGCGAAACGCCATCTTGTTCTGCGGTAACCTCATTTCCAACGCCTTCTCATCGCTTATTGCTGCTGGAATACTTTCCAACATGCAAGGCGTCATGGGCCACGCGGCTTGGAGATGGCTTTTTTGGATCGAGGGTGCTATCACTATGACCATCGCCATCTCTTCTGGTTTTATTCTGCCTGATCTGCCCACCAATGCGCGCGGATTCACCGAAGAAGAGCTTCTCGTTGCTCAGATCCGTATCATGGAGGACGTCGGCGAGGCCGACACTGACTCTGAGGAGCAGAGCCCCTACAGTGGTCTCATCATGGTACTCAAAGATTTCAAGATCTACGTTATGATGCTATCATTGACTGCCTACGTCGTGGGATTGTCCTTCAACGCCTTCTTTGTAAGATCATAATTCACATACATCTACATGGACCTCTTCACTCTTTTTACTAATTCTCATCATAGCCAACCCTCACTGAGACCCTAGGATTTAGCTATGTGCCTACTTTACTCATGAGTGCTCCCCCTTGGGTTTTCGCCTGCCTCGTCTCCCTTATCAATGCGTGGCACGCTGACCGAACTCAGGAAAAAGTAAGCTTCAACGGAGTCTCATATACTCACTTCAGGATAGAACTAACTTCCCAAACCTTTACCAGCTCTGGCACATGTATCTTCCAATTTTCATGGGTTTGATCGGTTTCATCATCAGCATGGCCACATCGAACGCGGCAGCTCGTTACGTCGCCCTCTTTCTCCAGGCGGGCTCCTATGCTGGTTTCATCGTCTTCTATTCCTGGATCAGTTCGTCCTTTCCTCGACCTCCTGCCAAGCGAGCCGTAGCACTTGCTATCATAAACGCCTTCAGTCAACTCGGCAACATCGCTGGCTCGTATGTTTGGGATCTGAAAGATAATGGTTACCGCAAGAGTTACGGAATCGTCACCGCCATGTATGGTGTTACGATTGTCGGATTCTGGGCCTTCCGTATGATTCTTGTAAATCTTAACAAGAAACTTGAGCAGAATGAGGTTGAGTGGGATGCGGAACACACGACTGCACCAGAGACAGGCGACTTCGTGTTTATGGAGAACACCGACGAGTCGCTGCGTATGCGCAAGGGCTTCAGATACCTGATTTAGAGCAGACGTTCATCGAGAATATGTGTGTATGATTTATACGTTTTCCATAGATGTCCGTTCAATTTAGCTAGATACTTCAAAGCAAAATCATACGTAAAATTGGTACGGAAAATATTTTGAAAAAAGAAGATCGGGATCATGAAGTGGTACACCTAGAAATATGAACAATCACGGATAGTCATGTATGGCTAAATCCTATAAATGCCACTTTCATTGATGACACTGAAACTCTCTACTTTCTAGTAGGCCCTAGTACAATCTTGAAGACAGAAAATATATGGGACCAACCCTAAGACTTCCATCTGCGCGTGTCTTCATCTTGTAATAGCTAAATACTAGTTATAGCAATTCTTTTTTAAACGACTTTGGTGATGATTCGTAGGCATCATACCCACTGCTAACGATGACGGTCGGTCCTTCGTGGTCACACTTGGGGCGCTTAAAACTTTTCCCAAAGTAGGCAGAAATTGTATAGTCTAGGCCGAGCACTGTAGAATGCAACACCGGCACGTCTAGTAATGCAATATTCTTGTCGAAATCGTTGAGAGCCTGCTGCACCGGTCTATAGGGTTAGGTTTACTCTTATTACCAGTCAAGAAGAACCTCGTCATGTGGTAATACGTTGTTGCACCTATATAGGCTTCGCGCGCCAGACAGTTGTCTTCGCAACTAGGGATGCAGACACAGCATGCGTTCTCAATGCCTCAATTATGTGACCTTCCGTCTCCTAATACTGCGTCGCTGTCCACTGACGCTCTAGCCATGACATAATCCAGATACCGTGCAACACCGACAAATATTTTCGAGAAAACCGCCAACCTCCTAGGGCACTACTAGCAATAACGGATCTTGGTGTGGTTCTTGTTGATAGCATGTGAGCGATGAACCTATAGCTAGCATTTATGACAAATTATTAGAATGAGTACCGAAAAGGAAGCGAAAAACCAAGAAGAGACAGGTGCTATTTTGGCAAGCTCTGATATCCGCTACAGTTCATCAGTAGCTCGAAGTATCTCAAGTGCGATATCCTATAAACTAAGGCAATAAATCTTGCGAGCTGGATGAGGTATTTTTCAGGTTTAAGACAGCATTCGGCTGACAAAAGGCAATTACACCGGTAGCTTGTAGAAGCATGCTATACCAAAAAAATGATATGCATCTTAGCATTTATTCAAACTTAATCGAAGAGCGTAACACAGAAAGTACCCGATTGGTGGTTTGGCAACCGAGTTATCTTCACCAGCCGAAGAGATCATGAGGCGATTGGGCGACGTACGGATGGCTTTACCTTCCGCATCGAAGAGAAGTAATCGCAAGGGTCGAATAACATCGTTTTCAGAAAAGCATGATATACCTACTGGTCTCAGTTCCACCGGGGTGTCCATCACGCTTTTCGTCCGTCGGCCGCACACAAACCTCCCGGAGCGGTGGCAATCTTGTCTGCTACAGTTTTTCTCCGTGCAGGACGGTCTGAGCGCTTAATCATATAAGTAATAGAGGCTAGAGCCTGGTGTGGTTGTCTAGAACTTGGCCACCTTGTACGTCACTATTCAACATGTCTTGATTCGGACCAAACTTGCCAGAGTATTTGATGGGATCTGCCAAGACCTACTAGCTGGAAGACTAAAGAAAGAATATTTCCTTGGCGTGACCAACAGTATACGTGTTCTTCCAAGACAAAAAAAAAAGGCTTAAAGAAATAGGTGACTGCCGTAATCGAAACGGCGATCTATCGGAAGCACTCTGCAGCCGATTGCGTTACCACTGCGCCAAGTCACCAGTATGTGTATATCGACCGTATCTAATTACACTAACACCTCTGATCCAATAATGAGAAAGAATATCGAATCCGCGGCGCTGAAATATCCACAGATGGAAGATTAAAAAGACGGAAACTGCACTTGGCTGCCACGCCGAAAAGGAGCACCTTATGGAGTTAAAATCCGATGCTTCTCATGCTTTTAGAAGATACTTTTTTTTAAAAAAAAAGTTCTATATCATAAATCTATGAAAATAACCATGTAAGTTAGCTAGATTATCTAAACTAACTGAGATAGTCTGAACAATATATAAATATCATTGTACTAATTGCGTATTCTTTTTTAGTTGTTTCAAAAGTAATACACAAAACTGCGTTCAGCCATGGGAGTTAGCTTAAAAGAACGGTTAATATTTGACAGATATATTAGGGAAAGGATACAATATGCCCAAAACTTCACTTTGGGTATGGAGGCTGCAGCCGGAACTCGGGTTATACCACAAGGCTTGTAATACAGTGTAGGTGGTAAGCTCTTTTGTGGTAACGGTGAGTTATGGAGGACTGACTGTTTAGTAGCCACACTGTGGGAATACCCAGGTCGTCAGCTCTTCGGCACGGACTGAAGCGGGGACAGAAACCTAGGTTCTCCCTGCTGTCACAGTATGGATTATCTGGCAGGTACAAGACCCCTCGTGCGCCGAGCGCATGCATACTTAATAATTGCCCAATATTAAATTGGCCTTTTTAATCCCGTGTAGTCGAGCTACTGATTAGACCGTGGAAATATGCTCACGGTCCTAAGCTCTTTGTACGATCCGTCAACTGCTTGTACTCTGCTGGCAGGATCAGCAACGCACAGCCTTGCTGAAGCATTTTGAAAGAGGTCAAGATTTGATCAACGATTTTGTGGTCTAAACACAAAAGAATTTTTGAATCCATAAGCTGGAAGGTCAAAATGATGACTTGAGATAACCGTGCTTTCTTTCTTGAGCAAGCTTCATATCCTAAGGCATGAACCCAAAGTACTGATTAGTTCGCCTTAAGACCAAATTAAACATCCCATTCCTTCCTAAGCGTGTCCTTCCAGTCCTCAAATCGCATCTCATTTCCATCAACCAGCATTGTTCCATCCTTGACACTCTTTGGCCGAGGAGGCACATGGACAAAGCTGTTGAAATGCTTGGAATTGCAGTCACGAATCGCCGTATCACCTTCCACTAGCAATTTAACACAATCCTGACAGAAGTCATCCAAGCATATAGTACAAAGAGTAAAATTATCAAGATTTGGCCAGTCCCTATGGCATGGCCCATCGCACGTCCACGTTTTCAATTCGTCCGGCTCTTCGCCAAACTCAGCAGCCCGCAGCACTGGGCTTAAAAGTATCTTGGAAGTTGACCTCTTTTGCCCTTGCATAAGGCCAGGTAGCTCCAAACCACGGCTAGCAAAGGAACGACATATCATGTGTTTTCGCACAGCCATTTCTTGACACAAAACATGATCACTGGCTTGAACATCGTGACCGGAGCTCTTCCGTTAATGATATGAAATCTCGCTCATCGTCAGAGAGGGAAGCGATAATATCCTCATCTTTCCACCACTGCCGGATGGCTTGAATACTGACGTTAGTTGATACCCAGCTGTTTCGACTGTTCCATACTGGTATAACCTCCTCGGATCTGAAAACTTTTAGCAGCAGTTTTGCTATTTCTTTCCTATCCTCAGGCGAGCACTCTGATTGTGAAGTGGTAAGAAGATGATGAACCCAGTTGTGAGATGCATGAGTGAGCATCGTCTCCGCATCACCAGCTTTCTTCGCAAAATCGCTGTCGCAAAATACTAGTAGAAAGGTCTTTAAGACGTGGACTTTGGCTTCATGATAATTCACACCAACGGCAAGATGGAATTCGCCGGCAGATACCTTGCCCTCTGTCTCGTCGCGAAAGAAATCGCCGACAGAGGCATGGCAGAAGGCGACTGTAGTCGTCTGCGGGTTAGAATTGAAATCGATGAAGTTGTCAGCGTCCTCAAAGGCCACCTCCTCGTTGTCATCCTCAACCGTTTCGCCGTCAAACTCATCGAAGGTTCTAGGCTTTGTCGACATGTTCTGCAATTCCGCCGTCGTAAAAGCGTCCTCCCTGTCGAGCGTGAAGAAACAAGCAAACTGTCGGCGGAGAGCACCTTCTAGATAGATTATTCCATCGCCTTCTGGCGATTTTAATTTAAGGACGGCGTCAATTAGTCCGAGACTTAGCGGCTTCTGGGAGCAAGTAACCCATGCTAAAATCTCGTTAAGATATTCAAGTTCCTCTTCATTGGAGGTCATCGAAAAGTTGGAGAGAACATGACGAAAGGTATCCTTAAGTCCTCTGGGAGGATCATCTAGAGCGTGCCGAATGCTGCTCTCAGTTCTCTTCTTCACCAACTCCTGTAGCATGAGGTTGACCCATAGAAACATCCCTTCAGCCCCCGCAGACAGCTTCTCGACTATCTCCTGACGTAGTTTCGGCGACACCCTTCGAAGGACAACAGACTTCTTGATACTCGAATGAATGTACTGGTTGATATCGTTGGAGTTCTTCTGCGTTGTGACATGGATAGTCGGAACTTCCATTTCGAGACTTTCCAACAGCTGGTCGCTGATATGAGGACGACCCACCATAGCTATCTGCAGACGAGTGCCTTCAGGAGCATCATACAGATCCTTTGCTAGGCTGAGAAAGATTCGCCGTTCCTCGTCCAAGGCTTCGTCCACGGCGTCCAGGAGTATGTAGACACTGCTGTTGACGTGTGGCTTCTGCAGGAAGTAGTCTACAAACAACAAGCGCCATGCCCTCTCTAGACTGCTGATCCTCTCGTATCGTTCAACCGTCGCTATGTGTTTCTGGTAGATGGGATCGCTCTTGCTGATTTGGTAGGCGAGATCCCGCAACGCCAGATGAATCGACCGTGTGTCCGGATTGGCATCCTTGAAGAAGAAGTATCCCACAGATGTGAGCGATGTACTATTAATACCCTGTGGATACTGTTCGCGAAGCAAGCTAATGATATTGGTCGAGAGATATGACTTTCCTGCACCAGGGTCACCGGAGACAAAGATGATGGGGGTGTCCCTGTGCAGCCATTCCTGGAAAGTGTCTTCCTTTCTCAACCAATCGCCTGTCCCTGGGATCCGGGCCTTGTTAATTTTGTTGTACCAGTCCTGGGCGATGTCAGTCTGGGATGGCTGGAGAATCTTATTGACCAGCGTATGAAGCGAATTTGCGCGATCCTCCGTACTTTCTTGCTTATTCTCATTTACTGAAACAACCAGGGTACTCAGCATCTCTTGAACCTCATTTACCTGGTAGCTCATCTGACTCACTGTTATCCCAGTCTCCATCACGGTGGTGTTGGTATTAGTGACTGTCACTGAGATATCGTCGACGACGCGACCGGTTCGTTTTGACTCGGTCAACGTCTCGGCACTGACAAGACGAGCCTCAACACTCGTAAGCTTTTCCAGCTTACTCACCGTGGCTGCGGGAGGCGCTTCGATGGTGTTCCTTCCCAGCAGTTTGGTCTTCGGTGCTGTCACTTATTTGATAAGTGCAGCGAAGGGGGTGTCGGCCTCATATGATGCCATCCAGGATTTGCTGCTAACGTTAAAGGTATCATTTTCTGAAGATTGAATCAGGGAAACCCTTGCTAAAACAAGCATAGGACTTCACGATAAGGCTCAAAGCATACAGCCAGGAATCAATCTCTGACGCCCTGAGCGATAAGCTTAGCGATATCCTTGTGACGCTTATAGAAATCTTTGCCCTTTCGACCAAGGCCATTCGCCGTGGTCGATTACTCAAATTCACAGCCAACTTCCTCCTCGGGAACAACGATGCTAGGTTCCCGAACAATTCCACCGGTACTAAGGCTGCCTTGAGAACGTCAAACAAAGCACCTCGCTTCCCGCGGAAATCGCTAAAATTCACATTTCTTGCATCAATTTCCTTCGTGAGGTCGTCGACATTTTGAAGTCTTTCAAGGATTTTGACGTCGAGCGTGTCGTCAGTGATTTCTCGATATTTTTGGATGGCCCGGCCGTAGATGGCAGGGACTTGATTGCTAACGCCAGTGGTCATGATGGCTACAGTCTCGGGGATCTTCGCAACAACGATAACAGTATCGCGCGGGGAGAGCCATGCTATTTAAAACTAGCAATAAACAAAAAAAGGCTGCCAAGGCCCTATAGAGTTCGCGACAGCGCCATTTTTGTCGAATCAGTCGGCCAGAACTGACTTGACTTGTTTACAATGTTTGCATAAACCCACATGTCTTCAGCTAGGGCGGGGTAAGAATACATTAAGGAGGGCCGCCAGATCATCTCTGCCGCTGTCAACCAGCTCTCCTTAAATGGAGGGCTAATTGACCCATAAAACGTGAAGTAAATAGTAAGGGCGTGCATGATCCGACTTTTTGGACTATTTTATTTAATATGACAACCACATTCTATCATCCGTGAATGTTCTGTCAACCACTGTCGAGAATTCAGAGATCGGCTGGGAGAAGGGAAGAAATTTGATGGTGGCTTTTACTGACACTTAGCGCGGAAACGTACTCCTAGTAGTGCCTTGCCTGCATTAAGTGAAGGGTAGAAATGCGTTACCAGTAGAATGGAAATTTCCTAAATAAGCCTAGTGGACAAGTATGTACTCTCCTTTTCTAACGTAAAATTGTCCGAATGTAATTCCGCCAAGGCGCTTCCACTAAAGTCAAGACAACTCCAAGACAGGATTCGCTGTAGCTCGTCTTTACCCTGTCAAACGCTGTGTTGAAAGCTCATAATGACTCGGGAAATCGCATTGTAGACTTTCGCACACGTGCCGGCCTAACCGGGCCCTACAGTTATCCGGGACCTCGCTACGAATTGCACAAGCGATGAGACAGTTTCCCTTAGAAAACGCAATTCAGCCCATTCCCATATCCGGTACATGGCCGTTCTTATCCAAGACAGCGGTAACAAGCAGGGTGCGTGGGGTCACACTTTTGGACTATTAACAATCTACGAATCAATCGCCTAGCAGGATCAGGACTACTGCGCTTCATGTCGTCGTGCTTTACGTTGACGACATTTTCGACTCGGCCTGCCAGCATTCAGCATCATGTTTGCAGCTGGAGGAAATGCGGGAAAAGGGGAAATAAGTGCCTCATCAATCCCGCCGCACTTCATGTTACCATTAAATATACGGGCCCTTAACCAAGCCTATTTCAATAAGCAATTCTTCATTAAAGGATGTATTCCCACGTATTATCTCGTTGGTTGGAGATGTGTCATGGGACGTAATACCGTTTTGTCATCTAAGAGATTATTATAACTAAGCCTATGTGGGTTTAACTTTGCATCTACCCTCTTCTTTTTTTTTTCCTAAAGAGGTGCCGCGTGAAACACAGTTTGAGGTACGATCATCGCGCTGTATACCTGACAAACCCTTCTTTTGATAAAATTAGAATCTTAGCTTATCTCTTCTCTGAATGTGAAGAAGTCCCGATTATTCGCAACTCTGTTAATGGACCAGAGAGATTACTCATCAAGGGCTAGGTTCATGTAACAAGTTAGCTCAATGTACATACCATAACTTTTCAGTAAATAGAGATCTATACTACATCAGCACGTGCCACCAAGTTATCAGCAACATTGTTCTATGTTAAAAGATAATGGCTCTGTGATAAGATGACAAACTTTAGTTCCCTTGAGCTATGCTCCTCATTGAACACATATCAAATTAGTTGCATCCTGTCCACAAGGTTTCATCGTGTACTCTGGACTGGTCTTGGTTGATCTATGATGCACCTCCGTAATCTTCAGTGGCGTGTTACCAAGATGGAAAACGCTGCCGGTGACAAACAACTATGCGTAGACCATCCTATATAAGCACACGCTAAACAATTTCCATCATCATCTATGTGGCCGATAGAGTCTGTTTTGAAAGCAAACTCCAGGGGACTATAAATAAACAAGCTCTGATAATACTTATCCCATTCCACGCGAGCATCCGCCTCTTCTGCCGTCCCCAAAAAAGCCAACCGCGTGAATCGCTGGCGTGGGTACATAGGTCTAGGTGCCGTTCCCTCCGTTAAATACACGGACAACAGAGCTCGTATTTGCTTGATAACGATTTTGTCACGCACGTATATCTTAGATGCACGTAGTGCCTACATGATCAACATCTACATGGGTAGGTTGCCTACGTGCGCTTACATGCCTGCCTACGCAACACGTAACAGTAAATCAAGTAACTACCAGCTTAAATGACCTACAACCCGTCAGCTCCTCTGATTGACTATAGAAACCCAAAGCTCGATAAACATGTGAACCGGGCCTATTACAAAGCATATAAATTAGGCAACTTGTTAGGCTCTTGGCTCCAGCTCTACCGGCTAGAAATGTAGGCACCATGTGACGCAGGTGCTCCAGCCGGCTACAGCCTCGGATTTCATTATTCGAGAGCCGAGGTCGCCAGCGCAACACCAAAAGCAAGTGTGCAGTGTATATAACCTTCCCAATCCGGCTGCCCAGGCTTTTTGGACTCTTTCTACATTTTTGTTTTTTCAAACACTCCTTTACCATGCTGAAGGTGATCAGTAGTAACACCAAGTCTGCCGTGTTGACAGAATTTGCAGCCTCTCAGGTATGTAAAGCGAGTCACTCCCCCCGCAGTTATATTTTATGTTGATTTTTACAGTAGGGAGCGGGAATAGCACCGTTAATGATCCGGAAGATGAGGAGCTCTTCTTTGCCAGCAGGTCTGCAGATAAACCGCCGGATACCAGTTCAAGTAACTAACATATATTAGGCTACAAGGAGAACACCGCGAAAGGCCCAATGTTCCGATTCGAAGAGTCCCTACCCAAACTCCCCGTTCCCACACTCGAAGAGACTGCGTCTCGATACCTTAAGTCTGTGCGGCCTCTTATCTCAAGCTATGAACTAGCATCGACAACTAAGGCTGTCCAAGAGTTCATCAAGCCCGGCGGCGTAGGTAGCAAGCTCCAGCACAAGCTAATTGCACGCCGCAATGATCCAAAGATTAATAATTGGTTACTGAAGTGGTGGAACGACACAGCATACCTTGCGTACAGAGACCCAGTTGTGCCATATGCTAGCTACTTCTATTCTCATCGCGATGATAGAAGCAGGCGTAATCCTATCAAACGCGCCGCAGCTATTGCTACAGCAGTGCTCGAGTTTAAGAAGCAAGTCGACCTCGGTACCTTGGAACCTGAATACGTAAAGACTCTCCCAATGTCTATGGAGAGCTACCAGTGGATGTTTAATGCCTGTAGAGTACCCGATAAGCCAGCCGACTATCCAGTGAAGTACTCTTTCACCGAGAACAAACACATTCTTGTGATCCGTAAGAACCAGTTCTTCAAGGTGATGCACGAGATGGATGGAAAGCAGTTGAATACTTCTGAACTAGAAAAGCAATTTGAATGGGTCTATGCAAAAGCTGAAAGGGTAGCTCCTGTCGGTGCTTTGACCTCTGAGAACCGCGATACGTGGACAGACGCAAGAGCAATCTTACTGCGAGCGCATTCTTCAAATACAAAAGCTATGGAAAATATAGAGGCAGCCTCATTTGTTATCTGCTTGGATGATGCTTCCCCTGTGACCTTGGAGGAACGTGCACACCAGTATTGGCACGGCGACGGCGCAAACCGGTGGTTCGACAAGCCTACCCAATTCGTTATTAACGACAATGGCACTTCTGGGTTTATTGGTGAGCATTCAATAATGGATGGTACCTCAACAGTCCGACTGAATGAATACGTCAATCACGCCATCTTTAACAATAAACTCCCCTTCTCAGACCAGCCAGTTCGCTCCAACCTACCTGACCCGACAGTGATAGAATTCCACGTTACTAAGGAAGTGCAAGCCGAGATTGAGCGAGCGCAGAAGAACTTTGCAGAAATCATTGGCGCCCACGACTTGCGAGTCCAGGCATATCAGGGTTATGGCAAAGGCTTAATCAAAAAGTTCAAATGCTCCCCTGATGCATATGTCCAAATGATTATTCAACTAGCCTACTTCAAGATGTATGGAAGGAACAGGCCTACATATGAGTCAGTCATGACGCGGCGATTTCAGCAAGGACGTACTGAGGCTTGCCGAACGGTATCTGATGAATCTGTAGCGTTTTGCAAAGCTATGGCTGATAATTCTGTTCCCCCGACCGAAGCTGCTGCTTTGTTCCACAAGGCAGCAAAAGCGCACATAGAGTACGTTTCTGCTGCAGCGGCTGGGAAGGGGGTCGATCGCCATTTGTTTGGATTAAAGAAGTTGCTGGACGTTGATGATGAGATTCCAGCAATCTACCAGGATCCTGCGTACACTTATTCTAGCACATGGTACATCTCGACATCGCAGCTCAATTCCGAGTACCTCAACGGATTTGGCTGGAGTCAAGTGGTCGACCAAGGATGGGGAATTGCGTATATGATATTTGAAAACGGGTAAGCCAACCACGAGTATTTTCTGAGGTATGGATTGTTAATGATATGCAGCATAAATTTTAATGTTGTGTCCAAGGGGCTCGGAAGCGAGAGAATGAGCTTCTATCTCAACGAAGCTGCGGGAGACATTCGAGATATTTTGCTACCCACCCTCGAACCTACCACTGCAAGATTATAGACACTGGTTAAAGATAAAAGGGCTGCATTTGCTGTGTTCATACAAGCTCTTTAACAAATTAGATATTCTTTACTGGAGTTGTTTAATCTCTTATGAGCCAGAGTTCTACTACGCCTAGGCAAAGGTTTGCTCTTCTTAATATCTGTAACAGACGTTTAGTCCGGTGGTGCTGTATTGTAGGTCTCTGAGTTTACCACTTTTTGTGCAACAAGTCTATGTTAGCCAAAATGGAAGCCTGTCGATTTAGTGGCTTTTATATAGCACGCTTGTATCTAAAACCTCCCCCGTTGATGACCTTATGAAATCAATCTCCAAATGAGTCTCATTCAAGAACTTCAACGTGCTGTAACTGTAATCATCCGCGTATGCAAAAACGTTGTACGAAGGAACATCGCCCACTGCGCTCAAACCCTCAATGTTACCAGCGCCTCCAGCAACGATGTACATTGGCGCTGTTGGGTTGTCCATTCCATTAGGGTCGGCAGTATTATTGTAAACAGGCAGGAACCTTTGCGAATTGTGCACGTGTCCGAATATTCCAAGATCCACACCGTAGTCGTAGAATATCTGCTCAAAAGCTTCTTGGCATGGTGAGCAAATATCTGAACTGCCGCCTGTCGAGTACCATGCCCGATGGCCTGCAACAATTACCCAAGGAGTCACGCTGCGGTCGACACTTGCCAAGTCAGCAGCAAGGAAAGAGAGTTGTTGGTGAGTGCTGCCAAAGGGGCCGCTGTCAAGGCCTGCTGAGCCGTCCTGCCCGTCAGGCGCGTCGGGGAAGTCAGTTTCGGTGTCGATCATGACTATGTGCACCATGCCGTATTCAAATGAGTACCAAAACGGCGCATTGGATAGCTCTTGGGCTTGCTGGGCATATGACTGCAAAGTAGCGTTGGTTGAGCTGGATGAGAAGGTGTTGGGCATGGTTTGCTCGAATCTATGCATGAAATCTGTAAAGTTTCGCTGGCCTTCGGGGCAGAGTCCCGACGTGTAAGGTATCTCAGTACAATCCGCTTCATGGTTGCCAGGGCTGGCCATGTACAACTTTTGCCCAGAAATAGGTGCCAGTTGGTCGTAGAATTGCTCGAGAATGGACTGGTAGGCGTCTTTGCCGTCAAGAAGGTTCACTGGTACCTCGTACCAGTCATCCGCATAAGCAAAATCGCCAGGATGTAGAATAATCTCATAGTCGTTGACTGTGGTAGCAAGTCGGCTAATAGTGGTGTGATTTAGCTCGGGCTGGACGGTGGGGATGGTTTCACGCTTTGATGTTGAATTTGAAGTGAGCGTAAAACCATCGGAACCGTAGACGCCGAGGTCAATGACAATGTCGAGGTTGAAGGGAGTCTTGTCGCCAGGGGTTCGCGGACTGAAAAACTCCCCAACCGTAGAGTTGGTGGACACAATCTTGTAGTAGTAGGCAGTGGCCGGGGTAAGATCAGTCAAAACCACGACGTTGGACCAGGTGCGTGATGAAGGGTATGTGGTGGAATTGACGGTTGAGCAGGCTTCAAGGCTGAGGTCACTGCTAGAAGTTCCGTATTGCACACAGCTGGAGCTCTGGTAGGCATATGTGTTCCACCCAACGGAGACAGCTACAACGCGGTTAAACGTCCATAATACGTCTAAGAAACAATCCCAGGATCTACTTACCCTGAGGTCCGTAGACTGCCAGTCTCTGCTGAAACGGCGTGGTGAGATCCTCTGGGATCGTGGGAAAGCCAAGCAGTTCATCGATCAGGCTGCCCTGTACTTCACCAACAGCCCAGAGCACTGCAAGTACTGTAGCTATACTGAAATGCCTCATACTGGTAGTTTCTTGCTCGAATGCCTGTCGATTTGAATGCAATCTGCCTGGCTACACCAGCTATCCACGAAGCGGGAGGGAGGGGGCACAGACTCCGCTTATATACCTTACAATTATGCATCCGTGAATTTATCCAGCCCGGCCATGTCTGTTCTGTTGTGCCACTATATTAAAGAGATCTGCATGGAGCGTCGCAGTGCAGCGGATGCCTGAGGCCAATGAGAGCCAGCGGAAGCACCACGTCGTGGCCAGGGCTCGCCGTAACCAGCAACAGGCCCGAACCCATTGACTTTGCTGTTTGGCGCGTACCTTAAAGTGCTCTCCTAATTAATTAAGATGTGGATTTACAGAGTGCAAAGGCCATTCTGAACACCGTTTCTCTCCAGTGTCGTGCGGCCGTTATATTGTTTATTCTGCCCGTCTCCGCTATGCCCCTCCGCGGCATCACGACAGGGTTACGGGCATAGACATAGAGACGGCCCGTAAAGCCATGCATGTTTCTCCGTTGCCTGCATGTGCAACATGGAACCTTATCGTTCCTCGGCTCTTTCTCAATCTCGTATTCTGCACATAGAGAAACGTCCCTTTTACTTGATTAACAAATATGGTCTGTAATGGCATCTTAGTATGTGTTCTTGTCTGCTTAAGCAATATGCGGGATTCTTTCAGCATGGAAAGAATGATCAGTGCTGCCAGTGAGTAAAGCCCTACATCGTACATCATCGGGAATACTCGACTTGATCAATCCTGCCGACTCGTATCTGCAGATCGATCTAGAAGCCCACGTGCAAGCTGCAATTCTTGTCTTTCAGGGCATGGGGCAAAGAGGTCCTGCATCAGTAAGCGATTCATTGAAACAAGCCCTCATTATGTCATGAATACCCACTTGACTGTTTACTTATTCAGTTAGTACCTTGCTCTAACACACTTTATCTGCAAATGTTTTGTATTGCTATGTCTGGGAAGCAGTCCGGGATCCGCTAGCGTGGGCTCGAGACATTTTTCTATCCGTCACAAAGGGGTTTACCATAGTCTAGCGACATATGACGCAGCAATTATGGGCTTGTAACCCGTCGCCATTGGTGCTAATGATATCTTTAGAGTGCGCATTACGCGGGTGTTGCTAGACAGTTGCGAGCAAGGCGAGCCATTGTTAAAGATCCACTCCTTAGAACCCGGCCTTCTTCCGCCAACGGAAACGACGGCCTCGCTCCACGAATCTCGGAGAGAGGTCGTACAGCGCATTACATGTTTATAGTAATTATCTAGCTATTTATATGTACTTTCATTGTTGCTATCGTTGTTACCATCGGCATTACTATCACTCGCAGATTTCTACATGTTCGTCTCCGTTGACCATCGCAGTGGATGCCCTAAGCTTTATGGAACACGTCGTTCAAATAATCAAGTGCATTCAAGGGAACACCCAAATGCCGCATAATGCAGTATGCCGTTGTCAAATGGAAGTGGAAATTCGGGATTGCATAGTTGGACACATATTCCTGGCCTGTCGCAAAGCGGAAGTTGCCCATCTTCGTCTCCATAATCACTTCCTTGTCTGCTTGCGCATCCACGGCCTCAGGCTTGGCGGTCTCCAGGATTTCAATAGTCCGCTGAATGCGGGCTTGCAGCTCCTCAAAGGTCGTTTCATTGTCCTCTAATACCGGTACGTCGTGGTCGCCGAGGCGCTGGATGGTGTGCTTCGCGGTGTTGGAGCAGCTTTGAACTTGGTAGGGAAGTCTGGCCAATCAAAAAGTCGTTAGGTCTAAATCACGTCCATCAGAAGAAACTTGTTAGCCCACCCTCTCATGTCCTCCACCAGCCGGAATGACAGCATAGAAGAAGCTGTGATGCCTTCTTTCTCTTCGCAAAACTTGGCCCCCTTCTGGAGTAGATGCGAGAGGTTCTTCAAGTAATGGATGAAGACCGGAACCGTCTGCTTGTAAAGTCCTGGGGCCATGGCGAATGTAGAGTTTGCAGGATAAGGTGGGAGCTGATAGTTGCAGAACAATCAATTTGCGGAGATTATGCGGTTCGAGGAGATGCTCAGCTTAAATACGTTGGCTGGCGCGGTTGGTTCGGTTGGGTTCGTCGCGTTGGATAATGTTATCTGCTACCCCCGCCTTCTTCTTTCCGCAGCTGTTGAAAGCGACAACAAAATTGCGGGTTTAGTCAGCTTGTTGGCAGTTGAATTGCCAGTCCCGAGACTTTAGTGGTAGAGCCGGCCTTGCTTTTGTGGGTTGCTCAGTCTCAACTGAACCTGTTGCTCTACTAGGCTTAGTGCTTATTGTGCCAACTTGTTAGCCCCTCTGTTGGATAGATACGGAGCTTGAATCAAACTAAATGTAGGAACGACGAAGACGCCGAGATGAACGGGGTTCTTGATTCGATAACTTGCATATAGCAGATATCAGATATGCCTAGCTAGTATTAACTCCGACACGTAACTACCTGGTCGCGTACTAGGAATCAACATTAGGGTAAACCACGATATTCGTATCCCACACACCGGCGCTATGACAATTGCCTAAGCTTAATCAGTCACAGGGCAAAAGTCATAGTTTCCATTGACATTATTGCCCCACCAAGTAGGGAATGGTACTGATTTCCCGCCTGCGCCAAACACAGCGAACGAAAGGATGAAAACGACAGTAAATGCAGCGCCATCGAACGCGCCAGTGACGAGGTACATGTAATCTCTGAAGATGCGAGGGTGGTAGTTACGAATGTAGTACTGCACCAGAAATCCGGCGACAATCTGATTGGCGAGGGTGCATGTCTGTGGCGAGTTGTATGGAATATATCCAGCATATTGGATGAATTGCGGGAAGTTCCAGTCGGCGACGGAGAGACCCTTGATTTTTGGATAAAACTAAAAGAGGTGGCACTCAAATATCAGCTTGAACGTTCCGGCGAGAATACAGGAAAAGAAAGACTGTATATTAGTTACTCACATATGCAAAGGCCCGGTGGAGAAGAACACATCCAGCGCCGATTGCTAAACCGGCGGGAACCATATCATACGGCCTACCAGCCCTGTAAAGGTATTTTGAGAGAGCCCAAGAAGCCGCATTGGTGTTGTACGCCTGCATGGTTGCACCGCTCCATGAAGAATCACCGTTGCCATCGACGAGGAGTTCGCGGTTACCACCTACAATACCAATCATGACGCCATAATTGATAAAAGCACCCAGGACGGTACCATATATTTGAGTGATAAACATGGTACGAGGAGGAATTTTGACTGTTTAGAGCGTTAGCATAGGAATACAACTAGTAGCCTTGACAGAATGAATGACGTACGGTATTCGCCCAACTTCAAGTCATTGCACAAGTTGACAACGTTTGCAACAACGTTATGTGACCACGCAGCAAAGTACATGTTACCAACTGGAAGTCCAGGGATAACCAACCCAGCAACCAACTTGGACAGATTATTTGTAGCAATTCCATTTCCATATCGAGCATATACCAGTGTACTCTGTTTCGATTAATGTTAGCAAGAGGTCTTCGCAGGCAGGTTTCACTAGAGTGTATCTCACAAATGGACCAATGGCAGCGCCCAGAATTAGAGAAACAATATATGCCCAAACAGGCAGAGTGATGTTCTCTTTCAGAACGGCAACAAGACCCAGAATGAAACTGAAGACAAGGATGGCAGTATACCACCATGCTGGTACTTCATGATAGTGCTTGGCCATGTGGCGATGATGTCGGTCGGCGGATTCTCCTCTTGTATTCTTCCTGTACGAGTCCCAGGTGTCCTTTCCCCAAAAGACTATACAGTGCATAATCATCGCGCCAATCTGCAGAATACTTTAGCAATAAATTAAGCAGATATGATTCCAGGCATTCACATACAGCAGCATTTCCAATGAACATCGCATAGGCGAAACTACCGCTGAGCTTGGGGATTCCGTAGTACTCAAGGAGGGACACGTCTAGCACACCCCCGCTAAAAACTTCAGTGACAGGGTATGATGTACCGTTCGCCATCAGAAGCTTAGTCGACATGAATGGGAGTGATCTTGCACCCCAGCCGTTACCGTAGTATATGGCAAGCATCACGATATAACAGACAATAAGGCCGGCTGTCATGTTAACCTGCAGCTTGAGGGGCAATGATGTTTGAAAAGATGTTATCTAATTCAAGCAGTCAGCATCGTTGAATACGGCATTTTTTGGATAGATATGACAGAAGGAAAGACGTACATATTGCCAATCGAACCCAAAGTTGAATAGACCCAGTCCCTCGTTGGAAACCGAGCCACCAAAAAGATTTGTGAGCACTTCTGCTTTTGCCCCTGTAGTGTGCATGGAAGCGAGGCATGGAATGGATACAGAGTTGAGCCACGGCCAAATGTATGCAGGGAACCACTCGTATACAGACATGCCTGCAAAGGCGTACCAAAAGTACCGTAAAGGCTTAGATTTCTTCACCTTCTGCCAGTGCAGACCTTGGAGAGTCTTGACTAGTGGCAAGGTACCCCAATAGACCGACTCGGGGTGCCAGACGGCAATGGGACGAATGATGCCGGCAATGCCATATCCAAACAACCCAATGGAAAGAGTAGTCATGATGACAGTTCCAGCGGTCAAAGGCAGGTTGTAGAAGAGAGACTGGGCGGCGAATACAGTAACGCTCTCATTTCCGTTCGAGGCAGAGTTGGCAGTAATAGAGCATACGGCATGTTCTTTCAAACTGAACGGTCCCGTGTTGATAAATTTTGCAATCGTGATCCATAGAGGAAGCCTGCCCGTATTTCCTTTGGCCCTCCATCGTGCCTCCAATTTCTCACCACGCGGGAGAAAGGCTGCCCATGCATTACCTAGAAAGTAAGCGATAATGACAATGAATGTCCCTGACACGGTGGCAACGGTTGGTTTGAACTATACAGAGATTAGTTTTCTAATTTCAACCATTCCCTTCCCTCCGTGGCAAACACAAAGTGGAAAAGATAAGCAAACCCGCCCCCCCTCAGCCCCGCAGCCCCCCGTAAGGGGTGTAGGTATTAGGGGTTAGGGTTAATTGAAGATAAGGCTCGCCCAGATACTGCACTTACGTTGTAAATCTGGGTCATGGCAGCCTGCCAACCAGACAGAATCGTAGCCAAGAAAAGGCCCCGAAATGTTAAGGCCGGGTCATGGTCATCTCGCAGCGGTAGCAGGTAGTTTGCAGCATCGGCACCTGTGACGATGACGGCGTCGTCTGGAACCACCTCTTCCTCCGGCCCATCGTAAACTGGGGGGCCAGCCTTCACTTCGGTGTCAAGTACTCGGGCGTTCTTTTCGTTGATCTCCGAGCCCTCTAGAGCCGAGGGGACATCCTCACTGTTGGCAGGGTTGCTCGAAACCTCAACAGCGCCGCTGTAGACGGCCTTGTTGTACTCGGCTACAGAATCCGCCATTTTGCGTAGCAGTAACCTTTGAACTTGTCGAACGCGCAGAGAGAGCACAAACGGATATCCTATCTCTGACCTCGCCGGCCTCAGCCGTCCCCTACCTTTATATATACCATGGCGGCTAAAATAGTACTCTTTTTTTTCCCCTTTATCGTCTTAGACGATGTGCGGCATGCAAGCCATTGATGGTGCGATAAGAAGGTGGCATGGCTGACCAGCACGTTTTGTGGGTGCAAAGATTCGCAATTGGGGCTAGCATTCTGGAACACGCAGAGCAAACTCAATGGAATGGACCCTGTCAACCTGCAGCCACCGCTGAACGTGATTAGTCAGTACGATTATAGCTAGACATAGAAACAGCGTTTGTTTGTTTAGGCATTGGGGTTGGAGCGTACATACTCGGCATGGGCTGCAACGTCAAAGCGAGCGGGATTTGGCCAGTGGAGGAACGGAGGAATTGCCCTGAGCGCCGCAATAGCGCGAGAACTCGCGGTTCACCTGCCTAATTGGGGAAAGGCCCAGTGTCCCCTCTTGCATAGCCGTGGGTTCGAACAATAATTCTAACAACAATGGCCGGCGTCTGATTTGTGAATATCGCCTCGTCGATAGCTTCCCGTCTTCATATCATATCATATGACCAATGCTTATTTACCAGGTCGGCAATAAAACACAGCTTATACCTAAGGAGAAACAAAATACGGGAGAATTTGCGAGTCGTGTGCAGCAGATGCCTGACTGTTAGATCCTTTGGTCATCGCATTCCGTCGACTGAAGTGATTTCGGTAGAGTCATGTCTCCTAATGTGCAGTTACTTAGTACGTAGTAGTGCGATAATGCAGATGCGCACTTGTGGCAAATGTACACGCGCAACCTACCATTCGCCTTCATTTTGCCCCTTGGATTCATGGTCAAAATAGTCAAAGTCACGCGGACGCGATATAACAACGGTAATTTTTATTAATTTATGCGTATGTTTATAAGACGATTGCACCACAGTTCGGCCTAGAAAATGGGTTGCAGCTTTATTATTCCACGAATTTTTACGGCACGCCAACTTTTCTTGGTAAATGCAGTGGATGCGTGGCGCTGGTGGCCAATGCCAACCAATTTCGACCATAGCCAGTCGGAAGCAAGCGATGTTTGACAATCTGCCACGCCCAATGCGTGCTGCTGACACGGTTGGGTGGAGTAACATATTACGGTTGCAATTGAGATCGGAAACTTATTAAATCTTGCCCGTAGTAGGAATTTGGGTGCTCTACTTGCGATATCATCATGTTCGTGCAGTATGACTCTATGAAAATTTTCAACCACATGAAGCAAGCACCCAATACCTCGCACCTCTCGAACTTGGCAGAGAGCCAATGGGTCAAGATTGATTGCACAGCTGAACATATTAAAAAACCCCGCCGATAGACGACATATAACGTGAGGAACGGTCGGCATTCTCGGCCCAAGACAGACTACGATGTTCAATACCAATTCCCGTTGCAGAGGGGTCTTTAGAGGTTTTATGTACATATTTAGAATTCAAGCAAAGTAAATCCTTGCAATAGCTAAACCTTGAAAGCCACAGAATCCGGGTAGATGGGCGCGTTACACTTGCCCGGAGCTTAAAAATCATCTGTTGGTAACTTAACTGGTTAGTCAAAAGCTCATGCTTTTACATCAATGGTATAATCCCCCTGCCCCAAAATATGAGTACCCTACACGCTAAGTCTTAGGCGCTTGATCTTAGAGAGTCTATTTGCCATGTTTTCTGGGTAATTTCATGTTTTGGAGTTTTACATGTCTACGGGGTCTACATGCTTGGGCTTGAGTGCAGGTCTAGGTAGGCTACGTTAGGTAAAGGCCGACAAAGCCAAAATCAAACTCAGTGTTAGGTTTTAGGGAGTAAGATTTGGGAGAATAAATAGCTCTTAACAGCAGTTCTTCGTCATATTTGTGTGGATAGAAAGTCAGTACATTTCATGACCACGGCGCACTAACTTTTTAACTCCCAGTCAAATGCAAGCCTCTCCTGGTGCATGAACTTTCAAGTGCCAAACAATGGGGAGTCTTACACACGCTCCAAAGTTAAGGGGTCCTCAAATGCACCCCCAACTATGCACTAACTCCACCCCAAGGTAATACCGTTCCACGTTTGATCTAGTCTTCGGGGAAACTGGGATTTCAGGATAATTATAATTATAATGCGGAAAAGCAAATCCACATATCAAACTTAAGTAGCATATCAAGGAAGTTTTACTGAATAAAATGGGGGGCTGTTGTACTAATGAAGTGTTCAGCTTTTCGCAATCACGAATACAGGTTCCCAAATTACATTTTAGCCTCATGACAATTCTTCTTGAAAGAAAATATTTTGCGTTGAAGAGCTGTGTTACACAACTTTTACATAGCTCATTGAACTTTTGGGAACACTTGATCAATCAATCTGGTTCTTGTATTGTGGATTTGCGCATGCTAGGGCATGCAATATAACAGTTATTGGTAGTGAAAAGGTTCTCATTAGTGAATGTCGGACCTTCGTTCTCCATTCAATACACATTTGATCTTTATGGCTTGCTAAACCCCGTTTAAATGCAGAATAAAAGGGTAATTAACGTAGCGAACACAAGCCAGCATATCAGTGGACTTTTGTAGATTAGTCTGGATGACCTGCAATGAGTTATTCTTCTATCATTGAGCACTTGGGAATCTTGGAATAATAGATCTACATAAAGAGAGATCCCGCACCTAGGTGCGCGTATATATATAATGCATTAACATTATATCATGCCCCAACTAGAGCTTCTTGACCAACTATATTTAACCTCGCTTTCGTAACCTTTGATATCTATTTCACACCCAAGCAAGCACCTAGGTAATTGATGTATGTGAACCTGCGCTGTTACCTGTAGTCTGAGAGTCTCGGGGACATGCTCGGGAATGTGTACATGGGCTGCGATTCCCCGTGATTGGCTCATTGTATGACCGATAGAACCGGGGCAACCTTAAAATGCAAGTCCATGAACAATTTTGAGATTTTGAAAATCTGCTCGTATTCATCTACTGTGTGCTCAAAGTAATCTATCTCTTCACTCGTATTATTTACACCAAGGAAGTCAAAGTGCGGTCGTCGGAAAGGTTGTCAAAATGGCACAGCGGATCCCTATCATATTATGCGGCAAAACGGTGCATATTGGAGCACATGTCACGCAACTGCTTAAACCCGAATTCGAAGGTAATGACCAAGCTTCTGGAAGGTAATTTTTTTTTCAACTTCATACTAATGGTTGTAGTAATCTATTTCGCCACATCAGTCGAAGCTAAAAAGACCGAATTCGTGGATTTTCTCGCTGGACGGGTACCTGAGCTTCCAATTACAAATAACGTCGGGACCCACGACTACAGCAAGCCACCACAAGCCATAGTGTTTGGCCGGGGATATGATTACAATGATGTCGTGGAACTCAACAAGAAATCTCGTGGCACACGAAGTGCTCCTGTGGCATGGATAGCCGGAGATCCAAACGTTAAACCTCCCACCCCCCTTCCACCAGATTATGCGGTACAGGCAGCGGAGAATGTTAAGAAGGCATCTGACAAGTGGAAAGCCGCCGGCGGCACTAGTGAAGATATTGTTCTATATTAAATCCTGTCGATAACTTCGGCAGTGAACATAAACCTTGACATTTGCCGCATGTGCTCGACAATTGACCGCGTTCTGCTTCTTCATTATTGTATACATAAACTAGAGCTACTGGATTTCTTTGACAACTTTTATCACGTCATGTAGCTGTTCTAATAGTTCAGGGATTCCGGAAAGTGTCATTTTGACTATCCGTCGTACGCTCTCATCCGCTTTCTCCTCTATAACCTTGCGATCCACATTCATGAGCTCATGAATAGCCTTTTCCGTCTGGTTCAAATCACGAAGTAAGAGGAACCGCCGCAGGTTAGCTTGGTCATCGGGGTTCAAGTTCAATACGCCGACTTGTACCGTGGTCGGTTTAACACCGAACTGTTCAAACATTGATGTGCCTCCGGGATGTTCCGTTGTATGGCCAACACCAGTTGGTGTACTATCAACAGTCTTTATGCCTGCGATAGAAGAGGGAACCTTCTCCATTGCGGCTATACGGTACCAAAAGAGTATCTTACACATTATTGACATGTAGAGAAGGGTCAGATGAGGACACTGAGCGCAGGAACACTTCATAAGCGCGCTCCAGTCACTGAGAGCTTTTTTATTGACGGCAAGGACGCGATCAAATCCTGGATTAAAGTCCAAATCCGCAAATACACGTGTTGGGTCAGTAGCGCACGTCCTCAATCCTTCACGCAGCTCTCCGTGCTGTAATGAGCTAAGGATGGAGATGGCCCGAGCCTCGCAGTCGTGCCCGCTGTTGGCCGTACCCAATGATAAATTTTGACCTTTCACGGATTCAGGTTCATGTGATAAAGTGTTGTCATGGCTTTGCTCCTGTGCGGAGAGGCTATTGTCGTATAATGAAGCAGTAGGCGGAAAATCGGCTATATTCCAGGTCACGTCGTTACTGACGTCGAGACCAGAACCTAGTCTATCTTCAGGCAACCACGAGGATAGCATAGCTAATGGCTGACTTTGCGAATAATTTTCCAGCAAAGAATCCCAATCTTGGTTTGCTGCTGGCTCTGTTGGAGCCAGGTTGGACAAGGAGTTGTTCCACCCCATGCCTTGAATGGAAGAAACCGTCGTTGATGAGCTACTGGCAGCTTGGATCACTGATAAGGGTGAATACGAAGGCTCAGTAGATTTTTGCCGCTTATGATATGGTCTTTTTCGCCATGATTGTTGTCCATGCTTACGTGACGCGCTATAAGAGCAGCGGAATTCGTTCTGTAAGCATCGACCACACGACGGGTGCTTCTTGTCGCACCGTACTTTCGCATTGGAACATCGATCACATGCTGTGCGAAGGTGTATATTGCTCTGGGTTCCCTTCTCTGTCATCTGATGCTTTTCGAAGAGGCGATTGATGGCCGATAAGCACTGTGTTGGCTTGAGTCGCGGGCCAGAGTCCTTCTTGTTGGTGTTGGTGTTCTCCACCTTCTGCTTACTAACAACTCGCTTACCCTAAACTTTAACTCAACCCTAAGTCGGAGATCCGGCTTTACTGTTAGCACCGCGTTGGAGATCCCCCGGCTTTACACCTTACGCCGACACCCCTTTCCTATTCTGGCCTATTAGGCTGTCACCTGGAGGTCCCCTATCAGACAAATTATGCCCTATGTTTCCAGTCGTTCAATTTTTGACTACGGAAAAAGTATATAAGGCGGATCCTCACCCACCGAGTCGTGCCCTTGGATTTACAATGACCATTAATTCACAGTTCAAGATCTAAAATGACCCGTACTATCAAAAACGTGGCACTCGCTGGGGTGAGAACTTGCCAGCGACTCCTCCATGGTCATTCAAGGCTAATCGAATTTCAGGCTACAGGCAACCTTGGCTCCCACACTCTCTCGGCGTTGCTTGACCTTGGATTCAACGTTACGGTTTTAACTCGGACGGCTAAAACGTTCCCGGCTTCTGTTACCGTGAACGTGGTTGATTTTGAATCGGCAGCTTCATTGTCTGCAGCTGTCAAAGGCCAGGATGCAGTGATTGATAACACCTTCACGCCAGATATCGACATGCCGCTGCGCCTTATAGATGCTGCTGCTGCAAATGGTGTGTCTCGTTTGTAAGTGTGTGTAATGTTTTGTCATCAGGACTAGATGACGTCTAATAACAATTTAGCATTACAAGCGATTATGGCCTCGATCCTGATTTGCCAGGAATTCAAGACATGCCCGTATTCGCACGCAAAGTCGCGTCCTATCGTGCCGTCAAGGAGAAAGCAGAGACGTCTGGTCTTACTTTCACCCTTATTGCGTGTGGAGCGTTCCTTGACTGGTGCCTCTCAACAGGCTTCGCCGGTATTGAATTGAAAGAAAAGTCAGTCACAATATTTAACGACGGGGCCAATGTAGTACCCTGGACAACCCTCGAGGATGCAGGCAAGGCCACGGCTGGTGCCCTTTTACAACTGGAACAAACTCGCAACCGACCTCTTTATGTCCACAGTGCGTTTTTATCCCAAAGACAACTTCTGAATCTTGCGAAAGATGTTCTTGGCGTAGAGGGCTGGAGAACTACGTCTCAGGATATGGAACCTCTTTTAAAACGGTCACTGGAGGAATTGCGATCAGGCAATATCACGGCGACGACTTTCGGCGTTCAAATACAATACTGTATAGCTACCAGGGAACTTGTACATCCATGGAAACATGATGATAATGACCTTGTGGGAGTCCGAGAGAAAAGCTCCGAGGAGTTGAAGAAATTAATTCTCGCAATTGCTTCACAGTAATTTTTCTACTACCTGCGATATGGGCATTCTCTATGGAATTAACTACAAGGATAGTTAGGAAGTACAGATCAATTAAATTATTGATACTTAAGGAGATCGCAAGCCAAGATACCAAGATTACAGAATTGTCACCACTATCAAAAAACCGATATCCAAAATTCCTGGAATTGATGTGCTAATTGGATGATGAACATCCATGGCTAAGCCGTACAGGAGGTTGATGCAGCCGCAGCCTCCTTAGCGGCGATCTGTGCTTCTGTGTGATGAGGCTCACGCTTGTCAACCCAAGAACCGAACTCATCTTCAGTACTGTCCCACGGGCCAAATTCATCGGCTTCCTGAGGCTGGGCTGCTCGCTTTTCGTGTCCCTTAGCTGCGGCCTCCTTAGCAGCTATCTGAGCTTCGGTATGATGGGGAGACCGTTTTGAATTTCCTTTTGCTTTGTTTTCGGCTGCTTCCTTGGCTGCAATTTGGGCTTCAGTATGGTGTCGAGCAGCTACCGACGATGATGTTTGAACCCATCTACTAGCTATACCAGCAGGGGATCCCTGATTCAACGATTAGTTGATTGAAAAATTGACCTGGTCCATTGATCTCACAACAAATCTCTTCTCCACATCTTGAATTCCGGCGCCAGGCTGCACTGCAGCAACCAGATGGCAAGAGGCAAGAAGGGCCAAAACGATAGCTCGGCAGAATTGAATTTGCATGATGATTGAGCTAAATAAACTGAAGCTTGAAAGAATGGAGTGAACCGACGAAAAACTGCAAGACAAAGAATGATTGGATGTAGGAATCGAAAGAACTGGCCGGCAGTCCCTAGTAATCAAGAGAAAGATATAGTGAGAGAATTGAAGAAAACTTGCAAGTAAGAAGTGAATAGTTGACGAGGACTAAATGATTTCATATTGACTCTGGAGAGCGCCTTTTATATGTTTTCCTGCAATCCTTTACTGTTTGATTGAGAGCAAGGACTGTCAGAACCTAAAGTTACTTGAGACAATCCTGGACGAAGTTAGACAGCACAAGACCATATTTTCGATTTTAATGAGACTGACATTTGTATGCTTTTTGCACCAATGATATAGCGATGCGGGAGAAAACAGGTACGATCAAGTTGGCAGAAAGAAACCAAGTTACGTTAGCTCCAATTTCCTAGACTTATTTCTTCATGCGCTCCTGTGAGACGATGCGTAATAAGTTTAGGAAAAGTTCCATCTTACTTTGATTGGGTAAATCTGTCGGGTGGCACGCAGCAATTGCGAAATCCTTGCTTCCGAGTTTTTGTAGTGTCTCACTTGGCGGATCCGTTGATACAGAGAAACACGGGGAAGCACGGGGATTTGAATGCTCCAATAAATTCTGGTCTAAATTCAACTATGCTACGCAATGTCAGCATCATAAACTGTACCAATTGATGGACATACATAAGAGAGGACTGCAGGTTACAATACAAGCCTTCAAGTATTGAGAATGCAATAACTACTGGCTAGCAATCCAATACATCAGCGGACACCACACGGAGAAGGCAATTGCTTGTGTTGTTATGGAGGTTAATTGTCAGTAGTTACTTTTGATTGTGTATAGTATCTAGATTTAAGCCAACTCCTGTTATTTTGTGTTTGACTATATAATCTGGGCTAATTTACTATAATGCATTTTGGAACTGCCAAGCTGTTTGCATGATGAGGAAATTTGGGGTTGTCGTATCACTGCTCGGATGGCATTCCGAGGGGCGTTAGATTCGAACGGCTACACCGTTTCGTGTCCGACCCCGTAGTGTGAAACCCCCATGACTATTCGCTTCCAAGACTTTTGAGTCGCATGTTTATGAAAGATGTCATACTAGCGTTCATAACATCCCTTTGCCAGTTTCTGTTGTCGTAAATGCCTAACGTGCTATTCTTTATTGATTTTCTTTTCCTTTGAACTTTTTCGACCCGAATTTATCTTCATACGCTGAAGAGATACTTAATTGGTATTACACTTTTATCTCCAATAGCTCTCGATAATGGATTTCCAATACGCACCTCTATCGAGGGATACCGAGAAATCGCCTTTGTACAAAATTGATAACGAAATTCGCAGTATTAGTGACCTAGAAGAGGAATTCGCTGAGTCATCTGGCAGAAGAGACTATCGACGGCCAGATGGTTGTGCAAGCCAGACAAAATGGCAATGGCTGGTCCACGTGTTATTAATCTTGACGGCCTTAACTTTGTTCCTGTTGAGCCTTCAATTACGAGGTTCTACTTTGGATCACGTTCGTCGTTTTTCAGCTTGGTGTGAGTGTCCAATCCTACACAAAAGGTGTTTGTTGTAAATATTGTATTAATATATCAACTAGCACCGGCGGACATCTCTATCCGATATAGCAACGTCAAGTATAATGTTACAACATCGCAGAATAGATTCGTGGGTTATGGCCCAGAAGTCGACAAAGCCTGGAGGGAAATATCTTATGATGGTAACTATTGTCGCCACACCTGTTGTTGTTCATGAATTAACACACAGTAGTCGGAGACCAGTGGATTTCCAAATCCAGCCTCTCGAAACTGGAAATGCCGGAATATTCCGTCAAAGCCAATCACCCATTTACCGGCGAGGAAGGTTATCGCGTGGGAATGGAAGTATTTCATCAGCTCCATTGTCTGAATTTACTGCGAAGAGTTGCATACAAAGACTACTATGAGCCTTTGGGTGGGGAGTTTGCGGCAGGTCCGGATGCTTTACAGCACCATGCGGGTGAATCTACCGGCCAAGGAGACACTTGACATCAATCAATGCTAATTTATTTTTCAGATCACTGTATAGAGGTTCTTCGGCTGAATATTCAATGCACCGCGGACATTGGGCTATTCACCTTATACATGATAGAAGGTGATCCTCAGGCATGGCCACAACTGAATTCTAAACATGTTTGCAGGGATTTTGAGCAAGTTCGGAGATGGGCGATGGATAATTCTGTTGGAAATATGGAGGTTTTGTCTTAATACGCAACCCTTTTTTTTTTTTACAAAGGGTTAAACCAAAGGCACACTTTTTATGGGATATGTTACTTAATTGTACACTACGGAAATTTACATCTGTACTAATTGGAAAAGTGTACTGGAACCTTCATCAGACGCCAAGACTATATGGCCTTAGGGTTCTATAAGAGCAAAAAGTAGTAAGTATCTAAAACTGCCGATGTTTGAGAATTGTGAACTGCCAAGGCTCGATAGCCAGTCTCAAAATCATTACTTGAAAGCGCAGGTGGATTTCCAAACATAGAAATCTGAAACGTAAGTTGTATGGGCATCTTGCCGGTGTCTCAAACTGTGGAGCGGGTAATGTGCATCGCGGAGGGGTATGAAAATTAGTGCTGGCAGCTATTGCCATCGTTTTTCTGATGTCTCAGTGGTGTTTAGCAATTTATGTTAGCAAAATCAAACGCATGGGTTTTTATTTCTATAATTATTATCACTGAATACTATACAATATAATTGCAAAGAAAAAGAAGGGGACTACATCAGCTAAATTTTGCCAGTCATGCCTGACCAATTTCAATAAACATATTTTAAACGCCTACCCACTCTTTGTGCTCATATATCCGTCCTATCTCTGTTCTCTGTATCTTTCTAGTTGATTTTTCCCAATTCCTCGAACAAACGTACAAATCATGTTTCTGGAAAACGCGGAAGACGAGAGCAAGCACCCGTTCCTCTTCGGCAATGATCGTGACGAAAAAGAGGACATTGAAGCTACAGCCTCGGAGTCAACGAGAATTGCTTCGATAGAATCATTTGGAAGGACCTTCCAATTACCGAAGCAACCCAATGACTTCAATGGTACATTAAAGGGACCTAGCCGATCGCAAAAACTAGTACCGTGGATTCGGTGGATGCTCCTCGTCATCTTACAAGGTGCCATCTTATTTCTTCTGCTACGTTCAAGGCCATACAAAGCAAAAACAAGCTGTGTGTTGTCCGGTACCGAAGAATTTGTCGAAACCGGCGACGATATCAACGGGCTGTATAAGACGCGTAGGTTCATCCACTTTTTTTTCCGTATTGATGGATGCTAATAACTCCTGCAGTGTCTCATACGTATAGATTCCTCAAACCAGAGACGGACAAGTACATACCGAATATGACGTCAAACGATAACAGAATGGAGGTTCGCAAGAATTGGGATATGTTAATGCCATGTTTGTCTCCCATCTGGTGATCCGTCACCCGCTTTGGTTTAAAAGCTGACATTTCTTCCTAAAAAGTGGGCAGTGGAAGTGTCTTAATTCCGGAATATAAGCATCATCCACTCCTTGGGGATCCAATAACCGATGATCCGATTCGATCCGGGCCGATATTTGAGGCGTCCTGGACACACGCGCTGCACTGTGTAAGTTATATATCTACCAGATTCAGTTTTCTAAACCCAATAACTGACTTCCTGTCACCTGGTGGATGTAGCTCTACTATGCAGTAGACAGTTATCACCAATTGATAGTCAATGGACCAAGTGACCAAGATAATCCCTACCATGCCGGGCATTGTTTTGAGTACTTGCGAAATAGCATATTATGCAATCTGGATATGACCCTCGAGGGATCCATGTCTACGCCTGCAGATAAAGAAAAAGGACAGCCTCATGTGTGCAGGAATAGAGAAGAAGCTATTGCGTGGATTGAGAAAAGAAGGGCGGATGATTTGCAAGATATTGTCGGACCATAGACTATTTTGCTGTTTGGGCCAAAAGCTTTGACCATTTAAGATAATGTATCTGCTATACTGTAGATTTCTCCAAACATGCTACTAGATATATAAGTGTGTTCATGCCATGTCGTAAGCGTCAAATTTTCATGCCAAACCATCCCAACCTTTCTATAAAATCCTTAGGACTCATCTAACGAAAGCTCACTTCTAAGGAGAAAGATTATCATAAAACCTACATATCCGTTCTCGAACCAAACAAAAAAAAAAACCATTGTTCTATTCTAGGATACATCTTTATGCAAATCCTCGGTCATGTTTTCGTTAGAAAGGATTGTCATCAAGGCTCGTCTACCCGCCAAAAGCAAATGCGGAGATCATGATCCTGTTGCTGACTGCCTCAATGTAATCAGTCTCCATATTCTCTATGGCTCTAGTATACCTTTCCTCCATGTTGTAGTCGGATCTTGTTTTGGCAGCATAACAACCCTATCCCGTGTCTGCCTTAGGTTTATTGTCCCGTACCGAAGTAGCTCTCCGAACGTGTTTGGCGCTGCATCTTTGCCCTCGTTTTCAGGCATGTCAAGCAGGGTTCCCAAATGTACTGAATGTGTCAACCCATTGGCATGGGTGACTTTCCACATGCTCGCGTTGGCGAGCAATTCCCAAATTAACGTCTCTGCTTCCTGGTATTTTTCTGAACTGGGACTCACGCCCGCCCCTCCACGTTGGAGCGTTAAGGCGTCGAACGCCCGCTCACCGAATCCCACAAAGCTGGTTGTGAACTCCCCACGCCAATCTTCCTCCATGGCACTAAACGCAAATATGTGTTTCTTCCAATACTCAACGCCCGAGAAACCTTTGCCGTCATCTTCAATGCAGAAGATTCGTGTGAAGCATACAAGCTGTGTAACATACTCGAGTGCCACTACAGGATCGATCCAATCCAAATCAAATTTGGAATTTTCATCCTCGTACATCATGGCAACTACAGGGGCAAGTAAAGGATCAGAAAGCAACCCTCTGAAGTTTTTTCTGTTCCCCCAAACATGCGTAAAGAGCTGATGCCTGTAACAATATTCAGTTTCAATAATTAATTTGAAAAAAGATCTAGCTTACCATCGATAAATAAATGGATCATGCTTCCTAGCAGCCACAAAATGATTTGAACCCGCAAGACCATAAATCATAGGTATGGCAACGCGGTAGGGTGACTCGGCATTTTCCAACTCATCCCAACAGATACGATCGATATGGCGAATTAGTATGCTTCCCACATCCATCCATGCACCGCCGTGCTCGTATAAACATGCAGAGCGTGTCAGATCTGCGCCGTGCTGGCCAATATATAGTCCGTCCATTGTTCGATTTACAAAGGCTGGAGGCAGAAGGCTTTCTGTCACATAGCGAAGCGTGTTATTGGGCGAACCAGATACATTGTCAAGGACACGAACAGTCCACCCAGGGCCGAGAATGCGTACCCAGTCGACAACGTTCTTCTGGCACCACTTGGGCATATTATCTACACCCGAGTGCCAATATGCCCAAACATTCTTCTCCGATGTCACTGGTTTATGTTCATAGAAAGTTGCGAAAATTTCAGCGTCGCTGCGTTGGTCCGTAACTTCAACAGGTTGCAGTTTGTCGCGGTAGTTTTTCGGTATCGAGAACTCCATTGCGTTACTCCGTAGAAGCAGGGATTCCTGAGCGAGTTGTAAGTAGAAACACAGCCGGCACAGGCTGTAGTCTGTTAATTTATTTAATAGTGAAAACTATTGGCAGCCCTTGGCTTTCTTGATGACGTAAAGTCAAGAATAATTATTCGGCCTTGTTGGCTGGGGCACTCTTTGGAATAATGGATCTTCGATCTGCATTTTCTAGTGCCACCGTTATTTAAATTTAGATTTAGAGATCTGCATCCAAACATACCATTGTTGTTGTTGGTTTGTTGTTGGTTTGTTGTTGGCTTGTTATTTTTGATTGTTGGAAGGACCTCATTGGCACATGCCATGGTTGGCCCCAACATTCGGGCTACGCTTTCAGTCGACTGGTGGGTCTAGAGCTTACAGTCTCAACCAGTTTGGACAGATAATAGCTCTTATCGCACTACGAGTATCCCAAAATCCACCTGGAATTTCCCTTCGCGCGACTACTCGACGACTACGTTTCGCGCATTGCAAGACAAGAAAAACAATAGTGATTGTTGTAATCAACTCAACCGACGACTAATTTCTAACTAGTACCCGTCCAAACCATGGTCCTTTCTCTCGAGTCCAGGACAATCTCTATTGCTCTTGGAATCGCTAAATCTGCGTATTTCTGCAAAGCATCGATAAAGTTTCCATCGCTATTAGCAATCATTGATCCCAAATCCAAGCCATCTTTCATTGCAAAGTTTCCTCCCGATCCACGGACTAGGCCACATTAGATCAATTTAACATGTCTTGTGCTGCTAATGTATCTGATTGCGACTTACATGGTGTCATAAGATGTAGAGCATCTCCTAATAGTGTGACTCTTCCAATGGGTAGACCTTCTTTTGGCGGTACAAAGTCTTCCAAGCAGATAGGCGAGGTTAAAACCCCGTTGGGGGTTGTATTATATAGAGGCAGTAGAAGTTTGGGCTGCATATGATGCACTGCATTTACGGCCCTATGATAATACTCAATTCCTGAATTGGGGCGAGTTTTCGTGACATCTTTTTTGCTGCAAGTCATCCAGTAATATCGAGCAGTTTCTTTGTCCTCTGAAATGTAATGCAGCCCCGAAAAAAATAGGGCTGCTGCCTCGACCGTGTACCACGACTTCGCAATGTTGTTGAATATTTCCTCGTATTGTATTTTGCTCAATGTGGTTTCTCCCATGCAGACTTCGACGGGAAGAATGTAGTTCTGTGCTCTCTCAGTACCAAGAAGTTGCTTGCGTACTATTCAAACTCAGACTTTTGTAATATTTCAAACCCATGATATACTTCTCAAGACTTACCGAGACTATGTGAGCCATCTGCTCCGACAAGAACATCACCAGTCGCCGAAGTTCCATCTGCAAAATAAGCTGTCACGCCAGAAGGTGTTTCTTCATACCGCTGAAAATATTTGTTGTATTCAACATCTAGATCTGTGGACAGCAGAGCCCTGAGCTTTTCTCTATTTGCCCGAACAAAAGGTTTGTTTTCGCTCGGAGCCAAATGTGTCGTCTCCTGCCCAGTGACACCTTCAAGCAACGCCGCATCGCAGTCAGACCCGTACTCATAGAGATGAGACACAGTTTCAAGACGTGGAACAAGACCCTTTGGGAGTTCAGATTTGAGATCGTTAAGAATACTTTGCGAAGGGTGAGAAAAAAGGACAAAGAGAAGAGTAAGGTAAGTGCGCTCTTACAAGTGCAAAGTTAAACACCAGCCTTGCCCTCGCGCTGTAGAACTTGCATCTCGATCAAATATGCGAAAGGGGATATTGTTTTTGCGCAGTATCTGGCCCAGAACGAGGCCTCCGAGTCCTCCGCCAATAATGAGGACAGTTGTTTCATTCGAGTGCATGCTGATTGCCTGGTCTGTAGCTTTTGGTTTGTTCTATATTATATCCTCTCGGCAAGAGTAAAGGCAAATTAAATTATATGGGGAAAAAATAAGATTGCCACACTTTGTTTGGATCAGAAAACGTTAACGACAGAACATCGAGGTGATGACAGAGTCCCTTGTGAGATATTTATATTTAATTTTTCCAGCAATAAACATCTGCGAATAACAGACTATTCGCGTGTTGCACACGCATATATACATTCAATTTCATGCTCCGAACGTCCGAAAACCGAGACTATACCGTATTGGCTCCACTTAGTTCAAAAGCGTAGTAGACCTGATCCTCCGCGGTCGTTGGTCGGCGCCGATTATTATGAAGACCAAGATACATACGGCGGATATGATCGTACGAATCTAATTACATGGGCCATGAGCCAACGACTATCAAACGAACCAGACAATTGACAATGATCTTCCAGCTTCTCATATGTGTACAACGCGCGTTATGAATGTTGCCACTTGTTGTCGTAGATTAACCCCATTGCACTTCTTTAAATCACCAGGATAGCCTACATCAACTACAATATTCTGCACGAGTATTGCAAGAGAGCTAGGCAGATAGATATTGTTTAACTACTGCTATAGCCTAGCGGCAAAGAGGCTCCATCAGCCTTCGACAACCAAAAGGAAATCCGCTGAAGTAAATCGATTCTGTACTTTCGACAAGATATCAAGATAGCTATTTCGACTATTGTTTTTTGTTGGCATAAATATAAAGCTCGCCACAACACCATAACTAGCCATTTGCCGCTGGATAATTCAGAAGTGAGGCGAAGGTAAACAAGTTTAAAATGTAGTCTTTACAGATGATCCTAATGTTTCTCCGACGTCACAGCACAGCTGGGAACGGAGATGCACACTGCAGATTACTCTTTGTCAAACACTTTCCCTGGGTTCATCAACCAACTAGTATTTGAGTCAGTAAAAGTTTATCAATGATAGAGATATAAATAGAGATGCGTACTGAGGATCAACGCTGCGCTTCAAAGCTCGCATAAGTTCGATGGTTGAATCACCAAGTTCTTCCTTTAGATAATCCTAGTAAATATGCCGGATTAGTACCAAATTCATCGCGACCTACATATCTTAAAGAAGCTACCTTTTTACCAATGCCAATACCGTGCTCACCCTGTGAAAGAAAGTTTGTTAATAACTTGTTGAGAAATCCAAGTGCATTACTGCGATCTCAACTTACAGATACTGTGCCTTCCATCTCTAGCGCCCTTCGCATCATGCGTGATACGCATGCTTTTACTGCCTGGTACTGCTCAGGGTCTTGTGGATTGTACATGACTGCTTGATGAAAGTTGCCATCCCCAACATGGCCGAGAACAGTTGAAAAGAGCCCCAAGTCGCCCGACTCCTTTTTGGAGAGGTCTAATATGATATTAGCAGCCTCTCACTTGATTGTCCGGTCAAAAAGCCCAAAACTACCCACCAACAATTTCGGCTAAGCGAGAAATTGGGACGGCCACGTCTGTGGACCAAATCTCTGTATTCTCTGGGCGCACAGCAAGGAGCGCCCAAAGAGCCTCTTTTCTCGCCGCCCAAAGATTCTCTCGTTCACTTGCTGTTGACGCAAATATCAATTCGTCGCTAGTATATTTCAGAAGAAATTTTTGTGTTTGCCGAATAGACTCATTAATGCTGTCTTTGGATCCAGTAAATCTAGCGTCGCTCGTTAAAGACTTATTATCTGGCTCGGTATTGAAATGGAGAGAGGACTAACTTCAAAAACAGAGTTGGTTTTTCTGTCCACTTTCTACCCCCAGCCCCTCCATTCTGGTTGATGACCCTCATCTGGACTTCGTCCATAAATTCAAGTGCAGCCAAAGTAACTCCAGCTCGGATCAGCTTGGATGCAGCCGCTGTGGCATCTTTCACCGTAGTGAATGTAGCGACACCAATGCTCGTCTCATCGGGGAGAATGGCAAGCTTCAGAGTGGCCTCCGTAATGATACCGAGAGTCCCCTCCGAGCCTGTAAAGAGCGCGTTCAAGTTATACCCAGCGGATGACTTACGTGGCCGACGCTTCGTTTTAATCACGGTGCCGTTAGGTAGGACCACAGTGAGGTTAACGACCCAATCTTTCATTGTTCCATATTTCATGGCATTAGTTCCACTGCAATTAGTTGCAATCATGCCCCCGATATAGGCAGTTGGACTAGGATCCATGGGCATGAAGAGATTCGCCGACTTGATCTTTTCGTTGAGATCAGTCCACCTAACGCCAGCCTGCACCGTAATATTCATGTCTTCCTCGTGGAAAGCAATAGTTTGGTTCATCTCTGATAGATCGATGCATATGCCAGAGAAGGGGGACGAAAAGTTGCCTTCCACGCTAGACCCTGCTCCAAATGGGATCATGGGTGTGCGATACTCGGTACAAATTTTGACGATGGCAGAAACTTCTTCTGTACTCCGTGGAGTGACTATTGCCACTGGCCTCTCGGTTGAGTTGGAAGTTGACCATTCTGAATATCCATGAGACTCAATATCTTCTTGCTCCATGCTGACTCTGTCTTCACCCAATTCCTCTTGGATTTTCCTCGCAGCCTGTGCAGGCACGGGATTTAGTTTAGGGATTATTGACTCAACCTATCAAAGAAGGTTAAACATACCACTAGCATACCCTGCTTATCAGCAAATTCTGCTGGATGGATCGGAGCTGGTTGGTGATTCCACAATTTGGACGCGAGAAGTGTAACCGTTACTGTTCCGGCCACCACCCCGAGTAGCCCAGGAATATTCCGTATATTAGAAGAAGGAGAACTAGAATAACTCCTGGAACTCGTCCGAAGCCTGACCGCGCTCCATGTTATTCTTGGCCTAGCCATGGGGTGTGCTCTGAGCGCCGAGGGCCGGGCACGCGATACGAACGGCATTATGCTTCTCTCTGTCAAAACGCGCCAATTGAATTGCTCTGTGAATTGCAAGCAGATAACGAGATCAATGCACAAAAATATGCAATTTATAATGTTTAGTTGCGCTGATAGCTGGATGCGCATTATCATAGCTTGAATGATGATGCCCCGCAAAACGCCCTTGTTTGGGGCAAGCCCCGTCTGGCTAGTCTAAAATTCCCCATCGTTGCAGTGTGGAACGCCGGTTTATTTCGCCTATCACAACCGGCAATTAGCAATACACTTCAATTCACCTCCTCACAACCAATGGATCCAACGAATATGGGCGACCTTTGCCAAACTCTGTTTGTGTATAAAGGAAAGACAAGGTACGCGAATATTCTACCCCTGGTACTACGCATGCTAACCCTAGCTACCTCTAGGAAACAATATCATCTCCTTTTATTTGGGCGAAATGCTGGACAAGGCAGGAATTACCAAGGAAACAACACAGCTTCAAATTGTAACTAATATCCCCGCATATGTTCTGCAAGACTTGCATGCTGACTTCGCAATAGAACATCATCCCTACAGCCTGGTGTTTGGTCATTGTTTTTCTGGGAACCTATTATGTTAACCGTGTCGGACGTAAGACCATCTGCCTGGTTTCACTTACCGGGATGGCGGTATTCCTTTACCTCGTCGGTGCTTTCACAAAACGCAAGTCCCCAGTACACACATTTTCCAGCCCGGGTGCAGCTCTAACGCTTTTTACAGTCATAGTATACGGGAGTGGTGGCAATACCTCGGGAATTTATGGCACCGTAGCTACAATATTCCTTTTCCAAGGCAGAGGTGCTATCGATATAACACCACTCACTATCCTCTACGGACCAAAAGTCCTCAACTTTTTCATTCGGAGTAATGGCATGGCAGCATGAACCTTCTCAATACCTGTGGCGGGGGAGTGAAAGAAACATTATGAACGTACATAACTCGGTCAGCTAACTTGATTCTAGCCTCTTCAGTGTTTTCGTTTGGCCCTTTGCATGGGAAGCAATTGGGGTATAAAAAGACATACCTGATCAACGCCAGGAACAGTCATCTGCAATCTATCCATATACCGCACCATGGCTTCAATTAATCCAAACAACTACGCGGTCATAAATAACGGCGTTAAGATTAGAGAGATTGCCTAAATTAAGCGATTCGCCATACTCGGCGACAGACTCACCACTAGTAGATAGAATATCAAGCTCCCAGGCCCCACTTGCGTTGTTGTACTTTATTGTAGAGTCCTCCAGAGGCGCTGAAACTTGCTATGAGAGGTATGACCCTGAGATTAATGCAGGCCATGTACAACGGCTTGAGCAACAGCAACTCCGTGGTGTGTAAAAGCGCCATTGTGGGTGGGGGTTAAGCTGCAGTGTTGCCTTCAACCAAAACAAAATCAGTTTAACAGCAGCACATTAATGAGACTTGCCAATAATAGAGCTCAGATTGAAGTTGAGTTGGCACAGATCTGTTCTCACAGGCAGCAATAAACGCGTTGACAATCTTCTCCCACTTATAGGGCGGCGAACAGCACTCTAGTGCTTATTCCACGGCAGATTAAAACACATGACTTACTTGTTGTCGTGCATAACGAAAAGCATAATCATTGCTACCACCAAGGGACAGCATTGAGCTTCTTGCATGAGAAAGCCTTTTGTCTAGCAGCAGCGGCTTCCAGATGCGAGGGCAAAACCCTAGCTCCTTACCGTATCTGTGCTAGCGTTATTCATAAATCGTGACAAGACAAACAGCGCAAATGATGCAAAGAGCACAAACTCGGGCCAGCCAACCAGCGCGGTGCACAGCGGCATGCGACGACAACACCAGTGATCTAACTCTCTGCGCTTTAGTATGGCTAATCACGAAGCCGAGTGGCCTGGCCTTACTTGGGGAGGCGGGGTTGGCTGACTGCATGGCGCCGGCCTGGGTGCCTGAGGCCGCATGGCGCAGGACTGTGGCTCGTCTCGCACCTGTACGAATACTACTAGCCAGCTAGCTATCAAGGCAATGCAAAGAAAAACAACAAAGATCACTTAGGCAGTTGGAGAAACAGTAGTGCTGATGTCTTGTCTTTGCTCACAGAGCGCATTTACACCAAAGCTAAGAGATAAGCCCGGTGGAAAGTACTAGCGTGCAAAACAGAAAAGAAACAGAAAAGGACACGAATCCGGATATACTTGCAACCAGAATCGCCTCTGCAAAAGAAAGACTAAACTCAAAAACAATACATCAGCACTATGGCGCAAGCATCCACCAACCCAGCCAGTGTCACCGATGACCGCCATTCAGAGACTCACGAGCAACGCCAGTATGAGCAGGAAGTGATAGCCCATCAGCACTACCGCCAACAGCACTCGGACGACTCGGAGCTGGAGGACGAGAAGCAGCTGGAGAGCCATGGCGTCAGAGGCAGAATGCGCAGCTTTTGGAACAAGAAGGTCAAGCCGGCATTTCCCGAAGCTATTGCTGATATAGGCTTTGTAAAGGATGTCTTTGCCACAGAATCACTGATCCAGAAGGACATGAAAGACTTTAATCGCCATCCCGAGAGCAACAGGGTTGCCCAAGTGCGACAAGGCCCAGAATTAGGTCATGAAGAGCAAGCCTTCCTTGCAAAGAGAAAAAACCGTGCGCGGGAGTATTTCGCACAATATCTAGGGTTGGACCCTGATCAAGTCCACCCAGATGACATCCCCATCATAGGTTTTGGCGGTAGCGGTGGTGGATATCGCGCCATGATCGGGTATATTGGATACGTGGCTGAAATGAAAAAAGCAGGACTCTGGGATCTAATAACCTACCTTGCTGGCGTCAGCGGTACTTGCTGGTCAATTGCGGCCTACTACACCTTTGCCGATGCCAATGTTGATCACATATTCGATCACTTCAAGAGCCGTTTGTCGCCTTATCACCCACTCTCTGACCCAGCGATCCGCACAACTCTGACTGCTATCAACGGACCCTACAACACTTTGGGGCCTCTCATGTTGAAGCAAAACAGTAAGCTCCATGTGGTATTAATGGATCTGTATTCCGTCTTTACTACGGGCTATCTCTTTCTCCACCGTAGCCAAGAATCCGGTCTCGTTCGTCATAAGCCAGACGACAACCGAGGCTGGTGGAAGTGGTCCGCCGCTCGCAAATGGTTGGAAGAGGGCAAAGAACCTCTACCCATAATGACTGCCATACGACACGAGCGCCCCTGGAAGGACTGGATAGATAAGGAACACCCTTTCAACGACGAAAACCCTCTGTCAGAAGAGCACGCGACAACTTTGGATGCATGGTATCAGTGGTTTGAACTGACCCCCTACGAAATCGGCTGTGACGAATTAGAAGCATGGGTGCCGACATGGGGGTTCGGAAGACCGTTTAGCGAAGGAAAATCTACCATGCAAATACCAGAACAGTCATTGGCGTTATTATTAGGGCTCTGTACCAGTGCGCCTGCTGGACCGCTAGATGCGTATCTTGCCACCATCAAACGCAACCTGCCCTCAGGGTCGTTGGGTACTGCTGTCCATGATCTGGCTTTGAAGATCACACACATGTGGGGCAAGCAAAAGACAAAGGTCTTCCAACAACACCACCCTCTGCATGCATGTAACGAACACAATTATATGTTTCACATGACCCCTGTAGCTAAAGGACAACCCCGTCCTCCGGGTATTGAGAACTCACCGAGAATCCATCTTTTAGATTCCGGTTTGGATAACAATTGCCCAACGTACGTCCTTCTCCGTCCGGAACGGGAAGTCGATGTTATCATCCATATGGATGCTTCCAGCGACGTCCATAAAGATGTGTTTCAGGAACGGGTGGACCAAATTGGTAGTCGACGAGGTATACGATTCACAAAGCGAGTTATGCGAGACGGTTCTACAACGTCTCCTTCTCAGCCTAACGACGAAACCGGGGTGGAAGATACATATTGTCAGATATACGACGGAAAACTATGTCAACGCCCCGCTGAGGTGGTTGATTCGTACGGACATACTGTTTCCAACCCTCCCGCTGCTGTATGCCACAAAGATAGCACCATTGTTTATATGCCTCTACTTAGTAATGAGGATGCGGTTCCCGGCTACGACCCGTCAACGGCGAAGTGGTCTGGAAGCTATAATCTTGTGTGGACGCCAGAGCAGGTGGAAATGCTGCTGAAACTGTCTGCGGCGAATTTTGCTAATGCTCAGGCTAACATCAAGAAAGTTTTGATTGAGGCATATGAGAAGAAAAAAGCTCTGCGGGAAGCGGCTTGCTAGCAATGCTCCCCATGAGATTGGATATGGATTATATACTTTATGCGTAACTAAGTGCGATGACATGAGTGAACCACGACTACGAAATTTATGACGCCAGTAGCATGCTTGAGTAGTGAGTCAAGACCCATTATTTGAGAGATGTTGCTCCATCAGAGGTGCTTTGTGCCAGGCCACAACGCATGTCAAATATACCAAGTCTATCTTCTCCGGCAAGGCCAAAATAATTACCTTTGCCACATCTAATGTTGGAACGGTAGACTTAGGGTTATACCTGTTTCCATGTTTCCAAGTGCAGAAATAAATCCCCGTCTTTTGAACTAAAAAAAGGCTCAATCATCAAACCCGGCACTCCATCCCTTCCACAGCCAGCTCCGGGACGTGCGCAACATCATTATTGCCATTCATGCTATCAATCAGCATAGCCATCCCACCAGCAAGATGCCACATGACGTGACAGTGGAATAGCCACACCCCGGGATTGTCCGCTTTGAACCGCAGGACTGCATATCCGCGACGCGGGATTTGCACGGTATCTCGCAGGACTGCCTGTGTCAGGTCGTAGGGATCTGCGTCGCCGTTGCTATTATTCGGCAACGGAGAATTCTTGTCCTTGATGGCCCATGGGTTATACGAACCCCATGTAGAGCCATCAGCTGACTTGCCCATGGCAATAACATAGAAGTTATGGCCATGCTATGGAGGGTTGATCAGCCACATTCGACATAGCGCTTGGAAAACATATCATGGAATACTTGCAGGGAATACTCACAAGGTGGAACGGGTGAGCTCCTTCATCTAAATTATTCACTATAATATCGACCCACACAGGTTCATCGCCGGTATTGATTGCCAGCTGGTGCTTATCCCACTGGCTTCGGGGAAGGGCAAGCAAGGGGTATGCAGGATCACTCTGTATTTTCCATGTTGTTCGATTGAAGAAGCCGTGAGGAATGTTTTGGAGACGACTAAGTTTTTCTACCTTTGCATATACAAGATGGGTCTGTTCTGCTTTGGGAGGCAGAGCGTCTTGGACAGACGTCGCAGAAACGAGTTTTTCAATGTCGATGAAGTTGGACGTGAAAGACAGGTCCTCGATTTCTCCCTGGAGGGTGTTGGATTTTAACGCTGACAGAGAATCTGGCGATATAGTTGAATAGATGATTGGAAAGGACTGTCGTGGTTCTAATGCCGGGTTTCCAATTTTGAAATCTCTATTGTGCTTAAGTAAGATGGTGCATTGATGCAAAAGAAAGAGGTGGTTAATCTCACGACTCATCCAGTTTGATACTCATCAATGAAGTGTCAGTCTTTTCCCGTGGTGGCCGTAGGACAAAGTCCATGCGTTGACCTGGGAAGAGTATTCCGGCCGAAGCCTTTTGTTCATTATTTGGCGTTCTGTCGACTGCAATGCCGCCATCGAGTGTGATGACATCTAGGCTTTCTTTGGCAAAGCCGAGGGTGATTCCAGTAAGAGAGCTGCATTATCCAAGATAAGCTTTTCACTAACATAAAAAAGGAAAGGAAAATAAAAAATAGTCTTACCCCGTGTTGACAACTCTAATTCGATACGAGCGAGTCTTGTCAAGAATCAAAGGCACGCCACCGTTCACTTGGGGAATGCAATCAACAGGCCTTGCCGGAACTGCTCTTGAGCAGTCGAAACGGCCAGCTCCGTTTATTAGCAACGAGTCTGGAACTGGCTGGTTAATAGAAAGTTAGACTTTAGTTCGCTTCTTCATTATTGTTAGTTTTAAATTCAATCTACACACCTCATATCCTCGGGAGCCCCACCACAGATACCAGCCTGCCACATCTTTAGAGGGGCGATGATACCAATCGCCGATAAGCAAGAGAAGTTCCTCCTCATAGCCATACTTTACGCTGTCTTGCACAATACTGTTATCATCATCTTTTGAGTTTTGATGCCTGCTAATCAGCCCTCGCACATTCGGAAAGCCGGGCGAAATCGGCCGGTGCACAATAAATCCTCCATATAAACCATCAGATCTCTGGGTGGATGAGTGAGCGTGATACCAGAATGTTCCGCTCTGGGCATGTGGGATGGTGAAATTGTACCAAAAGGATGACCCAGGCTGAATACCGCATTGTGTGACTCCAATGGCACCATCCATGGTATTGGCATCTGCCCAACGACACACGTTTAGAACCGCGTCTCAAACTTTCAAAAGATCACGAGATTGCAATACCTCTCATATTGAGACCGTGCCAATGCAGTGAAACTGGTTCGTCCTCAAGACCATTGTACACGAGAATCTCTAATCTATCTCCCGAGCGAGCTTCAATTGTCGGTCCAGGAAAGAGGTCTATTATCGTAATAAGTAAACAGGCCTTGCAGTGCATGTTATCTTTGACATGTGACGTACCGTTGATCAAGTAGACCTTCTTGTTTACACCATCTGGACGCCGCTCGCCAGCAGTTATATTCAAACTCAACGTTTGCGTGGTTTCTTTGCGATACACGTAATCCTCGGGCCGCAGATACCCATTTTGCGAAATGCGATTGTCAATATCGAATTTGGCAAGTGACGACGGGGGTGAGGATGTCAGTGTATAGCCATGCAACGATTTGAAAAAATGGCTAGCGCTATAAGCGTGGAAGGAAGAGGAGGACCAATAAAACCACACGAAGAGCACCACTATGGCCAAACATGGCAATATACATAACAGGACGCATGTCCTTGAAGGCGCAGGGGGCAAGCGATCGGCCTTAACGTTGCTCTTCTCCCCATGCACAGTTACAGATTGCGATGCCCGGCTAGGCGATGCTGAGCCATGCGCTTTTCGCTTGCTTGGTCGCCGTTGCATGTTGTGGGCAAGAACAGAAGCTGCATACCAGGGATTTGCAAGCGGACCAGCCGGTCAAAACAGGTGGAAACTCAATTGTTACCAATAAACCATCACCCTTAGAGAAAAGTGAGACGGTAGCATAGACAGAGAGCCGCATATGCACGCATCTCGCAAGTTACTTGCATGGTCCAGCCAAAGCAGCGACGACACGAGAGAAACGAATCATGGCGGCCGAGATGGTGTGGAGATACACACGGGTTAAGGTTAATTTAGGGTTGCTAGCGCGGCTACCGGCAGCCAGCAGCCTGATCAGGTGAGCGCACGTGCGAGGCATCCAGGCATCCAGGCATCCAGGCATTCAGGCTGGCCCCCCCGTTAGAATTCCTTGCATTACCAAGGCGACGACAGCATGCCTCGCCGGTCCTGTACTCTCGCGCCTGCAAAATAGCAGGATACCACCGTAAAACACGCTACCTGCCTAGTAGCCAACACTACAACCCCCGCCACGGCTAAGCGGACTGCAATCAATCGTGCTTGCTGATCCTCATGCAGGCGCAATGCAACCTCACTGGCTTGAGCCCTGGCAAGTACCCCGCGCTGCTGGATATTGAACGTGGGAAGTAAAATTGAAGACGAAAGAAACCTGCTCGTTGGGCGCGATTGGCTTGCAGAGGCCAGTTGAGGATCCAGATTTGTCGTTGGATCCAACAATTGCAGTGCTTCTGTTCCATCGACTAATTTTGTCGGCCGTATCCCCCCTCAGAAAGCCATTTTGCAGTTGAAAACATCGATTCACCAATTCTACCCCTAGTTGGCTAGGTAGGCAGTCAACACCAAATGGCCCTGGCTTTGAGCATTGCCCTGGGTTTGGCCTTGCGAGCCAGCCCGGTGAGCGCTGCTGGTTTGGAACAGATTGAGCATGTTGTGTTGTTCATGCAAGAAAACCGCGCATTCAATCACGTAAATTACTACTCTACAAAATGCAATCACGGCCACTGCTGTCGAGTCTGACTGCGTGATACTAGTACTTCGGAACAATGGCCGGCGTTAGAGGGTTCAACGATCCCAATGTCCAGGTGAATTCTGATGGACGCTCCGTTTGGTATCAGTCAGCGACCCCTCTACTGTGACCATTAGTTTCCCCACACTCTCTAACAATCTGATACAGAGTGGTCGATTCGAGCTTGTCCACTGAGACTGATTACCTGCTGCCATGGTACCTCAATTACCTCGGAGGAGATTGGACCAATGCAACTCAGTGCATGGTAGCCGGATCCAATGCCTACGATGCGAACCACGCCGCCTTGAACAATGACCTTAACAACCACTGGGCTACGAATAACACCCCATGGAGCTGGGGCTACTTCAAGAGAGAAGATCTCCCCGTGCATTTTGCCATGGCTGACGCCTATACGATCAATGATATGTACCAGGAAGGCCAGATTACGGCCACTAACGCCAACCGTGTGACGTGGGTTAGTGGATCTATCAACGCTCCTGGAAGTCCGACAAATTTGAATGGAACCGGCGGTGTTTATATCGATAATAATGAGACTCCTGGTATGAATGACAGAATCGGAATTAATTTGGCCCTATGAGAAACCATGGTCTAACAAATACTCCATTTGTGTGTTCAATAAAGGCTGCGAAACGGGAGCGGACGGTAGTGTGTACTCGTGCTATCCTCTGACATGGCAAACTACGTTTGAGATCTACGAAAGCCTCAACGTATCATGGCAAGTCTGGCAAAACACCGACAACTTTGATGATAACCCGAATGCCTGGTTCAAGCAATATCAAGATGCACCCACAGACTCTGCCCTCCATATCAAGGGCGATTCCTTCGACTATACACTTGATGATTTCATTGCGGCCGCAGGCAATGGCACTCTTCCCCAGGTTAGTATCATAGTTGGACAAGAGGAGTTGTCAGAGCATCCCCCATGGATGCCCAAGGATGGCGCCTGGTTGCAGCAGCAGATTTTCAATGCAGTCGTCAACAGCCCCAAGTACAGCTCCACTGTCCTAATCATTTCATACGATGGTAGGTGATAGCGCTCACCCTTTTGTGCAAATGGGCTTTTGAGTAACAAATCGAAACTAACTCTATTATAATCAGAAACTGGCGGATGGGGCGATGCCGTCACTCCCTTCCACTCTCCTGCTGGGACTCAAGGAGAGTGGATTGAAGATCCATTGGGAGAATTCGGTGACGTTTACACCGGCCCTGGCTTCCGCGTACCCTCATGGATTGTCTCACCGTGGACACGCGGTGGGAGAGTGTTTAGCGAGCGTTGTGACCATAACTCTCAGATTCTCTTTATAGAGAAATGGCTTGCAGCTAAAGGCTATACCGACGTGGAATTGAGTGGTATGGTTCCATGGCGACGTGAGAATATGTGTGATCTCGTCAATGCCTTTGACTTTAGCAATGTAAATATCCCCACCTCACTGTTTTTTGTCACTTGTCATCGGCATCCATTTAAAGACATGTTCTAACTGGCATTGTCACAATAGCCTGATTACAGTATCCCTGATATTCCCATTGCTGAGACGCCGCACACTGATTCGGATGGAAACTATGATGGTACAACCCTTTGCGAGGCAACATACTCCACGCAAACCCCTCCTGTCCCATATGGAAACCAAACCCTTGAAGATTCTCTGTACTTCGAGGACGGATTCAAGCAAGTCATGGGTTCTCTTACCGAGGGTCGATATCTCACTTTTGAACTAGATGGCTTTGCTCTGACAAATCCTTCTTCGGATGCTAATGGCTCCGGCTCTCTCTCTGTCACAAAGGCGACATCAACTCACGACAGTAAGAACCAGCGCTGGGTTATCCATTACTCCCAGGGTGAGCAGAGCGGTATCTTCCAGATTTCAAGCGCGCTCGACGGGCGATTCATCGGCCAAAACGGGAAGTTAATACCCGCCAGCCAACAGGCGAAGTCGGCCGCTGATTTCACGATTGTCTTTCTTGGTAATGGAGATGGCTACAGCGTACAGTACAACGGAGGCAAGTTCATGAGCGTGGATACGAATGGCAAGCTGGACACTGCGAACAACAATGCCGTTGGGTTCCAGGTGTATAGTGTCTCATATCACAACTAGTGGAAAATAATTATCATAGATACTACAATACATCTGACCTACGAGGCCTTTCATACTGATATTGAATATAGCTAAATTATTCGCTTCACAAGCCGCATTCCTGAATCATAGTTAAAAGGCACGAAGGGGAGCTTCCTCCGTCATGTATCGTACAAGCGACACATATCAACATCTGATTCCAGTCCCCAACCACCGGTTGGTTTTATGTGATATGGATTAAATAATGTAGGTAAGGTTCTTTACGGTTTCCACCGTGTCTAGGCCGTTTAGGATCATATCCAGGTTACTGACTACCTCAACAGGGTTATCCAAAGCGGATGGGGACGCAATTCGCGTGAGTTGCATGATGAACCATTTGCGTATTGATGTCGGTGGACTCTTTCTTGCACCAACAACCAAACACCAGATCAGGGCTCCCGGTAAAGGTCCGTAGTAAGCATCGACATTAGTTTCCAACAACAGGGACCGTAGCTCATATACGGACTGGTCAGTATGGGAATCGTCTGAAACGAAGAGCAGCATGGCGTGAATGAGGATGCGGTCAAGTTCTGATTCATAGTGGTGCGGAATTGACTTCAATGAGACGAGGCCGTTTCGCAGAAATTGCCACTGGCTCAGGGTTCTTTGCTGCAGGGCTTGGTCTTGAGACAGATGCTGATATCGTATTGCTAAGCTGACAAGGAAGAAAAAATCACTCAACAGGCGAATGGTAGACATACTGATCTTTCGTTGCCACAAATCTTTCTGACCGCGGTGGAGTGTGAAAATCTTAAAGTCGGTGGGTTCAAATACAGTAACATCGTACTCGTAATTTGTCGACGTATTAGATACTTCAAAAGTAGGAGCTGATTCGGCAAAACCTCTGATAACTTTCTCAAGCCGATTCAATCTAGTCATATATTAACAATTTCGCAGGTCGCATGTGACCAAAGCTCCGTTGGTTGCTACCTACAGTAACAAGCTGGTTTTGAGATTTCCATCGAATCCCAATTTCTCCATGCCGCCTCGTTGTTTAACCAAATAACAAATATTGGTTTTATATTTCATATACGATTCTTGGTTACCATTAACATGCTATGATAATCAATCAGTCAAATTAGCAGCAACATAGTAATTGCCATGGTGTGACGGGAAACTTATCTCGAACGAGAGAATGGTGAGCATTGCAATCATTGTCAAGTCAATGTTCGCTGCGCCCCATTCCAGCGCTGAACCCAACAGTATTTTCTCACATATATCCCGTTGTAAGAGAGTCAAATCACTTATCTCACAATTGGCACTATTAAGGTCGTCCCAAGTTGTTGCATTGAGCAACTTGGTACTCATGAGGGGGACGTGGTTCAGCATGGCCGGAATAACAGAACGATAAAATGGGTGTATATATGCACTAGCCTCGATATATTGACGGAAGACTTCAAAGATTATTTTTAGCATTAGCGATTGGCAGATGTCATGCATACGTTTAGACTTCTCCTCCATAAACTAAGCTGTAGAGTCATAGACTGTAACTCACAATACTTTAACCTCTCGCTTACTGCTTCTGAGACCGGCAACCAAGACAAATCTACCATCCGCGTTAGCTGGCGTGATGGAGATCCTATCTCCGATCCATCCGTCAGAGCTAGTGGCATTGGTGAATTCTCTCTATTTTGCATGTGATGAGCTTGTTGTCGAAGACGCGACTTTCGTATATGCGAACGCACGAGACTAATTCTTTTTCGCTTGTCTTTTTGTGGCGGACCTGTAATTATCACAAACGAAGAGTCTTCGAACTTTGCTGCCATGACTAATAAAACACTGATGGCTCGAGTACTTTCTGTGTATCTGTAATCGGTGGAATAGAAGATTCGCGTAATACGGCCAGGCCTTCAACGTCAGAAACTGGCAGGAGAATTTGTGATGCTTGCTCGAGATGATGCCCGCCATGGCATGTCCATGTGGGCCTGAGGCTCCATTTCTTTTAGTACAAATTCCTATTTAGGAATAGCGCACATAAGCTCTAGGCCGGATCCGACAATTGCCGCATTGGGAGGAAGAAGGGACTACTTGAATGAAAGAGGTGTGTTTTTCTTGCGAATTGACGTTAAGTGAATATATATTAAGCTCAGTATTGTCCGACTCATTTGAATTAGATTGTTAATAGGTATTATTTTCATCCCTGCATCTCTGAAGCACACAGCGTATCTTGTTGACAATGTCTGCGGCTACATCGACGCTTGATTCGAATGCAGTCTGGCTAAGTGAGTGTATAATCTCATGACAAATGGCTCTCAATCTCATAGAATACAGTCACCGGCTGCTCGTCTGGGCTTGGTAAAGCCATCGCACAGACTGCTTACAATGCCGGCCACCACGTCGTTGCAACCGCTCGCAACACCGATGCTCTATCTTATCTTCCAAATAACTCAAAGGTTCTCAAACTGAAGCTCGATGTCACTTCAAGAGAGTCCATCGTCAATGCTATTCAGTCGTCTGTGAATACATTTGGCCATCTAGATGTTGTTATTAATAATGCGGGATACACTCACATGGGTGATACGGAAGTGATTCCGGAAGAGGATGCACGGGTTCTGCTGGAAACTCTTTTCTGGGGTCCTGTATTTGTAATGCAGGAATCAGTCCGAGTTTTCCGAGAGAGTTCTCCCCAATACAGAGGCGGGACTATTGTCAACATCAGTTCAATGGGTGGCTCAATCACAGTCGCTGGCAACTCATTCTATCACGCCGGGTAAACTTTCACATCTCGCTCTACGATCCTTCACCATGGACAATACTAACTTTGCAACCTAAAGGAAATTTGCATTAGAAGGGTTCACCAAATCCATTGCCCAAGAAATGAAACCAGAGTGGAATATTCGATTTCTAATTGTGGCCCCGGGAGGTGTACGCACAAACTTCGCTGGATCCAGTACCAGTGCATTAAAAGTTCATCCACGGCATCCAGCTTACAACACTCCTTCTCATCCTCTGACGCAACTGTTAAACTTTATGAACGATCCAGAAAGCCAAGCGACATGGTCTGCTCCAGAGGTCTGTGCCAAGCTACTTTTTGACACAATCGTTGGAAACGTTGACAAGCCTTTCCCTAAACGGTTGGCAATGGGCTCGGATGCATATCATGTGATGAGAGAAGACCTCAAGCAATCCCTGGAGGAAATGGAGGTATGGAGAATTGAGAGTGAGAGTTGTTCGCCGAGCGGAGATGCCAATGTGGCGGAAATTCAGAGCTGGCAAAAATAGTTAGGGTTAGAGTCAAGTCTTAGTATTGCAGTAGAAGGAGCATATCTGTTGTGTATTCCTTTTTGTTTATTAAATTTCCCGCGGTCTACATAAGCCTGTCAATCTACCCATGGATATAACTTTAGTACTTTATTGGTTCTCTATATCTATTGCGGAGGCGTTCTTCAAACAGTACCTACGTGAAAAGCTACTCCGTAGATCTTTGCGGAAAACTCCATGCCCCCAACTTGCGATGAATAATTTCATGATAATGACCGATAAGGGAAAATTTCTCACAGTAGGACACATAAACACCGCATACTAGACCACATGTCATATATCACGCACTAGCAATTCAAAAAGCTTCTAGAATTGGCTTCTCGATCTTCGAAAACTGGCTCGAGAAAGAGGTGGAGTTATTTCAAAAACCGAGTACGAGGGCACGTATTCCTTTTTAGCGAAAGTTTTTCAAATGCAGTCTACTGCATCTTGACCGTTGCCAGAACGATCTCAGCGCTCTTATGGCTACAAAGCCTAAATGCAGACAGTGCAGCCTTCTCATTTCCGCTCGGGGACTTAAGCCAGGGCACGGCCCTTATCTACTGCTTATCAACTCCGTAGTCGGCAACATCCGAAATTGAAGAGACCGAACGGCGAGCCGGCTGATCTGATCTACACGTTGCTCTAAGACAGCCAGCGATTCGCGAAACATCACACCGAAAAAAGGCACGCCATCATTAGCTGCATATCGCGATGCCGTCCACTCCAATTTATTTTTAATACGGAGAATAACATGCGGAGCCACCAGATATTGTGCAATCGATCATACCCGTAGCGGGGTATGCTTGGGTAACATCAATGTAACCTAAATCCTGCATGATTTATAGATGATTTCTGCAGTTCTATGAGATATCTTATATTCATATTCAGGCACAGTTGCCCATTTTTTGCATTCTCAGAGTTCCCGCTTGAATCGTACCGTGGAAGATAGGCACCCGGAGCGCTGGGCCAGGACCACATGGGCCAAACTTGTCGCTGTCGTCAACCACAGCCATGGCCAATGGCTACTCACAAATTGGGGATTGTCTCACCAAGAACATTTTATTGATTGGACCACTTTGTAACCTTAAAGAGTGGTCAGTGCACTGACTGGGGTCAGTCAGCCTCTGAGAACTTGGAAAAGTTCATACGAAATTTGTTGCTGCAATGCAACTAGATAATTTCTTAGTTCCTTTGCTTTCAGTTAACTACCAGCTTGGAATATCTAATTGCAGAGAAAGGACTGTTGGCTCTGTCATGGCATTAAGGACCGCTACTAACTATGTAGATCCTTTCTAGATGGGGCTTTATGGGTAGAGTCCCATGTCCAAGATGCTAGCCGGATTGGTAGATGATCATTACCAGTCAAGCAAGTCAATATGTCTATCCAACTTTAGTTCTCAGCTATTAGTTTATGGCTAAGATGCTTAACTAGTTAATTGGGCAAGATTAAATCTGACCTTGCTAGTCCAGGACGATGCATCTTTCGCGGCCAATCTAGGTCTCTCAATCCACGTGGAGAAAGAGACTCTTATACACTTTGTCCTAGCCATATTTGCTAAATTATGCATCCTCCACTACACTATCCTTTGACCAACAGTGTTGTTCGGATCGCCACACGTGTTGATAATTCATCAAGACTCTCGACTGACAATACCCGCGCACACCCTTTACCCCATAGACAGGACTGAGAAGCAATTCACCGATCAGTCTTTTGCTAGAGAAGCACCATGTTCCGCTTGCTGTCTATATAAGATGTATGATTAACCCACCAGTAGATGTCACATCAAGCTGTACCTAGCCATTCAAGAGCATCTATCTAGCAACAATGCAGGCCTTCGTTCGGTTGTTGGCACTTGCCACAGTCGCAAATGCGGCCTCCCTAGCAGACTTCAAGCATGTGATTATGCTGATGATGGAGAACCGTTCTTTCCAACATGTAAATTCTACGACTTTGATCTTGTAGTAGCTTCCTCTTCTGACAATCGCAGTACTTCGGTACCATGTCCGGTGTTCGTGGATTTGCCGACCCCAATGTCCAGGTTAATGCCGACGGTGTGTCAGTCTGGTATCAGTACGTGTGCCAAAAGATGCCATAAGTCTCGTTGTCCTTTCGTCGCTATGCGCAATCTACTAAGGTGCTTTTCTCTCCAGGCCTGTTGGCGATTTGACCAATGAGACCGACTACCTTCTCCCATATTGGCTCAACTATCTCGGGGGAGAAGAGAACTATAACAAGAGCCAATGTCTCTGTGCCGGTGCCAACAATTGGATTCCCACTCATCAGTCTTTCAATGGGGGTCTGAACAACATGTGGGCCCAAATCTCAACTCCGCAGTCATGGGGCTACTTTAAACGTCAAGATATTCCATATCACTTCGCTCTCGCCGAGGCATACACTGTCGGAGATGCCTACCATGTATGTCTATATGTTGCGGTTCAATTTTCTGATTCGATCCTTGTTCATATTCTGGCTAATATGAAATGAAGGCAAGCATTGCTTCCAACACTGATCCCAACAGGTGGTTCTGGCAAGTATGTAAATATCTGCTGTCGTTTATGACTATCATCAGCTGCTTATGATTTCATTCCCCCTAGTCTGGTTCTATCAATGTCCCAGGAGGTCCACAGCCGCTCGGAGCGGGAGGTGTTGTCCTCGACGACCAACAGGATAACGGTGAGATTGAATGTTCTGTGATGAATAAAGCCTAAGCTAACAATTCCAAAAACATAAAACAGAATGCTTGGGTCCTAACCTTGACTGTGTCCCACTCAAATGGCCTGCCTTTGCCCAGTACCTTGATGAAGCTGGTGTCGACTGGCGGTCGTATCAAAATTCTTACGATTGGGCTACTAACAATGGCCTGTTCTACTTTGAGGCATTCCAAGAGGCAGCCACTAATTCTAGCCTTTACGAGCGTGGTCTGGCCTTTGATGGTGACAATGGACTGGACGCTTTCAGGGCTGCCGCTGCCAATGGAACTCTTCCCGAGGTAAGCTGGGTCTTCCCTCCCGGTGCTCTTCAGGAACATTCCCCAAACACGCCTAATGACGGCGCTTGGTTTATTAACCAAGTCGTTGGTGCTGCTATCAATGGCCCTAATTATGACGGAACGGTAATTCTTCTGAACTATGATGGTCAGTTTTAGTCCTGCCTCTGAATTACTACAAACTAATCGATAGTAGAGGGTGGTGGCTGGGGTGACGCTGTCCTTCCTTTGATATCTCCGAATGGGACTGCGGGAGAATGGTTTGAAGATCCTTATGGAGAACTAGGCTACACATTTTCTGGTCCTGGTAGGTTTTCTCAATGTATATAATTCCGCGCATATTGATTCATTTCCCAGGCTTGCGTATTCCTCTCTTCATAATTTCTCCTTTTACTCGCGGCGGCAATGTCTTCACCGAACGTGCAGATCACTCCTCGATCATTCAGTTCCTAGGTAGGTTCAGCCGTCTTCAACGATCTCAGCACTAGCTAATCATGATTCCAGAGCAATTTCTCACTGCCAAGGGATACTCGAACATTACCACCCCGCAATTGGATGACTGGCGACGCGAACACATGTCCGATCTTGTCAATGCGTTTGACTTCGACAATGTATGTATACAGAATACCACCGAAGTTACGAAGCAGGTAGTCTGATTACATCTCTTCTAAATCTAGCCGGACTACAGCATTCCAGATCTGCCCACCCCGAAGACTCCCATTGCGAATTCAGAGGGTGAGCTGATTGGCATGTATTCCGGCTTTTGTGAGATCGAATGGACGGGAACATGCGGTGGCTCCGAGTACGTCTCCGGTATCCCGTACGGTAACCAGACGGAAGAAGATTCCCTTTACTTCGAAGATGGCTTCAAGAACGTCCGTGGCTACCTAGCTGAAGGCCACTACCTTGTTTTTGAGTACAAAGGCTACGGCCTTGCCAACGCCGGCAACAGCAGCAACGAATTGACCACTAGCAAGGCTGTCTCTGCCCATAATGATATCTCCCAGCGATGGGTCCTGCACGCTCTCACGGAGGAGGGCACAACTTTCAATATCACTAGTGCTCTCGACAATCGATATATTGCTACTGGCCTTACACTATCCACCTCCGTCGACAGTGCTGAACCTTTCAACATTACTTATGTCGGCAGCAGCGAGTATTCGATCCTGGCCTCGAACGGGGAGTATTTGGAAATCAACGGCGATGGCAAATTGATGTACTCCAAAAAGCCATACGGCTTTAGTACATATAGCGTGACCTATCACGACTAGTGGCTGGAAACAAGTTTACAGTTATTTGGAATGGGGGCAAAGCGGGCGCTATTTAGCGCCGACCGTTAGCTGCCGACGCCGCCAAACTCTAGTAATATTTTTAACACTTAAGATTAAATATTTAGGATTTAATGCTTAATTTCCTTTACATACAAAGTTCCAAGCGCGTCACGTATATCCTGGACTCAAGACAATCCGGTCTGGCTTGGCAACGAAGAATTTGCGCTGACCAAACCAAGCAAGCGCGGCATTCCGTGCAGCTTGCCATACCACGCAAAGAGGCCAAGCAAAGAGTCATAACAGACTCATCATAATGAACAGATCCTTGCATGCGGCTCACTCACTATCGAGCAGATAAAATGCAATATGACCTTGCTAGCATGGATTTTACTTGATTTGCATCAATATTAGATCGACTCCAGGTGATCTACCGGAAGCGGTACACTGTACACTACGCATCACACGTAATAGAAGCCCCGCCGTCGATGGGTCCATGGAGAGATTGGGTAGCATTTGCGACTTTTTGCATACAATTTATATTGCAGCGCCTGATAACTCTGTTTTCAGCGCAATAGGAATGTTTGACAGGTATATATGCATAGACTGGCAGATGCTCCGATCGCGAACTAGCCGTGCTAACATGGGAACATCACGATCATTCATTTCTCATCAGAAGAAATTTCTAATTTTTTTTTCTAACTAAACAAATGCAGTCATCTCGCATTACAAAGTGTCTGGAAAATGATGTTTACTAACGTGCTTGTTCAATTTTTAAGCGGTACCTTGCTGTTAATACGACTAGGTTCTGCTTCGCTAATTGTTAACACGACGTCGGGCCAACTGGGGGGCAGATTAGCACTTGGGACGACAGGAGTTATTGAATACCTGGGCATACCTTATGTGAGTAAATGGATACGCTGGAGTAAGGATTACCACGGCCTCGTTTCTCATATATATCATGCAGGCAGAACCTCCAGTCGGACAACTACGATGGGCTCCACCAAAGCCGTTCAATGGTTCAACGTTCATAAACGTAACTGAATTTGTAAGTCAATTCCATAGCAATCGCCTCATATCCGCATTATAATCTGACCTAATGTAAGGGTTATAGCTGTCCAGCGAGACCGGTCTTCGCGTCCAACACCGAACTTCTCGCCGACTCCGAAGAGTTCAACTTCACAGAGCAGGCTCCCACCATTTTGGAAAATATTCTCGAGCAGCCAGAAGTACAATACAGCGAGGATTGTCTTACCTTGAATGTTTGGGCCAAACCAACCACGAACAGCTCAAAAAAGCCGGTGTTATTTTGGTTATATGGAGGCGGTTTTAATACCGGGACTACCAACATCACTGCATACAACGGAAAGTACATTGTGGACCTCGAAGACGTGGTAGTCGTGTCGGCAAAGTAAGATGCTTTTTATTAATATAGAGCACGGATCTTGGATGTTGACGACCCCATAGTTACCGGCTCAATGTGTTTGGCTTTCCAGGCAACCCTACTATCAGGAACAATCTGGGGCTACTTGACCAGCGTCTAGCCGTGGAATGGGTTCGGGACAATATTGGAGCCTTTGGTGGAGATAGCGATCGTATCACTTTGTTTGGGCAGTCGGCAGGCGGGGAATCAGTGGACTTTTATAGCTACGCGTGGGCTAGTGACCCCATAGTGGCCAGCTTTATCGCAGAATCTGGATCAGTCTTGACACCAAACAGCCAAACTGACACGAACACCTCTGCGAAGGCATGGTACAATCTAACTGGCACCCTCGGTTGCGGAGACCAAAATTCAGACCCCGACACATTGCTTGGCTGCATGCGATCGAAGGACATGGGGGCAATTCTGAATGAAATTCAGACAGGTAGTGGTATATATTCAGTCACCGGCTTCTTTGGCCCAACAATAGATGACATAGTTGTGTTCTCCGACTATGTTAACCGCTCGAACACGGGAAAGTTTGCTCAACGACCGCTGTTGATCGGTAACAACAATTATGAAGTGGGATTATTCCGTCCTATTTTTGATGTCGATAACGTGACGTTATCTGACTCCCAGTGGGATTACTTAAATTCCGTCCTCTACACCTGCCCAGCCAGTTTCCGCGCAGCAATATCAGTACAAAATCAAATTCCAACTTGGCGCTATCGATATTTTGGCGAATTTCCAAATTTACAGTTAACAACCGAGCCGGATTCAGGGGCGTGGCATGGCAGTGAAGTCCCCTTGATATTTAACACGGATATGACAATCCAAAATTTAGTCAAGCGAACTAGTCGCGAGGATCTGATGGCCGATTATTTGCGAAAGGCATGGGTGTCTTTTGCAACTGACCCGGAAAACGGGCTCACCAAGTAAGTGATAATTCAGATACTCCTGGGTTCATTCCACGATAGGCTGCATTCTTCCACGTGAAAATCGGTCATGGGCCGCTGACAGTGTTTAGCTATGGGTTTCTTCAATATAACCCACAGGAACCGACGCTGATGCAACTCGGCTCTAATGATACGCAGGCCGTGGATCCTTCACACTACGATTCTGGATGCGTGCTCGGCATTACAATAGCAGACATACTGGCAGCCCTTGAAAACCTATAGACTTAGGTATATCTCAACTACCTTTCACCGTTCAACATGATTGCCTTGTCTTTGCTTTGTAAATTATGAATTGTGACTACGCGATAAGGTCCAGTTCTTGTCTGAGCACAGGGCCAATAGCTAATGCAGAGAAATGAAACCGGTCATGGTTAATTGATATATCATTTATTCTTTATTTTGTTTTCCAACTCGTGAGAACATGGCCTAGCCAGGCATTGTGCACTGGGCCATTACTCGAGCATGAGTGAATTAACAAGGCCGTCAGGGTCCAAACACGGGGGACAATGGAGGGGGGGACAAAGACAAAAGATGGGTCTAGACCACCGAAACACAGGTTTTTGTCAAGTGGGACTTCAGAGTTTGTCGTTAGCAACGTGGATAAGTGGCCTTGACATGCGGTCGACAGCATCCCACAAAACTCTTCCTGACTGCATCGCATCGCCAATATTCGGTCCAGGATGTGACTGGATATGAGACACCGATAACGGACTCTACCTACGCTCACATTGGCTGGCATCTCCATCAAGGATGGCAGGGTCCAGGATTAAAATTTTGTGGTGGCGGCTACATTGTGACAAACAATCCATCACAATGGATAGCACCCACATCCTCTCGGCCGCTGTCACGACCGATTTGCCCCAGCCACTTGCCTGCATAGAAAAGAATGCGTGCTAGTCTTTTTGTGGAGTATAACTGGAATGGTACTCCAACCAACATCGTCTCTCAGCGACCTGCCTGAGATAAATTTTGACTTTCTCCAACATGAGAGATTTTCCAGCACAATTGTGGCTCAGGGCTCGACCTTCTACTCCACTCCACCCTGATAAGTGCCGGCAACAGTCCCCAGTCAACCGTGAAATATGGCAGGGACAAGGGATTGCAGAGGGAGGTAGCTGCATCATGGTAGGGCTTTCTGAATCGGAAAGGGGGCCGGTGCGGGAGGACTCGGACGAAAGATCGCAAAAAAGCTTGGCGATGGTAACTCTAACACGATTGGAGCGAAGTACTTATCCGAGGCGGTTCAGCGGGGCACGGCAATGAGAATTATTGGACGGATGTTGCCCCTTCCACATAATAGCCAATCATTGTAGAGTCCACTCATCAAGAGTCTAATGCAGCCAATGAACATATAATCTCGCTCACTAGTCTCCAGTAGCGTGAAAAAGTTTATTCCAAATTTTTGCTTCTTCCAGATTGTTCCTTTTTCTTCGCTCTTTGATCAGACTCTGGGTCATGACGTAGCCAGGTCCTTGGTTCTTTAGCCGCAGGAACGAAAAGTCTGCCGGTGGATGGCAAGGGGAACAACACCAATGGGCCATGTCTCTGAACCTGCCCTGGGATCCAAATCCTGGAATACTTCCTTTGTCCCGACAGATTTGCCGGGTTGCCACTCTCTGCCCAGGTACTGACCCCTTTGCTCAGTGACATGACATCAGTTACAGGGGTCATTGCTCACCTCGTGGCAAGTCGTTGTTGTAAAAGCCTCGTAGTGAGTTTGGAACATCCCATGCGGTATTGCACGTTGGATACCAATCAAACGGCACTTGATACTGCTCTTTCTCCACGTGTTCGTCGGCATCTTTCTCCGCACGCGTGCTTTGACGCTAGCTTATTGAACAATGAGGGCTATTGAACAATGAAGGCTATGTTAGGTATCATTGAATTACCAACACATATCTCCAAATATTAGACATGAAAGCCAATTTCCGGAATCTCTGACAGGGGAGCAATGTTGGGATGTAAGCTTATCCATGGGCGGGGTGGACGAACCCCCTGATTCCTGGGGCCCAGACTTGTTCAGTTCGCCGGAAATGGAAGAAACTCCGCTTTCCAAAGCAAACGTGGAGATGGGTCCCTGAGCAAAGTCTCGTGGAGGATCGCCGCTACACACAGGTCCACTTTTCCATTGGAATTAGAATCAACCGTACCAACTCTTGTCACAGGGGGCAAGGGGCATAGCCGTGATGAGAGAATTGCGCACCCATGGGATTCAAGTCAGGTGCTGAGTCAGATGAAGACATCTTCGGCTATATAAACCTGCTCGAAGTCATGGATGAAACTCGAATTTCCTTCTTCTCTCCATCATCATTTCAATACAAAAGTTGTCTTTGACACAGTCATTCTCTTTTGACTTTACACTCTCTTCACAACAAAAAAGTTATACTTCAAAAGTCTTTCCTTTGACAATCATTTTTTTGTCTTTCCCTATATCAGCCAACATGAAGTCTCAATTCATCGCTGCTGCCGGTCTCTTTGTCGGTGCTCTCAGCCAGTCCACCATCTACAGTGGAGATGGCTTTGGTACCTATTACTATGATGTCCAGGATGTCGATGCCTGCGGCACTTCCTTCTCAAACCAGAACTTGGGCGACGTCGAGTGCAACCAGCAGACTGGCTTGACACTAGACGACATCAACTCGAACTACATCGTTGCCATGAACAACACTCAGCTCACCTCCGACCCTTCCCTCTACTGCGGAAAGAAGGTCGTGGTGACTGTCAACGGAGAGGCCTCTGATCTTCCCCTCTTCATTGGTGACGGCTGCCAGCGCTGTGGCACTGGTTCCTCTGACAGTGATACATGGAATGCGGAGGGTGCCCCCGGACTGGACTTCAGCTACTCTGTTCTCAACGAGCTCTCGGGTGGCGATGCTTGCAATGATGGCCATATCGATATCTCGTGGGAGATTGTGGACGAAACTCTCTATAACTTCGACACCAACGCTCCTGGCCAGACCACAGGACCAGTTTCTAAATAAGCGCTTGGTCCCATGAAATTCCCACGATATCTACTCTCGCTTTCTGTTCATAGCCGGGGCAGTGCCCCTTTTCAATCGTTATACATCTATGATTACTATACCATCACCAACAACCACGTCATCTATTAGGACTTTGTTGGATTTTCTTTTTCTTTCCTTCTTTCTTTCTTTCTTTCTCTTGGAGATGTATCCTGTACACTGCACAGGACTTTTTGCGTGTCTGGAACACTTCAAACAGTTATAGAACAGTTATAGAACATCAACTTATCCATTCCTCATCTTGGATTCATCAAAAACATTCTTCGTCTGTAAGCTCGCAACTTTACTCCGTAGTTACAAGCACGCAGTAGTCTCTTGTCTCTGTCTCGGGCCGGGAAAAACGGGCAAAAAATAAAAGCGGGGCTGTTGCCCAATCAGGCTAGCGTCCGCCTGGGCATTGGTGGCCGTGGATGCCTCACGAAGCAGGCTGCCATCTCCATCCCGCGTCTTTCCTAAACTTACTACTATGTACGCACTGCGCACTCCGTACATATCATACTCTAGCTTCTAGAGTCCCCCGCCCCCGAAAATCTGCTTTCACTCCGGGGCATCGTCGCAGCTGGCCCCCTTGCGTGGCGCTGCCTGCTCAAGTACCCATTATCGTCTGGGCACGACGATGAGATTCGGCCCCCACCACATTATCCACACGAGGATCGCCGGCATACTTAATCGTCGATAATAATCAATCAGGCAATGAACTGCATGCCGTCGCATCGCTCTCCTGTTTACATCCACGTTCGCGTCTATCATGGCTTTGCAGGTTTGCAACAGATGCCGCAAAAAGAGAATCAAGGCAAGCACCGTCCGTCTCTCTGGTACAGGAGGAGTGTGCTGACCGGCCATTGCTAGTGTGATCTTCAATTGCCCGCATGCAAAAATTGTCGAGTGGCCGACGCGGAGTGCTTTTTCTGGGATGACTCGCTCGGCCAGGACATACCATGCAGGTATACGATCAAACATTTCCTATTATAACTGACATGCTGACAACGCGTCCTATTAGCTATCTCCATTCCCTCCGACAGAGAGCAGCGAGTCTGCAGGCCGAGATCCAGGACATAACGGACAAAGGTCATTCGAAGTTGGCAACTCTGGATGAAAGTGCTGATTCCGGTCAATCGAAAGATCAAGGCTATCATCTCACCCTCGCTTCAAATGATGAAGTCCCGCTTCCTTCGAGCACTGCATACCTTGGCCCGGGAAGCTCTGCCCGGCTGTTGGAGCATCTTTTGAAAGCCACTGTTCACTGGCATCTTTCTAACGACGTGCGAATCCCGGAACGTCTGCTTCCTGATGAATCTGCTCAGCTGGCTCGACTTCGTGACACTAAGCCGCTCCCGTCTTTCTCCATGACTTTTGATCAACGTAAACATGAAATCCATACTCTTGTCCCACCCTCTACCCAACGGGCAATAATCGAGCACTACTTGAAGATTGTATCGCCGGAATATCCCTTGCTTACTACTGCACACGAGTCTGCTTTGTTGGGATATGAGAATCCATTACGATGGAGCAGTGCACACAAAAGTGACCCAAAGGCACTTGCATTGTATATAGTACTGGCTGTATCCACAGCGTTGATCACCCGAGACCTTGACCCAAGCTTGTTCAGCTTATCAATTCGGTGTCGGGAGGATGTTCAAAGACTCACTGAGCGAGTTGCATCCTCAGCCGAGGAACAAATCGATACGTTACAATGGGCATGCACTGCCTTTTGTGCTCTCGGTCTTTGTGAGTTGATTGCCCCGACATCTGGTCAATTCTGGGACATCATGGGGAAGGCTACGTCTACGTTTGAACAACTCCGTGATGGGTACCATTTCCAATCCGGTGCTCCGGATCTTTCCTTTAGAAGATTAGAGCACTCACTATTGAAGCTAGAAAGGTAAGAGTAAAACGAAGTTTTGAAAGAATTTACCGGACATGGCGCTGACATTTGTGTAGCCAAGCCTCATTGCATTTTCGACGACCGTCGCAAACATGTGGATTGAGATTGCCACTTAGTTTGGCGGCATTGTCTACGCAAGATACTTCCCCGGATGAAATCGCTCTCCTAGCATGCCAGCATGAAATAGGATCTAGGCTCACAACACTACCTCCACCCTCGGCAAAATATGTTGAAAATGTAATTCCTCTACCCCTGCAAATATACTCAATCGAATCCAACATTAGTATCGCCTCGGCATCACTTTATACATGTCTTCACCCTATATTCACCAGCTGCGACATCTGGTCGTTTAACCTTACAAATGACCCTTATTTATCCCAATTACTCCATATAATAGCAAAGTCAGCATCCACTGTTATTGATCATTACGCGAAACTAAATGATGATAACAAGATCATCAGCCTATGGATTGCTGCCGAGCGAATCATGGAGTGTGGTTCACTGTGGGCGTTTTTCCTCATCAGGCAACGCCGGCAGCTACCTCCTACGGTGAACTACCGGTTGGCCAACATGCCGACTCGTGACGCAATGGCTCCGATTTTAAAAGTCTCAACTCTACTTGCATCATTCACCGCGCGGTGGCCTGGATGCACCGCATATGTAGATTCCTGGGAGACGTTGGTGGAAATGCTTTGGAGCATGCTGTAGCCAGTTTCTTGCGTATCGGATATTGGAGGATAATTTCTTTCTGCTCTTTTTTTCCTTCTTTGTCTTTGTATATTGATCAACAAAAATTCATGTACGAGCACGAGATATATATCTTATGCAATATCAGGATAACGTTGCAAACTCTGAATAGACACACGTTCAATTAACCAGCAAATTATAGTATAATTGAAAAAAAATAGTGGAAATATCCGTACAGCCATTGGGCCGGGCAAATAGAATCAATATTCAATCACTGAATGTCGGATGAAAGATAGTTGAAGACGTCGACGCCACGTCGATTCGCACGATCTTAGTCTGCGCCGTCTGTATGGTTGCACTTATTGATCACACAAAGCTATAGAACGACAATACAGTTTAATAATAATTGAGAATTTTAATGTGGTGGGGATGCTACCATAAACCAATCTATGGCAGCTTGGCAATCTTCGTGAAACTCCTACGTTATCACTGTACCCCGCAAAAAGCTTCGAGAAGCCGGAGAATAGCGAGTGCCACTTGCACGCGCTAGGGTTTCTGATGAAGGCAAATTTATGTATAAGATTTGAGCCAATTATTGTCCATTCTCGTTCATGCGTTGTCATAGTGGAGAAAAGATTGGATCAAAACGGTGAGATACGGCTTATCACTGCAATACGGTCGTTGTTTGCCGTGCAACGTTATGAACCCACTAGCTTGTATATATTTCCGAAGTTCACCTGCTTTGTTCACCTTGAAAATTAAGTTTCACATGTACAGAAGAATCTTTCGTTTCAAGATTCTCAATTACCACAATGGCAGCGCCATATACGATCCACACTTCAATACTGTTTGATCCTAAAAAGAAAGCTTTTCGGCCCAATGTCTCCATCACCGTCAATCCTGTCTCGGGGCTGATTGTCGAAGTCACCGAGCGACAACCAGATTCCTTGGGTAGCTCTGTTCCACCAGGCGATGTTGACCTCAGGGGTAAAGTTGTCATGCCAGGCTTCGTAGACGCACACAGCCATATTTTTCTACATTCATACGAGTACGCACAGCATCCTACAATTTCGACCTGACTACACGTAATAATACTTCATAGTGAGCGTCCGTCGTTAAATCAAAAGCGGGATGAAAGCGTCGTGGAACGTATAGTTCGGGCAGTAAATCATTGTCGGACTGCGTTGCTGGCAGGATATACAACTTACCGGTAACCACATGTTCCGCATGGTCATGGGCTCATTTGCTGTAATAACGAAGCTGATATATTATCGCTTCAGTGATCTTGGATCCGAATCCATGCAAGAGGCGGACGCCCACGTGCGAGATTGTATCAACCGTGGACTAATTCCTGGACCACGCTTATTTGTCGCCACCAGAGCTTTGGCTAGTACAGGATCTTATGAGCCGAGAACTGAAAACCACGCCAATGGAGTATGCCTTCCCCTTGGAGGTGAAGCAATTGATGGACCTGATGAAGCTCGCACTGCCGTCAGGCGTCGATTGGCAGCAGGAGCAGACGTCATCAAATTCTTTGCGGATTACCGAAGAAGAATCATGCGTTATCCACCAGCGCAACAACACCCTTATATTCAAAGTGTAACCCATCCTCCTGAAGACCCCAACCCAGATCTACTTGTCTTTGCTCAGGAGGAAATGGACATGATTGTGAAGGAGGCAAAGATGGGGAAAGCGCCTGTCGCTTGTCATGCTGGCACCATCGAAGGGGCGACAATGGCAGTAAAAGCCGGAGTTGATAGCATCGAGCATGGCTATTTTGCTAATGAGGAATTGTTTAGACTTATGGTTGAGAAGAAGTGTTTATTTGTTCCTACGCTTGCGGTGTGCGAAAGGTTGCATAGTAAACGATTCAAAGAAATATTAGGACAGACAAAGCTGGCGTACGACCTCGGAGTTCGATTTGCATGTGGAGGAGATACTGGAACCTATCCTCATGGACAGGGTGTGAGAGAAATGGAATTGATGATTGAAGCTGGTTTACCACTAGAGTTCGTCCTTGAATCGTGTACTGTTGGGGGATGGGAGTCTTGTGGCAAGGATCTCTGCGGCATGCGATTTGGATGGTTTGAGCAAGGATTGAGGGCAGATATCATCGCTCTGAAAACAGATCCGAGAAAAGATAAGCACGCATTAAGGAATGTGGACTTTGTGATAAAGGATGGTGTGATCTGGAAACGCGATGGCAAGGGTGTTGGGCTGTATGCCGATGATCATAAATGGGACGATGGATATGTGTCACTTTAAGTCATTTTCGCGGATATCACTTGAAGAATGTGAAAGAATAATGACTGGTTATTGAAGGAGATCAAGAAGTTAATGTCAAATATTACAATATTTGTTCAATTGGTTAAGGTGTTAGAACTACAGTGGCGGATTGGGGCTGCATGTCTAGAACCGATTGTGACAATGCGCCCGAAATTTCTTACACGCAGGTAATACTGCATCTCTTGATTCCAAAAAGCGCCTTGTTCACCATCTGGATATAGAGATCTCCTGGAGCAGGAATTTAGCGGACCTTTAGGTTAAGCGTAATTATACAGAAAATGATAGTTTGCACTGGCAAAGCTACTATTGGAAGATCTTGAAATCATGTCTTTTGATCCATTTCTACAGTCAGCATCTTCATAGCCGCACACAGCATATCAGAATGCTGGCCTTGCACGATTGCATGGACAACCTACACGCTAGTTTCACCTCTCATGATTTAAGCAAGCGCATATCAGGGCTCGGTATAGGGGTGCAAGAACTTTTCTAATTGAGGTTAGTTGTATGTACCTTTGTATGTTTGACGCTGCGTTGTTGTCAGAACTTTTGATCCACGTGCATGCAAGGGTACTTCAAGAACATCGGCAAATCCATATCGCTACCCATGCGGAGGAGTCCATTCTTTCAGTGGCCAGGATGCAGGAAGTCTACTACGTGAGAGCGAAAAAATGAGTGATGTGTCTGCCGCGGCTTAGGATAATCATCCAAATTTAGTATGATGTCTTGGGAAATACTTTCAACAAATTTTGGACCCCATATATCGTCTAATTATCACCAGACCACGAGGAAACTACGGAGCACGTAATACGTAAGCAAAAAAGCACTAGTTAGTTAACTTTAGTTGAACCAACTAGTAAGACTCTCGTTATCTCAGCCTAACCAACGCGGTGCACGCGAATGAAGGACTAGTGCGCTTCCCTTCTCACTGTGGGTATGAGACGATATTAATTGGCTTGGAGCTGCGTAAAGCTGACTCGTGTGTAATCTTTAGCGTTCTGCCCCCGGGCCAAAGCTAGCTGACCGCATACTCTCTCGTATTGGCCCGAGTGAAATGTCTCCGAGCCTAATAAATGGTCTTTGCCTCTTTCTTTGTTTGATGCACGGCCGATCCTTTGTCCTACCCTCGGGCCTCCGTGGACTTGCGTCCATTTATTTTTGGTGCAGCACACTTCTAGTACTGGAGGCTTTAGGTCTACAGTGCTACACCATAGAAGGCTAGAACTAATTTCCCTGAGCGCCGCGCTGCCCCGCGCTTCATCCTTTTGAAAGCCGTTTTTTCGAACGCTCACGTTCTTCGGGGACTTTTGAATTGGTGTGATAAAGTCATCTGGATTACAAATATTATACAATCACTTTCACTGTGGCAAGCGAATAATATCTGCTGAATATTCTGTGCGAGTTCTTCTCAACTAGTTCAGTCATATTAAAGCTGGCCCTAGCAGAGACTAATCCTCTTTAGGTATTAGACGCAATCATTTGAAGCAGACTCAATACCACTTTATACAAAACCCTGCGTGAACCAGTGAAAAATAACTAGGCACACTTCACGGGACGATAACAAAAGCCCTGCCGCCACCTGGTCAAGATCGACTATCTCATTATAAATCAGACAGGCAACGTAACCCGCAGAATCTCGGAGAGGTACATATGGTATATTGCGTAAGGCCCTCAGTGTTTCACGGTTGAGCTGTGTCTATATATTGACTGGCAGGTCTAGAAAAACTCGAGCATTTCCAGGTTAGCCAGCCTTATTATTTTTCGCAAAATTCTATCACATAAAGGCACCATACAAACTTGGGGGAAAGTTCTCAACAGCCTTTTATATCCTGCTACCTGCAGCTGGTTCAGTCATGGCTGCAACTTCCGCCACTGTAGCATCGAGGGTGCAAATGGATGATGGAGCGCAGCTGAATGTCAAAATACTCGGAGATGATCCCACGCTGAAGAAGCCTCTTCTCATTGCTCTCCACGGAGCGCCCGGAGTGTCTACACTGTCTGAGCCAGTAGAGTCGTTTGGCTTCCTTTCCAATCACTTTCGCGTTCTAGTGTATGACGCTCGAGGGAGCGGCGAGTCTGATAGTATCGGTCCTTTTGACCATGATCGCTGGACCCAAGACATCGAGAATCTAAGGTGAACAAAGCTGTAATAATCGAAAAGAATAGAGGCCATTTGCTGATATGATTTACAGAATGTGGGCATCTGCGGATAAATTTGTTCTCGCTGGAGGCTCATATGGAGCTTTCGTTGCTCTCGATTATGCTGTTCGGTATGGCGATAAATTGTCCGGGTTGATCGTTAGAGCTGGATGGACGAATGGAAAGGCTGGGCCTATGGCCGCAGTCGTAAATATCATACAATCGGATAGAGTGAAGCCAGACCCAGCACGTCAGGTTCGCCTTTGGTCTGGGACTCTTCGAGATGACAAAGATTTTGAGGATGCACTAATGGAAATCCTACCATTCTACTCACCCCCGGGAGCCCCTACAGGGGATAATCAACCTCAATCCAATGACTTCAAAGGATCCCTCGTTTTCCACTCGAAGATACAAAATGCCGCATTTGGCGAGAATATGCCTCGTTTTGACGTGCGTAAACAGCTCAAGAGCATCAAGGTAAGAGGATTGAGTCAATGACCGATCGATGTCCGGGCAGAGCAGGGTATGACTAATTACTGCCTGATAGGCCCCTACCCTGGTCCTTGTCGGCCGTCACGATTATGCAACGCCGGTATCAGGTAGCGAGGAAATAGCCCGTGAAATCCCCGATTCAAGGTTGGAGATTTTTGAGGAGTCAGGGCATAGTCCTTCATCGGATGAACCCGAGCGCTTCAGAGAGGTTGTCCTGGACTTTATCCAGACTCGAGGATTATCCAAGGTCGTTTTTACCGACTCCAATGTGATGGAATCTTGACATTTCGTATGTCCTCAGTCATCTGAATACGGATTACCTAAGCACTGAAAATTTTGGAAAAAGAAATGTAGTAGAAACGTGTGAAAGTGATAAATGTAACGAGGATTTTGACAGAAGAGTAACAAATCCACACTTGTGTGGCACCCAGCTGACGGCCCGTATTTCAGCCGTAATCAAACCACTCATTGGCTCCATCGAGGCTGACAGGCTGACGGCAGGGAGGCCGTGTGATATTATTGCAGGGATCATTGCATAGCAGCAATTAATTGGGGTTAGTCACGGCTTGGATAGCGCCTGGCAGAACCGAGAGGTGGCGAGTCCCGGCCGGAACGCGGGGACAACTCCCAACTCTCCTCTCTTACCTAACGCTCTCATTCGGACAAGAGCCCTTTTATTGCTTCCCTTTGCGCTGATTACATACGCATTTGGCTTCTTGGTGGAAAGTTCCGCTTTGGCTTTATACTCTTTTAATCCTCCACAGCTTTTAATATTAGTCTCGGTGCGCTAGGTATTTACTCCCTCTGCAGCGTTCAGGCTGTCGGGTAACGTCGCCAGTCAAGAACATTTATAGCCATGAATTATCCAGTTCTGACCGCAAATACAGATCTTTGGCCAGCGTGGGAGAGAGAAAGAAAGCCGGCGCCTTGTTGCGTCTATCTCGGCAATGGCTGGAGGTGCTTCCAATCGAGCCAGAAAGCATAGGCATTGCAAGGCCTGTACACGATGCCGCCGTAAAAAGATACGAGTAAACTACATATTGCCCGCCATCCAAGATTATGGCGAAGAGGGCTTGCGACTAACCGGTAAAATATAGTGTGACTTGCAATATCCCACCTGCGGAGCCTGTACGGCTTCAGGAACAACGTGTGTAGGCTTCGACTCCATCCACGGGACTGACAAGCCTCGCAGTACCATTTCCTTTCTCGAAGAGGAAGTCGCACGGCTGGAAATTGAATTGAGGCGCGTGAAAAGTCAAAACAGAAGCATATCTGATAGCGCAAACGCAGCCGTGGAAAGATTAACATCGCGTCTGGCAACAGCCATCGTTGAGCCTAGAAGCCGGCCTCGCAAACAAGAAAGCCATTTACCACTGACCTCACCGTTCTTTCTTTCTGGCGCGCCAGCTCCTTATTTTAGCAAGGCAAGTTGGGAGAATACCAAGTTAGATCCAAATGCAGAACGCTCGGTTCGCGCAATCACTGTGTCCTCAATACCACGACACGTTATTGATGCAATGTTAAAACACTATTGCGAGATATATCGGCCCCAATATCCAGCAATTGAAGAAGAAGACCTTTGGAAAGCATGTGAAAAGGTGTATACAAACGCGCAGCCTTCAGGCTTCGACATATTCTGTGTTTACATCACCTTGGCTATCAGCGTTTGTCATCCGTCCTGGATTCAAGGCGATAAGTGATATCCTGCTAACACCGGCAGACAGACAACCACGCTGATGCATCAAGATGAGAAACAAGCCTCTACGGCTACAAGTGGGTTTTGGGCTGCAGCTCGGAACTACCTCAGTCAAATAGGGTCTGAAAACACCTGGGAGCATTTGCAAGCCTTGCAACTACTCACCCACTATTCTTTCCTCAATCCCAAAGATGTAGACTGTGAAAAAACTGCAGCTGCAGCTGCTCGGCTTTGCCTCCAACTGGGGCTTCACAAAGAGTTGCCTGTAGCGGCCCAGATGAAACTAGGTATAGCGGTGGTGAATATTCGACGAAGAATGTTCTGGAATTCATATGGCAACGACGCGTAAGTCCCAGCATTCGATATAAAAGAAAAATATGTTGATCAAAACCGGTGTTCAGAGCCGTGCATCAAGTGCGCTGTCGACCGCATCTGCTGCCAGTCACATCGGTAACGACGAAGGTAATGATGAATATCTGCGCATTTCTGTGTGTTAACACCTTGACTGTTGGTTAACCATCATAGTTTCCCGATTTTGATTCCCCCTCTTCTCCAACGCCCCATGTATGGACCTTGCGACAAATTGAATCCGAAGTCACTTTCACATTATATTATCCTACGCTGAACCCCGAAGAACCGGTGGCGAACGCGTCGCTCGATCAATGGTTTGCAAGGACTCATGATCGGTTATACGCTTGGCATCAAAAAACTCGTCAAAGCGTAGACCTCACTGAAAAGATCGAGTTTCATGAAATCCACTTTCATTTGCAAATATTGAAACTCAATCGTCCATCCCCACGTAACCCTCAACCAACTGCAGAAATGCAGAAAAGAGCCCTTAAATCCGCAATAGCTCTGGTGAGAGAGTTTAGCGTCATAGAGAGACTTGGGAAACTCTTCTACATCTGGCATGCTGCATATTGCATTGTGCAGTCTGGCATTTATCTTCTCGCATCAGTCCTAGTCGGCATGAACTCGATCGATACAAATAGGAGACATGTCGCGGGAGAGGACGTCGTTATCTTGACAAAGTATATCAAAATATTTCCGAGTCTGCTGTGGAAGATATCCCGTCGTTGGTCTAATATCGAACAACATGCGTCAACTTTGGAGGCTATTTCTTCGTCAGTCCTCGATATGCTGCAACGATGGTCAGATGGCGGTATCGTTAGGAGCACTGACATAGACATATTGAAAACAAGACTTAGCCAACATTCAGAGTTTCCGCCTTTTGCTTCGCAGACAACGCCCACAGCAGTGAGTCCTCCTGTAGCACAACCTGCTCTCGAGGGGATGAATAGTACTTTCTCCACTCCCGGGTTTGGACTTTCAGAGCCTGGACCTTCTTATCCTGTATTGCAGACAAACGGGCAATACTCAGACGCTGTATTGACCTCGAGCTCGGTAAATCCCTACCCTGCAATGGCGCCTGCCACCTTTCAAGTCTCAACATCAGAAAACACACCATTTTCCTCTGCGGGTATTTCAGATCCACCGTCCTTGGAACCTATTGATTCCATGTTCCCGAACAGCTATGGTCTTAACGGCGGCGAAGCATTCGAATGGGACTTTTCTGGGATGGATTATAAAGAGCTTTTCGCTGCTTTGCTTGAAGGCGGTGGCACCACTATTCTCGATGATTTGATAACATCTTGACAGCAACAGAATGGCATATATAATGTGTCACACTTTGGAAAGACTGAGAAGAGTTTATATACCAACTATGATCAGTAGCGGAAACTGACAGGATTGCCCTTGAAAAGGCCTAGATGCGGACATCGCCCTCTCTAATAACGCAAATAAGACCAGTAGGATCCAGTAAAAACAACTATCTATACGGACTTTTGACCTAGACTTTGATTTATCATAGAGAAAACCAATCATGATTGCTGTCATCTCACTGAAATCAAGGCAGAGAACGTTCGGCCTACTGCCAGCCTTCGGGTTTCAGCGAATCTACGCTATCGTATTACGTTCAACCCCGGTTAATTCTTGGGGGCATTTTTCAACGCTAGCGTTCTGGCTTCCTTGACCATAATTTAGTCCGGAGCAGTCCGGAACCGGGCAAAAATACAATGGAACGTTTCGCCATTCTCCATAGTCTGGTCAGAATGCGTGGGTAGTGTCGATTTAGAAACATTGCCTCTGATGGAAAGAAATCATTGATTTCCATTTCCTTGGAGGGCCCAGCTTTTCTACAAAATCACGTGAACACTTTAATTTTTAGTTTTGATATCTACTATTTGATAGTGCAGACCACATTATGGCCTTTACATTGCCTTTTGTACATATTCGAATTTTTACGGACCAGCACAACTTACCTTTTCGGCCGCCTATTTTACGCCGTAATTACATACAAGCCACTTCAGCATGGATAAGTAGGCGGGCATTTTGCAGCTGGTGACTGGATGAATAATCCATGGATATTGGTAAGTCTTGCAGTAGCTGTGGTCATGAAAAATTAGTGCTAACCCTCCGACCTGTAGAAATCGGATGAGCAAATGCATACATGGACATATGCGCCATACTTGCCCAATGCCTGCTTAGCAACATATCAATGTCCTGCATGTATAACAACTCGATAACGACCTCGTTCCAGATGACTCGCCTTGATTCCCCGAAAGCAAGTCTGCGCCGGACCATCACCCTTGTTTTGTTCACAATGGGCGAACAAGGGGTCCTTGTCGATGCAGCGCTTGACACGAGGGAGGGGCATTATTCATTGAAACTTATTTAAACCCGCGCCCCTCGCTTATGTCAATTTGCATTGCAATGTCTATTTGTTCCAACATCAAGAGCTGAATTAGCATCTTGATGATGCAAAAATGGGGATGAAATTGCATTTTGTCCCAGAGCTTCGACTCAATTCGCCATTCTGGCAAAAGTGGGTATTTCACGACATTTGTCCTCTGCGGCAGCCCAAATGCTAACAGGAATGAATGCGATTGTCAGTTTTATCATGGGCACGGTCGTCGGTTTGACTGCCGGCCTTTACCAAGCACTGAACCTACTAGGAGCTGCAGGAGGACGCCCAAATTCAGCGACCACCGCTCAAGCAGTCAACGCAACCTTATGCGGGGTATGGTTTTTTACGTCGGCCTTCGCAGGAAGCGTTTTGAATACCATAGGACCAGCCTTCACCGCCTGCATGGGGGTTTTAGGATATATACTATATGTCGGAGGTGCGTTGGTTTACTTGACATTGTATTCTGCGTCGAAGATTCCACCGTTTTTACTACATGAAGTTAACTTGCGTATCACAACAGGACTGTGGTACTTTGATAAGACTGGTCAAGAGTGGTTTCCTCTCCTAGCAGGCGTTGTAATCGGTGTAGGTAAACATTCTCTTATGCGGTCTATCCATATTAACCATCACCCACAGATTTCAGCTGGACTTACCTATGTAACCATGGGATCGATTTCCATGTCCTACTCCGAGGAGCAGGAAAGAGGACAATTTATTGCAACATCAAACAATCTCCAAGCCGTCGGGGCAGCTATTGGAGGCATCATTCCGTTAATTATCAACCGTAATTCTACCGAGTCAGCTGGTGTGCCCCAAGCTGTTTACATCATTTTCATAGTAATCATGTTTAGTGTCGCACTTCTGTCACTAACACTGCGAACTCCAGCCAAAGTCATTCGAGACGATGGAACGCAGGTGGCCACGATTCATTCGCGGGGTTTTGTCGAGGAGCTGAAATCGAACATCGAGTTCTTCAAGAACTGGAAGTTGTTAATAATGATACCAGCTTTTCTGCCCTCAGAATGTTACCTTGTGTACGGTGGATCTGTAAACGCATACAAGAATGACTTGAGAACCAGAAGTCTTTTGTCATTCACTGCCGTCGTCTTACAAGTGGTTGCCGGGTATGGACTACAAAAGCTTTTAGATCATAAAAAGTGGAAACGTCGAACACGAGCTTTTATCGGTCTTGCTGCTGTTGGTACCCCGCTGATGGCTGCTTGGATTTGGGAAATAGTAAGAGTTCGAAACTACGATCGAGCTAATCCACCAATCCACTTGACAGACTGGAGCGGTGATGGGTTCATACCGATTTTTTTCTTATTTATGTTGAATTGGGTTTCCAGTTCACTTTTTCAGTACATTATTCTCTACTTTCTAAGCTGCATGACTAACTCTCCTCCAAAATCTGCTGTGTTTGCGGTCAGTCGGCGTTCAATGATGTCCAATATACAACAAATGCTGACAAATTTATTTAGGGGGTATATCGAAGCTTTCTAGCTGCAGGCGAAGCTCTCTGCTTTGGTCTTGACTCAATTGAAATCCCATTCATTGACGAAGCTGGAGGTGTTTTTGCTTTTTACGCTACTGGTGTCGTCATATTTCTGTACCTGGCTACCTTTCATATCTCTGAAACCCAGTATTTAGAAGGGGAAGAAGGTGTTGTCATACCAAGACATGTTGTGGAAGAATTTACCCACCATCATGTGGCGGGCTATGATAATGACCGGTTCGTTTCAGTTCACGTTGAAAAGAACATAACACGGGATCTCTTAACCGCCATTTAATCATCGATTAGCTATCATATACATCTGGGCGGGATTTAACGAGAGAGATGGTGATGCATCATATAGGAATATCGATATCCCATTAAATTAGTGGGACTATGGAGAAGTCTGATCTTGTATATAAACCTGATTCTTTTCTATTATCATCTACAATTATATAAAAAATTCTTCTTGCATGACAACGTCAAATGGTGGCTATATACAAACGTGAATCGTAGGAAATCAATCAGTTATCCTTGCCAGCAAAATCAGCCCATCAGAGTTAGAGAGCCCGAGCAAACTGGTTTGGTACGGAAACCTTCACGCCCAACTCCTTGGCCACATTGATCGCCCATGCTGGATCCCGCAAGAACTGACGTCCAACAAGAACAACATCCGCTTGAGGTTCAGCACCAGCAAGCATAGACTGTGCAGCATGAGCCTCGGTCTGTATAGAGTCCTCCGTATTGTCGGCGCCCTCAACGATTTCCCTCGCACGTCCAGACGTTGTAATTAATCCGACGGCGCCAACAAGAAGATTTGAAATTCCAACTGCATGAAGTTCTTTGCGTATCTGAGCAGCAAACTGGACCTGGTAGTCGGTGTGCGGTTGAATTTTCTGGTACCTGTTATTCCCACCAGAGCTGACATCAATCAAGTCCACTCCCATGTTCGGGAGTTCTTTGGCCAGTCGAATCGTAGATTCAATATCCCAACTGCCAAATTCACGGGCGATCTCAGTCTCTTCGAGCCATTCAGATGCGCTGATTCTGAAGAATAGTGGCACGTTTGATGGAATTGCAGCCCGAATCGCCGCGGCAACCTCTCTCAAAAACCGAGTCCTGTTCTCATAGGAGCCACCATAATCATCTGTACGCCTGTTGGTCACTGGACTCAGAAACTGATTAACCAAATAGCCGTGGGCTCCATGAATTTCTATCACATCAACGCCTGCCTTAACTGCGGTTGCAGCCGAGGCCGCAAAAGCCGCTACGATTTCGTGGATTTCATCGATTGATAGAGTCCGTGGAATATTATATTGCTTCTCCTCCGGAGTTCCTGACCAGATCATCTCCGGTCCTCCTGTCGGTGCCACGACATTTTCTGGCCAACCAAAATCCTCAGTACCTGCTGCCAAACTGCGAACTCCATTCGCGGCGGCTACCCAAGGCGCATGAACACTAGCTTTGCGTCCTGAATGATTCAACTGTACAGCGACCTTGGCTCCCTGTGCGTGTGAGAGATCCACGACACGTTTAAGACCAATAAACTGGTCTGATCCTACGTTATGTTCCCACAAGCCTGCATCTGTTGGCGATATGCGTCCGTTGGCTTGCACCGATAGTGCTTCGGTGAAAACCAAAGAAGCGCCTCTGAGGCTCAAAGTCCCCAGATGAGACAGATGATAGTCTGTAAATGCACCAACACCCGGCGAAGTTGGGTCCGGCTCACAGGAGTACATGCACATCGGCGACACAATTATGCGATGCTTTAAGACGACATCGCGGATCTTCAATGGTCGAAAAAGCGTAGGCAGGGCGTTGGAATCCTCGGTAAGCGCAACGCCGGCATTGTTTGCCGGAGTAAAGTATGGCAAACCCTCTGCTTTAACCACTGCGCGAGTGGGCGCACGCATTGTGCTGAATTTACGCTCGAATTTGGTCTCCCAGGTTGTTTGTTTCGCACGAGATAAGTAACCGCCGCGTAAAATGCGAAGCGTTGAACTGACCATGAATAACCCCGGGTGAATTTGAATGTTAGATTCACCGGTGCTATTTTATATAAATGATTGGAATTTCTGAGAAGATCTATCCACACAAGAAAATTGAGAGTTGGGCAGTACAGTAGGATGACGAGTTGGAACGCGATAATGAAGGCTTCTCGAAAAGGTCTCCGGAATGCGCGCACAGGCATCCCTAGCAAGCGTACAATGGGTCGCTACGAGTTACAGTTGCTCTATTTAGGCGGTACATCGGCATCAGTGGGCCGCGTTAGATGTCTCTAACCAACCAACACCTTCGCCTCACTCTAAACCAAGCATGTGCATCACAGGCCGCCGGTGGCTGGGGGGAGGTGGCCGAGGAGAGCCATCATCTTGTTGACTCTTATTTATGCTTTCCTATCGTGCAGCAAAATGTTCCGGGCAGGTTCACAAATAAGAAGTCATTCCTCAAACACTTCAGTGGCCGTGATAATATTCTTATCCATCAGTGCCAGATCCATGATTTCAGCTCTCTTTCCCTTGAAAACCGGTGAAAATTCGTCTTCTGGAAGCCCTTCGTTACCCCGCACCCCTCCTCATTCCATTGATACAAGGACCTGGTAAGCGTAACGAAATGGCCTTGCATTTTGTCGCGACACACATGCAGAGGCGAAGCAGCGGTGTACACCTTATACACATTGTCCAGGAACTAATGTTATGCCCCATTAAAACAAGAAAGACAAACAGGAGACTGACAGAATCACCAACTTGCGGGACACTCTTGCCGTCTCTCGGCGCCGCCGGCAAGAGATTCCCCATCTCTTATCGATGAGCCTTAGTTTACGCCCAGAGGCATTTCCCCAATTACGTGCCTTTTATTTTTTTTTTTCATTTTTTGTTCAGTCCGGCATGAAATCTAGACTGGCATTCATGTGAGGGGCTTTTACATCACAATTGTAGTGCGGCCTAATGGAAAAAACATTCAAAGACGGGCCAAGGCGTAGATAGCTAAAGAAATATATGGACACCAATTCACGGCAACTCAATACATACCTTACCAAGGTGCTGACCAGATCCCAAATATTTTAGAGCCTCCTCAAGGTCCTGGAGTTGGAAGACTTTATCAACAATAGGACGCAACTTCTCCGGACTAGCCTCAATAGCACGACTCATTTCCTCCATCTGAAATCGACTACCGACCGATATGCCGCGTGCAATGAAGCTGTTCATCCAACAGTCCAGAATACTCGGCTGTGGTTCCTTGCTCTCTGTGCCACCAACAAAGCCAACGACGCTGATGATGCCATCCATCCTAACGCTGGCAACGCTCTGCTTGAGCGTCGGGGGCCCAGCGACTTCCACGACAAGGTCAACACCATCACCACCTGTGAGACGTTTGGCGACTTCACCCCAGTCCGGAGTTTCGCGGTAGTTTATAACATGATCCACACCGAGTTTATCAAAAATCTTTGCCTTCTCATTAGAGCTTGTCGTAGCAATAACTCTGGCTCCCACAGCCTTAGCGAATTGAATGGCAAACAGACTGACTCCGCCGGTCCCCTGTGTCAGAACCCATTGGCCAGCCATCAACGGTCTGCCCTGTAGCCCAAAGAGTGCATTCCAAGCAGTGACGCCGGCGCATGAAAGCGTCGCAGCCTCGACGAAGCTCAGGCCTTTTGGCATACTTGCCAATCCTTGCTCATCAAATGCGCCAACAGTACGCATAGTCCCATCAAGTGTAGCTCCGAGTGCGTATTGCGTTATCTTTGGATTGACGGATCCTGCAATATGGTGCTGGTGAAGAGTTGTGACGACCTTGTCACCAGGTTGAAACCGGGTGACCGATTTTCCGATCGCCAAAACAACCCCAGCACCATCAGACCCTGGGACAACATCTGGCTTGACTTTCCATGGATAGCCTCCTTTGGCGACTAGGATGTCTCTAAACTGCCATCACGGTCATTCAGCATTTATAATGGGTTATTACCGACCAGAAAGAAAAAAAACTCACATTCAAGGAGACACCGTGAACTGCATCTAGCATTAACAAATGCTCGAATATATTCCTAGGTTTGTAGAGACTCGAGACTTACTCTTCACCAAAACTTGGTTGTCTCCTAGTTCTGGCAGGGGCTTTTCTACATATTCCAGAGACTTGTTTTCTGTAACGGTCCACTGCCTTGATGTTTTCGGTAATCCCTCAGCCATATCGTCGAAGTGTGTTGCTGGGCAGTAAGTGAGTGGAGGTTGAATGGCAAAATAGTTGAATGCCGACTAGAGGCGTAGCAAAACCAGGACAAGTACTGCCGACGCTCGGAACGGCCACGGGTGTATATATAGTCATTTTTCAACTTCTTTATGTAGGCATGTATCCACTATATGATATGTACACAGCTAATTAATTGCATATTAACGAGATTTCAAGTACCTTGGGTCTTCCAAGATTTGTAAAGCATGCTTAGAAATCGTGACATCACCAAACTCATTGCATATATATGAAGCCCAAGACACAACTGCGGCTTTACATTAATAATAGCTGATCATGGTCTGTATTAATATTCTCTCATGGCAGATCGGACTCTTCTTTCGATGCAAGACCCGCCACGTAGCCTGGCCAAAAGTTTTGACAGCGCCAGTGATTACTAATATTTAGAGCACACCGCCTTCTATTTGCAGTCATGCCTGGAGACTTTTCTGGTCAATAGAAATGCATATTACAGCACTACCGGCACAACTATCTCACAATAACATATGTGAATGATTGTCAAAAGCGTGCCTTGTTCTTCGTTTAATTAACAAGCTCCTAGATGTTGGTGGTCTAAACATATGTCAATTTAGTAGGTTAATTCATTGGTCCAACGCTCAACGTTTATACCTAGCAGACCAGAAGAACAAAACGCTTCCAATACATTCTATCGCTCTGCTTGCACATTGCTTGCAAAGAGTACATTGATAGTATTCTCTGTTTTCTCTTTAAGTTAGCGGGGATACTGCTGACATTACAAAGCAACGATGCTTAATACCTCCCTTTTTTGTTAACAAATATGATAGCTTAGAAATCTCATTGACTGATGGCAAAAGTTTCAGGCCATTTCAGAAAGTAAGGTTAGTCCTAGCAGGACGAACTTTCCTGGTTTCACATGTATTACATCGTCGCTGTACCGCATCTTGACGCATCTACAGACGCTTTGGCACTCTAAGATCGGAAAATCCTGGCTATAATCGATGTGAGATGACAATATAAGCCTACACAACAAGATAAAAACTCTCCGGCTATACTTAAACGGTAAAACTTCATACCGAGGTAGCTAAGTCATGTTGCATCTGGTCCAAAGTCTCGAGTATTGACGAAGGCCCTCCCGACATCTCACAGCCACTTTGGAATCCTAACAAGACACTGAGAACGTACACAGATATTTGCAAGCTATGCGGTGTGAACCTCCGAGTTTTCAACATGAGTTGAGTCCTTCGGTTTGCTAGCCTCGGGGCCGTCCCTATTACCTAGCTTTGCTTCGACCAACAGGTTTTCTCCCTGGGCATAGTGATTCGCACCACCAAACAGAACATCAATCTCTTCCAGTGGAACATTCTTGGTTTCTGGAATGAAGAAATACACGAAAATTGCAAGCAGAAGATTGATACCGGCGAAGAAGTAAAACGCGTAGAAACCTTTCTTATCGAGAAATGTTGGGAAGAACTGTTGGAAGATGGTATTGGCAACGTTCTGGGTCTGTGAGGCCATTCCAACTGCTTGTGCTCGAACGTTCATGGAGAATACTTCTGATGTCCAGATCCAAACTGTTGCGCCCCAGGATGGTTTGTCTTGATGGGTGTTAGCCTCCTTGCTTCAGTTATACCCTCAAGAAAATAATTTTGGGGTAAGAAGACAGGTATGAAAGTATAGTACTCACAGAATAAAATGAACAAGAAAAGCAAAAAGACCAGGGAGATACCGACGGATGTCGATTTATCTCCATCTGGCAAATCGGGCGTTTCGGTTTCGACGGCGGCAACGATGATCATACAGACACACATTCCCAGGCCACCAATTGTAAGCAAAAACTTGCGACCAAAGCGATCGACAATCCAGATCGCGTTGAGTGTAAAGAGAATGCCAAACGTCGCATTCAACGCGTTAATCAAGGAGATCTGGCTCTCGGACGGGAACACCTTTTCGTAGATGATTGTAGAATAAGAGTTCAATGACCCCTGTCCAGTCAACTGCTGTCCCGCATTAATAACCAGAGCCAAAAGGAGTCGCTTGCGAATGGAGCGATCCTTCCAAAGCGCGCTATAGGTACTGGAAATTGCCTCCTTCTCGTACTCTAGGGCTCCACGGATCTGGTTGATCTCGTCCTCTACTTGCTCCTCGGTTTCACGTACGCGACTCAAAGCTGCACGGGCTTTATCAACGTCGTTCTTCCGTTGAATATACCATCGCGGTGTACCCGGGATTGTTGGAAGGAGAATGAGGATGGTGCATGGAACCAACAATTGGAAAATGATAACCATCTTCCAGTCCCATTCACCCAAGTGAGTAGCATGTCGGGTGCACCCATAATCGACCCAGAAGCAGATAAAAGAGCCCACAGAGTAGAAAGTCTGCCATAAAGTCATAATCCTGCCACGGATCTCAGGGGGCGCCAGTTCACCAATGTAGATAGGGCCCGACGCTGTCAGACGGTTAAACGTTAGTCAGTCGGTTATTAGAGCAGCTCGTGGGACATACTTAGAGCAATTCCCTGCCCAAGACCAATGAGAACTCTTCCGCCAATGAAGCAGCCAATGTTACCACGTGGAGCAAATGTCTGCATGAAAGTCGCGATGATGACAAGTACACATCCAGTGGCCATGCCAACCTTTCGGCCAAGAAAATCGGCGACAGGACCTCCAAAGAAAAAACCACCCACAATAGCTCCCACAGTGTAAGAGGTACTGATGGCACCGATCAAGTTCGCGCCGGGGTGGTCGAAGTATGCCTTCCAGTTGGCGGAGCCCTGGATCGAGTTAAACACGGAGGCGTCGTATCCGTACAACACCATGCATGCTGCTGCAACGGTTGAGACGTACCTGTAATTGTAAATGTGAGCAATTTCTCTACACAAGCAGGGATACTATTACATACCAATTGTACGCTCGCTTGGAGTGAAATAAACCATCCATTGTTGAGTGCTTGCGACTATTGCCGAAGCGTCTGCTAATCTCGAGTTGCCCTTCCACAAACTTAACTCTCGCAAGGCAGCAAAACTTGATCGAGCAACAAAAAAAATTCTAGCCCCGTGGTGAAGCCCCGGAATTTATTCTCAAGCTTTCATGCTCTTCTGCTTTCTGCTACAACACCCCAGATGCGGAAGCTTAATGCACCTTGCTATACCCCAGGACTGGCGGCGGTGTTTTACACAAATATTTTCCACCAGTCACAGCAGCCCCAGACAAACCCCGGTTCCCAGCTCCCCCAAACCCCAGACTCCAACAAACTTTGGAGCTACTTTGGACCAAATCAGGCGAGATGACCAGCTGATGGCAAATTCTCGCATGATACCTAACTCAGATCAAATTTCATTTATCCGGTGATAAATTGTTCTGCGCATCAATTGGTGGTAAGACTTAAGTGCAAACAATGAAAACATCTGTAGTAGCGAAGCCACGCAATTAAATCCATGGTCAGGTTTCCTACGATGACTAGACGATAATGAGAGAACGCAAGAAGGCCGTGATAATACTACAGTTAAGAGTGGGGGCGTTTACCATGCCCATATCCTAGTGTAATCTATAATATGTATATGTTTCTATTTTGTTCAGCGATACTGAGAGATATTTATAGTCCTCCCCATGTTGCGACCTTTACGTACTGGAAATCTGCAGGGGTAGAGCATGCATGATGCTCTCCGAATGCGTACAATCCCAACATGGCGCCAGTGAACTGTGCGCCAATTGGTGGTGGCCTTGTAATCGTCGCATTTGTAACTTCAGCAACCCATATAATTTCATCTTCGTTATTGTTGTCTTCTGCGTCCTTGTCGGTAATTTCTTGGAAGCCGAATCGATATTTATTGCCACATTCGACGTGCAACACGACATCCGAGTTGAAGGAGTTCAATTTCCAGTCAACTACATTGCCACCACTATGAGCAGGGGGGCAAAATCGGATGATTCTTTGGAGTTGTTGTTTTTGTTGTCCATCATCAACCTCTTCATCGGAATATGATAATCGAATGCCTATGGTGCTGTGTGTGAAGTAATCCATCCACACTACAGTCCCCGCCTCCGTGTGCCTGGACGACGGGAAAAATGACAGGCGAGTCTTCCATTTGCAAAAGCGTTCTGTTTGTTTGCGTAAAAAGAGACTTGGACATGAAGGGTCGCTTAGTTTGTATGGACCGCCATAAAGTCGGAGACATTTCGGATTCTCAGTCAAAGAGACGTCTTGTATCCGTGGCGTGTCTGGAAGTGAGGGTTCGTACTGATTAATATCAAAGCACTCCTGTAGATCCGGTTTCAACCACTTACTTTTGCGATACCATCCGATAGGTAGACTGGATTCTGAAAAGTTCTCTGTCCAGGTAGTTGGCTTGTATTGTGGACTACGTTCTGACGAGCTTGATCCAAGAGAGAGTTTTCGGCCTTGGTTAAAAACAGGCCAGTCATCCACCCAGTCTACCGACACCAAAAATGTTTCGCGGCCTAAAAATTTTAGAAGCAAGCTCATTTCAGTTCAATGTTGAATGTTCTTACCGAAAACCGAAGGCTCCCACTCGCCATCGCTCGTTCTGACGGGTCGAACTCCTAGTAAGACGGCCCACCAATTCCCATCCTCGTCTTCAACCAAATCGGCATGTCCAATATTCTGAACATCGTCATCTATCCCATTATGGCAAAGAGGACTATTCGGTCCAGGCTGCCACGGTCCAAAGGGCCCGTCAAGACTCCGAAACACCCATTCACTATGGCCAGTTTCAGTGCCGCCTTCGGCTGTGAAAAGGTAGTAGTAGCTTCCCCTTTTGATAATATGAGATCCCTCAGATACACCTGATGGAGACTCTCTGATAAGGCGCGGCTCAGAAGTAGACTTGCCTGTTTCAAGGTCGACGGTGGAGATGTGAATTGCAAAGTCTTTCAATTTCGCACCTGGTGTACGGTATTGCTTGCGGCGTGTGGTGGAGAGATACGCGACATCGTTGTCGTCCCAAAAGATCTGCCATGAAGATAATGTTATAAAGGTGCCCTACGAAAAGCAGATGTTCTTGGAGCAACCTAGCCTACATCCTGATCGAATCCTACTTGATCAAAATATACAGGGTCAGACCAAGAAGTTGAATCCCAAATGTTATTCGTTTTAACATAGAATCCCAGTGGCCACACGCGATCGTCTTCCTGTGGACGGTAGTGCTCAAAACTCGCCGTCGCTAGGTAAAAAGTGCCTTTGTGATAGCGCAGTGTCACGGCCCAGACGCCGCCACCAGGCTCTGGCGTGTGTATTTGTATTTGGCTCGTTCGCGTAAGCCCATGGCCAATCAGCTTCCACTTCACTAGATCTGTGCTATGATATATCGGGGCGCCAGGGAAATATTCAAAGCTTGATGTTACTAAGAAATAGTCATGATTGACACGAACGATGGACGGATCAGGGTTGAATCCGGGGATGATGGGGTTCGTATATGCTCTCGCCTCATCACAAAGGGTCATTTTCTTGTCATGCACCTATTAATTCCAAAAAAAAAGGTATATAGTAGTGCAGCGGGCTGCAAAGTTACTATATTTTAGAGGAACAATTATACCGAGGGTCAGTCGCAGCATGCCTGATGTGATTGGTGGATAAATATTGCATTGAGGCCAAGAACAGAAAGTTTCCCCCCGCCTCCATCCATATAATAAAGCTCTCATCTATGGCTTGCCAAGAGGAAAACACATCAATTCATCGCGGGAATGGCTGGTCGTACTCGCAGTGCCAAGATCGATGGCATCCAATCCATGCAATACAGCTGACGACGCCAGGTTTCTTGGTGTATCGACAATAGGCATCACACAACCGCCGCCACAGATATGGTAATATACCTGAACTTTTGTGCTGAGTGGATGAGAAGAGAGTAGAATAGAGATTTCAATTGACCAAAAAACCTAACAATGCCTTTTTCAGTATTTGTGCGCAGTTATCTGGCCAAAAAGGAGACCAAAGCCTGCGCGCTTTCGTAAATCAGCCTTCCATGGCCACGAGATCGCTGTCTTTTAGCCAAGTGACAGTCTGATTCGCAACTTTTGGGATGGTGATATTTATAGCAGCTACCTCAAACAGGCACCCACACCCAAGGGGTTACGATGGATCTTGCGAGCTGGGAGTCTTTATTTGATAAGGTCCATAAATAAAGTAGTAATAATCGACGATCCAGACGGTTTAATGTTTTGACTGCAAATTACCGACGAAGAGATTGTACCAGAACCGGTAGGTCTCCAGTATCCATCCCACAACCATTGGAAGATTGATGCGCAATCATCTGTAGAGAGTCCCAGTAAGTTTCACTTAGGTATGATCGAGTAATTCGAACAGGTTCATGGCCATTGCTCCATAAATGTTAGTCACGACATGGAAAGAAATACGTAAGAATACTCACGGGACAACGACCCCGAGAATTCCATTCATAACCTGCGTGTTTAATTGAGTCACTCTCAAGATGATCAGATATTGCTGTAAGATTCGAAGCTACTTTTTTAATTAAAGTTCCTTGTAAAGCAATCCCTTCCCGACCGCAGAAACTGACCAGGCTGTGGTCTCGATTGCCGCTTTCGAAGCAAAATGGATGACAATTAACGCATTCTTAGCGATTGCTGATTTAAAGGGTAGTATTTTGGGACCATTATGGAGATTTATAGGTATTTTTAGGAGGTGATTGTTTTTATATCTCTCTTTTTATCCACTATCCAGATGCCCCTTCCGGCAAGGGCGTCAAGATGATTTCTACAGATTTCTTACTATGAGAATGAGGAAGAAGCAAGACAGACAATCAGACAAATCGCCGAGTTGAAGAATGTGAAGGAAACGACGCCCTGATTTGGCATGCCCACGCAGATGTACTCGAAGATGTGTGGGATTTCTAATATTCTATCATCATCCACCAACAGCAGAGGAACAAGTTCGCCGGCAATGGGATGTCATCATCGCTTGGTCCTAAATGCGATACTGAGTTATCATGTCAATAACCTCCTGTCGTATTTTTGACTAAGCTATGGTATGCGTGTATCATATAGCTAAGCATAAACATTATACTCTCTGAGAAAACGTGGCATTGTGGACGTTCTAACCTTCTCACAAGTCAGAGAACATGGTACGCTTACGCAATTTTTGTGTCGGGACTGGTATCTTACTGGTATATTTGAGTGAGATTCTGTAAATTAAATTGGCACAACGGACTTGTAATGGCGCGTAGAGAAAGGCCTTTGATTGCAGCCAGTTCACTGGTGTGTCATCACCGGTGACCAAGTGAGTACGAACTTTGTAGAGGATTCCACCTGGCACAAAATGCGGAATACAGTTTCTCCAGTTTCGTCAAATCTGCAGCAACATGGAGACTGCTCTTTGTGCCATACTCTGTGAGGTGTTTCATGGCACATCGAAGGTTATAACCGCCACATAGGGGAAATGTGTCCAAATGATGCGGTATGCCATGTTCTAGATGGTCCTGCGAGGTATCAATCATGATCCGAGTCGCCGTGTTCACAGCATTCAGTGACATTTGCTCAATTGACAATACCTCTGATTGCTCAGGGTGGGTGCTTATTTCGCTGAGCACGTATTGGTGCAGAAGGAAGAGCGACCTGGTTATATATGAAAAAGCAACACTCGAGTCAATGAACACCCATTTTTGTTTTAAGGTACTAATTTCTTGAACAAACCTAACTGCAATGGCAATTACAACATATGGTGTACCTCGCCATTCTGAACAACCGACAGCCAATGCGGTCGAGAGAAACCGTTGTAGATCGGCAGCAACCTTCTGAAATATCGTCGAGTCGATGATGCTTGGCATTTTCGTTAACACAAGGGCCCTACCAAGCAGTTCTATGACCTCTTCTTCACTATCTGTAGAAATATGTGCAGTTAGATTGATGCATAACAGGTGGAGAATTTAGCACTTGAAGTCCTGAATCTTACCCATGGATATAGGTTCATTGTCATGCTCAGAGCGAACCGGCTCCTGGTATACCACTGACGATTCGAAAGGACAATCGATCTCGCATGCTACTAGCCTACAGATGAAAGAGATAAAATTTCATCAGTTGCTGGTGGATTTTCAACGCATCATCGTCGTCAGCTCACGCACCGTTCTAAGAGGATAATTCCTTTCAAGAGATTCTTCTCGAGTGACCCACACAGGCTCTGTTTCGTGACCCGATGTGAGTGATCTGTCCTACCTGCACTGAAAACAGCTGCCATTCTTCCGCAGGTACCAATAGATAGATACGCCGCGTGAGGCTGGCATCGAACATATTCAAAAGCAGCAAGAAGAAGTCCGGCTTGTATTAAGTAAATGGAAGACGTTTTTAGGGCCTGCAAATGCCCGAAAAGCATTTTGATAGTCACATAAAATGTTTCGGCAGATATTGTCCCGATAAGGCCAGGGTCATCAGGTGCTCGCAGTGTTAGTAAATACATTGACAAAATGACAAGAGTGAAGTCGGCTGGAGGAACTTGGTTTTGATGTATTGGAAATTTGGCACGGAAGGTGTCCACGGAGACAACGGGAAAGACATTATGGACACTATGGGAATACGTATCCAACATTGCGAGAGCCGAGAGCCTTGTAAAGGACATGACGCGAGTAAGCTGGTCATAAACCATATCATCCACCGTCACCTGGCTGTTCGAACCCGGAAAGCTTGATAGAGGCCGCGATTCTATTTGACCGAGAAATGGATTGTTATATTGTAGGGAATATGCGACTGACGAAGTTTCGTCATAACTACATTCCAAATCTCTCTTGGTGCAGTAACCGCATTTTGGCAAACACTTATCGCACGCCTTTTTGCGCGTTTTGCAGATGAGGCAGACTCTAGGCGCCTTATCCATAGTCTCTAGCAGTCAGTCTACCGCACGGATCGCCATCCAACAGCGGGACCCTGAGAAATGCCGCCGGGACCGCTCAAAGAATTGCCCAAAGAATCCCTGTTAAAATCAAGCCCTGTGCTGCGGTAGTAAGCCCTTCGGCTAGTAAGGATCGGGAATGGCGTCGGCCGCCAGCTTGTAGTCTCCTAAAGACGGTAATGACTGTAAGAGGATGCCCGAGACAGCAGTGGCGTGGATGCAGAAACGCCCATAAGAAGTCAAGGCGAGGAGAGGACCTTGGTGGGTACCAGGCTACATGTTGCTGATGCGCTCAATCGATCACCAAGAGTGCCTCAATGCTGAAAGAGTGGCGACCTGACTGTGGGTCCCGGCGGCCGCCGCCAAACTCCATTTGGCAGCGTTAGGGCTCGGGGTGCAGCGTGCTGTTTGTCTCTCCTGAGAATTGCTGAATATGAAGAATGTTGTGAAAAGGCCCTGCTGAGGTATAAAAGGCCGGCATGTGCTTTGATACTTGTGGTTCACTTCTGTCTTCACACCTATACAATCTAAAAGCTCAGCAAAACCCTCCAACACCATCGTTCTCGTCTTGATGGCAGATACAGAGAATCTCCAGTCCCAAGGCCAGCCACGTATGGAAAGTGCCTTAATAAATAATGGCGACCAATCTGCCAGTAATGAATTGAAGGTCGACGATAAGCAGAGTTGGATTGTGCAATTCGACGATAGGGACCCAGCCAATCCGAAAAATTTCAAAACACCGTACAAAGTTTTTCTCACTTTTCAGATGAGCATGTTGGCTCTGAGCGGCTCCCTTGGCTCTTCAATCGTCTCCCCGGCTCAACCAGAGATTGAGAGCCAACTACACGTCGGCGCCGAGGTGGCTGCACTGACGCTGTCGTTGTTCGTACTTGGTAAGCAGACAAGTCTGACCGAATGTATGTCATAGAGCTAACCACGATTCACGGTGAATCCTAGGCTGGGCATTTGGACCTATGCTATGGGGCCCTATCAGCGAAACTTATGGGCGAAAATGGGCGATGCTCCCTGCGGTCTTCACATATGGCCTGTTCAGTATTGGAAGTGCAACAAGCAAAAATATTGCTAGTCTTCTTATCACCCGCTTTTTCGGTGGCATCTTTGCTTCTGCGCCCATAAGCAATGTTCCTGCCGCTCTAGGAGATATATATACACCACGTACCAGAGGCACGGCTATGACCTTTGTCTCGCTCTGCATCGTTGGTGGCCCAACTATCGGTCCTATTATTGGGGCTGCCTTGGCAGTCAATTCCCACTTGAGATGGCGATGTATGTCCTGGTTTTATAGAAGTTCGCATCTTCAGGTACCCTTAAATTTGGGGCTAAAATATTATCATATAGGGACGGAGTATATTGACGCAATTTTCATTTTCAGCATCTTTGCACTAGCCTTGATTGCTTTGCCTGAAACATATGCACCTGTTATATTGAAAAGAAAGGCACAAAGACTAAGAAAAGAAACCGAGGAGGAAAGGTACTGGCATCCCCATGAACAAGAAAGAATAAATTTGAACAATGTCTTCACAAAGCACATAAGTCGTCCTCTCCGGTGAGTACAATGCTGCGTTTTGCCAATGTCCAATACGTCGTTTGACTCAGTGGCTAAGGATTTACATACTATCTTCAGCATGTTCTTTACTGAGCCAATGATTATGTTCATTGCTTTGTACGCGTCCTTCGTTTACGGCTTGGTATACTTCACGTTGGAAGCATTCCCCATAGTCTTCAATGACAAACGGGGCTATGGTCTTGTAGTCTCTAGTTTGCCCTTCTTGGGTGTCTTGATCGGGGTTTTCAGCGCTTTATTGGTTAATTTTGGGAATCAGCCTAGATACGCGCGGGCAGTAGAAAAGAACGATGGAAAACCAGTGCCGGAGGCGCGGTTGCCTCCAATGCTAATTGGCGGCGTTTGTCTCGCAGGGGGCCTATTCTGGTTTGGCTGGACGGCCGATCCCAAATATTCATGGGGTTTGCCTGTGGTTGCTGGAGGTGAGGAAGTTGTTCGGCATAGATTGTGCAATCTTTCAGGTATTAATTGTGTTTAACCAGGTTTTGTTGGCGCTGGATTCAATATTGTGTTTCAGCAATGTCTCAACTTCCTCGTCGACACATACGGACTTTACGGTGCCAGTGCAGTTTCTGCCAACACCATACTGCGGTCTCTCGTGGCCTGTGGGCTACCGCTCGCTGCTAGGCCGATGTTTAATAGTCTGGGTGTTGGTCCAGCATGCAGCTTGCTGGGCGGCGTTGCCGTGCTGGCCCTTCCAGTGCCCTTACTATTACTGAAATATGCCAGTACACTAAGGAACAGATCTCATTTCGCTTCATAATCTGTGAGATCAAGCTAGGAAAAGATGAGATCGCCGGTCTCAAGGTGTTGCACTGTTTTCATCAACCATTAGAGGGTGATGTATTTAGCTGATTGTGCACATGGCCATCGAATATCCTACATTATGTGGATTATTGATGAGGTCACCGCACTAATTTAGAAATAATTTGAAAAAAGCTTATGACAGAATACTGCCAATGTATGTTATACAGAAAGGGTGCTATTCGTAGCACTCCTTCAAATAAGGGTCCTAGTCCAATGTACTTTTCAGTTTTTAAAATTTATTTATCCTCAACCTCAGTCACTATCTCGACTTGATATCTCAAGTACCGTTTAGGGCATGTTTTGAGTGCTCATAATTAAGAGAATCATGGACTCTTTGGCCATCCAATGTCATGAATATTTTGGAGCGATAAGTAACCCCAAAAGACCACTAAGCAAAAAAACCTGCCTTGAGGCCGCGAGAAAAATCGCCCTGAGCGATGCGTGTGAACACAAGATCTGCTTATCCGTGAATCGAACGGGGAATCCCATCATGATACATGAATCTTATCAGCAAACGCTGGGAGTTAGCCGCCAACGCATGATATACGAGTACTTAAGCAAAACCTACACCTCTTTAGTGCAAGGTGTGTCTGTCAAAAGGCCACAAAATTTTGCTATTTGTTTGTCATATGTATATGGTTATCGTGGGACACATGTGTTGCCTCGAATACAAGGCATCAGTTGACTGACCGTTACGTCATATAAACCGGCCCGGTAGCGGGACAGCATTTGAATATATGTACATTCCTGGCCCGAAGATGTTGGGAAGATAATCCGGGGGTCCTTACCTGCCATCCATTGATGTCAAGCGATAAAGCCAATGATGGCCAGTTTTCCCTTAGATATCCTGGGTCAGCAGCCGCGCATCAATAAACTATATACGCAGATCACGTTCTGTTTTGACTACGACCATGGCTCTTACTCACGATCGGACATAGTTGAGACGTTGGAAAATGGGTTTCGACGTTTGTCACATAGCTTTCCTTGGATAGCGGGAAAAGTCATTCGTGAAGAAGATGATTTCGTGATCAAACCTTCGGAGAATCAGAATCGCCTGGTCGTTAAAGATTATACCCAAGGCAGCCAAATACCAAGCTGGGACGATCTCCAGAAAAGCGGATTTCCCTTCAGCATGGTAGACGAAGTAAACTTTGCCCCTTGCAAAACGCTAGAGAGCTCCTCGGATAACCTCCCCGTCTTTCTTATTCAAGCGAATTTCATCGTGGGCGGGCTGTTACTCACGTTGAATGGCCAACATGGCTCGATGGATATGGCTGGTCAAGGCCAAATGATGTACCTTCTGAGTAAAGCTTGCCGGAACGAACCTTTCACAAGCTTGGAGTTGTCGACTTGCAATATGGATCGCCGTAACATCATCCCTCTACTGGACGACCACGAGATGGAACCTTCACATAATCACTCAGCTACAAGTGACAGTGTAACTCGAAACGCAGGTGGTGTGCAGCAGAACCACCCGCAATCGCCCAGCTGCACATGGGCATATTTCGCATTTAGTAGCCGGTCTTTAGCCACTCTCAAGTCGCAAGCAATAGCTACTGTACCCCCAAATACATCGAATTTTGTGTCAACTGACGATGCACTCAGCGCATTTATATGGCAATCCGTTAGTCGATTACGGCTGCAACGGTATTCTGGGACTGCAAAAACAACGCTTTCACGAAATGTCGACGTTCGCCGCTACCTTGACATCTCACCTCTGTACCCTGGCCTCGTTACAAATGCAACCTTGCATACTTATTCACTGGATGATGTCACCAAACAATCATTAGGGATAATCTCATCCCAACTTCGCTCGGCTCTTGATCCCGCAGTGCTGAGGCACAAGACACGCGAGTTAGCAACGACAATAAACCGCAACAAAGATGCACAACGTGCTGTAACTGTTCCGGGTGGAAATCCGGAACTGGACGTCAGGTTAAGCTCCTGGGCCAAGGAGAAGGCTTATAGCCTTGATTTTGGTTTTGGCGTTCCCAAGGCTGTGCGCAGACCGCGCTTCAACGAGGGCTCTAGAGAGGGTTTGGTTTACTTTTTGCCTAAGACACCGGACGGTGATATTGTTGTAGGTCTCTGCGTGAGAAACGAAGACGGAGAGCAATTGAGGATTGATCAACGGTTCTCTCAATTCGGAGAATACATAGGATAGCAACTTTCAACGACTATTTAATTCAACAAGGAGCAGATAAGAAAACATATTCTCCATCTATATACCGACATAGCCTAGAATAAATAGACATCCTTAGAATATCGCATTCTAATGCTCCACTCTGCTTTCCCTCCACTTTCTAAGAGGCCTGATCCTTAGACGAAAGTTCAGTGATGTGTTCAGGTATCATCATCACATTCTCAATTACCCCCGTTACAAAAGCAAAAGTCATCCACGAAAATATCAGCCAGATTAGAAGGCATATACGTCACACCGAGCTCTGGTGTGCTGTCAGTCTCATTGTAGTATAGAACAAGGTATGGCGAAGAATTATCCGAGTCGACCGTAAAGAGAGGGAGGTTATAGAAGCATTGAGGACGGGTGGTAAATGCGTTAAAGGCCACATTGTTATCCATAGTGCCGCCATAGGCGCCTGTATTATTCTGACAGGTGTATGAATTGGTGTAGAGCTGCTCCAACGTGACATTGTACGTGCCTGTCAACTTTGTCAAGTCGTCGCTGGCGATTGTGTCCGAAAAATCACTTTCATCGCTAAGGGACCATCCCGCACCGGGGTACTCAAGAGTGTAGCACCATCCGTCAATCACAATACCGCTGGTGACACTATCACAGTCGCCGGTTGTGTGGGCTCCCTTCAGGATATAGTAGTTCGCTGAGACGAGCGCTGTACCAGCAAGGGTCGCGAGCAAACATCCATTTAACTGCGTCTCTATGCCTATATCATCTTTACCATCCAGCTCGTACATGAAACGACCATCAAAGAAATTGGCGATGGCAAAGTCCTAGTCGCCGTCGGTCAACGAAGAATCCCAGCTGGATATGTCTCCTTTATCAAACATGGCGCTGAGGGATCCAGTAATTGAATCAAAGAAATCAGTGAACACAGCAGAGGCTCTGTTATAGAGAGCCAGTGCAGTAGTATCATCGTCAGTGTCAGAAGATATATCCCCGCCGGCTTCCGAAGCAATGCCGCCTACAGTTGCAACGATGGTAGTCGTCAGATCATCGCTAATGAAGCCCGAAATGATTCCCAGAGCCCCACCGAAGTTAGTGAGGATTGAAGCAAAATCAGGAACAGTGTCGGGAACCTTCATTGGGAAATCACTGACAAGCTGCTCGATATGACTCGTGACATTGGTGTTCGCTGTGTTGAATGTAACACATCGGTCAACTCGTAGACGCAAAGTTAAATTGAGCCCACCGGTCAGGGCTCATCATATCATCCACAAAGGGTTTACTGGTGAAGGCATCGAGGTTCCAAACTTCCTTTTCAACAATTTAGATATATGCAATGGCATTGGTTTTATGCGTCATGGGATCCAATTGAAAGCTTACCATATTTAAATCATCGGCTCCATCCGAATTGTTGAACACAGGATTCAAGCTAAATACGTCATAAGGACCGTCTGCCTCGTAATTTCTCCAAGGTATGGAACTTTCAGTCAACAGAGAAGGATCTAAGCCAAGAGGATGAGTTAGCCGCAGCTACATGTGGTGTCATGAGTTACTGGAAAGTTCAGGAGTTCACGGTAGAACAAGTGTACTTGCCTATATGATGAGGCGATAACCGCTCGCTATCGTAAGAAGTGAATCGCGCCGCCATACTCAATCGCCCTGATCTTTGGGCCTTTCCAAGAACTATTCGTAACATTTCTGTGGCCTTTTTCGCTTCACGTGAGGAGCTACTCGACTCCATCCAGATATCATAGCATGTACACAACGCTTGGGTAATCTTTGATGATGCCTCGTTTCCAATTTTGCTTTTGTTCTGTGTGTCTCCGATCTCACGATTCAGGTATACACACAGGACCGTTGTTGCTAGAAGAAAAATATGCTTAACAAGTGATTGAAATTTCCACTGCTCTTGGTATAGGCGTCTTCCGATCTGACATTCTTCGCGCACTTGTTCCTGGATGCGCAGGATCTCAAGTGCGGCCTCGATGCATGCTTTTCGAGAATATCCATATCGATCGTCTAATTGCGCGGCCGTCAAGTAAGACCGATGCAACAGGCAGCGAGACTTGTGGGTAATCAGGGCTAGCATTAATCTATTCGAAATAACATCCGTGCTGTCTGAAAGCGATTTACTCAATGGGCGCAGGCGAAGGACAGAAGGTATGTTCTGAGACTGCTCTTGGATAATGCCGTCCAGTTTCAAAATCTGTTTATACGAAACACTTTTGTTTGGGTAACTTGTCAGATCGGAGATTGCATTCTGTGTTGATATTAGGCGATTCTTAATGACAAGAAAGCCAATCATGGTAGGTTCAGTATCTGGTCTGGGTTGAGGCAGCTTGTCCATATCGGGGCTGATGTCGTCATCAATAAGGTTGAGAGGTTCCCGAGTATCCGAGAGAGATTGATTTATTATCCGAGGTAGGCCATATTGTACGGCGGCTGACGAGTCGAGAACGAAAAGGATGGACCAGATACGGCGACGCATCTCTGCCTGAAATGGCGATAGACGTGGGGAGTGAGATCCATCTCGGTGATAGCCCATTCGTATTGCTATTCGTACAGCAATACCTAATATTAGCCAAACTCCGGTCTGATTGTCGTTGGAGTCAGAATATTCAATTGACAGGTGGTATATCAATGTCTCCAAAGTGTATGGTCCGCACTTGGTATAGTCGGCGAGTGCAAGACACTGGATGACGCGCTCTCGGTATGTTTGAAATCTTTGTTGTGTTTGTCGATTTAGCTCCAAGGTGCCTGGCAGGTTCATCCATGAATTTGATGATCTCTGGTATACAAGAGCCAGACACAAGACACTGAATAGTAAACCAATCCACATCACAGATGTTGTTTGCGGGGACTTCCAGAATCGATCGTACTGCGAGAAACGAGTAAGAAACTTCCTTTGCGAAGAATACGGAACTCCTCTCTCACCTCTTCTAGAAACGTCGGGCCGTGGATGACAACTGCTCATTCGATTCGTCAGCACAAGATGAGGCATTGTGAACGAGGTTTCCTCTTGTCTTACGTAAATACATATTTGGTGTATTGAAGAACTTTGAAACAAGTCTGTCCGCCTCTTGTTTTGGCGGAATCGAGGACATTATCTGCTGCCGATTGAGCCTCTGAAAGTTTCCCAATAACAATGCAGGGCTCGGCGCTCGCGTCCTCTCATCGCTCTTGATTTGTTCTAGGCAGTCAGGATCATCATCGAAGTAATCCTTCAATTCAGCAATCTGACACACATTTAGCAATCGGGAACTCAGATCGGATATAATTCAAAGCCGCACCCCGTCAAGAATAGCTGTCCAGTGGGAACCTTCGACATAGTTTGTTTCCGTATTTTCCAGCCCAATTCTCCCAAAGCTCTTGTGTAGCTGGGACGAATCATCCAATGAATCAATGTCGGCTACTTGAGGCTCTTGCGCCGTGTGGTCGTTCTGGTTCTTCATAGACAAAACCAGCTTCTCCAAATTGGCAATCTTATTCTGAATGGCTGTAGACGATGGATCAATCAGCCTTTTCCCACTTTGGAGAGGCAAGGATGCCGGATAAATGCATGACAGAGAAAGCCCGCGTCGAGCACATGCTTCACACGGCATGCCGCGATCACATTTCAGTCTGATAGCATTGGCGATATTAGCAACTCAAAGTCGACAGAAATTGTGGTTCCAGCATACTTTCGTCTTCTACAGAGATTACACGACAGCTGAGGTTTGTCTCTGCGACGGCTTGGTGGTGGAAGAGGCCGTGCTTGCTCTGAATAATCTGCGTGTAGTACAGAATCCATTCGCACGAAATCTTCGTCCTGCGGTCTCTTTCAGAACATGAGTCTGTACCAAGTCCTTTGACAGTGTCTCTCTTAATAAATACATGTAATGGCTGGTGATAGCGGCCCATTCTCCGACCATCCGACTCTCCATGCGCGCTAGACCCGGTTGAGGCTGGTGCATCTTGAGTTGGACCAATCGTTCAAAGCTCTGGCTGATGATGTTGGCTGTGTAATACCATTGGATGAACCTTGGTCCCTGCAGCCAATCAGAACTATATGTACGCACTACTTTTGAGCATATCAAAGGTCACCCTGCAATTGGTTGCTAGTGGGAACATCCATTGCATCGTAGTTATGATTGGGTGACAAATAGTGTCCCTTCTTGCAAATACAGACAGAGCAGTAGCTTCGCTGGAAAATATAAACAACTTTGTGTATGTTGCCAGTGGTAGGCCATGTGCACAATAACTACCTGGCGGATTCAGCGTGAAGTTCAATCGCCGAACGAAGAGTAAAACCGAGCTAAATCATACATACTGGTGGGAGCGACTTCCCGAATAGAAATTCTCTTTATGGATTGGAAATTCACAGGGATCTCAACTTGACATGTACTTCGTTCGTAGTCCTGTCCAAATGTCCTGAAATGAGTCCTTTCTAAGTCCGCTCCGCGTTCCTGCGCTATTGTATACGCGTATGCAATGTCGGGCACTATTCAGGGCTAAGTAGCCCAGATGCCGTAGCCGTTGGTTCTGCCGATGCTCTTCCTTGATAAAAACAAAGCGTTCATATGAAAAGATCGTGTTCAACTGCTTCAGTTTTCTCTATTATTGTCAATTTCAATCATTGTTGTTTATACACTTTTTCCACACCGCGATTGGCATAAAAGAGTAGATTTCTCAATCCTCACGGTATACAGACAACCATGGGGTATCTAAGCTCCCTCTTGTACTCTCAACTGTTCGTCACTCGGCCGTACCCAAGCAAATCCTTCGCTGGCCAGACAGTGATTGTAACGGGTGCCAATACTGGTCTAGGGCTAGAAGCAGCCCGTCATTTCGTCAGACTCGGCGCCTCAAAAATGGTCATTGCTGTCCGTAACGTGTCAGCCGGCCAGACAGCTGCTCTTGACATTGAGGAGTCGACCAGAAGACCAAATGTATGTGAGGTCTGGGAGCTGGATCTTGCCTCGTACGCTTCTGTGCAAGCATTCGCCAAGCGGGCTACCTCAGAACTATCCCGAATTGATGTGTTGCTAGAAAATGCTGGAATGGCAACTGAAAATTTCATTCTGGCGGAAACGCACGAAACGCTCAATAACCGTGAATGTGATCAGCACCTTCTTGCTAGGTCTCCTTCTCCTTCCTAAAATGAAGGAAACCGCCGAAAAGAATCCGCACTCTGAGAGGCCCAGATGGACTATCGTGACTAGCGAGGTACATGCAATAACCGATTTACCCGAACAGAACAATGGAAATACATTTGTCAACCTTGACGACGAACTAAAGTCGGATATGACAATCCGATACCCGACCTCGAAGCTTCTAGAGATCTTGATTGTCCGAGAGATTGCACCTCTAGTTGCGAATTCCAATGTCATACTCAATATGACTAATCCGGGCCTGTGTCACTCAAACCTCAGTCGCGAGGCCGGTCTGGGTATGTGGATCATGAAACTTTTACTAGGTCGCAAAACCGAAGTGGGCAGTCGATGCCTGGTAGCTGCTGCAGCCGCTGGAGATGAAAGCCATGGCGCTTATCTTACGGATGGTGAAGTGAGCAACCAGCAGTTGTCGCCTTTCGTTAGAGGGGACAAGGGTAAAACGGCACAGCAGAAGGTGTGGAATGAATTGAAGGAGATCCTGGATGGCATAGTGCCCGGAATTACGGCATCAGTTATGTAGGCAAAATGTCCGAGTACCATATGTATACCAGATTTGTCTAGCGTCCAGCTTTGATTATAAATACTCTTAACTCCGAACCCCATCAGCCTTGAACCATCCGTTATAGCTGACTTCCAGATCATAGCTAGGTAGTCTGCGCCTAAATACAACCAAATCAAGCATATATCGTAACTTCTCCTTGCAAATTAAAGTTCAACTCCTCTCATACAGTATAAATATATATATATATAATGGACGATCACCCACAACACTTTCACCCGGACGCTGAAGCAATAGTCGAATTTGTCACCAAGACATACTCTAACATGGCTAGGCCAATGACAACGATCTCATCCATGGCGCTGTTGTTTGCTGCAATTGCTCTATCGAAAAATTCAATTTTGCATATTTTTTTGAATTTCCAGACATTTGCCTGCAGGCGAGCAATCATGACTTGGCGGTTGTCCCGGCATTCGACATCAACGGTTTTGAAATAATATTTGCTCTTCCAGCTCAAACTGGAATTGTCTAGTGCTGGAGATTGGTACGTTGCTTCGTAGTGCCACGAGGATTTGAGGAACATTGTGAACGGGGCACTGTCATTAAGCCGAATGGTCAATCTTGGAGTCAAATTGTGAAACTTCACCGCTGCGAACGGTTCTGCGGCATTGGGCTTGGTAAGCTCTAGATTCATCTTGAACATTTTGACTTTGGCTTCGTAAAGGGTCTCTGAAGTTGCAATATCATATATTCGCGCTGCCGTAAGATTCCATTTGCTGTACTCGGCCTGGAGGGTTCGCGATGAGCTTTGCATATGATGCGACTGCGGAGGATATGCGGCCCGCAGCTGGCTGCTTTGCGAACTGGCATCTGAACTAGAATAAGGTGGTGGAGGTTGCTCGTCTATTTCGTCGTTACGGGAATCCTATATTAGTCTCATATCAGCAAGTTTGTCCACCAAGTTAGACATGAGCGATCACCTACGCGTGCAATCAGCGCCTTCTTGAGCGTTGCCATGTTGTTGATTCTTAATAAGTGTCAAATTATCGGTGCTCTATGGCGGATGCTGGACTTGTATTTTCTTCAGAAGCCGCTGTTGTGTATAGAAAAACATCTCTGGAGAGGGCTGAGCTGAGCTGATATATATACTTCGAGAGAGAGAGAGAGCCTCCAAGACGATGACATTGGGAAATGCCGCAGCCCTAAGCCCGATTAGGCGCGATGCAGCGCTGTGGGTGCCTGAGCCCCGAGGCCGCCACGGCCCCCAATTCTGCGCCCTCACAGCCACAGGCAGATCGCAACACTCTGAGTGAACAAATTGATTTGACTCTGACGACATCTATTTGTGCAAAAAGTACAGGAAAACTATCTGCGCTTTCAAGAACGATAATGGTACAACGAAAAGTCTATCTCTCTTAACTTTTTTAATTGTCTTCCAAGGCGGATTTCCTAGCCGGCAGCTTTAGCTCTGAGGGCCATTGCTCTCCTCCCTGAATTGTCAGGCGTCCTCTCAATGGGTACAGGTAGTTACCATCTTACGGAAGCAGAGTCTGTGTTTCTTCCTCCACCAGTTTCTTAGCTAGCTCGCGAAGCACTTGCTTCTGTACCTTTCCACTTCCTGTTTGAGGTATGGCTGTGGGAACGAGATCGTGCGAGCCGCATGCGAAAAAATATCGAGGCGCCTTATGTCGACCCAATGTTTCCCGAGTCCAGTTTCGTAGTTCCTCGGCTGAAGGCAATTTCCTAACGTCCTTCTTGAATTCGATGAACGTCCCTACTACCTCGCCATAGTGGTTATCGGGGACTCCAATCACAGTAGCACGAGAAATTGCCGGGTGCACATTCAATCTCTCTTCAATCTCCAGAGGATAGATGTTCTCTCCTCCACGGATTATGATGTCCTTGAAACGGCCCGTTATTGTGCAGTACCCGTTAGCATCAAAGACCGCCTCATCACCTGTCCGCAGCCACACGGTCCCATCTTCATCTCTCAATAATGCATCCTCCGTTTTCTGGGGATTCATCCAATAACCGCCATGTACTTGGTAACCGCTCATGCAGAGTTCTCCGCGCTCACCAATAGCAACAGTACGTCTTGTCCTGGGATCTATAATCTTGGCACGAGCATGGGGCATGACTTTCCCAACAGTGGTCAATCGCCGCTCGATCGAGTCATGTGTAAATGCATTAAAGCATGTCGGCGACGCCTCGGTCAGCCCGTAGCTACTAGTGAACTCAGTCATGTTGAGCTCCTTCACTAGCCGTTGCATCAGGGAGTAGGGTACTGGCGCTCCAGCAATAATGCCCGTTCTAAGACGAGAGCAATCGAATTGTTTTGGCCTCGGTGCAGCAAGAATGGACTCGAACATCGTGGGCACTCCGTGCACCGCTGTACATTGCTCTTGTGATATGGATTCGACAACTGCAGCTGGGTCAAATACCTCTCCGGGATATACAATCTTAGCCCCATGGGTAATGCAAGCAAGCAGCCCAAGGACTAAACCAAAGCAATGGAAAAGCGGTGGTGGACAGCAGAGGACATCGGATGCAGTGAGGTCCATACGATCTCCAATGAAGCGGGAGTTGTTAATCAGGTTACTGTGGATAATGATGAGTAACGCTTGAATTTTGGGTATGTGAGGGGTCTGTTTTACTCACTGGTGTGTCAACATTGATGCTTTTGGGTTTCCCGTTGAGCCACTGGTGAACTGAAGATTACAGACGTCGTAAGGACTGACGAAGTTCGCCCTGCGATACGCGACATTCCGTGGGACAAGGTCGCCATCCCGCATAACATCGTCATATATTTTGAACGATTTATATCGTCCACGAAGGATTACCACATCATTCAAGGCAGGAAGTTCCCTGGTTCTATCTCGATTTTGAAGATGGTTGATAGAATCTTCAAGTGACTGGCGACCAATTTTAGGTGTTATGAAAAGTAATTTACATGCTGGGCATGAATTAGTTAGGTAAGAGATGGCGAAGACAAGACTAATGGAAGCATTATATGCTGGGAAACCCCACCTGTGTGTTCCAAAGCGTACATCAACTCTGGCTTGGTGTATGTGTTGTTGATGACCACCAAAATGGCCCCGACTGCCGCAGCAGCAAAGAACAACGATACGTATTGCTCACAATTGCCTGCCATCACACCGATTCGATCGCCATGCTGTATTCCGCTCGCGAGCAACCCCCGGGCCAGCCTTTGACTTTCAACCTGCAGCTGTCCGTAGGTCCATCTTGTGTCTGTCCAAGGAACAACTAGGCATTCGCGGTCACGATACTCTCGGCACTGAAAATCTAGCAGTTCATTGAGAGTAAGCTCCCATAGTTCTGGCGTGGTCGGGCCGTGGACAATCGACTGCCTTTCGACCTCGTTCGGAGGATTGTCCGGGTAAATATGTTGCTGCGTCTGCTGCAACCGTGCAATTGCGATGCTGGACTGCAGGGCTGAAACCATGATGGACAATGGTAGAAGTTTCAACAACTACGTGTATTTCGGTTAGATAGCTCACTGCATTATTGTAGTAGTTGCAGGTGTAGATCGCTTGTCCTGATGTTTGCAAGCAGATAAAATACTCGAGACCGACCGGCAGTGCCAAGTCTCTCGGGTGGTTGCGCTTCTTGGATTCGATGTCCACGCATCATAACAAAGCAGCTGTCACCATGGATAATACGCCGCTTGTTGCCGATCCCGCCTAGATGCGCAATCAAATACAGCGTACGGTGTATTTGTTACGTGACGATTACATACGGCTTCCCATACAAGATCGTTACAGAAACAGCTCCACTGTGGAATTACATCGACAAACAGAACAGGGAAACGACGTTTTCATAATATACACGAACTGTGTCCTATCAGACTATCCTATTAATTATTTTAATTCCCGATTATGGCGTTGTATCTCACCATATTTCTCCAGGCTCATAATCTCAGCATGCTCATAAGGCAAGAGTGTGCTATGGAGCACAATTTAGTCACTGCTTGATTAATCCTTTCAAAATTTGATAGTTGACAGTTGACATGGCTCTGGGTGAGTAAAGACAGCTATCTTCAATTAGGGAAGGCGGTAAAATTAAAAAAAATGCAACCCACTATACAAAGGCATACCACTGGAAATGTAGGAATACAAATACTTTAGACGTATTACATACAACACACGAAAATGGAAACAACTACTTTATGAGTAATTAACCATATCCGACACCGGCAAATGATGCATTGATGCCCCTGATAGTCTAAAATTCCGACGGGCTTTCGACTCCTCTCGCCCCGCTCTAGTTTTCTCGTGGCTTATGGGTCGCCTTTAGCAAGTTGCATGTTGCCCGCAAATACAGCTATGCAGAACAGCTAACAAAGCTCTGACAATTTTTTGTGATCCACTAGTCGAGAAAGTACATCTCATGGCGACAACCAAGCTGTCCTGTCTCGCCACTTTCCTCCTTTCACATTTCCTTTTCTGCATGAATAAGAGCAACTGACTGTTGACATTCACCTTCAAGTGTTGCCTTTTGAGCTTTCCTTTCTACCATTCCTTAAAACATACCCATGGAGTCAGTACAGCCTATTGACGGTCCGCATGACGGCAATGCAAAGGAGGGGCCGGACAGCTCGATGTACGACATAGTGTGCGTGGGATTTGGACCTGCGGCACTCGCAATTGCCATTGCCATGCACGAACGTGGATTTGACAGCAAAAATGTGATTTTCCTCGAACGTCAAACCGAATTTGGTTGGCACACAGGAATGCTTCTTCCTGGAACAAAAATGCAAATATCATTCATGAAAGACCTGGCGACAATGCGTAATCCGCAGTCATATTTCACGTTTGTGAACTATCTTCACAAACACAACCGGCTTGCAAACTTCATCAATTTATCAACACATACCCCTTTCCGCGAGGAGTTTAACGACTACATGAAATGGTGCGCGTCGCACTTTAATGATAGAGTGAGATATGGCCAGGAGGTTCTGAGAGTTACCCCTGGCAAGACCGCATCGGCATCCTCTGGGAATGTCGTTGATTGTTTCTGGATAAACACCCGAGACGTTCGTTCTGGAGATGCGCACCGTGTCTGTGCTAAACATGTCATCGTTGCGAACGGCGGAGAAGGCTCGATCCCGGAAGGACTAAGAAGCCCGGGCCTGAAGGATTGGATAATACACTCTTCTCGGTATTTGAAAGAGGTGCCACAGAAATTCAGGGATAATGATGGTGAATATCGGTTCGCCGTTGTTGGAGGAGGTCAGAGTGCCGTGGAGATTTCCGAAGATTTGCAATCTAGATATCCTAAATCTCGCGTCTCTCTGATTTTCAGGGATTCTGCGCTTCGCCCGAGCGATGACAGTCCGTTGTAAGTCAAGCTTGTGTGAATCTGTCTGCAGCCAGTCTGAAAGGCTTCTAACCAGTGGCTTCGTGACATCAGCGTGAATGAGATTTTTGATCCCGCCAGCGTAGACGAGTTCTACTCACTCGACACGAATAACCGCAGAGAAAGCCTTAAGAAGAATAAGGCTACAAATTACAGTGTTGTTCGACTGCCTTTGATTGAGGGGATTTACGAAAAGATGTACCGACAAAGACTTGTCAAGTCCGATCCTAAAGATTGGTCATTGTCACTCTTCCACAATAGCGAGGTGGCCGGAGCCAAGCTAGTGGAGGCAGGAAGTGGTTTGAATCTGCAGCTGAGAAATACAATCACGGGAGAGGACACAGTAACAAATGATACCTATGACCTAGTTGTTGTGGCAACTGGCTATCAGAGAAAACCCTTTGCCGGCATTTTAAAGGACCTCCAGCCCCTTCTGCTTTCCGGGCCGAAAGACGATGCACATACGGTGCAAAGAAACTATCGCCTGCTGTTTCGGCCCGGCTTGGTGGCGCGCGAAGCTGCTATTTGGCTACAGGGTTCTTGTGAAACGAGCCACGGAGTAAGTCATATACATAAAGCTATCCACTAAACTGCATAATATGAGAAGTCAAATTAATGTGCCTATTCTCAGATCAGCGATACCCTCCTCTCCATTCTTGCGGTGCGAGCGGATGAACTGCTTGATTCCATAAATGCTAGCCAAAAGCCTGCGGAGAACAAAGCCAGACTGTAGAAAAATTCGACTTTGATAACGGCAGATGAATCAAGTATCTAAAAGAGAGAGGCGGCCTTTTTTTCTTTATTCGTTTTAAGTGTATCCATAGAAGAAAAGAATAATCACACACAGATCAAACTGTTGATAGACTTAGCCATGTGGTGACCTTTGTAAGTTCTTTATTAACACCTGTGTCGGCCTGAGACTGCCGTAAATGGTGCAACCCAAATACGTCACTTTTCTCCTTGAGCTGGTTGCCTATTCGCGTCACCGATGCGCAGCCGAGGTAAATTCTAGATAGTAACAGCCTATTACGCCAAGCCCTCGGATTCACAGGCTATTCCGGAGGTTGAGGTAGTTAATACGAAGGATCGGAGACGAAAAAATTTTATCTGATGGAGGGCACTGCTCTCATTTGCTGATTAAGGACCACGTAGTACACACCCAAAGCATAATCTTATCTGATCCGCAGTGGGGCACGCTTGTCTATCACGTATCAATACAATACAGTATCCGCAGTCAATACAGGTGGTTTCTGTCCATTCGGAATTCGCACGTAGGTTTTCTTTTTTTTTTTTTCGTCTTTTTTTCCCTCGCTTGCGAATTCATGCCAAGCGGGCAGTCTAATCAAATAACGTTTTGTACTTTTTTCACTCCGATTCCAGCCCATACTTCATCTGATTCACCAGATTTATTGCATTGTCTATATGGCCAGTAAAATAAACTTCTGTCCTGTGCCGCCGGTTTCGCACAGATCGCCGACTAGCATTACTCCAATAGGAAGGAGGAGCAGAATGTTTGTTTCACCGGGTCAATTGTTCTTTCTTGAAAATACACAAAGACAATTATGAGAGCTCCCGTTACAATAATTTCACTACTCCGAAGGCCAAGACATGATCCATGTTCGTCCGTTCTCGTGACGCATCATCCCAAACTCGTTTGAACGAAGGAATCGCCTATCCCAGAATTCCATTTCTGTGACCTTGCAGTTACTTGAAATCTCATCATATTGAATGACACACTTAACTGTAACGCACCGTAAGCATACCTCCACGTGTGGATTTTGTCTGACGCGGATGATTACTTTGATAACTAACATACACCATATTTAAACTTAATATTTGGATGAAAGCAGTGTAGGCTGTGTAATCCACTGCGTTGACAGGATGTAATAAAAAGATAAAATGCCTTACTAACCTACTAGGACCTCGGCGGTTCCATCCATCAATTCTAGCTTGTTTGCATGATCTAAATCTATGCTCTTGGTTAACTAAGCACCTGGTCCAACTACCCACTTGATGTTGGTGCTACTGCTAAGTGTACACCTTATTGCTATGTTTGCTGCTTGTCCCAGCGGTCGTTTGTCCCCTCCATTTTCTATCTCCCCGGAGTAGTGGCGAACGTTGCAGGATGAAAATTAACGTGACAGTTTCCGTGCCCAGGTTATTCTGACTGTCGGAGTACTCTGTACGTACTTGTGCATGAAACGCGTCGGCCCACCATATCGGTAATCCCCGGAAGGCCATGTGGATACATACGCAGGCGTTGTCTGTGATTAGATTGATTAGATGGAACAGTACATACAATTCGAGCTATTCTCAGTATCGCCACAAGAGTTTCAATGACCATTAATCTCCTGCTTGACATGCCTCTGTGAGTTTACCTATTTGACGGCAGCGTCTACTAGCTGTGTTACTTGGCGTATATGGCTGGTGTGTGTTGGCCATTCCCAGTGTCTCGATGATCCGGTCTCGGATCCATCAACCTACCCATTTACGTTGTTAAGTTTTGTTGATCCGGTTAATGTTCCAGCTCCACGAGGCACCGAATCAAATGAGCGAGGATGGACACACCCAATGCGTCATCTTATCAGATCATCTAATCAGATCCCACTCTGCATATTTCGCGTAAATCTAGTCTCGTACTAGCTCCAACTAGCGTCTGTATTGTATGAATTGTATAAATACCGTATTGAACCAAACACCGTATTCCGCAGGTTACAATTGATTGACCAGCTTGGTTCTGAGCCTGAAGGGTGCCAGCCTTCACGAAAAAAAAAAGTGGTGTACGAAGGGCTGACTGTTTACTTGCAAGCGAAGCAGAGACTAAGGCATGCAACATAGCAGTTTAGACCCCTCGCTATTGAGCCCGTCCCAATACTCCCCAAAGGCGCGAACATGTAGACATTAAATGTAGGACTGCTATGCACGTTCAAGCAGGCGCTTAGGTTGCTTAGAGCACACCATTAGTCATGATTTTATCATTCGTAAGTCTGCATAAGTAAATAACACATCAACGCCATGTTCAAGCATCAACCATCCTGCCCTCCTCCCTTTTGAGTACTTTTCAAAACGATGAATACGCCGTTGAGAGAAGAATTATAATTTTTTCCAGGCTGAAATCCCCAAACCTATACAGATTTTGCCCGGTCAATCGGAACAGGCCAAATATAAATATAAGCGGCCTGCTCCAGGTAAGCATGCTGCTTGCGCTATTAAGCGCAGACCCATTCTTTGACTGAAACCTGCGTCAGAATCTTGTCACTGCTGGCTAGTATTGGCTCGGCAGGCTCTACCTTCTGAGGCGACTCTCCAAGGCGAAGGTAATTCCAACAAACTATTCGTAAACGCCCATTAGTTCGTACTTCATTACCCTATATGCACATAAATTCATTCGAGGGTAGGGGGTGAGAGTTGTAGTGAATTCAATAAAAGACATACTTGTAAAGCCTAGGTCATTGCCAAAGTAAAGTCGAAGCACTTCCTCGCCCGCATCGGTACCCGCTTGAGGAGTATATGAAGCGGCTTTCTTGCCCACTGCCAGCCCCATCACCGATGGAACGTTTGGGTCAAGCTCCTTAAACTGAGGAATCACGCCACGCTGACTGCTCAATATTCTTTGGTGGATATTAACAGCCGTATGCAGCCCGTGATGCATCGCGGCACCACAGCGCTTCACCCCAGGCCAACGTGCAATGTCGCCAGCAGCAAAGTGATGGGTAGAGTTTGATGTTCCTTCGTTGAATTCGGTACTAGAGTTGGGGGTTCACATAATTAGCCACGGGTAAGGAAAAGATATCAAAAGTTGTGTACCTTGATTTAATTTTAATGTAGCCCTCTTCATCTAGGGCAGTGGCTGGTAAGTACGTGGCCGACGGGTGAAATTTGGATATCGCATTAATCACAAAGCCGGCCTTTATCCGTTTGCCGTTAGCGAGCACGACTTCATACGAAACGGTTTCCGAGTCGTTGTCTGTTAGTTTAATCGTGTCCACGACTCGATAGCCCAGAATTGTCTCGACACCGGCCTCGTGAACCAGAGATAGCGAAGTGTCTTTGAATTCATCCGGGAAGTCCTCAGAAGACAATACCTTGGGCCGTGAGTGGATCAAAGTAACTTTCAGATCTGGTCGGACCATCTTGAGCTCAGCCGCTATTTCAATGCCAACCGCACCTGCAAGAAAGATGGAATAGTTAGCGTTCAATGCCTTTGATTGATCCACGAACGTTCGACCTGTTCTGACCTGCTCCAATTACAACGACGCCATCTTGAGCAGTGTTTATGTTGTGAATATGCTCCGAAACTTCGGCTAGATAATCTTTGCGCGTTAAGGCTAATGGTGCCGATGGTTTTGTCCGGCGCAATCCCGATGCAGCGACAAAGAAGTCATACGGAATTTGAACATCTCGTTGATTGGTAATCTCTCTGACGGTCGCAAGTTTCTCTTCGCAATTGACGTTCACAATTTTCGCATTCAAAATCTTCACAGCCGGCGTTTGAAGCGCAGGAATATCTTCGAATCGGAGCCATGCTTTTTCGGCGTATTTCTTGTCGGCGAACACGAGCGGCGTTCCAATTAAGTGATCTATATAGGAGTCATTTTACAGTCAGCAACTCATATCCAAGACAAGATACTGGTTTTTGCCCGGCTTCAGGAAAGAACAATCATACAGAACCCATCGCGCTCGTCTACAATCGTGACCTCCACTGGTGTCCGTTGGCTTATATCAGCGGCGGAATTCGATCCCGAGAATCGCGGTGCTAGCCCATTGCAAAGGTCCAATAGATTCAGAGTCGCAGAAAGGCCGGCGTATGAGCCGCCAGCCACAAGCACTCGCGTCAGCTTCTGGCCCAGAATGTGCGTTGACATGATAATGAAGCAGAAGGTATGGATTAGTCTCGGCGGCTGTTGAATACGCTTTCGACAAGCGGGGAAGGGCAAGCAGGGCAAGTACTATTGTATTTGCAGAGTTGGCTCTTTTCGTGAATACTCATCCTAGGACAGGTACCTTTGTCACGATATAAATACTTCCTCCGGGATGGTGTCACCGTTGCGTGGTCCCGCATACTCTCGTGCGTGGGGCGATCAAATCATGGGAGACAGCAGGAACTGTTTACCGGTAGCGGAGTGCGAGTTCTTTGGCTGGGCTGGTATAACTACTACGTAGTAGCTTACTGGCAAGAAGGCTGGATAAGCCAATCAGCCGCCCGCTCTGTTTTATCAGATCCGCTCAAGAAATTATCTGATTCTTTTAGGCTCGCGCGTTGGATGCCCATTGGTGCGTGGCAATTGACAGGTCCTTTCCCAGTTCTTATCTGATCCGTTTGTCTGCCGAGTTTCTCAGGAACTCCTGCATCCATTTGGGAATTAGGCTATCAGTATGTACCATCAACTACGTATCAACTAATGAACAGTGAGGATACTTCGGAATCAGCCATTCTGCGTGGTCGTGCAGCCCCGTCAAATTGCGCAATCACGCCTAGACTAGCACTATTCTGCCTACAGCCACTCAGTCTGTCCCCAAATAACTAGCAATTCTACCAAGCACACTGACTCGTACCATATTGAACTCTCATGCTGAACGCGGAGAAGCTGTCGTACTATTAGCACATTTGAGATGCAGCCAAATTCGTTCTGCGCCTAATGATTTAGACCATTTAAGAAGATGAACAATTGAATCTTATAGCGGCCTTTTCCGTGGTAATATATAATCAGCGCATATATAAGATCCAGCATGAGTCAAGTTGACACCACTCTTCTCGGACCACTGAATCAGGTTCATATGACGGCATTTCTACGGCCAAACAGGTTAGAATTTATCAATGACCGAGGCAAGGCTGGTCATATCTTCCAAAAAGACGTCGTGGTCTTGTTTCACAACTTCCATGTCCTCGTGGATATCGTCAGTCCACCGATGAATATATACAGTCTTCATCCCAACCTTCTTCGCTCCACGTGTATCGTACGCATGAGCCGCCACCATGACACACTCTTCGGGCTGCAACTTCACCAAGTGCAATGCCTTCCAGTAATTCTCTAAAGCAGGCTTATATACGCCGAGCATCTCGCTAGAAAACAGCATGTTAAAGGCGAGACCGGCTGACTTGCAGAGGTCGAGCTGCAATCGTGTGGTACCATTGGCATGGACAAACACTTCATACCCCGCGGCCTTTAGCTGCTCGATTGCTGGAGGCACATCAGGCCAAGCTGCCATCGAATGCCATGCCATTACGCACCGCCGCTTCGTTTCTTCATCGAATAAAGGTTTGTGTTCCGGGTGCTTCTCCAACAAGGCATCGAGTGTTTTGCGGAGGGTAACATCGATGTCTTCTGGTGGCTCACCGGCTGTAAGACGGGCCGCATTTGAATCAAAATAATCATGACGCCATTCTAGAGCAAGCTTAGACCTCTCGCTTTCAGCGATGGATTGGGGTAGGTTTTTGACCGTCCCGCTGTGCCAGTCTAGACATGTGCCCATGAAGTCAAAGAAAACGGCTTTAATTCTTGGCGAGGCCATCTCGACAGTGTTGATAAAGTAAAGTCACAGGTTCATTTATTCTAGGAATATTCAACATTTTGTCTTTGATGGATGGATTTATTGTTTTATACCGCATCTCTTCTTAAATGCTGACAAATCCAAGCCATGCGGATACGATGACGCCGTCAAAAACTTAGATATATATAGCTAATCTTGGGGGCGCAAATCGTCGAACAATCACTGAATTCTCTATTACTGCAATATGCAAAAGTTCTTTGAAGCCGTCTTACCTATAGCTGTGACTATGGGACATGTGGGAGTGCAGTGGTCTCTCGTGCTCAGCAATGTACAAGAAGCCTCTGTCGGTACCAGCGGCGATACCAAGCAAAAGAGGTGCTATGTAATTATATATTATATATACATACACTCTAATTTGGAGTCTGCGAAAAAGAAAATAAAAGACGGGGCGATAGGAAAGAAGAAAAGTTTGTAATAAAAACAAGAATGGAAAACAAAGAAAGGGGAAAAAGGGACATGAAGAAGAGAAGAAGCACCAGCACTTGAGGCCACGCCTTTCACATCACCAAGCAGCCATCATCATACTTCTGAGAAGACATGTTGATGATATCATGAATACTGCATCGTCCCAGACGAGAAGTATATAAGAACCCAATAGAAGAGTATAAGATTGATCCTTGCGTCGAGTAGCTATTTAATTTTTTGTACTAACCCCTTTCAAGAGTGAGGTCGAGAATGCCGAAGGATTCTGTGTATATTGGAGGAAGCCCAGATAAGTGATGCCCGACACCGCAATCAGGAGAATCAGACGTCTGAGTCCAATGCTCCGTACTGACTGACGTATATTGGACAAAAGGTTCGAGATACCTTCAGCGCCAAGTCGATAATAGACAAGACCCAATAGCGCTATACCGTACCCGAAAGCCTGCATTAGTGTGACTGGGTCGCGGAAAATGACCATCGATGCGACAACAAGGAGAATATCTTTCAATACACCAGACAGGGTGAGGACGAGGGCCGAGGTTTTTCCAATCTAAATTTGTATGACACATCAGTTATCTGTCTTGGTTGGTCCTCAAACAAGAGCGTGGCCAAGGAAAATTACCAGGAAAACAACAGAAACGTTCAAGGCAAAAGCAACAGCGGCATTTGCGAGCAAGTTCCATGGGCCGACGCTGAAAATGTCATATTTCGTCATTTTTGGAATCTCGAAGATTAGTGTTGCGGCGCCGTTCATGACCATACAAGCAGGCGCAAAATAGTAAAGCGAGACGAGTGGATCCATCTTGAATTCCGCCGAGCTAAGGAGTCTTTGTACCATAACCAGACGTACGGACTCGAAAACCGTGGCGCAGACCTGGTCTTAATAAATTGCGCAACGCGTGTCAGCTTGAAAACGAGCCAAAATATGTGACAATGACGACCGCATACAGATGAATCCAATGAGGCTGAACTTAATCTCGCCAAACGAAGCGATTATGACACCGAGGACGATGATCGAAACATTGCCGAGGGTTTCGAGGCGGACAGGCGCAACACCGAGGGCCCAAGTAGCGAGAAGCGTCGCGACGGAGTTGGTTGCCTTTTAGACATAGTACACAGATCAGCAAATGCCATGGAAGTAGCGGATATCGAGGGATGAGCTACCTTCAGCATTTGAATAAAAGAAACGCTCAAATGGAGATACACCAAGTTGCCGAAAATCAAGCTTAAGCTGAAGAAGACGCCAATGGGTACGATCGCACGGCTGCCAACAGTTAGTTGGTTCGGAAGAGGGATGGCATCACAGGAGGCATGCCACGTACAGATACACGCTTTGCGTCATCGGTACTTTATGCCGGGAGTCAAGCATTTTGGTGCAACGGGCCATTATTTGGGTCATGATGGTCGCAAACATCAGGTGCCATGTTGTTAAGAATAGAGCTGTGAAGGGCGGTCAGTAGTGTTCGTCGGAGAGGACTGAGAGGACGACGTACGGAAACCTTGAGAAAAGTTGAGTTAGCTTTGCTTGCATGTGAATGGCGTAGTAGGCACGAAGATCAAAAGGGGCGGTGGCTTCAATCGGCGTAACTTACTGAATCCCGCAGTGTGTAGAATCCATTTGTTGAAGATGATGACACCAGAACTCAGCGCAATCCACGAGCTATTCCAAGTTTCAGCACGACTTAGTCACACAGCATGTATAGAACCCGGACTCATACGCGATATAGACGGCCGGATGCAGGGCTGGCGCAGGTTTCGCGGTGGGAGCAGCAGCAGGGTTGGTCGTGGGCAATTCGGAGGCTTCTTTGTTGCTCGACATGTTTTCGGCGGGAAGGTAAGCAAGCGTGGGGAGGAGGAGGAGCAGCGGATGTGATTATCCAAAAGCGCCGAACAGAACTACTGACAGCGGCAACAATGATGAGTAGAAGCCCGATTGAACGAGTGACTGGAGGACACAAACCCGATAGCAGCGAGAAGACAAAACAGCCGTCAGAGCGTGAGAAATGCTGAGACCGCCCGGAGATTGCGAGACAACCAATGCGGCTAGCCGTTTTGATAAAGGGGTTCCGCCGCCAAGACGCCATGCAGCCAACCATAGTGGAATACGGTGTAAAATAATGGGGCCACTCAACAAACAGGCGAATTAGGGGTTACTGCAAGCGTTCTTATTGGCTGGACAGAGACTGAATGATGCCATGCCCATCCAATCACAGCACGCAGCGCCATGTCCGACGGGGAGATTAGATCGCTGGAAGCATCTCAGATCACGTGACTTCAGAAGAACGAAATGCCGTCTCGGTCCTTCCTCGTCAACTGGTCAACTTGTCAACTGGCCCACGACTTCTAGGTTGAAGGTTCAATCAGTCGCCAGGGACAATTTCACAAGCTACCTTCTCGAGATGCCGGTATACCTACTTGACACCAGTGGTTATGGGAAGCTGGAGTATTTCGCTAGGATGGTGTCAAAAACCGCCACCTCCCAACGCACTGATTACATATTATGTGCATCGTGGCGGGGCATGCTGGATATAAAATAGACCTTGAACGGGCTTGCAATTTGAGATGAGCATAGCGCTATGTCAATATGTCCGATATTGACATTCACAATTATGTTAAATGCGTAAAGAGACCCTGCAATTTACTGTAGGTCATGCTCTTTGTCTGAAATGATACAAGTCCACCAAACCAATCGGATGAATGACATCTTTCTCAGTACTGGTCTATAAGCTGCAGATCTTAGAGGCTTGGCTTGAGGTACTGCCTAAGCTCCACTGTATCGCACGTTAATCAAAGAGGCGCGTGGACTACAAACTCTCAGATTAAGCCATAAACCTTCCTTATATGGCCTAAATATGGTATATTGCACCCGTCAACCGAAAAATATCAGATACTTGCGCAAGCTTTTCGTTCGGGACTTATACAGATTGTCTGTCTGTGTGGATGTGTGGATCTCCATGTGAAACAAAGCACGCTGGTATGTTCCATATTAATGAATCTCAAAACCTCGGCCGACTTTCGTCCCCTGAGGACGCGTAACCAGAGGCCGTTTATATGGCAATCTTTAAATTTTGTATTTTTTGAACAAGTTGGGTCTTGTCTATGAAAGACAAGGCCGTGGATACCCATGGTGTACTCAAGGAACTCTGCGGGTTCTTCATTAACCTGCGGTAGAACACCTCTTAATATGAAAATGAAATAAATTAAATATCTACGTCAGCTAATAACCTTTACCCTGTCGTCATGATGGGACTAGCCCTATAATTGCCGGCATAATTGCAACGGAAGAACCCCTGCACATGTTTCGTGATCCATGCTTTTGTCACCTCCGCGAAAGATGCCGTGGGAACCAAAGTGCGGCCCTTACTCGCGGAAAAATTTTACCAGTCTCCCTGCAGAAATATGCCGTCAACGTCGTTTGATTTGTGCACTTGAGTTAACGTTTTCTCTTCTCCAGGTCGAGCGGTTAGTCAGATGATAGCTTGGATGTACTTGCTGCATTGCGATACAATCAATATTTCACTAGTGACTTGTAGTGTTTCATCAAAGTTACTAACCCAAAACGCATTAAAATTGAAGTATGATATTGTGGGCACGCAGTAACCGTAGAACATCTATCTGTAAAGGACATATCCCGGCCATTTAGTATTCAATATTATAACCACGCGCCCTACTTTTCCGGAGAGCTTCCAAACAGAGCCTTTGCCGATCTCTTTGGAGCTAGTCTATTAAACAATCTACCCACTACTTCTCGTATAACCGCTAGTTTTGGAAATGAATGGTGGAAATTTCTATGTCTTGGCTATTTGATGCAGTGAGGGTCTTGTCAAGTTTCACCGTCGCGGCCCTCACGCGATTCTTACTTAGCTATCAATGTTGATATCTAGAATGGCTATATAACCAACGCCTTTGGACCTGGATTTGTGAGCCGAGAAAAAGATATATGTTTGTTGCAATTCTTTCATCGGCAAGATTGAAGCAAAATTTCTCTGCATTCGCCTGAAGTACCGAACATTGTGGTTCGAATTACTTCGAATAGACTTAATCACCATGAAGACGTTCATTGCGATACTCTCGTACGCAATCGCGGTTCTCGCGACTAGTCGAACTACACCACCTTCCGGGTCAATTGTAGTGGCCAAGTCCGGCGGCGATTATGATACGGTATGTCTCTCCTACGGACAATTCTCATCTGATAATTACGAGACTAACGGGCTTAATTCTAGATCAGTGAGGCCATAGCAGCACTCAGCACGACTACTACATCAACTCAAACCATCTTCATTGAAGAGGGTACCTACGAGGAACAAGTCTACATTCCCTCTCTTGCCGGAGAACTTATCATTTATGGTGAAACTGAAGAGTCAGTCCTACTATAAAAGCAAACTACAATAGAATAGATCCATGCAAACTAACAGCTGGATAGTACGAGCACATATTCCTCAAACTTGGTTACAATCACGTATGGCCTCTCTGCTTCGGAAGCAGGCGACGACGATGAGAGCGGTATGTAACCAATATGTCTGCTAGCGGGGGCCTTAGAGATTCTCGATGTTATCAAAAACAAGAATATATGACTAACAACAGCTACCAGCGACTCTTCGAAACTACGCCGAAAATTCCAGGATATACAACATCAACGTGGCCAACACTTACGGAGAAGGTGCGCAGGCTCTCGCCTTGAGCGCCTACGCAACTGATCAAGGATATTATGCGTGTCAATTCACTGGCTTCCAGGGTAAGTTATTTACGCTGTCTCTTGTGTCCTAGCCATACTGATAGTTCTTGTGTTCCCCAGACACTATCTTGGCAGAGACTGGAAATCAGTTATACGCGAAGTGTTACATTGAGGGTGCCATGTAAGCTTTCTCCCCTTCGTCTCTTGTTTTATTTTCATTCTTTTCCCAACTTGTGCTCAAGTCACGGCACTATGGCTGACCTTATTGAAGTGACTTTATTTTCGGCCAATATGCCACCGCTTGGTTTGATGACTGTGATATCGCTGTTCTTGCTACAAGCGAGGGTACAATCACGGCCAACGGACGCGTGTCTTCTTCCGGCGCTTCTTACTATGTGATCAACAATTCAGCTATCTCTGCTGCAAGCGGTAGTGATGTAACCGAAGGATCCTTTTACCTGGGTTCGTTGCCCATTTTCACTTGATGGCCAAGCATGAATTTTTCTAACTTTGACTTTTCATAATGAAATAGGTCGCCCATGGACCGAATACGCTCGAGTCGTCTTCCAATACACAAGCATGACCGATGTCATCAACAGTGCAGGTTGGATTGAGTGGTCCTCTAGCGAGCCGAACACCGAGGATGTTCTCTTTGGAGAGTACGACAATAGTGGTGAGGGCTCAGAGGGGACTCGTGCTAGCTTCGCAACTAAGCTCTCCTCAGCGATTGAGATCACGACCATCTTGGGAGATGATTACACTGATTGGGCTGATACCAGTTATCTTTCTTGAATGATACCTATTGGTCGATTTGGCACAGAGCGAGGATGAGGGTCGAGTAGTGGACTGTCACCGTTTGTTGTTGAACTTCTTGTACATTGGAAACTGAAAAGTGTATATATGTTCTCTCGTGACATGCATTAGTTGTGAAAGGAAGGAAGTGCCGTATTGAAGTCTGAGGAAAAGATTGTAAAACATTCAGTAGGTACATTGAGCTTTTCACGCTTGGGAACCGGCACGTCTCTTGTACAAGGTAGCAATTACCAGAGCTCAATCATCCATAATTTAGAACTCTTATACACATAAATCAGTGATGCATTTACAATCATTGGTCCAATGTCATTATCTTCGAATCTTTATGAAGATATCTTGTTGACTGACGCAGAAGGAGGAGGTGAAGGCAAATCTGTTCTTGAATTGGGAGATTGTGGTGCCAGAACCAGTAATCGGTAGAGAGAGTAAAGAGGCTCGGATCAAAGCAGATTCGTCCGTGCGGGGATCGGGGAAATATATATATTCATGGTAAGACCTTCAGTCTTGTATCCATGTTTTTAAAATTTAAACGAGTCATTAATGTCGACTGTCTTAGTTAATGCTCTTCTTGAGTCTGTTTATGTACTATGTATGAAACGAAGTGTTAAGCTTGGTCACTAGTAATCTTGAGCAAAATTTTGAGTTCAAAGTTCAGTATAAAAACGGCAGCAAGTCCCGAGAACGCACGGCGTCTAAGAGAATGAAAAAATAAATGTTATGGGTTGAGTAACAAATGTTTAATTAATAGAGCCAGAAAAGTTGGGTCATTTCGGACAAGATGTTATACATGCTTAGAATAACGGGGACAACCATAGAGAATTCTGAAGTATACTATTACGGACAACCATAGAATAAATTGATATTCAAATTCACTGATCTTCAACCTTGTACTTTTCAAGCTCTTTCTCCGTCCATTCCCACAATTTCCGCGCCAAATCTTGGTCGTCTCCCTTACGGCCAAGCTTCTTCACCTGCTCGCCGAGAGGCTCGTAGTAGGCGCCATTTGTGATAGCCTCTTTCGCCACTGTGGCCGCCCATAAAGCATTCCTTACACCTTCTTCTGGGGCAAGTGTTTGGCTTTTGCCGAAAAGCTTCGTAATTGCCTGGTCAAGACTCGTCCTCGAAGTTACTAAATTTGTGAAGACAATACCAGGGTGAATAGATACCGAGGTGATTTGCGGATACCTTCGAGCTAACTCGGCAGCGTATAAGATATTTGCGAGCTTACTTTGTCCGTAAAGTTGGTACCGTGCAATCCACAGGTCTGCCTGCGTTGTGCGGAGCTTGTCGAATACAATGCCCTTCTGAGGATGCATTTGCCATCCTTTCGATGTAAATACCACAATTCGTACATCATTTTCTGGCTGTGAGACGGTATGAAGTAGCACAGGTAGTACTTCTTTTATCAGAAGCGCGTGGCCAAGATGGTTGGTCCCAAACTGGATTTCGTATCCATCCTTCGTGAGCCCCGGAGGAACCATCATAATACCGGCACAGCATATCATCATATCCAGCCGGTCTGCTTCTCGGCGGAACTGTTCTCCTGCTTTGTGGACTGTCTCTAGTGACGCTAGATCACATTGGAGAAAGGAAATCGTTGTTTCCGTATTCGGAATCTGAGATTTAATTTCCTCTATGGCTTTGAGGCAAGCAGACTCATTCCTGCCAGTCAGAAAGATTTGCTTCGGATTCTTCTTCGCAACGGCAAGAATGAACTCTTTTCCTAGGCCTCCATTACCTATCACAATATTTGTTATCATGTAAGATTTTGCATTTTGTTTGCATCTCCTTTGTAGAGTCAGACGTACCTCCAGTGACAAGAATAACTTTTCCGGACAGGTCAGGGATGTCTCTCTGTGGGAGGAATGACGCAACCTTATCTTTGTAGCTCATTGTGCAGCTGGAATAGTTGTCTCCGTACGCAGCTTTTATGCATGCATTTAGATAACTAGAACTCAGTCTTGAGAGCTGATGGCGTAGAGTAAGAAATGATCAAAGGAGGTTGTGGCTCATGGAGCTTTTATAGCCGGTCTGAGCGACCGTTATCATGAAACAGAAAAACTTCCACATCTTATTGCTTGGTTATGGGACTGGTGTGGTTACTAGGCGTACTTTTTCCAATGCTGCGAGGAAAAGCTCCCGAAAACAGTCAAAGGCCAATCGTATACCTAGATCCGGCCAATCAGAGACGATAGTTCACGAATCCACCAATCACAACCGTTGATTTACGAACTCGCCAATCAGGGCTTTGACGAAAGACAGTCTAGAGATGTTCAATATCACCAGGCACAGTAAATATCTGCATTCTTCAAATTGAAGAGCCAACAGGTTTCCTTCTGTTTCCATGGCAAGTCTGACGATTAACAGCTCATGTGTGTGCCTGGTGAATTTCCCCGGGTAGAAGGAAATGCGCGGATTCGGGGGTAACTGCCTCTGATTGCAATTACATGCTTATAAATCCATTGTTAAAGAAAGAAGGAGAAAAAAAGAGTCTCAAAATAAACGTATATCTATCTTATGATTTCTAAGATCGCGGTCTCATCCGGCAAGGCAAACGGCTCGGCCTAAGCGGGCTTCTTTTCCCAATCCACATGGAGCCTTTCCGCTTTAGGATCGGAGCGCCGAATGCTGACGGGCGATTTGTAAGTCACCATCGAACAACCACAGGAGAATCAAGTATATCAGAGTCGTTGCTGTCCTTTGTTTATGGCCTATTTCAATTGTTTCTTGTCGCAACACTCAATCATTTCTAAGTAACACCGCCTCGCCAATAATGCATGTTTTTGTTGTCGGCGGCAATGGCCAGACCGGGAGCCTGGTCATCGAGAACCTAGTCAGTCAAGGTATGTGAACTATGGTAATTAACGTTAATTGTATCCAACGTGCATGCTGACATCGAAAATCAGGCCACACTCTGACAGCGCTGGTTCGCAATCCAGCCTCTCTCGCATTGAGAGCCGGTCTAGAGCTCGTCCAAGGCACACCAGCCAACATAGACGATATCAAAAAAGCCTTTGCAATCCCACGCAAGCCTGACGCGGTTATTATTACCCTCTCTCACGCAAAAGGCGCGGTATTCGACAACGGCACATTATTTCTCACCCACGTCACCAACAATATTGTCAAGGTCGTACGCAGTGTCGATCCCTCTATCAAAATTATCTACATGTCAGCCTTCGGTGTGGGTGATTCGTTCCCCGCGCTGAATTTCCTGATGAGAGGACTCGTTACAGTGACGTCCATGGCGACGAAATATGCAGACCACAAGGGCGCCGAGAATGCACTAAAAAGCGCGAACGATATCCAATTTGTGGTGGTCAGACCTGTGATGTTGACGAATGGAGAAGAGCGCAGTGTTGAGCCATTGGGGGAAAGGGGAGAGAAGGCTTCGTTTATGCCTAGTATATCAAGGGCTAGTGTAGCCAAGTTTCTGGTTGATGCCGTGCAAAGCAAGGAGTGGGATGGAAAAGCAATCGTTGTCTCCAACGGACCATAGGGAATGGACCTTTCTTGTGACACGTAGTGTATCGTACTAGCTCAAGTCAATAATAAACATGATGCCCAGATATTCCTGACTTTGTCCAATAATGTTAGTAGACCGTGGTGCATGGGCAACCAAAATAGAAAGCGAGGCAAATGCAAGCATAAGCTTTGGTTGATAGTATTCCATATCTCCCTAATACAATACATAATAATTGTATTAGACATACGTCTAGACCATCCATTACTGGATCAGTCGTTTGACAGATATGTGTTTGAAAAGAATTCACTGGCTGAACCCCGGACGTATAGGTTTGTGTTGAAGATACCCATACGTCGCACGTCACAATTGTCACGTCAAAGAAATTCTCGTAAATGTAAGTAGAAGTCGAAAGATGAACAAAAGAAAAAGGAAATTAAAAAAAGAAGCAATTTATATAACGCCGCGTCAGCCACCGCTGGGCTCCTGTCCCAGTCAAAACCCTAGTTCATTAGTCGTTGAGAACATTGTAATGCGTTGAGCCTCTGTATAATGTTGAAAAAATCCGCTATAATATCATGTTGAAAAACACCTGTTGAAAAATCCCATGGGTATATAGTTATGTTGAAAATGCAATGTTGAAACACCTGTTGAATATGCTGATTGACTTGAAAAGTCTTTTTGATGGTTGAAAATCATGATCCCATCCGAAACCCTCGCAGAAGAGTATCAAAAGGCAACGCATCATCTGTGGAAGGAACTCAATGATACGGGATCACTGAACATGTCCGCCTATCAAGACAAGCTTGGACTGCAAGTCTTCAATGGCGGATTGCAAGTTTTCCTGGATGAAGGTGCCCATTGTCGAGTACACTTCTGTCATGCTGCCCGCGAGAGCTACATTAGAGGGTTTGATATCGGGGGAGCTGCCTTGCGTTGAGGAAGGCGATAGTGGCCGAGGGCCATATACGGAGGGTGAATACGCCTCGATGTATTGTTTGACAGGCTTGGCCATCATGCGCAAACGGTTCAGGACAAGCTGGATCCTGATCAGATCGCTGGATTCGTCGTCCAACTCGTAGCCCCCGACGCTGATGGGACGGTGGACGATCTCCTCCCTGGCACAGTTGACGGTGTCGCTGACGTTGCTGTCAAGCGCGACAGCATCGTTTGACGGGACTGCTGCGCGGTACCATGCCAAAGCCTTGGAGAAGATGGTACTGAGAAGCATGGGGAAGGACGAGTCCTTCGCACAGGTGCATGAAAGAATGGTTGAGACATTCTTCATGGCTTCGCTGTTCATCTTCAGGACCTGATCGATGGTGGGCCGTGGCTGTCCTTCTCCGGTGCGTTGCAGGGTCGAGGGCTGGCACAGCGAGGTCAGAGTCTCCAGGGCCAGATGCGTGCAGTCGTGGGCATTGGGCTGCGAAAGCAGCGACGGGCCCAGGTCTTCGAAGGGGGAGCTCGAGCCGGTGGACAGCAGGGTCGACTCGAAGGAGGGTGCATAGTAGCTGCTTGGCGAGAGGTAGACGTTGTCGGCGGGCTCGTCCTTGAAGGGTTTCTGGATGGAGAGCGGCGACTGCGGGAAGCTCAAGAAGGCGTCGTCGGCGTGGCTGTAGCCGGCGGAGAGGGCGTCGACGGGAATGATGTCGGCGGTGGGGACGATGGCGCTGGCATTGGTGGCAGTGCTGCCGCGATGGATGTTGCTGTTGTTGTTGTTGCTGTTGTTGCTGTGATGGTGGTGGTCGAACAGCAGCTTGAACGGGTCGGCGGGTGCGGGCGTGCCTGAGGCGCTTGACACGGACATGTGATCCAGCAGATTGTCAAAGTTCCATTCCGCCGGCCACGCCAGCTCGCTCGCTGTCCCAGGATGCTGATGCTGCTGCTGCTGCTGCTCGTTGCTGCTGCTACTGTTATTCCTCGCTGCTTCGCCCTCCGTCTTCCCCGGCAGTTTGGCACTCATCATGGCTTTAGCCTTGGCTGACTTGCGAGGCTTGCCCATCCGCATCGACCGGCTGTAATGGCACTGCGCGCCGATGGTCTTGCACCGCTGACACTCCGGCTTGTCCTGGCTGCATTTGATCTTGTTCAGCGAGCAGCGATCGCACGCCGACCGCAGCTTGATGCGCTCCTCTCGCACTGGCACGGGCGCCGTCGTCTTGGGCTGCGTGACAACGTCGGCCATTGTGTTATTGCTAGCCGACTACGATCTCAATCCCGAACGTGGTGAATCAAAAGAAAAGAGAGGGGAAGAAGTATCAAAACGAAAATTAAAAGACGAAACAAATGAAAGAGTTAAAAATTCTCTAGAAGACACACAATTGCACACACACAAGGAGAGAGAGAGAGGAGAAAAGAGGAAAACGAGGTCGCCGGAGGGAAAAAGCCAGTCAAAGAATCCCGACAATTGAACGCTCGTTCAATCAGTGAGCCCGTGGCGGGGTCGTGGTCGTGCGAGCGTTTCCGCTATGCTTGGTCGGTCTTAGTCAGGTAATCTGTCGGTGTGCCCTCACTCTGCTTTGCTTGCGTGCTTGCGTGCTTGCTGCTTCTATCTTTCTTTCTGTCTTTCTTAGTCTTTCTTCGAGACGCTTTGGCAGTCGCAATTATCGACTTGCACTTCACTGCCGATGATTGACTGGCCTGGCTGCAACTATTAATATTTCTCGTTGAGAATCACTAACCGCCCGTCCCCAGCTCCAGGGCTGGGATGCAGCCTCAACCAATGGACTACTGCAGCGCCAGAGCGGTATAGCGCCAACGCTTACGAATTTACGAATGCAATTCTGATCGAATGAGCTTGTCTGGATTCCGATAGTCTTAGTCCGTACCCATGCCTTGTTTGGCCATGCCAGACGCTTTCTCCGAGCCAGAAACTCCGCCGTACTCCGTTCTTTGTACGGAGTACTTTCTGGCTCGATAACACGCAAATTCGCTGCTCTGCCAGTCAGATTGACGACTCCGTCTTCGCAGGTCCCTCATGTCCATTTTTCATTAATCCATACATTTTTCCCTTGGTCTCGTATTCCGTACACTCATTGTGTATAGTACTATGTACTGTCGAGCAATCATGGGGCCAATTATTTGTTGGGGCCGCCCGACGCGCGCCGGACTATGTCGGACTGAGCCTGAGGCACCACCGGGCCCCGTATGAAATTATGAACAAGGATGAATACTATATAACCGTATAGACAAGTCAGACAATGCTTACGATTCTTTGCATTCCACTGTCTATCACTCTTCTTCAGCCACGAGATTAACCCCAGGGGCCGAATCGAAGGCATCCTGTCAGCTTTCTTATGCGTTGCTATGTCGTTGATAGCACTCCATCCCGCCAAGCAAGTTGCGATAAATACTTTACCCCTGGGCTAGGCTTACGCATCAGGATTATCATAGCTATATATTCCCAGTAAATTAACTGGGAACGAGTAGGACCTCCTGTAGAACGGTCATTTGGTTTCCTAAACAGACCACCAGTACGCCGAAGGAAGCGGCTCTGATGAGCATTACTTAATAACCCGCGTGGCATACGTCAAAGTAGAAGGATTCAGATAGATATAGAAAGACCTATGGCATGCTTGCTGTTGTTGGTTTTTCTGGTTTTTCGTTTTGTTTCCTGGAGAATTCAACGGCCTTTCTGCACGTGCTTTTATAGATCCGCATCCTTCCGTGCGCGACGCAATGAGTAGCACAGAAAAAAAAAGACAAAATAACTCAACTCGTCGCTCGGTGATTGGAGCCTAGGCACCCCGCATAGCACACGCCGCGGAATCCGTAGGGCGGAGAGCTCCATGGAAAAATTACTACACTAACACCACAGACCGTTGAAAATCAAGTCTAGATCCAGACCACGAGTATGCAGAGTATCCACGTGCCCCGAGTATTTTTCGAGCGATATGGCATTTCTTATTTTATCAAAAGTAAAAACAATCCATGATATGCAAGATGTGGCATCGTTTTTGGCTGTTACCTGAGCTTGTGCGCGGGGACAAGCCGACTGCACAGCTGTTTGCGTCCAAGCTGAACTATCAATAGCAACACAACGCTAAATAGCAATAGTACATGCGAACACCGGGATACACGGGCTCCGTTGCCATATAAACAGGTAAAGAAATACCGGGCGACTCTATTTGGCGTTGTTGTAGAGTAACGGAAACTCGTTCTGCAGTATATAGAGTGAACTCTTCGTGTTAAGCATGCGTGTAGCCTCGCTGGATACTGATGGATGAACGGAGCCCGCGGGATCCAGAGAGACCACAGGGACTCGTTGGGTGCTTGTTGAGTACCCCGAGGCGCCGAATGAGCTTGGTATGGTGATATTTCCAAGGCAGAACTTTGAAATGTACAGTCTTATTGGTGGCACGGTGCACATTCGATCGAAGAAGGTTTCTTCCACCTCAGGAACCTCGGCGATTGGGTGAGGTTCTTTGAGAGCCGCTGAAGTGATCAAAGTACTCGGCTACAGCGCTACGGAGATCTTCGTTCTTCGGTAGCGAGTAATTCACGGGACCTTGCCTGCTATGGTATAAATGGAAGCTCCTGAGCCTTGGTCGGTCTTTCTGGACCTGTGACCAAAGGTGTCCTTCACATCGCTGCGAGTCTTGGAGTCCAGCTTGGTCTTTAGGAGAAGTTCAAAGGTACGAAATTCGACTCGCTTATAGATATGTACTTTTATGTTTATCGCACTGTGCTAGTTGGAATACTTTTTTGATTGCTACAACGATCTCATACATGACATCCTAGACCTCGTGGCTCCCTGCATGTAAGAATGCAACTTCGGCGCAAACCTGACCCATGTTATTGGCGATCCCATTACGCTTTTGAAGAAAGACAAGGTGATGTCGGTGACATGTATCAGACGAATTTGAATAATGACAAGGTGGGCCTTGCCGTCCCTGAGTAGAAGAGGACGGCTAAGAGTTCTTGTTTTGTGACATTAGTCATAAGCCCAATATTAATAATAAGGCGATCAAACATCCCCAGTCCTCTATGTACCCCTTTGGTTTTCGTTTAAATGGAAGATAATTATGTATTAGTTATTATTCCTGCTAAGGACACAGCTTACCCAAAGCAGTAATTATTCGGTCAGCGAGCATTACCCGATCGGGTAATAAAGACCTCACAAACGTTCCTCATAAGAAGGTAAGTGGAATCATCAACTTCAGCGTAAGTCCAAAATTATATATATTTTTCAGTACTAAGCTTTTTTATGGCCCTCCTACTTGTTATAAAACCAAGCTGTTAACTTTCGAACGCTTAAATAAGTACCTCAAATTATACTGACCACAACCCGGGCGGACTTTGTTCTACAAACCCATACTTACGCCATCAAAATGTCAACAGAGACTACGAGCAGCTCTGATGACGTCGAGTCTAAGAATGTCGACGCTGGTGATGAGCTTCCTACTGCGGCTCCACCTCCTGCACAATCACAAATCCCGAATGGTGGTTTAACGGCATGGCTGCAGGTCCTTGGAGCTCATTTACTGTTCTTTAACTCATGGTATGAGAGGCATCTTTATGAGTGACTACAATACGTTCCGTTTTACTGAAATTCCATAACAGGGGTATCGTTAACACGTTCGGAGTCTTCCAGGCGTATTACGAAAGTGACCTTCTGGCCCATGAGTCTTCATCCAACATATCATGGATCGGCACGTTCCAGGGCTTCCTCCTAATCGTTATCGGTAGTGTCACTGGACCCGTATTTGATTTGGGATACTTTCGATCTACGCTCTCTGTCGGCACTTTCCTCATCGTCTTTGGCTTGATGATGACCAGCTTAGGAACAGAGTATTACCAAATCTTGCTGGCACAAGGTCTTTGCGTCGGCTTGGGGGCGGGTTGTCTCTTCCTTCCAAGTGTTGCCATTGTTGCGACATACTTTAGCACCAAAAGAGCTCTGGCCATAGGCATCACAGCTGCTGGTGGCAGTATCGGTAGTGTCATCTACCCCATTGTGTTCCGCAAGCTCCAACCCCAGATTGGATTTCCATGGGCCACCAGAGTAATTGGTTTTATTGTACTATTTACCCTGACCATTAGTGTACTTCTCTTGAAGCCTCGCTTGCCACCCCCGAGCAAGGCTCGCAGTTTGTTTGACCGCAGAGCCTTTCGTTCTCTACCCTACGTTGTCTTCAGTATCGGCCTTTTCCTAGCATTCATCGGTCTCTATATTCCGTTTTTTTACGTTGTAATTTCAGCAGAAGTCAAGTTCGGCCTCGGGGATGACTTGTCGAACTACATGCTCTCGGTCTTGAATGCTGCTTCTGTTTTTGGCCGTATCATTCCAGGTCTCCTCGCCGACAGGTTCGGATCCTTAGAGATCCTAACCTACTGCACAATCTCGGCAGCCATCATGTCTTTCGCCTGGATTGCCGTTCATAATCTTGGCGGATTGATTGTTTACTCTCTATTTTACGGTTTTCTTTCGGGGGCTGTTGTATCACTGCCTACAACAGTGGTTGCGGGTCTGGTGCCAGAGCTCCGAGTCATGGGAACCTGGATGGGAATGAGCTTCAGTTTTGCGGGTTTGGGACTATTGATCGGCAACCCCATTGCAGGGACTATCATCAATGTCGCTGAAAATAAATTCACTGGCGGCTTCATCTTCTCAGCTAGTACTGTTATGGCCGCTGGTGTTATTTTCATTGGAGTTGGTGCCCATCGGCCTGCTTCTTTCAAATGGTGGAAGAAGGTGACCAATACACAGCGAGAGAGCCAGCAATAAATGCATATTTCTGTTTTAGTGGAGTGGGATGTGAATTGATGTGTATAGAGGAAGGGAAAAAATTGTATGGAGCGAAGTTAATTAGATGAAAATACTTCTTCGGGACCGAGTTAAACGTGCTTTTTATTAGGCACTCGCAAAGTAGGTTACAAGGCGCCATGTACTTTCAAAGACACGTGAGAAGGTGATTATTAATTCTGCTCCTGTTGTCTGACCCTGAATTCTATTTCCTTGCCCTAGATTATCATCACCAGGATATTTCTATAATACGGTACCTCGGGCTCAAATATTTCAATGAAGGATGATCAGACTAAGCTTAGTTAAAATTAAAGACGGGAGACTAATAGTGAGCTAGAGGCGAACATTTATTGGATATTGTTAGTGTGTTTAAATGATTAAGTCTAGCATGGATTAACTTAAACATAAATGATTACTCATCTTTAGTCTGCAATGTGAATATATAGCCCGAGAACAGCCACACCCAATTGTAAGTTATCTATTTTTGCATGCTAAATATTGTTACCTTCCTTTCGATTATTGCTTTGAACACCACCATCATTGAGTATTAAATTGTTAGTTTTGAAAGTTACAAAAATTATCACGCAAAATCATATGGTATGTGTTAGCTTCAAAATGAACTTCATTAGGTAGTGATGGGTTCAGGTTTCTGACCTCCATACGACCCCACAAAGCGCCCATCGCCACAAAAAAGCATACCTTTTATAATACGATTTTCCTCTTTCCATATCTGAGTATTAGTGATTTGGGTGCTCCGGTCGGTCCGTTATCCTCCCTAAATCGCCCCTACCCGATAGCAAACGATTAACATTCATGGGTTTGATTCGTACGGTTATACACAGGCTTGCCGTCCTCGCCTAGCAACAATGGTATCGTCCGCTGACGTTCCAGCCGGATTCGTCCTCAACTGGAAACCGCACAGTCGAGTCCCGAGCAGGGAAACAAGCAACCAAAGTTCCCCCAAGGAGACATCTAGCCCAGACGCAGGCCATAAGCTTTGCTTGGCCTGCGACGAATGCCGCCAGGCAAGAGTCAAATGCTCAGGGGGAGACCCGTGCAGGCGTTGTATGATTAATGATGGGTACTGCCACTACAGCGTCTCGAAGCGAAGCGGACGTACCAAGGCTATACATAATAAAAAGCGACAAAACAATACCAGCAACAGCAATATCAAGTCTCCACCTTCATCTATAACCGTTGACGATAGCGACAAGAACTTCGTACTAGGCAATGCCGAATATGAGAAGAGCATCCAGGAGACCACACCAGACAAGATTACAGCGACATCAATCGACCAACCTATGACTTTGGATGATCTTGCTCTCTTTAATGCTATGAATTCCTTGAGTAATAATGCGGCGTTGACACCTGATTGCTCATTGCGTGACTTCATGCCAGGTGACTTTGACAGTCAAGATTTCGGCAGTATTTTCAGCATCGTAGGTGTTTGGTTGCTAGATTTCGGATGCATATCTAATTTTCATTCTAGGCAAATTCAAGCGGCCCCGGTATTCCTGGGCACTCTCCGTTCCCTAGACCACTGTCCGCCTCTGGGCTTTCGTTCAGTGGACAAGGCCTTGGTGAAGCCTCTCTTAATTTTCCATGTAAACATCCTTGAAACTGTATCTGATAATGACAATTTAGCTAATTGTTTCAAGTTGGCTCTCATCTTGCTGAGAAAGATAGCTCTCCCACACCCTGCTCCTGCTTGAAAACACAACTTCTCTGCATTTCCCATCTCTGCGGCCCAGTTGAAGATGTTCTGGGCAGACTTGATACTGCTTTGGAGACACTCCGCCACGTCAGCGGTCAGATGGCCCAACTGCTATCCTGCAGCTCATGTCTCAAAGCCTCAACCAGCTTCATCCTCACCACCGTGCTCCTCCAGCGACTTGTGTGCCTGTTTTGCCAGTTAGAGAAGAACGGCCCAACAATTCTCAAGACCGCAAAGATCAAAATCGGGAACTTCCAGCTTTCAGAAGAGGAAGAACAACAGCATAAGACGCTCTTAATTACGACTACGGCAAAAAGGCTCAATACAATGGTGAAGAGCTTTTACGAGGTTGTCCAGCAGTTCCAGCAGACCGAGCTTTTGCACCAGAGACAACGAAGCGAGGAGATGACAGAAATGGGCAGATCGAATCTGAGCTGGGTTGTGGAAACCATTCACAAAATGGAAGTACGGCTAAGAGGTATCATTAGTAGGTTAGAAACTGGAGGTTGGCGTTGATGAGGATTAGTTCTAAATTTTCTCGTTTTTCTCGAATGTCTCTATGGTAAACCATAGCATCTTGACTTGATAGACATAGAAGCAGACTATTCCATGTCTAAGCAGATGACATTCGAAATGTACCCACAACATTGCCGTGTATCCCATCCTGAAAGCGAATTTATACGGCCGACTTGATTGGCCCATGACGATGAGAGGAGAAGTAGTAGCTTGGTGTCCGCAATTAAAGAGTGGTTTAGATATCTTTAGTGCCAGTAGTGTGCCCTTTCTTTCCAAGGGCGCTGTTGTTAGCATTTTGACATCTTCCTTAGCCACTGACCTGTGTCATGGCGAATGAGAGCTAGATGTGAGAGTTGTTGAAGGATATGCCAGAAAGCTGCCGTGCAATTGAAGTCAATGCTTCCTCGGGATGGACGCCAAAATGTTCGATCGACCAGTCTGAATAAACAAAACCCGATGATCTGTTTGCTGCTTCAAGATGGGTAGTTTACAGTGCGAACGCTATGGTAAGAGGGTTAGGGTTATTACCGCATAGTGCTATTTATAGCGGGTCATGTGATGCAGGAACACGTCATGCTGCTTATTTGATTCGGCGAAAGCGGAGCAAATCTGCCCAAACAGGAATTAACCTAACTGATTTTGCAATAGCGTCTTACTACTTGTGCACTTGCTCAGTCAGCCAGTTAACCCTTCCCAGCCTCAGCGCTTAGCTAAGCCCAACCAACAGCTTCACACAAGAGCCAAGTATAAAAATAGCACAGTGCAATTTTACGGACGTCAACCTGAAGCCGCAGAAAATCAGCTCAATGAGTGTTGGGTCATCAGGATTCCAAGTCCTATGCCCGCGGCCAAAGAAAAGGATGATCGTGCCTGACTGTTAGCGACCGGAAGCTCGTTCTATGTATGACTCTATGATAGATATGCTCATGCTACATAGTACAAGTATCATGCACGGTATTCCGCAGGCGGTTATTTGAATATGACAACATTGCAAGTACTATGTATGGAGTGGGCTGGATACCTGCCCGGATAAATTATGATCGGAAGTACGTATGCATCATATCCCCACAATGGACATCATCAACGCCCGTGATTCGGTGATCTATGAACATCATTGTACTAATATGGCAAGCATGAAATTGCTGCATTGCCACAACCAACAACATTGGAGACCGATAAACCCTAAGTGAGGTCCACTACTACCTCGCAGGGCTTGGCTTTCGGGACATCATCTGCATAATTAGAAACTTGAAACCTCGAAAGGAAATTGCAAAGCTCGTCTGCGAGGTATTCTAGGGTCCTATTTGACTCAGGGTCAACTGTTGGGCGAAAGCTTCAAGTTTAATATAAATCAACCCATTAGCGACACTCCAAGCCTCGAACAATCTACTGCCTACTTTTATCGCTGAGAAACACCATTCTGGCATCTTCATAGTAAACCCTTGATCGGTTTTCTGCGCCATGGTTGCGCAGCAGTTTCTCTCTCGGCTATCCACCGCAGCCGTCCTCCTTTTCACATATTCCATATCCCTACCAACCTCTGCGTTAGCTGTACCGGTCGCGGCCAGCAATCCAACTAAAGATGGTGTGTTCACTCTTGCCGGAACACAGAATGTGATGGGGTCAGGCACGTATCCGCGTGCCAATTACCTGCAGGACGGATCCATCATTGGCTCTTATACTGCTTTCGCCAACGACAATAGCACCATCACTGTTGTTCATTCTACCGATGGTGGAGTGACCTGGTCAGAAGTTGGAACGGTAGCAACGGGAGCCGTATCAACCACCGATATTGATAACCCGTATCCCCTCCAACTCCCATCGGGACGTATCCTTATTGCTTTCCGGAACCACTCTCGTGACAATGGCGTCTATACATACTTCCGCATCACCATTTGCTATTCTGACGATAATGGCGCAACATGGACATACCTGAGCACACCAGCATCCGACCCCGGCCCAACCACCGGTGACTGGGAGCCTTTTCTACGCATGGCCGAGGATGGAACGACCTTGCAACTGTACTACTCGCGCGAAAATTCCGCCATTGACCAGGACAGTCTGATGCGCACGTCGACAGACGGCGGTCTCAACTGGTCGTCGGCCACGACCATCAGTGGCGAAGCGACCGATGACACTCGCGACGGAATGCTTGGTGTCACACTGGTTCATAGTGGCAGTAACGACTTGATCGCGGTGTTTGAGTCTGAAGTCAATGGCGGCACTTTCTCGATTCACTCCGTCACCAGCTCCGATGACGGTGCGACATGGGGAAACCGCCAAGTGGTGTACGCCCCGGCCTCGGGTTTCAACGCAAGGGCTCCCCAGGTTACCAATGTTGGCGATGTCTTGGTCGTGAGCTTTATGACTGACGAAGACGGCGGCAGCGGCTCAGCAATCAAAATCATGTCTAGTACCGACGGTGGATCGACCTGGGCCGACAAGACAACAGTGTTCCCGGCAGGAAGCTCCTGGGCGGGTCTGTTGACACTCAGCGACGCCAGCAGCCTGCTGACATTAGCTGACTATTCAGGATCTAAGACCAAGAGCGTCTATCTCCTATGACAACCAACCTGTAGCGGCGCCAGCATTTTTTGTTTTCTGTCCTGTATGACTACTATTTCCTGCTAGAATCCATTGCGCCCTGCCTGCCTCATATTTTGCGTTTAGTTTTTTTGCGTGCATCCTTTCATTTCGTATATAGACCATCTAGAATCGAAGCAGGCGCCCACAATATAAAATATGAATCCCATTTGATACTTTGATACTGTATGATGCAGTGGTACGTAGTACTATGAACGCAGTAGTATGAAAGACGTATGCCCAGAGCTGCCACAGTGCCTAGACCGTCCGTAACGCCTGGTGTTTGATTGGTTGGAAGCGCCCAAAACACGTGGTCCATCTGCTCTGAGCAGGCTGATTGGTCGGTCTCTCAGCCTTCGCTGTCAAGGCAGCCGAGAGCCAATGGGTGTGATTCCTCGGGCCCACCCTGCTGCAAGCCATCCCAAAAACGGACTAGCGGCACAGCCGTTACAACATCTTGGAAGTTGCATCTGAAGTTGGATATTCGATTGTTTTCCATCTCTCCCAACCCGGAGGACAACAGCAGAAGCCTTCATCTCCCTGCTCTCTCTCCTTTATACTTCCCAGCTCCCTCTCCCCACGCATTGGTCGTCCGCGGCCATCAGTATGACACGACGCTTCGCAAGCTGGTTTGCTCGCTAGTTGGATACGCCCACTAGTAGGGGAACTATGAGCGCTTCAATCGCTTCCCCCGCGCATGACCAGCTTCCTCCATCCGATGCGGAGAAGAAGCGCATTCGGGATTTATCGAGGTTGGTGTTCTTTCTTCTGTCTCCGATCTTCAAATTGCCTGCTGCATTCTTGTTATTGAGGGCTCGCACCGAAATTGGTCGCTAACTAGCTTCTCAAACAGGTACTACGGAGCCGTCCGTCAGCCTTCGACACCTCCAGATACACCTCAATCGCCGGAGTTGAACTTCGATAATGAAAAGGAACCCAAGCTCTCACAAGATATCACCCTCAATGCCCTAGTCCAGCTCGGTGTTTACCGTTTCAATTGCAACCGGGCCTTTGTCTCTCTGATCGATGGCCAAAACCAGCATATCATAGCCGAAGCAACGGCCTCTATCTCTTTGCGCAACAGCAAGAAGCATCTGCCTAATGATGGAGTTTACCTAGGCGTTACCACGCTGGACCTCGTCTTCGGCGTTTGCCCGCATGCAGTGAAGCTCTTCACCGGCTTCCATGTTCCTGAGCTGCAGAATACACCGAATATGACAGCAAATCGGACACGTTTTATTGTCCGTGACTTTACTGTGGAAGAATACTTTAAGAATAAACCGTATGTAGTCGAGTGGCCTTACTTTCGCTTCTATGCGGAGGTCCCTGTGTATAGTCCTGCGGGTTACGTGCTGGGTAGCTTCTGCGTAGTTGATGATGAGCCGCGACAGGAATTTGGAGATGCTGATGTTGAAGCGCTGCAAGAAATCTCAGATTCCATTTCGCGTCATCTCGAAAATGTTAGAATGGCGCATTATCACTCGCGCTCCGATCGACTAATCCAAAGCTTGACAAGTTTTGTCAAGGCTCGTCCTAACGATGCGCAATCATCACCCATCAATATACAACAAAATGCGTCATCGCTGGCGAGCTTGCCGACTTTGCCAAGCCCACCATCACTGTCAATCAATATGAAGCCGAGTGATCTGCGCCTGGAAGATTTATCTTTGTCAAGCACGGCGACTGATGAAACATCGCCATTAGTGTCTAGGCAGTATTCTTCAAACTTCACGCCCAGCACTTCTGTGTCTATTCCTCCACGAGATAATGCTCTTTCTCCACCTAGTATTGATAATATTACCAAGGAGAGACGATCAAAACAATCCATAAACGGCGAGCAGTCTATTGCAGGAACGAACGGGCTAGACAGCACGTTCGTTGCTGTTAAAGAAAACGTGCCTATTTCACGACGCATGGAGGCTATATTCTCTCACGCAAGCGCCTTACTTAAGGCATCCATGGAGATAGATGATGTATTGTTTCTTGATGCTTGTCATTGTAACTCTGGAATGTGAGTGTCTGTCCACCTATATTCTCTTTTTGGGCAGTCACTGATCGTCTCGAAGCGGTCCGTCTTTGAATTCGACAGATTGGGAGCCTTTTCCCACAACGGCCGACCCCGATTTTACAAATAATTCACCGCCAGAGCTGTATAGCCAACGATCCAGGAATGGTGAATTTTGCAAAGTCCTTGGGTTCTCGTCACTAGATTATTCTAGGCATACGTCCGCTAGTGATGATTCCCCAGTCTACCCAATAACGGAGTCCTTACTCCAACAACTCATTCGCAAGTATCCTCGGGGCAAAGTGTTTGATATGGACAGCATATCATTCGCAGATGATTCAAAGGATGTTACCACTACGCGAGAATTCCATGGCACCACAGAGGTCTCTACCAAAAAGAAAAGGACGTCTCAATCAACTGCAATACGTTTGCTAAGATGCTTTCCGGAGGCCAAATCCGCTGTATTTCTCCCCCTGTGGGACTGGAACAAAGGCCAATGGTTGGCAGGCACTTTAATCTGGACTCGAAATAAAGAAAGACGACTGGAACTTGAAGAATTCCACTACTTTAAAGTCTTTGGGGACGCAATAATCTCGGAAATAGCCAGGGTCAAGTCCTTTGAGTTGGAAAAGTCAAAGTCAGGTTTCATCTCGTCTCTCAGCCACGAACTTCGCTCACCTTTGCATGGGATACTGGCCAGCACCGAGCTTCTACTTGGGACCCCTTTACAAGCTGAACAGCATGACCTCGTTAAGATGCTCGAGACGTGTGGGGTTACTCTTCTAGACACGATGAACCATTTGTGAGTGGATCCATGAGATCTATCTACTAACTTTTTGAAACTAATGTCTTCGATATAGGCTCGATTTCACTAAAATCAACAATTTGACAAGCACTGACGGAGAGACCAAGTTGCATGACAATGCTACTAATTTAGTTAATGTCTTTGACCTCGGAGTACTATTAGAAGAAGTCATTGATTCTCTCTACACAGGGAAGATGCATGCGGCCTCAATCTCACATAACATCGGACTCTCGGTTAACGAAATGGCGCCATTGAAAAAGAATAATGACAAAAGCCTTTCAGTTGTAATGCGCGTTACCGGAGATCAATGGAAGGTGCAATCCGTTTCTGGTGTATGGAGACGAATTCTCATGAATGTATTTGGCAATGCACTCAAATACACGCAGGAAGGTTTCATTGAAGTCTCCCTGTCTAGGTTCAGAAGAAGCGCTGATCCTACTGCTGAATTTGCTCATTTGTCGGTCATTGATACGGGCTTCGGAATGTCGACCGACTTTTTGAGGAATAAATTGTTCTCGCCCTTTGCTCAGGAGGACTCACTCTCCGAAGGAGTTGGGCTGGGCTTGAGCATTGTGCAGCAACTCGTCGGTCATATGAGAGGAACAATTGATATCAAAAGTGAACGCGACATCGGAACTCAGGTTGATATATTCATTCCAATCCGTTCCATACCGAAGTCACCTCTACTGGCCCCGGATCTAACACCAGTTTTGGATGATTTAAACAAAACAGAATTCTGCCTCGTAGGATTTAACGGATACCCTGCCTTGACAGAGGTACCAACGGGTAGCCTGAGCCGAGAAGCGAAACGCAGGCTTTGCATACAAAGTCTTCTCGCTCATGTCATCACAGACAACCCTGGCTGGAGTGTTTCGTTTGCAGAAACTCTAGATCAAGCGACTGGTGACCTCTTTATCATAGAAGAGACAACTCTAAACGAAGTAGACTCATTGCGATCATTTGATAACCACAAGTCAAGTCCATTGATAGTGCTGGGTGATGGGGTGTCGTCTTCTCCCTCACTAGACCTCAAAAACAGGATTGACATCGTTCATGTGCTTCCGCCGTGAGTGTTTCCCAAACATATGAATTGACTTCGCTTACTTATAAACATCGAAAAGGTTCTACCCTCGTAAAATCGTCGATACTCTGAAATGGGCCTCAGAGCGCAAAGTCACAATCACCAAACCAAGTCAAGAAAATCTATCATCCGATTCATCAGTAATGACGAATGTTCCTGGCCCATTATTAGAACCCTCGCTTTCGGACCACATACCACCAACTCATTCATTGGCTGGCAGTTCCCTAACATCAAGTTGTGGATCGTCACCCAAGATGCATGGATGTCTTCACGTGTTGATCGTTGATGATAATGAGATCAATCTCAAAGTGGGTAACCCAAAAATTCATCAAGCATCAAGCATCCAACCCGTTTTTTGGCTAAAATGAACTATGCTGATCCTGTCGTTAATTCAGGTTATCTCCACATATACACGGAAACTAGGTCACAGCTACGAGACAGCAACCAATGGTCTGATAGCTTTGAATAAATACAAAGAGTCCCCCACTTCATTTCAGCTCGTGCTGATGGGTAAGTCCAAATCTTGAAAATTTTCTAGTAGCAATCTGACTCGTCGTTACTACGCACAGATATTTCCATGCCTGTCATGGACGGTATCGTCGCGACTAGTAACATAAGAGCCTTTGAGAGACAGCAAGCGCTTGATCCAGTTACAATTCTGGCTGTTACAGGGGTCGCGTCGGCTGCAATGCAACAACAGGCTCTGTCGGCAGGGATCGATAATTATTTAATCAAACCTCTCTCGTTGCAACAACTTAAACGAGCGATATCCACGGATTGATGATGATTGGAATGAGCGGCTGCGAAAACAAAATAATATGTTAACCGTATCGATGGTTTAAGTTTTGGTCAGGAGACATATGTGCATGCCCGTATATTCGCTGGGCAAAGGAGTTGGTTGGTCATTGAACAAGGAAATACGCTCATATACAGGGAGGGGAGAAGAGTTATCAGTTTCGAGGGCTTCGGAAATTTCACGCAATTTTTCCCTTTCTCCCGAGGTTATCTACGTAGGTTCTACTCAGCTTGACTTCTCCCAGGGGCACAACACGCTTAGCTCCTGTGTTGATATACAGCCCAAGATTGAAGAAGCGTGATAAGTTCAAAATAAACTTTTAGGGAGTCAACTTCTGACAACTGAAATAGAGCAGTGCCAGCTAGTTTTCTAGCTGTTTAGGATGGTAGACTATAGTGATCATCTTTGCAAACGTTATTTTTAGATTATTCAAGGAGCTGCTGCTGGATTGACACATGTGGACCGCAGTTCGATGACTATCAAAACTTGATGTACCAAGCTGAGCTAGGTGCGAGTTACGATTTACGAGGCGTGCAGGTTCGAAGTGAAAAAAGTGAATTTCACGTAAAAGTAAAAAACGCGTCTGCCTGACTACCTGGAAAAAAGTCTACCCCATCTGAATTCGAATAACATCGCCGGCTGCATGGCAGAATTGGATTCGTTTGTCTCGGCACCTAAGACGTGGGAATTTACGTGACCCTTCTTGATGGATACGAGACCAACCAACAATTTCTGGAACGATAGTTGGTTCTCAAAAGTACGCACTATTATTGCGTCGGTTATTTAATAATTGGCTGGTGGGCGTGTTCTCAACAGCCTGCCCTAAACGAAATTCATCAATGTTTCCGAGTAAGTCTCCGAGGCCTGAGCTCGCTATATAAACCCTGTCTAGGAACCCCATGGATAATCTATAGTAGCCAGAGGGAACAGCCCTGAAGAGCAAACACAGCGAGAAACTTGCCATCTTTATGCTTTAGTTTAACTCAACTTTCGCGGAACTCAGACTTGATTCTTGTTTTTGAAATCCACACGAACAATCTCCAGTATGGCCGCACCAGCAGCAATTTTTGATGCTCTCATCATCGGTGCAGGTCCAGCCGGACTTTCAGTTGCGACTGGCCTTGCACGACAGCTGCACACAGCAGTTGTATTTAACAATGGTGTGTTTCGCAACGCAAAAACTAAACACATGCACAATGTCGTGGGCTGGGATCATCGCGATCCCGCAGATTTTCGAGCGGCGGGTCGCAAAGACTTGCTAGCAAGATACTCGACAATTCGTTTTCATGATGTCGGCATAAAGAATGTCTCAAAAGGACCCGATGGACGATTTGAGGCTCGGGACATTAATGGACAGCTTTGGAAAGGAAAGACGCTTGTTGTCGCAACGGGTGTCAAGGATGTTTTTCCTGACATCAACGGTTATGCAGACTGTTGGGGCGAAGCCATGTAAGCTCTGTGTCTTGGGTATTAGTCGTTCCATTACTGACCATCACCAAGTTTCCATTGTCTCTTTTGCGATGGGTATGAAGAGCGCGGAGGACCATCAGCCGGTGTCTTAGCAACTGACCTTCTTCAAACGCCACAGCGGGCAATACATGTTGGTCATATGGCCAAAAGGTTGGCACAAAAAGTCACCATCTACACCAATGGAGACAAAGAGAGTACCTCGGCATTACAGAGTATGCTAGCCAAAGAGGACGGCTTCGAAGTTGACTCTCGCCCTATTGCCAGACTGCAGAAAAACCAAACAGGGCCTAGGATCACCATCCACTTCAAGGATGGCAGTCAAAACAAAGAAGCATTTCTGGTAAGCATTCCCTCTCTCCAGTTGCACTTCCAGCTTACATTCGAATTGATTCTGCAATGCTGACCTCTATTCTTTCGTTGTTGTTCCGTTGATAGTCACATGCACCTAAGTACATTATCAATGGACCTTTCGTACAAGACCTTGGTCTGGAGACCATCGAAACTGGCGAGATCAAAGTCTCTGGTTTTTTTAACGAGACATCTGTGCCTGGTGTCTTTGCCGTAGGCGATTGTGCTATTGTCATGAAGGCCGTGACTCCATCAATTTCTATGGGGACAGCAACCGCAGCTGGAATTGCAATGCAAATCCATAGCGAGAAATCGGAATGAATTGAGATGGATATGTTCTGGTTATAGTTTGATATATACGCAACGTCTTAAATTTAGAGGGTTTATATCAAGTAGCGAGATTTTAATAGTCGATGCTCATGCATCCATTAATAATTATATTAGTATTGTCAAAATGACACACACTCTGCCTTCTCCTATCCGTAGGTCTTCATTTGAATGAAGAATGGTACAAGTATAGATCGAGTCCCTAAGCATGTTCAACTCCGAGTCCAGTGTAGACCTGTGATTACATTGACTCGTTGATGTTGTACAATTTGTATCTGGTGTGTCGAATTCAAATATCAGTTTCGTCGGTACATTTTTGCTGCTTTTGTATCTCCAAGAAGCCGATATCGATTCTACATAAGATTCCTATCTGTTCCATAACAGGAAAAGTTGTTTAAATCACCCAGGCGCCGTGCCATTAACCCAAGAACCAGGTACGCATGACGGGTTGATATCGCCCAAGGCTTAAACACGAATCGGATTGCTTGCTATATTCGAGTTCTGCCATCGCTCAAATTAAGTTCCAAGTAAGCTTTGTTAGTGATGCTACCCTCGAGTGAGGGCGGCAACTAGGAAGAAACTCTCATATCCACTTCTCGGTACGCGTGCCTGAGCAGAAGAGCCTGCCATGCCAGATCAAGTTCTAGGCCAGAAAAATATGCCAAAACATTGGAGAAAAGCTCTGCGAGAAGAAATATGATACCTTTTGTAAAGTTCTTTCTGCAGTGCTATGCTTTCGGGTGGCAATTTAGGGTTAAGCTTGACATGTGCCACGTCCCTCGCGTGCCGCTGGCAGCGTGTACGTTTTTTGGTACCACAGATATTATTTTGGCGTATCTTTGGAGCAGAGGGGAAACAATACAACCTCTACATTGCTACGGAATTTGGATTGCGAAAAGTCAAATTGATAGCTAGCCGGGACAAGTAAGCACTACCCTCCAGCCTAACTTAGAAGAGGGTCATGTGTGAGTAAAAGTACAACAAACACTTGTTGCGCGTACAATAACAACACCAAGGGATGTCAGCGCAGGTGACGCTACTTGGTACTGTTTCTTCTCCTACAAGGAGGAAGGGTCATGGGCTTTAAAATGACTCCCGGAGATTCAAAACGGTAGCTCCAAAGAGGGATGCCGTTGGGCATTATGCAAGCAAGGGAGAGAATGCAATTTTCACTGGAATGCCTAGTCGTGTTCGCGTCACGATTGGTGACAACCCCTTGCTAGGAAGAGAATTTAAATAACTGATCTGATCGTGTTGTGGAAAATTCGAGAGTTGTTCCATGCACTTTTAGTAGACGTGAGATCGATCTACCTCCAAGCTCTCGAACGCGCGATAATCGATAACGGCCGGCTTTAACCAACATTAAATATTTATCTAATCCTCAATTGGATGAATTGATCACTTGACCAACCGTTTGACGCGTCACTTTTGCGATGGGACCTTATACTTGTGCGGTGGTTAGTATATTGCATGGTCTCACTTACCCCGCCTGGACGTTACCTGGCGGTTCAACCTTGATAGCGGCTAATAAACCCAACACCCCACTAGATTTCCTGTGGCTACTACGATTATGCCTTCCACCTCCATATTCAAGCTTTGCTAAAGCAAGAACAAATACCGGCGGATCCATACCCGGCGTACGCCTCTCGGAAACCTCCGGGCTATTGCAGAGCGAGGGCAAAGCCCAGGCCCGAAGGACGGTTGAAGCGTGTTTTGAGCTTTAGGACGAGGGTAAATCGTGATTAAGGGGAGAAATTGGATACGATATGGACTTTTCGTGACCACAAAAAGACGGCTCTCTGTATATAATTAAGCTCATCTTCTGTCGTCAAACTAGATATGCATGGATCTGTCATTGACTGGCGGTCATTCGGCTTGCTTCCCGTCACCAGAGCCGAAGCTAGTTGGAGAAGATAGTCGAGGCCCCGCAAGATTGCAGTGTTGCGGGGTGGTGCACAATAAACGCTGAGTTCCAATTTTGATATGAAGTGTAGCAACAGACTGGAGATATATGATAAGCTTATAAGATTAATGCTCAGTGCTACAATGTCACCTTCCGAATTGGGCAGTGATAACCACCTAGGAATGGAGTCAACAAACAGAAAAAAGCTCTGGAAAAGCTACCTACCAACAATTCACCTTAGCATGACCGGTGCAATCTGAATTTCTTAAATACTCATTGGCCGACCCCGGCATTCTCGGCGCTTGAACTGGCTGTCGCGCCTCAGAGTACTTACTGACAGCGAAGGAGGTCTGGAGGAATACAATCATGTTGATTGCTGCCATCGCCGCCTTTTTGGCCGTGCGAGGGGTCGCTGCCACAACCAGTACTACCACGGACATTCCACGATGGTGCGGAAAACCATACGAGAGCGGGTATTATCCAGTCATTTGCATCTTGAAATTGTCGTAGATTAGCCACACTAACTGTGATATTTGTTACTCCGATGAAAGATCTCCCAACCTCAACCCCGGAGGGCAGCTTACCGCGCCAGAGCCATTAGCTACGCCGTCGTTATACGTTCAAGTTGAGCCGCGGTACAGCATCTACGTATCGTCCGAAAAGACAGGGACTTTCATTGTCGACGCTGCGCTCTCCCAATATCATGGTCAGCCGTATCACGACACCGTTGAAATCCCGGGGTTGCCTGCTCAGGCGTTCTCTAAATTGTACCTCACCATCGAAGTGACCGATACAAACCAGGTGCTTGTCGTGAACGAGGTGGCCATAAACTCCACCGACAACCTGTTTGACTTTGACATCTCCCAACTCAAGCCCCAGCTCGATGCCTATGACATTACGTTGCGCGGGTTGTCCTTGGATGGACTCCAGGTGTACACGGCCACAACGCAGCTGTATTATCTGCCCGACAAGACCACAGGCAGCGTGACCAAAATCGACAACTTGAACGGTGGTCTACTCTACAAGAACAACGCTACCAATTATGAATTCGTTCCGTTTTTCGCTTTTGGATTCTACACCGATTATGGCGGTTATTTGGACCTCAGTCTCGACAATGTCAAGGCATACTACGACCTAGGCTATAGCGCCATCCACCCAATACCAACATTCTCGTCCAACTTATCCACCATTCTTGACTATCTGGATGAACTGAACCTGATGTTCCAGTATGATATGCGCAACTCGTATACGAATCTGACCTCGGTGGCAGAACAGGTGGCCATGGTCCAGGACTACAGCAGTCTTCTGGCATACTATACGGCGGACGAGCCAGACGGATGGCAGTACGCGCTGAACTCTACCGCTCTTGCCTATGAGACCATCACCCAGCTCGACAAGTATCACCCCGTCGGGTTGGTACTGAATTGCCAAAATTACTACTTCGAAGACTACTCTTCAGGCGCTGATTATCTGATGGAAGACGCCTATCCAATCGGAATCAACGCGACTTTTTCTGTAGTATGGGACACGCCGTGCAATGTCACATATGGAGACTGCGGGTGTGACAACTGCATTGGCGAACTGCAGGACGTTTCCAACCGGCTGGATGATTTTGCGCAATACCAGGAGTATCTAGGCCAATGGCGTAAGCCTCTCTGGGCGGTGCCGCAATCATTCGATGGTGAAGGGTACTGGAGCCGCGACCCAACTGTGAACGAGACCTGGGTCATGAACCAATTGAGCGTGAACCATGGCGCGAAATCGATCATGCTATGGACATTCCCTACAGAGGATGATCTCGCAACGGCGAATTCGGAGCAATCCAAAGTCTTGACAGCATCGCCAGTACTCGATTTTCTGACTGGCGATCAGCCTCAGGCTATTTCCGTTAAGGGTTATGCATTGCTAGATGTGTCGTACTGGATTGTGGGCCACCAGGCCTTAGTGAGCGTTGTAAACTTGGATTATACGTCTACCTCGTCGGCTGTAGCAATCCAATTGCCATTTGCGGCATCATCTGTTGCGTCGAGTCCTTGGGGCTCTGTTGACTGGACGCTTTCTGACAATGCTTTGAAAACATCGGGACTAGATGCGCTCGTCACAAGCTTTGTCGTTCTGGACCTGTAGACCAAGCAGTAGTGCTTAGTGGTATGACTTGAAATTATTCAGCGATGACCAATGTGATATCCCGTCTATAGAAGATACAGCGTCATTCATGGCAGGCTCTCGTATATTTCTAGTTCTCCACATCTATCAAAAAGTCCATCGCAGGCAATGGAATGTCGATATGCATTTTCATCGACTGGCCAATTGTCAGGAAAACCTGCTTCTTGACGATGTCAAATTTCGGATAGGCATATGTAAGACGCGCAGTATCTGGTATGTCGGGGTAGTTTGTAACGCCAACGACTTGCTGATCCAGCTTATTGAGGCCAGTGGATTCCATAGACAAAGCCACTTTCTGGTAATCCACAACATCTGCTACGGCAGCAGCAGCCTCTTCCATTTCAATGACCTTCTCGGCAACGACGGCACACAAGTTGCTGTTAAAAACGCCTTCTTGGCGCCATGCTGAACGCAGAACATGAACAGCTTTACGGCGAATAATGGGATGACGGCACAGGGTAGCGACATTATAGAGTGGCCCTATCACTCCATTATCAAGGGAGAAAAGTGGTCTAGATGGGCTTCCGTCCTGTGTAGGATCAAAAACACTGGAACCCTTGCCATCGGTGTCCCTAATGACAGACGCTGCTAAGTCCACAATCTCTTTGAATCGTGAATTATGCCGGTCCCATGAGAAAGACTCGGTGGTGCCGTTGAATAGTGCCGCTTCACTAGATTTCGTGTAGTCATAATACATCGCGGTGTTGAGTTTGTAAATGGTGAGCAATTTGAGGCCAATCCGTTCTTTGGTGGTGAGAAGTTGGCCGCGCGACTGCTCAAAGTGGGCCAAGGCGGTGCACCATTTGTGAAAGATGGTGCCGTATTGTTCGAGTAGATAGATTGACATATCTGAGGCCTCGGCGGCAGGGACAGATCTCATAACACTGGGGTAATGGTGAATGCACGCCCGGTTGAGGCTTTCAAAACTGTCACGGGCATCTGCGATGGAGGCGAAGGACTCGGGAATTTCTACGGATATATGAGGAGTCACTAAGATTGCGTTATCCTTTTGCGTCGAACCATCCATCTCGGTACGAGTCTGAAACTGGATGAGTATGAAGAAAATGTGAAGATACCAACTCATGAAGCTCCACTCACCAAAGTTATCGATTGCCCTTGGAGACGAAGAAGAATTTTGCGCGTATTCTCCATCTCTAATGTCGTCACTGTAGACGGCTGGAGATGGGGGTGACGAAAAGTGCCAGAGCCGGGGTCATAAGAGACCTCGCTGAGAATTTTCATACCACTTTGAACATGATTTATAGCCGGACCGTAGTGACCGGACAGGATCTATATGCCATTTATTAAAGAGTCCCATTCATTAGTATGCAGAAACAAAGAAACACACCTCAAAACAAGTGAACAGTATGCATGATATCAGACAGACATCCACTGTTACATTGTTGGTATCGATAGCGGCCGTATCGTGGACGAATCCTTTGGACGCGACATCCGATGGCGTTAACAGCGCCTTGATAGCGGATAGATATTCTCGAATGGCATGAGTATTTTGCTTTTGTCGTAGAAAGTTGATCCCGGGCATGGACTGCTCCTTCTCAAAAGTCTCATGCAACGATCCCACGGCGATCAAGGCATGCCAGACCGATCTCTCGTGTTGGCTCACCTGCAAAACGAGTCTGCTCCAAAACTCCGATCCACAATATCCGGCCAGCGCGGGCACAGTTCTCTCATAGAAAAATTGGAAGCAACGATTTTGACGGTCCAGGTCATCGCCGTCGAAATAAAGAGGCTTCTGCGGGATGGATATTGGCAATGAAAACTGACGAGGGTATTTATCTGGCGGACTCTGGGTTCTATAACCATCGCATTTGCGACCTGTCGACGAACATTTCCGGCAACTCGGGCGATTCTCGTCGCATTTTATCCGTCTTTCTAAATCACGGTAGGATAACCATCTTAGCTAATGCGCAGATCTTGGTCGAAAGCGGCATCACGTACTCCTGAAGAGCCTCGCGTCAGTTTGTTTATCTTATAATGGCAGGGAGGGTATTGCCAACTGTCTGAAAGATACGGCGGCACACTTACTTGCACGTCAGACAGCCCGACTTTGATTTTGCGCTATATCTGTCTGATCGGGATAACGGGGATGGCGATGGTGAATCTGGCAGGCGAAGATGGTGCATCATGCCAGAGCCCTGACGAGGCTTCAACAAGACGAAAGACAAAGGTTGAAGGTTGTAGGGCGACTCCTTCCGCGGTGAGAAGCCCCGCCCAGACAGATGCGCGCTAGTCCAGGGTTACCTGGTGCCTAACCCTTACCCTAGCGACTATCATCAGGAGAAGAATAGTGCTTTGTATGTATGTAGGAAGTTCAACACGGAAACAAGCAAAAGCTTCTGGAAGCAAACTCTCATGATTTATTACTGTTACACATACATATATATACATGTATTTGAATTGTAGGGGTCTACCGGGTATCATCCCCTGTCGTCGTAAAGTACACCCAACTTTTCAGATTCTCAAGGCTTTCTGGCGTGTAATTCACAGCCAAAAGCGCGGTTAGTATCAGCACAACAACAAACCCCATGCAGAAAAGAACCAAATCGTTCTTGAGACGGCTCTGGGCCCGGTAATCATTGACCATACCACCCACACGCGAGGATAGGCCGACAATGCGCTCATAACCAACCATGTAGTAAACCAAGCCTAGCAGTGCAATGCTGTATCCTAGTACTTGGAGCTCGGTCATCGGGGTGTTCCACAGAATGAGGGACGAGATGACGATCAGTATGTCTTTGAGGATACCACACAGTCGCATGACGAGGGATGAAGTTTTGCTTATCTATGAGTGTGGCATAAAGTCAGCCTGGCGGGCCTTTCACGAAAGAAGAAAAGCAAGCGAAAACAATTAAAGGGGAAAGAAGGGAAGGTTAAACATACGAGAAAAACGACCGAAATGTTCAACATAAACGCAACCACGGCGTTTCCAATCAACGTCCACACACCGACATGCCACACATCTTCCAGTTTTAATCGCGGCAGCTCAAAGACAACAGCAACGGCGCCATTCATGAGCGCACAGACCGGCGCGAAATAGTACAGGGAGACCAACGGATCCATTTTGAATTCGTCTGATGACAACAGGCGCTGTACCATGACCAGCCGGATGGCCTCGAAGACAATGCCGCCTATCTGAAACAGCACTCCCACGAGGGCAAAGTCGACTTCTCCAAAGCAGGAAATCATCACTCCGAACACGATTATGCAGACGTTGATGAGATGCTTGGAGCTGTAGGGCTCGAGCTTGAATGCCCACGTGAAGAAGAGGATTGCCACAGGGGTAGTGGACTATGTCGTGTCAGCAAGGTGACTTACGAAGATATTGAAATGGTCTAATATCGCAAACGACAGGCAAGTCTCACCTTGAGCATCTGGATAAATGGCACACTCAAATAAAGATACGTCACGTTGCCGCATATCAAGCTCAAGCTAAAGAAGAGGCCGATTGGCAAGATGGCGCGCAGATAGACACGGCCGGTCATCTTGATCCTTTTACGGCCGTCAAGGAGGCTCGTGAAGCGAGCGAGGATTTGGGTCATGATCGTGGCGAACGTCAGGTGCCATGTTGTGAGGATGATTGCTGTCTTTGTTAGAACTGCTGGTCGTTGATTGTCTACACATATATTCTGAGACAAGAACTTGGCTTACGGAATCCTATAATGGACAGCAATGTTAGCAGGTGTTCTGCGTGTCAATCACCACAGTATGTAGTATGTACACCACATCATACGGAGAGTATGGGTATGTAGGTAGAATACTTACCAAACCCAGCATAACCAAGTACCTGCTTGTTGTAAAGGATCAGACAAGAGCTCAGGGCAATCCAAGCTCTACGACACGTTAGCAGAATTCGGTCAGTCTGTGGCCTGCCCCAGACAGCCAGGAGATGGCGCGAGGTTCTCACATAATGAAAAATACGGGATGTAAACCTCCTCGCACCTGCAGGCCGGGCTTTTCGACCGTAGGCAACGTGGGATCCCTTCTCTCGGTCTCGGCAGACATAGTGGGTAATGAATGGACTGGTTAAAGGAAAGACTTGAGATATGGAAACTAAACGAATGACGATAACAAAATCTTCGTTTTGTTCAACTGGCACAGACAGATAGTCCGTCTACTAATGAAGGTACAGACCCGTGACTCGGCTCCAACACAGCATTGTCCTTTCTCAGGCTAGGATAGCCGCCATGTTCAGGGCACAAGTTGGGATCAAGGCGAGTGAGCCTTTCGCCAGGCCTAACTCGAACCACACTAATGACGGGCATCGGGGTCAGATTCATTTCGTCGTTCTTTTTTCTTCCACGTTGGGTTTGCGGCTGAAGGTGCTGACTCCAACTGTGCATCTGGCCAAGCAATTGCTGCCAAATACAGCAGCTGGTGATTGGTCTGGCCATGGTACAAAGGCTGTGGGTGCTCAGCAAATACTCCAGCGAACGTCTATGTCTATGGGCAGGGTCCGCCGCATCCGGACAGAAAATGGCATTCCAAGACCCGCCAAGAAGGGATCGGACAGCGATGTCTTAGGTATGCCAAAATAGACGAGTCAGAACACGAGTCTAGTGTGATTGCAGCTATCTAGGGGCATTTGGGCATTTGGCAATTTGGGAGCACTGGAAATTTTTGATTTTTTGATTTCTTGGTTGGATGTCTTACACTAAAGGGCCACTAGCGGAGCCTGCCGAAGGGTGCCGAATGAACCCACGACTGTAAGACGATGAGTAATCGGCAATCAGAGAGCCACCACTGTGCCACTAGGCGATGCTGGTGATCAATAGACTCCTGCTCTGCAAGTACATCTCGTTCAGCTGTGCGGTGTGTTCGTGATGCGGGAGAGTTGGTAACAGCAGGATGGTCCGGTCAGCCTTTGGATTTCCGGCGATGGAGTAACGGGGAGAAACAGTGGAGTCCGAGCCCTTCAGGAAACAGCCCAGTAATAAATAAACACACTCCCAATGTCTCTGTCTCCAGTGAGGCTCTTGGCTGGGCGCGCGGGTGGCTGACCCGGCGGTGGGAGTGATTGGCGGTAGCGTCTCAGGGCTCGTATTGTTCATTTCCCTCTGGGACAGAGAGTCATGGCCCCCTCCTGAGCCAAGCAGGCCCCATGTAACCTGCGCAGCATACTACATAGTATGTACGAGACTGCCGGACCACCAGGCGGAACTAGTGAAGTTGTCTGCTCAGATAAGAGTGCGCCGTGGCTCCTGATTGGCGGATGCATGACGACGGCGGCGCGGTCTCAGCCGGCTTAGTCAGGCTGGTGGTCGCCTGAGGCTGCATGCAAAATCACCATGCTCGGTTTTGGCCCTCTTTTTTTTCCCATTCGCTTTCCTTGTGTTCATCTATCTGTCTGGTTTCTGCCGGCCTGTCTCTGCGCTGTTTCTCTGCTCCGGAAATAGCACTGGACACGCCAAATATTGCTGTCTTTTTTTTTCGTGTGTTTCTTTCTTTCCACCGTCGGCCCACTCTTTGTCTCTCGTTCCTCCACTGCGCCCCCATTCGCTAGTCGTTTGTGTATATCCTCCTTCGCTTCTCTCAGATTCTCCGACTAGGAGTTATCATATGAAGTAGCCTGTCAGCTTATGACTAGTCCTGTCACTCGTTTTGTTTTCTGGCCCTCGTTTCGCCCCTTACGTTCGCTACCAACCAACACGACCTAACGGTCCGCAATAATGTTATATGACATGTCGCGCAAAGCGGAGTCCTTTGACTTTCTGGTAATATAGCTCCTTCTCCTTGCTTTGCTCGGAATAGGCCTGCCTGCCTGGCAAGATTGAAGCGCACTTGCTGAGATATGGAAACGCTTTCACAGTTCCCAGCGCCGGAGCGCAGACGCAGGCTGCCCGCAAACTGTCGATGGCCGCTCTCCATCGTCCTGGCCGTGATCACCCTGTGCGTGGTGTTTTTCGCCTATAACAGTCCGCCTCTGAGCGATTCGCATCTACTGCCGTATGCACTATCCCCTCCACTTGTACACGTCTTGTCTCGTGTCTCGTGCTAATCGCCAAGCAGTTACTCTTTGGACGACATCAAACCCTCTAGTTCGCGGCACTCGGATCTGCAACGCCTGATTCCCCAAATATACAAGCCTTTTATCCACCCCATCGACGCCGAATCATTCATCGGTGATGACAATGTCGAATATACCCTTACACAACCCCCGCGATTCACCAAACCCCTGGGCAGAAGGGTGCTGGTACTCGATGTTGACACGCGCGCCCTAGGTGGAGAGGGCGGTCTGATGAACGAGCAAATGGACTACCACGCCTTGACCCCGCACACGGCAGGCATGTTGAGCCATTATCTCTACTGTCAGTATTTTGCTGCTCCTCGATTACCCAAATATGGACTAACATCGGTTTATAGCAATGATCCATGGCTACGACTACAAATTCATTCAAGCTCCTGACTACTCCGACCGGCACCAGACCTGGGTCAAGGTGCCGATGATTCGCGAGGCTCTCAAGACCTACGACTATGTCGTGTTCATGGACGCCGACGCCATCTTCAACCACCTCCACCTGCCTCTTGAATGGCTCTTCAACCATTGGAACATCACCAGCGACACCCTGATCGCAATGGCCCTGGACCCGGACACCGATTTCAACAAAGACGAGCATGGCAATGTGAACCTCAACACCGGCTTTATCGTCGCCCAGGCCAGCGAGCGCGCCACAGAGATGTTCAACATCTGGGAAGACTGCGTCACCGAAGACCGGTATGAACACTGCTCCAAGTGGCGGTACGAGTGGAGCCACGAACAGGCGGCATTCAGCAACTATCTACGTTATGAATACTCGCTTCCATCCGAGGTGATTTCCCTACCTTGCGCAGAGGCAAACGGGTATCCCAGCCGCGCCGAGCTGGGCTGCACAGGCGAGTTTGTGCGCCATTTTTGGCAGGACAAGGGCCAAACGGTGTCTGCGCTGCAAGATGCCGTCACCCAGTATACAACTCTCAGGTTGCATGACCAGTTCCACAAACAATTGCAGCATACCTTGGTCAATGCATCCGAAGCCACGTTGCCGCTGCAAGAGGGCGAGCAGGTGGTTATCTAATCTTTAATATTTTACCTTCAACGTTCTTTACTTTTATTACCTTTTTTTATTCTTTTGCCCTACGATATCCAGTGAGGCTAATTTTTTTTTCCCACTTTTTTCAAAGTCATGCGACATGACATGATATCCAAGTCTTCAGCGTTGGTGTCAAGTGTTTGGAACGATAGAGGAGTTGAGAAGTGTGTATAGAGTCCTTTTTTCTTTTTTTTACTTTTGTCCATTATCATCTTGAGACATTCTTACGGATGTTCCTCTTGTACATATTGATACCATATTTAGATACATTGCAGCCATGTCGGCTGTCTTAATCATTTGTTTTTGTTTTCAAGACACAAACAAACAATATACATAACATGAATACATGATTCGATCATCGCATATATCTATAGAATATAATATGTATGCTGCCCGCCTGCCTGTCTTCAACCAAGATATACGCCGAATTCGCCATTGAGAGGTATATCAGTCTGGGTCGTCCGGGAATGGAAGCGAAGAGGTGTCTGGGTCTGGTCTGCGCTAGCCCTACTCTCCTCTCCAAGCACCGTTACGCTGACTATGCGAACGTCGGTCTCGTATCCAAATTGGCCGCGCGCGTGTAGTTTGGACGTCTGCGAGTCGTATGTGAAGGTGATCTCGCTCACGGCACCAGCGGCCAGTTGGTCCATACTCTCCCCGTCGTCGAGGTACAATCTGCCCTGCGCGAGGCCATCTGCTCCAGGGGCAACGACCAGCTCAAAGTCGAGTTTACGGAGTTCCGTGGTTGTGTAGGCTCCGTCTACTCGCATTGCGATTACTGACCCGCCACGGATGTGCACTGGGATCTGGTCGTAGGCCACGTCGTCGAGCGTGATCCACGTGCCTTGCGTCGGGGAGGAGGATGTGAGAGATAGCTTTTCGCCGGTGAAGAAGTCGTACCAGATATCGGCGGGGAGGTAGAACGTGACCGAAGTCGATTCGTCGTCTGTGACTGGCGAGACTAACAGCGACGGGCCGTAGAAGAACTGGTGTTCAATGTCTAATGTGGTTGGGTCATTCGGATAGAGGAAGAACATCGGCAGGATAGTAGTTGGCGTGCCGTCGACAGTCTGATAGTGAAACTCTGTATAGAAGTAGTCCAGCAGCTGGTATCGGGTCTTGATTGCCGCGCGAGCTGCGTCGGCTACCAACGGCCAGCGATAGAATTCTTGGAACGGTGCGTTCAGGTCGGCGTGGTTGCGATAGAATGGATACCATGCGCCTAGAACGGCCCAGCGACTGCACAGCGTTTCCCATGTCGCGTCATTAAAGCCGCACACGTCCGCTCCGATGGTTGGCATCTGGAATATGGCTGCAAATTCCATGTTTTGACGGATTGAAATGCGGTAGTGGTCCCACAATGAGATGTTGTCGCCTGCATGAGTATGTCTTAGTTATATATCCTCTTTTATGCAGATGATTTTATAAACCCCGCGAGATGAAATCATTTTAACGTACCAGTCCAGTGGCCAGATCGCTTGCCATCTCCTGCGAACGAGGACCGTGAAATGATGAGCGGGCGCTTATTAGGTCGTCGCTCCAACATGGCGTTTCGTGTTGCCTGCATCATGCTTGAGGCGAATAAATTCTTCGTGTCGTAAAAAGCGTATCCACCGTACTGGTACCTATCGGTGAATATTGTCCCTCCGTAAATGATTCCATCTACTGTTCCAAGAGGATAGGGAGGATTCAAGAGGTCTCTGTCAGGTAGTCCAATGCGCCGTCCACTGTTCTGTCGTTTGCTAAGACTTTGTGTTTGGGGGGGCTGAAAGTCGTCTGGGAACCCTGGCAGATCACGCCATGAATCCCGCAACGGTGGAGGAGCAGGAGGTATACCTGCAGACTTGGACCAGGCTACCGCGTCCTCACAAGGGTATGGGCAAAAGTTGGCAGGCTGCAAAGGCGTTAGTTATGCGCTGTTAGACCCTTATCCATGCTAACGGCACATACCTCATTCATATCAATCCAAATGGCGTCAACATCGACGCCGGTCTTCTCGTCGAAGAAAGATTGAATTTGCCCACTCCAGTAGTCTTGCGCATTTGGATGAAACCAGTCAACAAAAGCCGTCGCGCCGGGCCACATGCCAGCCAAGAACACAGATCCGTCGTTGTTCTTGAAATAGGCATCACTTTCCATAAGCTTGTCGTATGAGTCTGGATCGTCAACCGAAATAGGAGGATCGACCATGACAATGTAATGCTGGTCATGTTCGTGGAGATAATCTACAAGTTCGCGAACTTTCTGAAGAGGGAATCGTTCAGGATCCAGGGTCCAAGTTTGTCGCAGATTCACTATCGCATGATCAGTAATGTCTCATCGATAGACCGACGTCAAATCGGATGGAAGCAGGTGCCTACTGTAATCAATATCAGACCATATGGTCTCCAACGGGATATTTGCCTCTGAGAAGTTGGCAACAACTTCAGCCACCATCATCACGTCCTGATATCCATACTTGCATTGATGGAAGCCATATGTCCAGTATGCTTGTTCGGCGGGCTAACACTTGATCAGTATTGAAGCAATGCCTGGTCCAGTCAGACTTACGGCACCAACGACCTCGGCGTATTGTCGCCCGACGTCAAACGGACTGGGGCCCGCAAAGAAGTAAAAGTCGAGAACACCGCCAATCACATTGTATTCTAGGTACTGCTGGCCTGTCTCTGTTTTATCGATGAAAATATCCATCCCATTACTGCTGGCAATGTACACTCCATGGGCGGTCCCATCCCTCATTTCCAAGTATATGGGGTGGCTGCCGTACAAATTGGCATTCTTGGGGAGGAAAGCATCTCCCACGTTGTATATTGTTCTCTTGTAGTTGTCAGTCTGCCGACGGAAAGAGTCCACGTCCTCGCCCAGTCCATAGATGTTGGGATCAGTGGGCATCAGTGTGCGCAAATGCACAAACTGTGGCTCAAAGACCAAGGGGTCAGAGGAAGTATCGAATAAGATTTCGTCAGTATCACTACGCTGGACTGCAAAGGAAAATGGGGTTTCTGTATATGAAAAATTGAGCAATGGGCTGGCTGTGTTATTGCTCCCTTGGGGAAATGATAGAACCTCCGGTGGTATCTGATACACGTCTTCAGCCGCATCATAAATCTTGACGTGAAGTCGACCGTCTATCGCTGTGTTAGCGCATAGGAATGCATATACAAACGTAGATAGACATGACCTACCGCTTTGATACTCCACCAATAATTTCAGATCCTCAATGTCTGGTCCGTACAGATTGCACGGCTCGCCGGCCAATTGCAGGGTTGCAGTCAATGAGGATGCCGTTTGAACAACATCTTTTGCCACATAGCCAGGGCAGCTTGCTAGGCTAGTTGCTGCGGGAGATGATGTTGCCGAAATAACGCCAGCCACGCCAGCCAGAGTGCGCAGAGAGGTTTGGTCAATGATGTCTCGAGCAAAGACTGCCCATTTGTCTACCTCGCCGACCAGGCGTTCAAAGTACGCCGAGATGAGTGACATGACTATATTTATGCTGTTGGCCCGGTGCTATGAACCGCTTTAGCCAGCTCCATAGACAGAGTGTGGGAGATCAACAGGATTGAAGACGGTAACAGCACATACAAAGCTATCTTCTGCGCTGCTTTTGTGTAGATGCTGGATTTTGGTTCTGAAGGAAGGAGCAGGAGAAGGAGCAGAGGAGCGCGCCTTCCTCCCCCGGCGCGCTGCTGCCTCAGGCGCCGATCAGCCCCAAACATGCGGGGGAGGCAGGTTCCACGCTGCTGATTGGCTGCGTCGCATAGAATGATGTCACGTGTCGTGACCCGCCCTGTTTCGGCATGGACGGCAACATCTTCTTAACGTAGTAGACTTTGGGTTTTAGGCTTTAGTTGCTACGTAGTATGTAACATCCAGCTGGTTCTGTCTTGCTAGTCTGTTACTGCCCCGCCAACCAGGCTTCACCCATAATAAGCCGCATCGTCGCGTTGAAGAAGGCCTCGCCTGCCCGATCATTGACTGACTCAATCCATAAGAACCCCTTCAGCGTCTGTCTGACCGCATCCCAGGTGTGCAATTCCAAAGCTTGGCTTGTGTGTAGCGTCTGCTGCTGCAACCAATAATAATCCGCAGCAGTTTCTATCCGGGATAGTGCGCTGACAAATATGAGCCAAAGAATTAGCTCCAGCCACGCCTTCTCACACCGACGGTGCGTTGAGTAGGTGGCTGGTCTAAGCTGTCGGATTAATGTCTGGTGAGGCGTATTTATGATATTGTCCTGCAAGAACGTAATGGTTGAAAAGACCAGCAAGGCGTTTCTCAATACCCCACGCTGGTCGTGATCATTGTATATTAGGTGCTGTAGGCGATACTGCACGGAGACAAGCGTCTCTTGAAATAGAAATGGCGACATCAATCGCTTGGTTCGGTGCGCAAGATCAACCGCAGTAGTGAGCTCGCGGAGATCAACCCACACGTTCAACAGGCGCCAATCAGCCATTTTGCAAATAGCGTCTGGTGGAGGAGCTGTGGGACGCCTCTCTGGCTTGGGGAGGTATGCCTCCCACGAGAGACTATTCTCAGCGAAGAACAGAGGCTTGCAACCAGTCTTGAGTGCAATTCTCAGGTCTAGTCTGATTAGGAGTCTGTGATTAGCCAGGCACTACAAGAAAGACGGGATATTTAGAAGATCTGTACCAACCTGCAACATTTGAATTGTAAACTCTGCTTTTGCAAAAGTGAGCCAATACCTCCACGCAGTCGTATCAGCTGGTATAAACCGTGGAGATGGTGCTTCGCCGTTTGAAGCTCGCCGAAAGTTTCAGAGATCATGGCCAGAGCCAGGACAGTGAATATGGTCGAGTCTGTGATTACTGGATCTGTTTGCGCGAGCTTCTGTCGCAGTATCGACATAGATTTGTTGATTTCTGAAATTGTGGCAGACTCCATGATAGAGCTGCTACCCGTGTTGAAGAATACACTGGCAGTGTACCAAACCGTCCGGGCATATTCTGGGTCCTGGCTGAGATCTTCGAGCCAGCATCGTTCATCTTCTCGGACATCTATCCAGTTACCAGAGGGGTACTTTCCCTTTTGCATAACACCAATAACTGTACAGAAAATCATGTCAGTGATACGACTATACCTGGGAAGCTAGACTGTTCATACAATCGTGGATGAGCTCTAACATGTGCGGCTCAATTCCTGGGGCAAACCCTAATAGAGACGGCAAGATATCCATCTGGAGGCCAACACGAGGGTTTGCAAGCACCCTCGTCAAACGATCAGTCTTCTCGGAAGTATCCGAGGCCGAGGACGCATCACTAAGATTTATCCAAGACCTTGGAGGTGGTCGCCGAGTATTCGTACGCTTACGATTCTTGCCTTTCATGACATGGCAGCGGATCAATCTTCGAGAGCCTTCGTCCGGCTTGATGCTACTCTTATCAGTGGCTATAATAAAAGGATCCAGTGGCATGTTTTTGGGCTGAATTTGGTAGTCGACTTCGTGGGCCCTGACCGCTGATGTCGGTGATCATTGCGTGATGATCCCATTGGGAAATTCAATGGAGATTTCTGGATATGCCATGATGCGGCGCGCTAAGAACTCCATTTTCACGCTAGCAGCCTCTCTGAGCCAAACCCGCCAATGCAAGTGTTTCCGGAGCTATTGCCTAAGTGGGTAATTTGTACGCCAGTTTCGACTCGATGCCTATGATCGAAAGTGATTTTCATATCTAACTAGTATTGAAAGAACACAAGTTTTGTCGCAATATTCATATTTCGTCACTAAATCTTTGGTAGTAGGTCCCCAGCAACAAGGTCAAAGCATCATCCAAACTAGAATACTCTGAAAAAATATATATGAAGAAATAAATACTGCCTAACTACGTAGAAATAAGGTCTGCGGCCTTTTCAGCAATAGCATAAACCACCGCCTGGTAGTGCGCAGTCACAGGTAATGGGAGAACACTTGCGTCGACAACTCTCAAATTCTCCACCCCTTTGACACAGAGATTTGTGTCGACGGCCTTTCCCATTGCAACTGAGCCGGCCGGATGATAAAATGTATTACCACCTGATTTCACCTGAGCGTCAATCTCCTCGTCCGTAGATTGAACTGTAAGCGGCCCAAAACCATGGTGCTCCAGCTGGGATTCAACAATCTCTCGACCTTCGGGCGTGTCTTGAAGGACGGATGAGACCTGGCGAATTCCCGCGCGGAGAACCGCACGATCGAATTCAGTCGCATAATAATTTGGATCGATCAGTGGCGCATCTGCGGCATCTGCTGATGCTAGAGTGATGCTTCCTCGTGAAGTGGCCGCCATACCCAGGACTGCAGAAGCTATATATGTGCCATCCATCGGAACATCAACTTTTGAGACAGCGGCTCCTGCGGGCGCGTATACGATGAGCGTCTCTATGTGGCATGAATCCGGTGCAAGGTAGGGGTGTCCCTCAATATTCGTTTCGCCATCTTTCTCCAACGCCCGTACCAGTTCCTCGCGAGGAGCTTTCAGCGTGGCAACCCAGTCGCATGGGAGTCCTAACCCATAGGCAGGGCTATTCCACAATGGAGTTCCTACTGACAACCCCTTTTCAGGGTGTCGCAGTTTCCACCATTGAACAAAGGCAAAATGATCATGGAAGTTGCGACCAACCTCAGGCGCATCAACCTCCTGGGCTATATTGTGTTTTGCGAGCTCATCTCTGGGACCGATCCCCGACAGCAGCAAGACCTGGGGCGTACGATATACACCTGCAGAGACAATGACTTCCTTTTGCGCGGAGAAGACTTTGCCGCCCACCACTTCAACTCCGGTTGCTCTTTTTTGGCCGCCCTGGCCATGCTCCAGAATAACCCTCTGGACAATTGTCTCTGTCATAATAGTGATACCGGGAAATTTTCTTATGCCATACGCTTCGCTGGCGATCTGTCGTTTTCCGCCACGCCAATTTTCAGTTAATTCACCCAGCCCCAGCGGTGAGCCTGCATTCGCATCCGGTACAACCTCGATGCCAATGCTCTTCCAGGCTGCCCTCAACGGCTCCTTTAAGGGGTACTTGCGCTCCGGGCTACTCGCGGATACAGACACGTTGGCAATTGGGCCGTTCGAGCCATGAGCCACCGGATCCGCGTGCGGGTCGAAGTGTGTTTCGGTTTTGCGGAGATATGGCAGCAGCGCTTCGTAGCTCCAGCTTTTGTCGCCGACTAAAGCTGCCCAGCGGTCGTAGTCTGCCGCACTTCCGCGTGTCCACGTCCCGTAATTTGTTGCGGTGCTGCCCCCGAGCGCTTTGCCAGCGCTGTTGTAGCATTTTCGATTGTCCAGATGGACCTGAGGGACGGTGGTAAAGGCCCAGTCTAAAGGCGAGTTGTGAGCGCCGAAGCAGGCGAGCGGGGATTGGGTGAGGGGGTGGTTGGTCGCATCCGAGCCGGCCTCTATGATGAGGATTTTGAGAGCGTGGTTTTTCTCGGACAGTCTTCCAGCCACGGTGCAGCCCGCCAGCCCACCGCCGACGATGATGTAGTCGTAGACCGTGTCTGACATTTATCTTTTCCTTATCGTTTTCTCTTTTCGTTATGCTTCGGTGCCTACAGAGGCGATGATGACCAGAGTGATTGTTTACTGGGTTTGGTCGGTCGGCGGAGGGGCTGAGGATATTTATACTAGGTCGGGTCTGCTACCATAGCATTCCCTTACATACTGTTCCATATATAAGCGAGGTGACCAATACGAGCCACCCCGTAGCAAGTGGCATTAAACTTATGGTATATCAGGCCCACACGCGCTTCAAACGTATGATGTCAAGGCTGGTGCCAGAAAGCAACCCACTCTCCACAGTAACTTACAAGGCTGTCTTAGTCAGGGTGTATCTTAGAACCTTACACCTTAGAGCCAACAACCAACAAAACGTGCGCACCACTTACCAAGCTCCAAGCATTGTCATTCCAAAATTGGAACCCGTCGCATCGCATGGATGCGCACGTACATTGAGCGTAAGCTGGTATGCTGACCAACAGTGAGACACAGTGAGACCGAGGCGACATCGTGGACACCACCGCTTACTGTGGATATGATCTTTCCAAACGAGTAAGCTGTGGCTTCTCTGGCATTTCGACTAACCCCTAACCCATGGATCCGTTCAAGATTTCCGACATGGCCTCAAGGTTTAGGAGACTGATGGGAGTGCCGCCGTATTATGGTGCGTGGGAGAACACGCAGGAGCCCGAGGAATGGCTGAATGGATTGAAAATGGCGCCGCATCGATACTGTAACGGGGCGGAAATTGGAAAAGTAACTGTGCCGATCCCTACTAGTAGTTTATTTTTTGTATGAGAAATGTATGGGAATTGGAAAATTGACATTTGAAGTTAATATCGCGTACGGGTTCGGGAAAAAAGTGCGCGGCTCGCTTGTGGATTACATTATCCTACCTGCTGGCCTGTATGACTCATTAAACCACGCTAAGTAAATCTACAAGCAGCGCGCACCGGGGAGAGCTCAAAATGCATCTCAAATGTCGGTTCAACTGCTTTTCCTTCGCATCTAGCTTCCCCGATCTACAGCCATCGAGTGCGTCAATTGCCACCGTGTTTCGCACCTGGGCGTGGACGGGACTGTCAAGCTCTACTCCGCCTGTTATCGGTTGATCATTCAGTTTTAAGTGCAATAATTATCCGTATCCTAGGATACCAACTACAGGACAAAGATGCGAACTCTGCTCCTCCTCGGGGGAATGACCCCTGATGTGACTGAGCTGTATTATCGGACCATAAACAATGTCGTTCGCACTCGTGTAGGCGGTCGCTCCGCCGCCCCTCTTTACATTTATAGCGCGAATCTGGAGGAGATGATACAGCATGCTTCAAAGAAGGACTGGTCCAGCTTTGCTTCCGTGTACAAAGATCCAATCAAAGCTCTGACCTCCGGATCCCAACGAATTGATGGGATTGTCGTTTGCGCTATCCTTGCTCACAAAGTTACGAGTCGACTCATTACCGAGTCCAAAGTCCCTCTACTCCACATAGCCGATTGCCTTTCGGCGTACATTAAGAAGACTCACCCACATATTGCGCGTCTTGGTCTTCTCGGCCCAAAAGTCACAATGCTTGACTCTGAAGATCCGGATTTCTTTGTTGGACGCTTACAAAGCCCCCAGCATGGCTTTGAAGTAATCATTCCTCAGGGCAATGTTGACGTCGATGAGGTCAACAGAGGGATGCTGGAGGAAGTCGCAAAAGGGCGAACATTTGTGACCGAGCCGACAAAAGCTTTGTTTGTCTCGCAGGCACAGCGGTTGATTGAACGAGGGGCTCAAGCTATTGTACTTGGAAGCACTGACCTTGGCTTTGTCTTTGAGAAAGATGCTCTCCTAAAAGATATCCCTATTTTTGATCCGGCGGAAATTCATGCGAAGCAGGCTGCGGAGTGGATTTTACAGCTGAACTAGCTTTATCCTGTCCTGTATGTAAAAAAGCGCCTTGCCTTGTCAATGAAGTAGATCCTAGGGGCCTCTATAGAGAGGCTCTTTCAATTCCTAATTGGTTTTCCCACACACTGAATTGAGTTTTTATGGCCCTGGTGCGCGTGCTGAACTGTCTATGTGGAGAAGGAAAGACCGGACATTTAAAATTGCTCAATTGCTCGTAGAGTGTTTCCCTTTGATTCTTTGACTGTTGGGCTTCGTAGGGGGCTAAAGGACAAGCAGTGGATAATATTCCCAACTCCATGATTTCACTCCTCGCTGTCTGTCTCGGTGGTTCGTCAGAATCAGAAATTGCCCAGTAAGACGGGCCTATCCACACCCTCAACCTACATCTTGGCGATGAAACAAATATTATGGACTTAGTGATTTGAATGGGTATATAGAGCGCCACATCCATAGGCACATCCAGATCTCGTTAACCAGATATAAAATGTGCTTTACAGATTGTCCAGCACATATAGATTTCTTCCACTTGAAATTGTCATAAGCTTGTCCGAACAAAATGCCTTTGAACATCAGCGCACTCGCTCCTGGGCCGGCGGGTACAACTATGCTTGGAGAAAGAGGCGGGATTGAGGCGGCTGCGCAGCGAGGCCTTGAGCGTCAAAAGCGCGAGAGAGAAGAGGCAGCCGCACGAGAAAGCAAAGTGCTGAACGACGCAGTGTCTGACTCTGGGACGGCTCTCACTTCCGAGAATGCGGAAATGGATCAAGGCATGCGAGACAACGATCTTATCAATACGAAGTCTGATATGGAGGGTAATAAGATCAATGAGGACGCTTCATCACATAAAGAGAACTCTCATCAAGTCGACGATGGATCGTGGCAAAAGCATAGCGAAGGGAAATGGGAGAAGTTCAAGAAACATTTCCAGTAGTCCGAATACCTATGTATCAACTTCTATTACGGCTCCGGCTAAAGTTTAGCCACTTCGTCTACAAGTGCATGGGTCAACAGCACATTGAAATTGTCATGAAGCGTTCCATTTATGTTGGGTATTTACATAAATACATCATCTCAACCGTCATCTGCGTTTCCCATGAATTATCACTTGTGGCAAAGTAACCCATTCGGCGCAGGCTGTGGGTCCTCCAACAAATGCTGCATAATCATGTGAAGCAGTCCTGTCAACTGGTTCGGCCCGGACCGTGTGCCTCCATAAACTCGTCATCATCTTCGTATTCAAAGTCAGACTCATTAGACGCATCGGGCTCATCATCAAAGTCGGGTAATTGATATGGGCATATTCGAAAGTCTAATTTGGTTCCGTTGAACATGTTCTTGAGACTGAGAAAACATTGTTCCGGTGTTTGACCCGGCGGAATAACTTGCCCTGACAACTTAATGGGCCGTGTAATGTCTGCTGCAAGGACCATAAAGTCGGTGAAGTTGGGGTATAGATTTTCTTTTACAGTCATTCACGATATTCTTGGCCATATCCCGAATAGACAGATTGCAGTTAGTAATGTGAAGTATTTTGAGTGATGGAGGGAATTGAGGGTGTGGTGGAAGAAGCTCATGTGAAATGACAACGGTCTCGAGCACGCTGAAGTCGCGAAAAGAGCCGGTTTTGACTTGGTTAGACACATACTCGGCAATATTCTCAACTTCCCACGGTTCCATGCGAACGCTAGATGAAATTGTTCCAGACTTTCCTTGTCTCCAAGGAGGGCTTTGTGGGCTTGCGCAGAGTTGAACTCCGGCACATCCTTCGGAGTCTGCGTTCGGTGGTCCCTTGGGTCCAAGCCAAAGTTGTCATAGGCAAACGATTTCAATCTGTTGCACGCTTGCAAAAGCTTTGGGAGGGTTATAGCGTCAATATAGCAGTTATGAAATGCCAACTCTTCCGTCGCCAATATTCCAGGCGTCCAGGAAGCCGGGAACATATCACCATCGAGGTCACCATACTCAAAGTTCGCGTTAGCAAGCTTGGGACGGGTGAGCACTTCCTCGTAGGCCAGGATAGGATAGCCGGCACTTTCATTATCAGCGTCGATCCAGAGAAGCTCGAGATTGGGCAGAAGTGACGGATTATGGGCAAAGAGTCGGATGATAGGCTTCATTGAATATTCACCACCGGGCATACACAGTTGACGAAGATTTGGGGTCTTGTTAACGAGTAGGGCTATGTAGACGCTAAGGCCGGAATTTTTGGTAGCCGCAACCCAGACTCGCTGCTCCTGGTCGGCTAATCGCAATTTGAGAATTGCATCATTGAATAACTTGAAATCCTCACCATTAATGTCCACACTAAAAGGCCCCTAAGCTGATTATTCAATCATTGATCAATGCAAGTAGTGAAAACCAAACAAACCTGGTTGGCCGAGGTGTCCTGTGTGCGACGCCTCCCATTGGCTGCGCTGCGGGAATGTACAACAAAATCAGCCAATCACAGCACAGACACCGCCGATGCCAAGAATTCGATTTCCTTCCCTTTTAGGCAAGAGCGACCACGGCACGTCGCCATTTCTGCTGTCTTTGCAGCCATCCAGACAAGCATAAATACCCTCCGTATCTCTCCTCGGCTGCTTTCCACTTTCTCTGCAGATTGGAAGAAGCATTTCCACTTCTCGACTTCTTCCAGCTATGGCGTCCCAATCAATGCAGCTTGGCCATGAAACAAGCACAAGCCTTTCCTCATCTTTCATCAAATCTCAGTTCCTCACTCGACCTCAGCGTGCCCCAGGCAATTTAGACCTCACCGGTCAGGTTGCAATCATCACCGGGGGCAGTTCCGGGCTGGGATTCTACGCTGCTCGCCATTTCCTTTCCCTGAGACTGTCGCGTCTGGTTCTGGCTGTGCGATCCCTTGAGAAAGGGAGGGCTGCAGCAGAAAGGCTTGCCATCGACTATCCCGCGGCCAAGATCGACGTTTGGCATCTTGAAATGACCTCCTACGAGTCCATTCAAACGTTCTGCCGGCAAATCGAAAGAGAGCTTCCCCGCCTCGACATCACCATCCTCAATGCAGGGCTTGTCAAGGCAGCATTTGGCACCTGTTCAACCGGCCATGAGGAGGTTATCCAGGTCAACTATTTGTCGACATTCCTCCTCGCAATCCTCATGCTCCCAATCGCCAAAGCTAAAGCCCCTCACGGAACACCAGGCAGGCTTACGATCGTGAGTTCTGGTGTCGCCTTGTGGGCCAAGATGCCGAACCGGAATCAGCGGCCGCTACTATCTTCGTTTGATGACACCAAAGTCTCCCCTTGGGACTCGGTTGAGCGATACTTTTCATCGAAGATGCTGGGACACTTGTTTTTCGCACGAATGCTGGAGTACCTCAACCCGGACAATGTGATTGTCAATATGGTTGAGCCGGGCATGTGCAAGGGATCGGATTTACACCGAGAGGCAACGGGCGGGGCAGGTGTCTTTCTCCGGATATACAAGGCTTTGACAGGTCGGAAACTCGAGGACGGAGCGTGGACTTATGTCGATGCCGCCGTGGTGAAGGGAAAGGAGTCCCATGGCAGTTTCTGTATGGATTGGAAAATCCACCCGTAAGTTTTCATCCGCCATTCCTCCTTGCCGAGAGTTCTAACTAGATATGAACTGTTCAGATTCACGCAACTAGTCTACTTACCAGAAGGAAAGCCGATAATGGATGCGCTCTGGGCTGAGACAATGGTAGAGTTTGACGCTTTTGGGGCTCGTGATATCCTGGAAAGATGTAAGAAGGGGACGTAGCCGTACTTCTTTGAACAGCGTCCAGGGATTGCCCCACTAGGACATGGAAAACAGGCTGGGAAGACTTTGCTCATTGTCGTACTTGTTATCATTCAGCAGCATGCATGACGTACCGGATAGTCCCGAATGACTTTTGAGGATATTACCTGGACAATGATTACTTGAATCATCTTGTGGCAACCTCTTCTTTCTGTTTATTTGCCAAGCTAAGACGTGGGTAATCATCAAATGCAGAGACATGAAATCACTACTTAATTATCCCATATCCAATCAGCGCTCTCATTCCATCTCCGCCTCGAAGCGATCATCCCCAGAGTCAGACTAAATCAATTCACCCCCCATTCTAAGCCTAATTCAGACGGCTCTATTATTGTCTCTTTGCAAAAGGGCGCAGACGCTGGTGAAGGAGGGCCGCAATTGAATGGGAAATCCCTGCAAATTCTCAATGACGGACGATTCATTGTGTATTTGATTTACTACATATTTTTGGGGCCGTCCTTGTTAACTCACGACAAGATGTACATATATTTTAACAAGATATGTTGTTTCATTCTATGCAATAGACGATTTTCTCTAAAGAAAATCAAAGCTTTGAATTGCATCGACAATGCAGGAAGGCGCCTCGTGGTAGGAACCTCAGCACGCGAAGAAGGAATATGTCTGACACTTCCTGATCGTTGCGGCACTCAACATTGCCTGTTTTCTGCTGATAAGCCAAAAGGAAATCTGCATTCACTCGTTTTCTTCGTTTGAGATGCCTTATCGACTCTTTTGAAAGCACTGCTACCAACCTGTCCCCAAGCACTCCTCTTATACGAGCTCAGATACCGAACGTTACTCCCTGCTAGCCGAACACAACATGGACGAACGCATGAATCCTCGGCAACCGCCACCAAGGACTACAAACGAGACGTCGAACACGGCAACAGAGGAGCTCTTCGGGTTCGAGAGCTCTAACAGGGCCACAGAGGCGGAGCTCTTCTATTACCTCTTTGACGCGGCGCAAGTAGACCCCAGCAGCACGACATGGAGTGACCTTCCAGCCTTGATCGACCTGTCAAGGCTTCCAGCGGATAGAATTCCGGAGGAGCTCTTCGGTTCTCCCCAAACACGACCCCCAATTGTCACCAGTTTCGATGAAAGGCCTGGTGATGTGTGTCGAGTTGTTTTGACGGTGTATAGCTGTGGGAATTACTGCTTCTACTATGCGCCCTGCATCTCGCATAGTAGGCTGTTTTCTAGAAAACCGCCGTGCATAGCGAGGGTGGTCGAGAGACGCTGCATCCTAACGGTTCCCTGCAGGCGTGAGATGTGTCCCGTCTGCTCTCCATTGGGGGTACAATAATGCATCGTGCCATGGGAAGACATCTTCCTTGTCCGTGCCATAAACAAGTGAAACAGGGGAAGAAGAAGTGTTTACTGGTTTTTGGATTTCACTTATTCTTGTTCATGAGCTATAGCTCTCGTTCCTATGTTATGTGTTGAGTTGTGTCTACCCGTCTACACAGTTTTGTCTTCATTCATTCTTTCTGTTAGCGCTTGTTATTCTCTATTCTATCATCGATACTTTGTTCTCGTACAAAACGTAGAGATACATGTAGAAAATAGCCTAAACAAAGGGAATCTAATCCCATTCACCAAGTTCCGACAACAACGTGCAGCTCCGTGCTGCATTCCACGGCGAGTGTATATAGCATATGTCACGCGCGGCAGCTCTTGTGGCACTATAAGGTGCAGACGCAGGTTGCACTCGCCAAACAGCCAACCAGTTAGATGTTCTCGACTAGAAGTACACGGAGACGATAGACTCACTCGGTTTGAGCTATGGAAATTCATGCTGGAGGTTTCGGCGATTAAACTCCTGGTGATGAGATTCCGAGTAAAGATGTTGGCACACAATGACGCTGCCAAAATGTTTAGCGAATACCTTTTGTACCTCGTCCTTTGAAACTTTAGCGTTGGGTGGCGCTTGGCCAAGGCCTGCATTGGCAATGAGTCCATCGACGAGGCTAACCTATTTGAAAACTATATACATGGACAGATTTGCGCCGACGTTAACTAAGCTCGGGTGCATGGTTTATACATTTGGACTTGTTTCAATGCCGATTCCGCATTGGTCTTTTGTATGTTTTGCTAATCAAGCCCATTACTTCGTGGTGAGACCTCTCAGTAGTTAGTCGTCATGGAAATTTTGTATTCCATGTCATATATACAGCGAATCTACGTGCATTCGACTTGTGCAAATTACACGTATGGTCAGAATTGTAGACATTTCTAGATTGACTTCCCACCAAATGAGAAACCGTTTATATCAGTCTTGTACCATTCTGACTCTAGCTCCATGCGCAGTGATCTGTTTGACCACGGGATCCGCCGTTCGCAAGACTCAATGAGATCAAGGACGGCAGCTCGCTCTTGGGATGAGTAAAGAGTTGTGCCTGCGACAAATAAGCAGAGAACGGAAATATAATTGGCCGCAGCGTTGTCCTGATCCACGGTTCTGGATATCCCACAAACAATGTCCACGGCTTTGCGAATCGCTCTTTGCACAGTAGTGTAATCAAGATGTTCTTCACTCAGTGGACGGTGCATCAACAGAAGCATTCGGGATAAATGATGCACTTGTACAGCAGCTGCATGTGACGGAGGATATATCGATATTGGCGGGAAAATAATGTCTTGTGAACTTGGTGTGACGGGTAGTGGACTAAACTCTGGTGGAAGGTTCTGTGCCCAATCATCCAGCATCTGAAGTAGCTCGTTTCCTCTGCGAGCCCGGTCACTCATTCCATGGTCTTTCTTTTCTTCATTCGAGGCGTAGTTGATGCATTGAGCAAAGAGATAGATAGATCGACATGCAAGATCTGGGGAATTTAAAGACGTGAGAGATCGTTTGGGATGCCAAAAGCTAAACACCCGTCGTCGTTCTATCAGAGCAACCCATATATCTTGCTGTAGCCATGTCCACCAGACTGCCTGTCGCAATCCGCCGGATTCTCCGTCGTTGTCTTGCGAACGCTGAATCCAAAATACGCCTTTCAGGTGCCTTTCCCAGTCCTGATTCGACCCGTCAAGCATCTCATATGTGCTGATGAGAATTGCGGTAGACAGCAGTTCTTGGCTACGTGTGAATGATTTGTAGTGCATGGCCTTGTGAAGATACTGTAGGGTCTCGTAATAAAACTGCACAGATACGTCGCGATCAATATTATTGGTTTCCAAGTCGTCATCAGTCACGCTTTCTACAGAGTGCAAATGCGGCACCGCTATTCTTTTATCTTTGCACAAAGAAAAGTGTCGGGCCGAGAGCGCTAACAAGGCGTTCATAAGACCTGTATTTTTGAGCGCGAGGTGCGGTATAACGGTTCCAAAGTGTTTCAGAGGGTCCAGAAAGTCCATCCATGGGCTTAAATTGCGAATGAAATGCGTAAAGATGGAAATTTCAGCGGGACTCAGCTGGATCCGCTCGTCGACCGTCCAACAAGACCTGTCATCTTGGAGAACAGCGGATACTTGGATTGGCGGAAAATGTGTACTTGTCCCAGGTATATCACCAAAGGCCGCAGCTCGGAAGCTCTGTCTCTGTCGTAGATTCTGAGGTGTCAGGCGCGAGTTCAAAGATGAACCATTGCCTACAGCTTCAAAGGATACCTGCCCTTTCTCCTTTCCTAGTGAGGATGAGACAGAGCTCTGTTCATGATTGGCGACATCCGTGGCTAGCAGTTCAAGCCAACTATAGGTAGCCTGACCAGATGAAATATCAGTGCCGGGAGATATGCCACTTGCATGGTGCGAAATAGGCGATTGCGAACCGCACAGGGGTAGAATGCTATTACGCGGCTCAGTCGCTGTCTGCGTTGTATTACTGTGATTATTTGAATGCTGGAGATGCTTCCCAGGAATATACGAGAATGGTTGTGTTGCTTGTTGTGTTTGGTGTCGCTTGTCCTCAACTTTGGTCCCCGCCAACTCGTACACGCACTGGCGTTGACCCTTCCGACAAGGACCGCATTGCGGACGCTCTTCATCACACTTCACATGACGTTTCTTACAGACCAGACTGCAAGTGGTCGAGAGAACCGGCCATTTGCTCCACTGGTTAGCACAAAGACGAGGACTACTTCAATTGATCAAAATCGGCAACTAACCAGCCAGTAGTGGTGCGGAGGCCTCGACCACGCGATTTGCGCGGCTTACCACGCCGGGCAACTTTAGTAAGTGCATCTGTCATATCCTGGTATGTACTGCATGGCAAGCGTGATGCGAGCATGTGTGTTGGTCAAATTTGTATCTCGCAACGAGGCGCCAGCCCGCTGGCCAATCGCCGGCCCGATAATGGGGGCCGTCGGAAATTCTCCGATGGGAAGCCTGATTTGCAAGGCACCCAGCAAGCCATCATCAAGAGACAACGTACACTACGTACTTGGTAGACTATCAACTACTTGCTACTCCTGAATTATTTGACTTCTACTGTCGCAAGTCCAACTTGTAAGCGACGTGGTAGTTTACGAAATTTGACCCATCTGATTTATAGATCCTTCTTATGCCTACCGTAGCTATACCTCCTCCAGTATATAAATACAACGTAGAGGAGAAACTTTCTATGCAGCTAAAAGTGTTGATGTTCTCACTCTTTGATGCAACACCCCACCCAAAACTAAGACTTTAGAAACATTCGAGCTGAATCCGAATCAATTAGCCGTAGAGAGATCAAGGCAGATGCAACACGCACGACGGCCATGTGTCAAGGTAGGTATGCGCGGCGCAACGAGCTAGTGATATGCGTATTACATCGTTTGCGATCTGCAAAGGCGCTATGCAATGGAATGCATAATACGTAGATTATCAGTGGACCCCCATTTTAAACTCTATAAGTCTGTATACGAGGCAATATCCATGTATTCGATATTTGTACATACGTACTTCCAAGAGCTAACAACCTACCTAGCCAAACCGATTCCAAAGTGGGCTATTCAGATTCCGGTGGCTTGGAACTAAGCTTGGGAGGGGGCTAGTCCCGAAACAAGTAAGAAGCAGCTGGTTCAGCCTGTCAGGATCATTTGGCTTACTTTGGGGGCCATATCCACCAGTACGTACATTCATTCTTGTGATACGAAGTGATATTAGCCAAATGGCTCGTATAGAGAATCTTACAGTTATAAAAAGATATCGATTAAAGATATCAATGCATTATCAAAAATATGTTATTAAGAATATTTGCAATATCCGACTGGAAATGAAATGGGTTATGCCCAAATGAACAGGGTTTATAAATTGCCGTATTCTACATGTAAAAGTGTAAAGTTGTCAAAGCGCCGGCACCAATGTCTGATATCCACTAAAGATCAATCGACTAGCTACAAAGTTAATAAGCCTGGATAATGTCCTTGATTGTGTCATGTTGCCCCAATCATGTATGGCTTCTCCGTCAATACCCGTGGAAGACAGACAACAGCGGCGATGAAAGTATTCTCTTAAAAGTGATTGGCCCTTGAAGCAGGAGCCTTGCTTGTTTCCAAAGTGCTTTATAAGAAGTTTTTAGCTTTTTTGCATTCACCATTCATTTGATTATACTCTAAGCCAGGGCCCTTTGCCGACTGAGAAATCCTTCAATTGCACCGATCCATAGTCAGATGTTGTCAAGGTAATCAATGTATGATATCATGGAAGTTCTCGTTTTTCTCAGATCTTACCTCTGGTCCATTGCTCAAGCCTACCCAGCGCTGAGCTTGGTAATTGGGTGCGCCGGCTTGTATATCGCACATGGCATTAATTTGGTGATCTATCGGCTGTACTTCTCACCGCTGGCAAACTTTCCTGGTCCTAAAATTGCTGCTGCCACATATTGGTATGAATTTTATTACAATTATTGGCTCCAAGGAAAATACATCTATGAGATCGAGAAGATGCATCAGAAATATGGTAGGTAAATTTAGCCCATTAAAACGACTAAATAGTCAACGGGAATACGCCTATAGGACCGATCGTGCGCATCAATCCTGACATAATATGCATCAATGATCCTGAGGCCTACGATGAGATCTATGTATCTGAGAGCAAACGAAAGACAAGCAATTTTCAGCCGTTCGGTCAGGGACTGGGCTTCGACGGTATGACAAAGTCTGAGATTTTTAAACATGAACTAACGTATTTACCAGGATCTCATTTTTTGACTGAAGAGCATGATTTGCACAGACGAAGAAGGAAACCACTTGAGCCATTCTTTTCTAGATCTGGAATCCTCCGTCTACAGCCTTTGTTGGCTGAGACAATGGAGAAACTTGATAATCGCTTCGCTCTCGCTAAGAATACCGGCTCAGTCATTCGTTTAGATCACGCTTTCTTCGCGATGTCCGGTGATGTTGTCGGCAAGATGTGCTGGGCAGAAAAAGAGGACTTCCTGGATGAACCAAACTTTTCACCCCAATGGTATGGCGACTGTTTTCTGCCTTTTGGACTTTGCGAAACCAAGTTGTCCGAGATTTAATAATGCACACAGGTATAATCTTATTCATGCGATCATCAAGTCTATCTACCTCTTTCAAATGTTCCCATGGATTGCACAAGCCGCCAATAGCTTGCCTAAATTCATTGTGGCTAGAATATTGCCACAAGCTACGGTCTTCGATGATTTTGACAAGGTAATCTTTCTGTTTTTGATTTTTCGCTTCACTTGTCATTACCCACATGATAGTCCAAGTCTGATCGGAGAAACACTCACTAGATGACCTTGCGCAATGTGAGTATTGCTAAACAAGCCAAGTTGGAGAAGTCGGAGCGTGATCCATTCAAGCGAAATTACCCTTCCCTTTTCCACTGGATTGTTAATAGTGAGATGCCTGAGTCCGAGTTGGACAACCAACGCCTGGCCAATGAGGCCCAGGTAATCATGTCGGCAGGTAGTACCAGCACAGCCCGCACGTTGAGCCACATTGTATGCTACATTTTGTATCGACCAGATATTCGTGCGAGACTCGCTGCAGAAGTTGCGCAAACTATGTCAGGATGGCCGACTAAAGTCCCTTCGTGGGTGGAACTGGAAGAGTTACCTTATTTGCAGGCACTTATCAAGGAAGGTCTAAGGTATGCAGCATATTGGTTTTGGCCTAAACGATCATATGCGTAAAATACAGAATATATAAAGCGGTTACACTGACCACCACTTAAAACATCCAGGCACAACTATTCTGTGATGCATCCTCTACCACGAGTTTCACCTGAGCTCCCCATTATATACAAGCAGTGGACTATTCCTCCTGGGGTAAGTTATCTTAACTCATGTTAACTTTCCATTCTACCACGAAGTTTTATTCTGGAATGATTACTGACAGTTCTCAGACTGCTGTAGCCATGTCTCCTTACTTGATGCACACAGACACATCTGTGTATTCAAAGCCGTTTGAATTCATTCCCGAGCGCTGGTTAGATGAGAACTTCAACCAGGACATGATGCGCAACTTTGTCCCTTTTACTAGAGGTAAATCACTTCATATTTCTATCATTAGTAACATTTTCATGGACATCATCTCATTCCATACCTCCTCTTCAAGGCTCTCGCAGATGTCTTGGTCAAAACCTGGCGCTAGCAGAGCTTAGTCTAGCACTCGCTGTCTTGTTCAGACCTGGTGCTCCGCGCCTGGAGCTCTTCGAAACAGATACCTCCGATACCGACCATGTTCATGATTTTGTGGTGCCATTACCGAGACTCAGTACGAAGGGCATTCGTGTGACAGTGCATTAGGTTTAGTCTGTGTGTTTTGGCTGCATATTGATGCAGACCGTATATCATATTCCAAGGTTACAATAATTCCTTTGTTCTGTCTACTATGAACTTCGCTCCAACTTGTCGTATTTGTGATGCCTGGACCTCTTTTACATAAAAAACTTAGCTTTCAAGCATTTCTTTACTTGCATGATAGCAGTCTTTGCTAAGATATTCAAGTTTCTAAACATCATAATCGTTGAGCCAGGTAATAGATCTGTCAGTCAAAATCAACCTGAAAACACACGCTAGCCAGCACGATGCTTTAGCCTAACCCACAGGGGTGGCTTATCCCAAAGCGCATATTCTCTGGGATCGTTCATCCATCCTACACTCTCTTCATCTAATTCTATTTCAAAGTGCCACATCATGCGGGCCAAGACAGATCGCAGTTCGAAATATGCCAATCTTGGTATACATAGTCAGCCGTCGTTCTACCTCAATAGACGATAGAATCATAAAAGGAACAGCCTACCCCTTGCCTATACATTGTCGAGGCCCAATCGTGAATGGCTGCAGTACCGCCTTGTCATCTCCATGATATTTTGTAGGGGCCTCAGGCAACCATCGATCGGGATCAAATGTGTCCGGTGAAGCAAAATTGCTGCTACTGTGGTATGCAGACCATTGGTGCACGCCGACACTTATCTTTTTCTTGGTTAATATTTGGTAATCTTTTCAAAACACAATTTGATGAGAATGATTTTCTTACTCCTGGTGGGACAAAATTTCCTTCTATTAGTGCCCCCTTCGATCCTGTTATGCGCGGAAGAGTGGATGGGACTGGCGGATAACAGCGAAACGACTCTTGAAGCACAGCCTCCATGTATGGAAGTTTGCCTGACTGTGTGACTGAGCGCATGGTGATATCGTCCGCTTGAGGAAAAGCTTCCCTCACTTCGCGTTTCAGTCTACTCATTGAATCAGGATTCTGTAGCAGGTAGAATATCGCTCCTGAGAGCAAGGTCGCTGTTGTTTCAGAGCCGGCAACAAGGAACACTCTACAAGTGCCAAGCAGTTCTTGATAGGACATTCCATTGGCGTCATTATTATGACGGAGGATCTGCGATACGATGATTAGTCCCAGTAGACGTGTCAAGGATATGATTGATGAGAAGCTTGCATAAGTCATAAAGTCGCTGCGATCAGTTTCACGAGCGATGCGGGCATCGATTCTTTCCTTGGTGTATGCTAAGTGGGCGACTCTTTTGGCTGAAACAGAAGGCATGAGCTTCTGCAAAAGGAAAAAAAGCAGGCCGACTGCAGGGTAAGCTTCTGCAAAACGAAAAACCCCTAAAAGCTTGATGGAGCCGAAGACTGTCCTGAAATCGGTCGTTAATATGATGAACTTCCAACCTGCTCTTACCAATGAAGATAGAGAACATACCGCATCCACTCTGTGTAGTCACCGAGTTCGAGTGCTCCAAATGGCTCACCGAGGGTCAGGTCACTAAGATACAAGATCGTTGCCAAGTTAGGAATGATTACTCATACAGACCCAATACGTTTTTCCAGCCATAGGTTACATACCCGATAATGTCAAACGTCAGAAAATTGAACCACGCAGCAATATTCACACGGCCTCTCTCAGGCCCATCAATCTGCTGCTTTAATCTCTCGACCAAACGATCGAAGTACTGCGTCAATAGAGGGTTTTGCTCGAGAAGGGCCGTGTCGGAAAAAGCATGAGCAATTAGTTTCCGCATGCGAGCATGGTCGGCTTGGTTGACAACTGGACAGATTTCTTGTCAGAACCTGGGCTGGGCCATGAAGACATATGCTCATACCTAAAAGGTTTCGACTCTCTCTCTTGTAGTAGGATGGGTGCTTGTCTAGCTCTGAGCGATCGGGCTTCAGGCCGTAGATGTCTGGATACAGATTTAGCATTCCATAGACCCAATACTGAGATAATTTAAGACCTTTCCATGCTTGGGAGGAGATGTAAGACAGTGTATTGGGAGCTAGTCTGACTACAGGGCCATATTGGTCGTGCAAAGCCTTGGTATCCTTGTATGCCGTGCCTCTCAGTATAGAGATGGTGTTGGGTAGGTCAAACGCTGATCGAAGGGCGGGGCCTTGATTTCAAAACAACAAAAATGATAAGCGTTTGCATCATCATAAATAGTATGAAGCAAGTGTTCCCAACAGCTTGAGGCCGGATTCATACCAGGATATTTCCTAAGAGGGTGCACAAAAACATTATACAAAGCACCGAACACCAGGCTAACGAGATACTACAGTTCTTTATTAGCAAGATCCTGTAACAGTGGCGTTTTAAGACCATGGGAATATTCACCCAAGAGCCAGCGCCGATCACTAGCGACCGGACCAGCAGCCAGGGATTAGACACGTCAAGCCACGCTGTGACGGGCATGGTGGCCAAGAAGCAAGCCGATTTATCACGTTGATTCGAATTGATGTTAGCAGTCAAGTTGCTGAGCAAAGATCGATACATAATTTTCGGGCCTCGTTTAAGAACGGCGAAAGCAGGTTACGGCTAGCCGGGCTGGGCGGTGGGCTTGCTATGACGGGGATCAGCAATGGCGGCAAGCTACTCCGTAGTAGGCGCCAATAGTGGCCGGCTAGTCAACCATGCCCGCCAGGGAAGCCATATTGCGTGTGTGTGCTTCATTGCAGGGGAACGAGAGCAAAGCGATTTGCTGCTGTATCTAAAACCAGCCCCTCCCATCACGTGCGTCGCCCTGCGCTTAACGACAGAACGACAATCAACAGATATTTTTTTTTACCAGGCAGGCATCTTGCAGACATCTCGCAATTTCGTTAATAGTCTTTGGATTTTTATCTCCTCGCCGCAGCCATGGGCGTCACCTGGTCCCAGTTCTTTCCGCCAGCGCCCACCTTGACAGAGGCCAATCTCCCTAGCCAACAGGGCAAGGTCTTTATTGTGACTGGAGGCTACTCTGGAGTCGGATATGAGTTGGTCACCATTCTCTATCAAGCCGGCGGCAAGGTGTACCTCGCAGGCCGCTCAGAGGAAAAAGCAAATGCTGCCATAGCCAAAATCAAGGCTCTCACGGCAAAAAAAGACACCCCAGAAACCGGAAATATTATTTTCTTGCCTCTTTCTCTGGATGACCTGGCCACAATCAAGCCTGCCGTGGAAAAATTCACCTCAGCCGAATCAAGACTGGATGTTTTGTTCAACAATGCGGGCGTCTCGAACCCGCCTCAAGGTTCTGTTTCAAAACAAGGCCATGAATTGCAACTCGCCACCAATGCGCTAGGTCCGCACTTGCTCACTCAGTTGCTACTTCCAACCCTCCGGAAAACAGCAAAGTCTCTTCCGCCGGGTAGCGTGCGGGTTATCTGGACCAGCTCCATCGCCGACCAAATGCAAACACCCAAAAATGGAATGGAGCTTTCCGAGCTCGAACATCCCCAGTCTAACCAGCAACATAATTATGCCCTGTCCAAGCTTGGTAACTGGTATCTGGCTCATGCGCTAGCAGCACAGGCTGGAGATGATGGCATCTTGACTGTCTCACAGAACCCAGGTAATCTGAGAAGCGACCTGACACGTCATCTCCCGTCCTATGTGAGCATTCTTGCCGCTCCACTGTTGCATCATCCCAAGATGGGCGCCTATACCGAGCTCTGGGCCGGACTGTCGCCTGAGTTGAAGATGGAAGATAACGGGAAGTTTGTCATACCTTGGGGCCGCGTCCATCCCAGTCCTAGACAGGATCTGTTATCTACTATGAAGAGCACGGAAGACGGTGGTAATGGAGTAGCTGCAGCCTTTGTAGAATTTGCAAATAAGCAAATTGCCGATTTCCTGTAGTAGCCGGTTTTTCATCCGTTGTCTATTCTTGTGTTCATTTTATAATCCTTTATCTTACCCAGATGGAGATGGCTTTATAAATTATTATGGTTTTTTCTCTGTTTTCGATGGACTGTATCATAACGCTTCTGATACCTTGACCTACCCATACGCAAGCATATCTGAGAATATTAGTCTAAACTACTAGTGTACTTTTCATTGAGCTGAGAGTATTTATTTTCCTCGTTCTTCTTCCTTTTTTTTTTTTCTTTACTCTCTCTTGGATAAATCTTTGGCTTAATCCTGGTTGATACTATAGCATGTGTTTTGCCGTAGCGTTTACCCACCATCTCATCATGCATAACCAAATCAATTCATCAACGCATGGTAGAGATCAAAAACTAGATGTGGGCAGCTCTTATATCAAGTCTCGCAGATCAGTTGGTGGACAATCCAAAGTCTTGCTTGATCTTTTCTATCCAATCCTCCACTATCATTGTTTCCTGGCCCACCATCACATTGTCTTCCCCCACGGTTTTCAGTTTATTCTCGTCGTATTTTGGGACGTGTAGCATTTCGTGACTTTCATTGCATACGTTTCGCTTCAAGGTCCCGTCTCTCAGCTTCTTCAGACAACCCTCGTCGAATTGCACATCTGCACATTCTCGGCAAACATAAATGTCGTTCGCGTACGTAAACTTAGTCCCGCATCTCCCATCACAAGAATATCGCATCGGTCCATATAAATCTTCTGTTTTCTGCGGTCGAGCAGCATCTTCATCATGATCGTCACCGCCGCCTTCGTCACCGTCGCCGTCGACGTCTTTTAGAGGGGTGATGAGTGACCAGGCAGCTAGCGACTGGTCGTCTTCGCCAGCGAACATAAAGTTCATTGCCAAACCTATATATCCCTGCCAATCATTTGCAGGGTCATCATCCGACAGGAAATCGAGACTGGTCTTGATTAATGGCCTAATTGTATCTCTCGCTTTCTGGGGGTTTCCACAAAGAGCATAATATCGAGCCAGCAACTGCAGCGGATAGTTAAGCCTTGAATTTTCGTCAGTTTTCAAGATCGAGAGATGCTCTAGGAGGTCAATATAATGTGGTGCTAGTTCAGCGTCTTGTCCTGCCTCAAGAGCTTTGTGGAAGTACATGTTAGATAGCCAGCGCATTGCGTATAGCTTTGCCTCCCCAAGATAATCATTCGCAGTTTCAGTAAGCTGAATGATTCGTAAGCACATGTCACGCGCCATTGCTTTCTCCTCGGGTGGACTATTTCTTGCGGAGAAGAACCTCGCGAAATAGTACATCAAAAATGCCATAATGGCCTTGGAGTACCCTTCTTCTTCCTCGTCAAGCTGGTCTTTAGCACGTTGTATCCTCTTTTCTGCTGCTTCAATAGCGGCGAGGTAGCTTTCTTTGATTGTTGTGATTCCGGTTGCGTCGTGTCCGGCAGCTGCAATATTGTCGTGGTATTCTTCACTCCAGTAATAGGCGTGGAACATCCGAGTGCGTCGATCGAAGCCGGTAGCTTCGTCTATAGAGCTTTTCAGACCTTCTAAAAATTCCAACAACTGCGAATAGTTCCCATTCCCATACAGCAGTGAGACCATACTGTATGCTGTCTCATGGTCGTCGGGGTTGTCCTTAAAAATAGAATCATAAATCTCCCAGGCCTTGTCGATATTTCCCGATTTGTAACTCCAATCAGCAAGGTCACGGTTTATGTGAGCAAGATTACCAAGAGGATTTTGCTCTTTTGCCTCCCCATTTTCTATTTGTATTACTACTTCCTTCAAAGTCTCAATGGCGAGATTGTATCTCTCCTGGGTTGCATAAGTCTGCGCAAGGCCCCATTTGGCCAACCAATTATCATCCTGAAGTGACACACAGAGCTTGAATTTTCCCAATGCATCGTCTAACCTTCCGAATTCCCTGAGTGTTCTGGCAACGCTTCGTATCTCTTCATAACCAAGGCTGTCAAGCCCAAGATGCTGCCGGCTCCACTCGGCTATCTCGTTGATTCGTGCTGTTGTTACCCTCTTCTCTCTGGGGTCACTGGTCTCGCGTTTCACGTTAGGATCTTTGCGGTTTGCAATCTGTCGAAATATCAATTTTTCTGTACAGAAGGCCAATATGATCAACTGTTCCTACCTTGTTTACATAGGCATTCACGGAGTAAAAATCCTCCTTCATTTCCCAGTTATGGCGGCCTTGCAGCCAGTTACGTGCAATGAACTTGACAACGTGCTCCATAAGGTCTGCATCCGGTTCTGTTTTTGAACTGAGGCTTTTGATCCATTCCAAGTCCTTTGGCAGAAGCCTTTTTGTCACAGCAGAGTCTTGCAACCATTTTAGTACCGTCTCTGCGCGACTATCATCGTACAGCCAATAAAGTCTCATCCATAGGCGGTCTAACGTCCGCCACGGCTTGAGTATTTCCTCGTCAGTAAAAGTCTGCACTAAAAGAGGACCAATGATTGCTTTGCTTTGTGGTTGTATCAATGACAAATCAATAAAATTTAGATGATCCTGGAAGTAAAACGTTGCATAATTCACTAGCCCAGACGACTCATCAGTTTTCGTCATTGTCATTAATTTCAGACATCCCATTAGGATTCGTAAATGAGCTGTGTCGGTATCAAGTCCCAATCGTGCAGTCTTCTTAGTCAACTTTCGCTCGAAGAAGGCATCAAATTCGAACTTTTTAAAAAGTTTGGGATCGCAAACCATATTCAAGAATCGTCGCACTATCTGAACTTCTGATTCCGTGACATCACCAGTTGTATGCGCCTCGTTTGAAAATTCATAGACTTCGGCCTCCTCAGCCGCAGATTTTGCTCGGAAGTAATCTTCGATTGACGTCGATACGAGAGTCACCGTTGCCGATGATGGGATTTCCTTTGTCTTGGAGCTTGGTTCATATCCATCGATACGGAACAGTGCTGAGAATTCCTCGTTGATCTGATCTGCCAATGATCTAAGAGATGGCTCGCCATTCTTCACGTAGAGAACAGCTTCTAGTTCCTTCAGACTGAGCGAGTACCGCGCATTTATCACCCACACCAGCAATTCGTTAAGGTCTGAAATACTGTCCTCGCTAAGCGTTTCGTCCAGCTTTTGGATCTTCCGGGCAATCGTGTCGGAACGATTTTCCCCGGATCGAGACAATAATTCTCGGATTTCTCCTGGGCGTTGTTTGGTGGAGATCTCGTTAAGAAGAAGCTCAACATTAACAAAATCTCCATGCGCTCCCTTCATAAGACCCTCAAGTATTTCCTTCTCTAGCACTGCAACCTGAGAAGAGCCACTGCTGAAGATATCCATATTACTAAGGCGGTACTTGATGAAAAGTTCGATATCTTCTTTGTTTTGTGAAGCGACGTCAATGACCGAAGTCTCTCCGTGGAGATGTTTTGCGATATGGCTCACAGTTTCATCGCGTGCAGAGAAAAGTATGCGCAGACGAAAGTTGCTGTCCCAAGTATCTGATGCTTTTTTGAGATTCTCCAAAACGGCGAGCAAACTTTTCAGGTTTTCCCAAACAATACGATCAGCACCATCGAGTAGGATGAAGAATGTGGAATCTGCTTTGTAGGACTTTGAGAAGAGTATATCCCATAGGCGCGTCATCTGGTTCGTATCTATTGACTTTGTGGAAGAAGCTAAATCTTTTCGAAAGACGAGGTCATGTAGAGCGATTTGATACGCTACAGATTTCAATGCCTTAACCAGCGATAGACGGTCATTATCCGCAGAATGAACAGCTTCTCGGGTATTGTTTCCTGGTTCGAAGAAGTAATACGCAATCGAAGTGTAAATCAAGTCATCCGTGACTTTGGAATAATTGTCTTGCAAATCTCGAATGACCGTTGCGAACAGATGAGATTTACCATATCCCTCGCCTCCGGATATGCAAAGCACGTCCACGGGTGACTCGACTTCCTTACTGGCCCATCTTTTGTATGCAGCATCATTGAGAAGCCATTGTCCACTTCCCTCAACTTTTTTCCCAAAAAGATCTCTGTATTTTCCTCGCATCGTGGCGAAAGTCTTGCTGGGACTGTCGAGATTGATGTCAATTTCCTGGAGCTGTTTGTTCTCCGTACTATTTTTTTCATCTTGCTGCCGATACTCCAATAATTTTTCAACACTCGCATTCACCTTTTTCGTCCCATCTCGGGTCTCAACAATAACTTTCTCGCTATTTTTCTGGGACTCGAACCCTAAGGTGCCACGCATTTGCGACTCACGCTCAACGAGCTCTGTCAGCCGAGCCAACTGCGCGCTCACTCCCGCATCATCGTTGAATGCAAACACCTTCAAAGCAATTAACACTTTGTGCCCCTTGAGCACCTTGGTTGAGAGTGCGCAGATATCAACAAAGCACAGCAGCTCCTCGTTGATTATCCGTCTGAGGGAAATATCCACCGCCTCTGGTGGCATGCGCAAGTAAATCTTGCATCGTTCGAGAATATCTGAGATCCGCTTGAATAGCTCAGCGATACTACTGAATATTCGCTTAAATTGCGTCCCAGTTTGGATGAGATACGAAACCGCATTGAAACATAGAGCGCTTGGCCCGAAAACCTAATAATCTCATTAGCTTGATTCCAAGTAGCATGCGACGCTGTGACGATAGAGGAATAAATAAAGTACACACCATACTCGCTCCTTGAACAGCAATCCCACCGAGCACTTCGATGCAGGTCAGAGTCTTGCTGATGACATCTTTTGCCAGCTTGTATTTGGCATTCCGCTGGTCATCCTCATCCTGTCTAGCACGAATTTGATCAAGGACCTGTTCGATGGAGTACTTGGAAGCTGAAGTCGAGGTGAGATCCAACTTTGTTGTTTCCGCAAAGGACCGACACACAGCGTCCCAGGTCTTCTGGATATTGTAGTCCTCGTTGTCCGCTGAGATTGCCATCCTTCGCCTCCTTTCAACGCTGCAAAAATAACTTGGAAAAATGAGGCCTACGGAACGAAAGCTCAATCACGTCCCTCGGCTTGAAGGGCTGAAGATGGAGCCGCAACCACGCAGTGCCATCACGTCCGTGCGCCAACTCATGGCCAGCTAACGCCTAAAGATTCATCCTTTTCGACCAGTTGCAGGGAGGCGGGCAGCGCGGCTCGGCTCGCGTGCCCAGCTTTATTAATTTGGCTCACGCTAAATCTTCAGCTTTCGATAGTCAAGCCCTACACAGGCTGTGGCAGCGCTAACTAATTACTCCAATACCACCAATCATACAGATAGAAGGAGTATGTAATGTTTCTGAGCTTTATTTTATTTTCATCCGCCTCAGGATTATAAATGTTTCAGGGAGTGACTGGATGTAATACACGTCGTATCGACCTGTGGCACCGTTGGAAAATCCATAGAATATTATATAGTACTTTTTATGGACCAGGTGAACAGGCTAAGAGCTGTTGAAAAGAGCAGATATGGATAGAAATAATAAAATAGTCTATTCAATGTCGGCATGCCCCAATCTCGACATTGAACTCGACACATCGCGAGATAGTTCACCACCCTCCAAGTCATTATTATCATCTTGTCCGTGTGCTTCAGTAATAAAGGTAAGACGGGCGTCACCACTATTGAAGGAAGTAAAAGAACGCTTGTCGTTTCCATTCGTCCGCGGGCTATCGTTCGGTTTCTCTGACACAGGAGGGGAAGATGGCCCTCTTGAATTGGCAGAGGAGTTCCATGTCCGAGACCTAATCCAACTCTTGAAGTTGGCACCGTAGCGATCAAACAAAGCTGGGAAGGTGAGGATACAGCAACACATGAAGCCGAAGCTGAGCTCAAGAATGCTATTTTTCATCAGAATATTAGTACTAGTAAATCTGTGCTCATGTTTTTGTAGTATTTCCTGAATCTTCACTCATTTGTGTCACATATGGGGAACATACGAATAGATGGAGAAATTGGACAGATCCCATGAGGGATCAGTTGACTTGAAAACAAGCGGTGTTTTAGCAAGTCGAGTAATGCTCATAGAAACGACACTTCGGTGACGATTAGTTGGTTTCGTCCTATTATTGCAGCAACATGAAACTCACAAAATACCGACACCAAAGACAGAAGACACACGCAACTTCTTCGTCAATGAAAGGTTCATAGACCAGATGGTGGGCATCGGAACAAGTAGCACAAAAACATCGGTAGCGACGTTGAACGCTCCAGATGAATAAGCTAGCACTCCGGAAGGTAGACACTTGCCATCTACATAAGGATCCCAATGACGATTGATAGGTTGGCAATCAAGAACCGACATCACCAATAAAACGACATATATTAGTGAGACCGCTACAACGCCCGTCCACAATACGGGAGTAATTCGCTGGAAAGGACCGAAAATTCGAATGTAGAGCAACAAAATCGATAGTTTGACGGTACCAGAGATTACAAGGTAGGACCACTCAGCCCACACCTCGAGCTATGAGTTTGAAACACGTCAGTTGGTGTTTGCGGATGTGCGTATCAAAAGACTGTGCAAGATATTACTTTTGCGCCATAAATGAGGTCTGAAAGAGTGACATCCCAGATATGCCGACCCAAATAGTAATTGCCGCCTGAATCGAGCCGTGTTAGTTGCTGATCATTTACTCAGGTCGTGGAAAAAGCTGAGCACATACAAGCGAGCATAAGTCCTGAATATGCGACTAGAAATGCCTGCGTATAGCAAATCGCGTCAGTTTCATGACCAGAGCCGATTGCTTTTCTTTTCCCTGCTGCGAATACACGGGACTTACAAAACCAGCCAAACAAAAAGCTATAAGATCCAATCCGATCAGTCTCATGCGCGAGGGAGTATAGAGCTTGACACATTCAACCTAGCATCGAAAGACTTACCATCGTCGAATGCAAACGAATGAGTGATGGCTATTCGCGTGAACATACGGATTCCCAAACAAATGCAGCAAGCCGCCAACAGCACGGTGTACATCGCAATATTTGCAGCTGTACGAGTTGGCGGGTCGACTAAGTTGGTGGTTTTGCCTGCCGGAGCAGGCTCCACGCTGCCCGACGTCGACATGATTTTTTTGGGGGGATTAGTTCTGCGGGAATAGGCGTAGGAGTCGGATGGTATGACAGTTGACCAAAACGCACGGCCACAATTGAAGTGATGCCAGTTTTGGACGGTAAATCGAAACGTCAATGATCAAACTGAAATGGATTTAGTAGGAATATTTTGGATTGAACCATTGAGACTTCGTTAAAGAGGTAGAGGGCGGTATGGAAGGAGCGAATTTCTTCAAATCGAGCGTGAGACGTGCGCGAGCAACAGATTCATTTGATCACCCCTCTTGTAAAATCTGCCAATTCCGTTGCTTCATCACAGGGAAGATCCCCACTTACTCCGCTGAGAAGCTGACATGCATGATGTTGATGTATAACCAGGGTATGCTCAGGTGGGAGAGAGAGAGGGGAGCACGGCGACCTAGCTTGTCTCGGACAGCTGCGGCCCAGAGAGAGTACGTACTATTTGTGTTATCCATAACATGCATACCAGCAACCTTATTAATCCGTGCTCGGCTTTAAAAGCTTAGCCTTAGTCTTATACCCAGTGGAGCGTGCAGTAGCTGCAGTTTCGACCGTGAAATTGTTCAATTTCGCCCCCCAGGAGCGGACTTTGTGTGCGGAAGGGCGTGGTTACGTGGAGAAATGTGTTTTGTCTGCACTAAGGATGGGGGCTAAGCCATAAGCCGATCTACTCGGTACAGCTCGAGTCGAGAGCAGAGGCCAATCAATGAATCACCCAGATGCACGTCAGCCTTGCAACTGTCGGTAAATACTTGTGGAGTAACAGGGAATTTTGTAGCAGCTGTGCATCAGAATGCTATAAAAGAGCCAGTAGGAGAGTTTACTTTGGTGCTTGGATAACGGCTGGTCTGGCTACGACCACAACCCGAAATGCTAACACGTTACCCCGAATACAAGCGTTTAGTTTCATATGCATGGAACAATCAATTGACTTCGCTTCAGATCAAATACTACGTACTGAGTACGCTTGAGGGCGGACAACAGCAGCTGCGTATTTTCTGAACTGGCTGGTCTACCTGCGTATCGGAGCTTGTATAGGCGGTTGGACTGCCTCGCCCGACCTCATTTCTGCTGATAACCATGGTGAGGCCCTGTCCTTCATTCGCATTCAATGCCAGTATCACGTAAAACCCCTTAGGAAGAAAGATTGAAGCGCTTTTAGACTCGGAGCATTTTTTTGTGATTGCTTTCTAATCTGCAAAGTGCCAAAGTGCTAACTAACTATGGGCCCAACTTTCCCAACGGGGGATAGAGAACCACCGTGCCCCACGCCAGCTGCAGGAGTAAGCCGGTAGCCGCTGCTCTGGAGCAAATAGATAAATAAGAGATGACCCATTAAGAAGTACGACAGGCTTCGTACAGCTCTATTGTGGCTACTATGATGTATACTGTCCAACATAAGCTCCGCGCGAGCACACTGGGACATGACCCGGCCAATTATCTGCCATTCCATCCTCCTAATAAAGTGTCATCATTTTGCTGATTATCACGATCTTTATCTACGCGTAACCCTCCCTATATGCCTTGCTATGGGATATTGCTCTGTGCTTTGTAATGTGGGTAACTTACTAATAATGATGATTCAGATCGATAACCTGTTTAGCAAATCCACAAGCTGCGCTGTGGTCGTGACTTCGTTTAGTCCATTTTAGGGCTCCGGCAACACCGACAAAGTTCGCCCTGACATCTTCAAGTCTGACGGCACATCATCGTTGATTGACTCCATAGAGAGATACTGGGCCGTCGTTACGCGCCAGTCTCGTATGGACCATCTAATAAGGTTATACTTGGTTTGTTTGTAGTTAGATACTACGTAGCCAAATACAAGCGCGAAAATGGCTCCATACCTAGATATCGCTGTCTCTCTGAAGCCCAAGGTTTTCAAACTGCCTTATAAGTAAGATAACCTACTGTCGATGAATCCATTCAATGATACACAAGAAACTGTGAAAGATAGACAGACAAAGCAGGGCCACAGATAGGAAACGATTTCATTCCATTCAGCGGGTATTCTGTATCATGGAGTTAATCTACTCGGACCTTGTTGATCCAAGTACCTATGAGACCGATGGGCTCTGTGAGGGTGTAGATTTACGGAGAAATTCCAACCCCCATGGAGAAATTAGAGGTGCTTTACGCTGCCAGCGAGACTGGGCAAGGCTCGTGGCACCGATTGACCAGCCGTTCTGGGGAACTTTAGGTGACCCTTTCAGCTTTGTTCGAGTCACTATTCCGGAAGCACTTCCAGAGAGACTGGAGATTCTTTCGTATGCCAATGAGTATGCATTTATATATGATGGTAAGTTAATCCCTTGATAAACCGTATTTGCCTCTCCCATGGAGAGCATTAAGCTAATGGCGGTTTATGTTGCAGACGCGATTGCAGAAGACATAGGTCAAAAATTGGTAGGTTTTCACAGCCACCTATGTTAGTCAGCAAATCTTATTTCCTGCAACAATAACGCAAGGATTACTAGGAATCTATCGACCGCCGTGAGATCTTGGATGATTTTGGATCCGGCGAGTATGCGCGAGAGGAGCAAAAGAACTCGGTCATCCCCCAACGTCAGAAAACAGCCCTTGGACGCCAAGGTGTCAAGCAAATTCAAGGCCAGATCTTTGAAGAAATGCTCGCTATCGATCGAGAGCGAGCTATCACGACGATGAAAGCATGGCAAAAGTTCATCCAGGTCCAAAGCAGCCGAAAACGATCTGAGCCGTTTTCCGGATTAAATGAGTATTTACCCTACAGAATAAGTGATGCTGGAGAGCTGTAAGTCTTTTTCATACCGTCTTATCCCATATTACTATCATTTTCCTTAACTTGGGTTTGAATACATCAAGCATGATGCCAAGCTGACGTCCCGTTTCCCGTGAGAAAAAGATTCTGGTTCGGCCTGATTACATTCGGTATGGGGTTAACCATCCCCAAGCATGAGATGGATCTCTGCAAACAGTTAGACCGGCCTGCATGGGAAGCCCTCGCACTTACCAACGACCTTTACTCGTGGGAGAAAGAGCGCGATGACGCCTGGAAAGCTGGGGAATCTCTCGTCGTCAATGCCATCTGGGTTTTGATGCAGGAATATTCAATCACGGAACCAGAGGCAAAGGATCTGTGTCGGCAAAAGATTAAAGAGTCAGTTTCACGCGCAGTCACCATAGCAAGGGCTACTAAGCAGCGGATGGATTTGTCGTTGGATTTGCGACGGTACGTCGATGCCATCACGTACAGCATCAGCGGCAATCTTGTCTGGAGTATCTATTGTCCCCGCTATCATCCTGCGAAGAGAACACTAAATGACATATTTCTATCGAACTACCTGCGAAAGGAGGACCGAAAGCAACAAAGTCCAGATTCCGGTAGTGGCGAAAACTGGCCCGAGTGGATATTCCGCCAAACACTTGCAGCGTTGGAAAACTTGAGGCCAGTAGCGACGGTAGCAGCAAAGTTCTGGCAAATGAGCTAGTCTTGGAGGACGTGGGACATTCCTCATAGTCGACGCTCTATTATTATATTGTGTTTTACAGTACAAGAACGTTTTCTGTATCACAGCACATCGTGGTTCTGACAGGACTAAACCGCGGTAGATCAATCTGGATGGGATCTCAGTTTCCGGTCAAAGTGATTAAGGCGTACATGTCAATATTTACAAATGTGATTCTATCATATCGATGAACATAACGGGTATTGAGACAGTGTATGGTTTCCGCTTCAAATCAAGGAAATATGAAATATGGTCTGATTTTCTAGGTCCACAACAGGGCTGATTGCATTGAGTTCATTTCTATTGGCGGAAACTCACACCTAAGAGAGTCAGATGTTGATAATAGAGGACTTCGATTAACCGTGGTATGTCGTTTATGATTTTATCCAATGCTTAAATGCAAAGTATCCATCGGAAAGACACAGCACAAAAAGACTCATTTGTATTGCGGTATGTACAAATAGCCAAATATTTTGTTTTTTAAACAGTGATGTCCATGTTGGTTACAAGCACGGCCAACATTCCACCTTGAACTGGCCTGTTTTTGAACTCTGCCGTGGTGACGTAACTATTCAAAGTGTTAGCTTGCTATAAGCAAAAAAGAAGGCCCAAAAGCATGCTTACTCTGCTGTTAAGGTCTCATAAAGATCACCAAAAGGCATCCACTCTGAGGTGTCTGCAGCGTAGGTGGCAACAGCGTCAATAATACTTTGGCGAGTGTCGCCGCTGCTGGTAGAAGCTCCCCAGATCTCCCAATCAGACTTCGACCAGTTGTGGCGGGTGTCAAGTGGCATTCCAAACTCTGAAATAACGGTCGGGTAGAAGTTGTTCTGCTCATCATAAACAGATTGTGGGATAATTCCAAGATTCATCGCTTTGTCGGGGAACATGTTGTAAAGGATGGACCAAGTGGTCAGCTGTTCAGCCGTGTTAGTACATATCTCATTGCCTCGAGAACACAAAAGAAGAAACAGGATTGTAGCCTTACATTACCATAGTTCAACTCAAAGTGAGGTGGGTCGGCGGTGGTATCATTGGCAAAGTTAATCCACTGTGGGATATAACTTTGGGCGATTTGACTATAGTTTGCACCTTGCGCAGTGTTGCCGGTCAGATTAGCAATATATGACATGGCTTGAATTCCCACAATGCCCTTAATTGCAAGATTGGTTTGGTTGGCAAGTGCGCCTTCGAAATCGTCGGTTGAGGCTTGATCGGCAGGAATCAAAGCATCCTCAATGAGATACTCAGTCCATTGACTCAGCAGGTCGTAGTATGTTTCCAGGAAAGTAAGGTTCTTGGTTACTGCGTAATACATCAAACTCATGGCGACCATGTTGCCAGATTCCTCGAGCGGCATCTGTTCGTCATTTCCGGCGGGATATCCGGTGGCATTTGGATAGCTCGATCCAATGTCATGCATAGCATACGTATTAGGGTATAGGCCTGATGCTTGGTTGATGAGCAGCGGTTCCAACAATAGCTTCATAATGGTCGCGTTGGTATAAACATAAGCTGGATGGGCCGGGAAAATGACATCAACGGTGTTCATGTTGCCATCAGAAGAAATTTCCTTCAACCAGATGAGAGGAGACTCAATCGTTCCGGTAAATTGAAGACAGCCAAATGCCTGTCTCAGACCGAGAGTGGTAATAGTGGCGTAGTTCTGCCCGTTGGCTTCAACCGAATCCTGCTGGAGCTTTTCATCCAATGCATTTGATAGGTCCAGTGCCGTGTTGTAGTCATTTTGGAAGAAGCTCAACTATGAAAGAAGATTAAACGTCAGTATTTTGAGGCTTTGGGGAGAGTCTGGGCAATGAATAAGGTAGTTTAACTTACTGCTTCAAGCTGGGTATCGAAGTAGTTGAGATAGTAAGATGTCTGAGGAAGCTCGCCAGCAACCTCAGTATACTGAATCGGCTCGTCTTGACACAAACCAATTGAATACAGACGGGAGACGGCTTTATGACCAACTTTACCAAGGTCAAATGCATGAGCAAAGACTGGCCAGTCGTCGCTGATAGCACGGTAGTTGGTGTCTTGAGTGTTTGCCAACTTCCCGTTATCAAGGAATTGAGCGCGGACGACCACATCTTCACCATTTTGATATGAATAGCCGCTCTCTTTCGACGTGGCCCAGTACCAATATCCAAATTCAGTTTGGTCAGAAACCTCAGTCCAAGCTTGTTGTGTCTGGCGGTAGATTTGGTGGTAGACAACATTGTCGCTAGCAGTGCCATATGTCCATTCAGCAATATTAGCATCATTGCCAGAGATCCATTCTGTGGACTAATGTTAGCCAGATCTTTTTACGCAATCTGTATCATTACTTTTCAAGGATCAAACATACCAGCACTAATGTCACAATAGATCTGAACGTCGTGTTCATGACCGTCAAGTGAGACGACGGAAATATCAATATACGAAAAAACCAGTGATTGGCGCTTCCAGTCATCAGGGGTGATTGGGGAAAGGAAAGTGATAGTCATTTCGACTGCATCGTCAACATTCATAGTATAGATACTACGTGTGGCAGTGTATTCATAGGCAGTCTGAGTAACCGCATCGGGGCCATCAGCCATGTTACCCATCCAGTTGTAGGCTGTGCCATCAACCCTGATCAGACCCTGCCAACCAAGAGTTCTGTCATTCCAAAAGGAAGGCCACTGGCCGGCTAGGTATCCACCATTGCCACCACCACTGCCCGCAGCCTGCCACGCGCTGAGGTAGGGCGATCGTACTGCCAGTGGTTGGGATGGAGGCTTGATTGGGGTAAATGTTGACTCTCCCAGAACGGAGGTCACTGGTGCCAGCAAAGCCAGCAAACTGGTAAGCTTCATGCTGATGTACGACCCCGGATTTTCGGGGTATGTAGTTGACCAAGGAAGACGATAAGTAATACAAAACAGACAACGATCCCCGGTCTCTCCGACTTGGGAGTGGATTACACAAGGACTTTGAAAATTCGCCGAACAGGCGGCAGTTGGCTGATATATTTATACTTTCTTTCTTCTTCTTCCGGGGACAATTTTTGTAGCTGGGTAGATACTCGAAACTTTGTCCTCAACGGAAAAGCTTCTCCCCTCATGTCATGTAGCAACGCTAAGAGCGCCTTCCAACAAATTATGCGTCTGCTGCTGCATAGGGTTTAACGTTAATTTCACTACGTGATGGTAACAGGTCGGAACGGACATTCTACTGAGAAGCAAACGGAAGTGAAGAGAGGGGAAGAAGGGATCATGACGGCCGACTAAGCTGCATCTGAGCTGTGAGCAGCTAGCTATCCACGACTCCATTCCTGCTGTCCCACTCTGCCCAGGCACTTAGTTGCGGTCTATGATTTGAGACCGAGCATTAAGTACATTTTAGTAGCATGAGAACGCGTGGCTCTGCGTGAAATCCTGGATATTGATGACATCTTGTTGGTGTGACGGAGAGGGGAATCTTTTTTTTGTTCGCAATTAAGCCATATATGGAAAGGCGGGGATCGATCAATGGAAACGCAGATATCCTCCGGGATTATTTGAGGTTGCATTCTCCAGGTGGCATACATGACTGAGAGCAGAGGTCCATTCTGAGTTGTGGTGAGGCTACTGCTGATCGTCGCCGGTGGCTTTGGCTGCCCCACCGAGAAACCAGGCGTCCCATTCTTACATGCATTCACTCACCGTCAGTTATTCGGCAACCTCAACCACGAGCTTTGATTCTGGACCTCATTAGTCTGAACAGGCGAATTTCTCACGCCAGTAAACTAGTAGTCCGCTGTAGAGAAGTCACCGGTAATGGCTCCGTTCTACGACACATAGATTGCAAGTCGACCAATTATCTGCACTTGTATTGTATCAAATCACGGCCAAACTATTAGCTTCTCACCTCGGTTAGTTCTGACTGCACCGGCTTTGATTTGTTAGACACACAATAATGGGTGTTTACATGTTGTTATGCTGCTACGAGGGTGTATTGTCCGGGTCAGTGCGAATTGGGGTCAGACAGAGCGCCAACGGCCAAGAATAAGTATCAGACCACCCGATAGGGTGGCAGTATTTTGAGCGATGGATTAATCCAAAGAAGGATGAATTAGGGCAATTAACTGTCACAAACCCTTACATGTATGTACGTAGTAATAACTATGGACAATGTACCAAGGTATTGCCTCAATTGTATACACGGTTGAATCCCTTAAGATGTGTTTTCCAAACATGCATGTATGTAATTGTGTTCTATATTTACCACCATCTCAGTTTACAGGACTTCTTACGCTGGTGGTAGAACTGGGCGACTCTTTTGCATCTATTTTTTATTTCACCGTTATTGACCGGCATCTTTGGTTGCCTGTGAGGACTACGAGCCGGGATCATCCACCACATTCTCGTACTTTAGTCTTGTCACAGCCTCTCGAATCTGTGTCCGATCAATACGCTCAGGCGGCGAGAATTTGTTTCCAGCCAGAAAGCTACAGTTACAACTTTGTAACCTAGCACGGCATGAGCGTCTGTGGGCCAGTGCCTACGTTACTACTATCCACCTGCCGTGGTCTTAACCCTGCATAAGATACATAGAGACGGACGTACTCTGCATACTCTTACATGAATGAGAAATATTATCTGTTCTCTGTGTGTGTGCGTTTTTGGCCGGTGACGGCTTTGTTTAGGGCTACGCATATGATGTCACTGGGAGGAAAATTTCCCGGTTAGGCAACCATACCAAAGCGAGCTCCGCCGGGGTTGGGAGGAGCATGTGACCGCGCTCGATCGAAAGCAGGCCGTACTGCGGTAATGTCTAAGTAGAGAATAGCACTAGTATCAATAGTCTAGCGAGCCGTTTCAATATTCATTTATTCTTCTCTACTCACATGGTCCTTGCTTGTTTGCCGATCCGAGCTGGTCCGAGCCCGGCGTCTCGGAGAGAACCCCCGTCACAGATCCAGCCTTGGATGGCCATGAGCAGATCAAGGCGAAACGCTGTATGAATACTCTAAACTTGCTGGTCGCTTTTTACAAAGTAAGCTGACACTCATGATCGTATCCACGCTGGAAAATCGGCATTAAACAACAGCGGAATGGGAAACGTTACATCGTAGCAACCGCGCACATCAATTATGTGCCTTTTTGCTTGTCTAACAAGGTTTAAAGGAATCGCTTCCCCGCAAAAGGTACTTGCGAAGGGCCGAAGGGACGTTGGTTAACCCGTGTCTCTTTGTCCAGCCCAACACCTAGAAGACTAGTATGGAGCCCGGGTTGGAAAGTAGGACGATTAGACTCGTCTATTTTTTTTTTTGCCATTGCACAAAGCAATGCAGTGACCAAGCCAGCTCATACTGCATGGTGCATGTTGCATTCTATGCAACCTCGCAAAGCTTTACACTGGGTTATGCTTAATCGGCTTCAAGGACTAACCCAGCAGTGGCCGAGAATCGAAAATCTTCTATTCAACCCCGCCTTGCGCTTTTCGCTCTGTATTCACCCGGTCATTTCGTTTAGCACGGGGATCGTCGTGCGAGAGAAAATCATGCTTGGCCAGAGGGTGCTAAGCATCTGCTAGGGGATCAATAGTGTATCTGGGTGCATATGTAAGTTTGTGATTGGTCGGGGTTACAACGTCTACAACTGTTGCACCCTTGACCCCGCTCGCGCGGACAACATCCATCATCAATGAAAAATACTCCAGGTAAATTGTGCCAGATTTCCTTCCAATAACCGAGGCGTAACTAGAGAACATAGTGCTGCTGCTGGTCCGGTTCAAGATTTCACTATTCGGGTGGCTGTTGACCAACTTGGCCTTGCGGTGGTGGCCCAGCAGTAGATCTGATCTGTGAAGTGTTCTATACCCACTAGGAATGAGGCAATTTTGTTATGTGTCACACAACGCATAAGTGCTTTTGGATATATTCTCCCCGCTAAACTCCGCCTATATAAAATCCTCCTTGTATTAATCACGCAAAATGCCATACGGTACCAATCATAGCACCTCGCAAAATTAAGTGTTGGTTGATCAATCCAAGTAAGACCTGACTTGTGCATGTACTTTCTTCTTGGCTTTGTGTCCTGCCACCGCAAGCGATGACTGTATCAAGATTTTGGGTCGCGACAAAGCTCTATTCGTAACTAAATGACACTGCGTATACGATTTCTATATTTGGTCGAACGGATATCGAGCAGTAATTCAATGTGTTACCCGTGAAGTATGGTGAGTAAGAAAGCTGTCGACCGTTTGACCGTCATTGGTACTCACTGCGTAAGACCTTTTTCACAACGAAAATGATAACCATAGTCCAAACAAGAGCCCTGCCAGAATTGACTTGCGCAATCTGACCACTATTTCGTTTTTTTTTTTTTTCTTGTAGACAGGATACCCGATCAGAGCGTGCTTCATCTGTATCTTGCCAATCTCAATTGCTCTAAAAGCGTTGATAATTCGGCATGTAGTGGCATGAATAGTTTACGACTAATGTAGTTTGAAAGTCATACTGCACGTATGTTTTGCCTGTATAAAAGTCTATCTTCCCTATTTATATAGAGTCATAATCAAAGCGTATGCAGGTTGAAAGGCTACAGTTCAAACTATATCTCGTGCTGATGCGAAACAATTCAAGACAAGTGTATGCATGGATATACAGCGGCGAGTATATTCCTGAACCTAGTGTAAAAGCTATTTAATCTCATGCATGTACATTAGATAAATCTATAGTTATGAGAGACTTTATGCTTTAGAAAATGGTCGTGTGACAACAGACTATCGCTCTAATGCGTTAACATCATTTCTGGATGTATGTATACATATAGCCTATGTCATCCATTACGCTGGCTTCGAATCTATAGATCAACTGGCTCGGGAAAACCCGAATGCTAAAAGGTACAAGCTTATCCATTCAGTCGGTATTTGGATATGCCTGGACAGCGGAAGTCTGCAGATTAGTAGTTCCCACCCCGAGTGCTACCATCCTTATGCATACCAAGACCGCGTCCAGCCATCCACAGTCATTCTTCCTTCCTTCCTTCCGGATAGTGCTCCAGGTCAGCGGGTTTAAGGACACAGCTCATCACGATTCCCCCAGCACCGGGGCCTAGGCCAACATGCACCTTGTCGCCGATCCTCCAGGGACCAAAGCTGAATGACTGCGAGTTAATCATATGACACGAGCCGATCAGATGGAACTGCTCTGTCTTGGCAACGTCCACATCATGACGCACGATGTCGTGCCTTGCATGATCGACAAGTCGTTGGACAACGCATGCCTCATCGCTAGCCGGGTACAGGGCGCCGCTCGCCATCTGCTCTAACAACGACAGCCAGTCATTTTGGTCCAGCTGCTCGCCGAACAAGATACCATTACAGGACGCATCGCGCGCCGGTTTAATAATATACCGATTTTTGATCAAGGGGTCTTGCTTGGCGTCTTCGAGAAGTGTCTGAACCTCGTTCGAGCCCGGTATCAGGGTTTCGGCTATGCCATTATAAAGGACCGAGCCCTCTGCTGTGGTAAGAATGTTTCTCTCCACCATATTTGGTATTTCTTGCTGAACGATACCCAGGATCCGCTTGTCATGCAGCAAGAAGATAGTTCGAAAGTCGTTAACTCTGGTGCATGCTGCTAATTGCCTCAGCACCAAAGGGTCTACTTGACCGACTTCTTCTTGGAATAGCTCGACAGCGCACTGTTCGACTCTTACTTGTCTTTCTTTCTCGCCATCTTGAATCTTGGCATACAGCGTGTAGCCTGTAGGTGCATTGTCGTCTTGTTCTACCCGCAACTGTGCTGGCTCAATCTCCACAAGATCATTGCCAGTTATCTTCTTATAATCGGATGCGAATAGGCGCGAATCGACGCCTGGCCAGGTTTTATGAACATGATAAATCGGCTTTGATCGGTCAAAGCAGTCTAAAACCTTGTCCTTCGTGTGCTGCTCTTATGCAGTCGTTTCAGTTCATAATCCATTCACGCAGCGGGGTAGTTGCATTTGATAGCTAGGGGGCTTGTCGAACCTCAAAGTTGCTTGGCAAATCAAAGCCTAATGATGTTGCTCCCAATGATTTTGTCGCTTCCTGGTGCAGACCTGTCATATATAACCCGTTGAAAGGTATACGCGCGTTTATCTCGCAGACCTTTGCTTTCTCTTGCCCAGGGTGCCCTTCAATCAAGAAGTCAGTCCGCCATATTCCCGATCGGTCACGGAAGTTAAACGAGTTCTTAGACGTTAAGTTGTCCTGGCTGCTAATCCATCGGAGCAAATCCTCTTCGTGTCTTTCCAGAGGCATCCGCGATGGGAAATCCGCATGTTTGTCGGTAAACCATCGCTGCACAATGTCAATGAGAGCCTTGTCAAGCAAACGGTGGAGGGACTCGATTTCGTGCGCAAACTGTCTGGTAATGCAGACATTGAATGGTGAAAATCGTTTGTTTAAGGGTATTGGTATTTTAGCTGGCTCGAAGACCGGATCCACGTAGTCGCGCACGGTATCCAAATCGCGGAGGAGACGATTGTGGTTGGCCGACGTGGCCGATGCGATGGCATTGCGCTCGAGACTCAGCGACAAGGAGATCTGCTGGACGGACGGAGTCAGTGGTATGGCTGCCATTTTAAATCTATATATACTGTGGATCAGGCAGTCGATATCGAATATATCGCTCGGGGATTTCTTGACGATACTACACAAGGGAAGGATAAATTCGGCTTCGAGGCTTTTATTTCTTCCAGCATCCACTCTGTACGATGTACCTGGGCGGCCGACGAGGTATGTTTGTCGGATTTCTTGCTTGGTTGCGGCTGAGGTGGATCAAAACCGCTAGCTCAGAAGGCCACGTAAGAATAAGAACAATAGAACTACTTAAAAGCTGATGATCTACTTTATCTGTAGATAGCGCGCTGATCCGTGGCGTGAAAATTCAGATCATAGTGGAACCCTTCCTTACATGCCTATCCAGATCTTAAAGATATAGTGGTAGTGTCACTCAACCCGAGATGCCATTCCCGTACCAAATGCTGTTAATGGTTGCCGCAAATCAAGACATTCGAGCAGATCATTTTTCAAGATTGTTGGAAAACTTTGAAAGAAGGAGAATAAAATGAATATACGCGTTTAAATTTGCGTGATTATTTCTGGTGGCCATAATCTCCGGCTTGAACGCTCAGCGAGGAGGTTGAAGTCAGGGCCGGTCTTCTATGGTCTTTAAAAGCATGCTTCATCGCCCGATATATGATACTGGAAATTGACACGAAATAAATTGGCTGGCTATACAGTAACATTATTTTGACCCATGTTTCTTCGTTCTGCCTCTAGAGTTGTCACATCATATTTAATTACATTTTCCTATAGATAATGTCCATAAAAGCAGCACATGGTTAAATAGTATGAATTCTATACAGCCAACTCTATTTGACTAACCAACTCTATCTTAAGACACCAAGGGTCTGTAATTCTCCAGGTACAGCCAATTTTCGGTCAAATTTAATTTGTGGACCGGTGCCTCCGCAAAAAATATCCTGATTACCACTCTTTTTGGAACCCTGAATCGAGTCCGATGCCAGAACAAGTGTCTTCTTGTACAAGATTTGGCATCAAACCGCAAACAGCGCTCGATTCGAGAAGCGAAAGCTACACCTAGGCCCTTGATCAATGCTTTCTCGTCTATTTCGTTGACGGATGAATGCCAGTTTAGATCGTGATATTGATGTGTACATACCATTGGCCCTAGTATTTACTATGAGTATAAAAGACCTTATCGAGCCTATTTCGAAGCAGGCTTAGAGGAGATTGGTGGTAGTGACTTAACTTAGAGCAAGTAATTACTCATAATCATCCATCAAGGGCAAAATCAACAATAATCTAGAATCTCATCGAACATTGGAGTCTAATCGTCTATCCTAATGTATTTCGAACTATATGCAGATATGTTCACGTAGCCATGTATAGATCTAATTCGACATCTAAGGGTCAAAACAGATATTGCTTTGGCATTTTCTAGACTAAATATTGGTGGTTTGAAGGTGGGAGTGTTGAGAATCTCAACATATTACCAAAGATATAAGCAAATACATACAAGAATTATGCTCATTCCGTTCTCGAAAATTTGAAAAAATGCGCTAATTGCTTTACCACATGAACTGAGGATAACTACAATTCTGCATGCATTGTGCAATTCATAGATCAACTAGGTTGAGTAAATTTTCTACGACTTATCGTCTGCGTAGTTATCATTCTTTCTATCCCGTAGCGTGCAGAATTAAATCATATGGGAAAATATCAGGATAGTCAATTCGTTTCTCACTTCTGGACATTTATTATACACCACGTTATTCACCACACTATTCACCACGAGGCCATGTATATCGAGCTGGTAATGCGTCATTTTTAATTTAAAGGGGGTGGAACCCTCGATATTTATAGAACCAACACTGCGCTAGCCGACGCGAAACCCACCATCAAATTATTTGAAATATTTCACCTCCGTTTCCATTTATTGCGACGAGACGAATATTTGTTAGATCAACCATATTAATATGGCGCATTTTAACCCGCTCGATAAAACAACTCAATTCCGAGACCTTCTCGCACTGGGGACTTGAGAGTACATGTAAAATAACGATGACGGGCAGAGTCTGCTCTTTCGTCGGCCATCTTGCTCCGGGCTCGTTCGAGCTGTGAAGTCGGAGTACACATCGACATATCCATAGTTGTTGCGTACGTAACGGCCATTTCGCTGACATCTACTCCCTAGAATTGTTTGATATGTTAATTTACACGTCAAAGAAAATTGCTTCATATGTCTAGCTTAACATCTGCATTGCCCGAATAGGTATGAGCCAGATCTCGGTGATTGGTAGGTCGCGTTCCCGAAGTCAACACTAATTGTAACTAAGGCTGTCAGTCAAGGCCTTGGCTTTCCCTTTTGTGGTGGTCAACACCACTTCTGGGTCCAAAAAGCGAGATTAACGTTTGAAATAACTGCATATCTTCCCAGCTGTTGGTTCATGTGGACATTAGTGATCGACGAGGACCTATTCAGCTCGATATGCATGCCCATACGCACGTATCCAGACCGAAGAGACAAGAAGAAGCGGTAAATATGTAAATAAGCAAAAATAGTATAATATAAGACTTGCGGAACCCCTCCAAATGTTTGAAACACAAATAAGTCAACATTACAATTATCCTTCAACATGGGATTGATTTCAAGATTAGCGTCTGCGGGTGCTGGCCTCACGTCAGAAGCCATCCATGCTTCCCGTAACAAAAACCGCCAAAGCAAAAAAGACTCTGTCTCTGCCTCCGACTCTCCCTCCGACTCTACCTCTGCCTCTGCTTCTACTCCTGCCTCCGCCTCTACCGCTACCTCCGCTCCTTCGCTCCCTACCGACAGAAATATCGAATCCTCGCCTGTTTACAGTGAGCACACTGAAACACCTGAATCTGACAGCATCGGGGTGAAGACACGAAGCAAAGCCGCGGAGGCTGGGTATGATGTGGACGATTATGACCCGTACTCAGATGAGCCGGAGCGTGGCGTCGACCAAGACGAAGCAGCTTGGGAATTAGATGAGGCTGGTCGGGATGCCAAATTACCAACATATGAAGAATCTGAACAGGTAAACGTGTCTGCCGAGGATCCTGAGGAGGTCAAGGTTGCAAAGCAAGTCCGCATGGTTCGCATCCTCACTCAAAATGCCGGGCCGCCTACGGAAGTGCAATCTGTCCCTTGTCCGGTGATCATACCTCAACGCAGACCGAGATTTAAAGATCGTGGCTTCGTGCGAGCGTATGCACCTGTATTGGCCGACACTGGCATCAGTCAAGACGTGTTCTTGCAATTCTTGGCATTTTTTGATCAAGCAAGCGAGGTTCGTAATTCCCTTGCGCCATCCGTTCTCACTGGTCGGGATTTTCACCGGAAACATCTAGCTAATGAACTCCTGGTACAGGCCGACAAATGGTTGGACGTAGTATATCTCGCCTCTGGCCTCGTGGGCTTTGCCCCCAGCTTAACAATCAGTCTTACAGCGCAGCTCGTACAGACCGCCGCAGCGACCGCGCGCGAATTCCAAACCCGTACTCGCAGAAACAACTTTCTTGACCGAGTAAACGAAGAATTGTTCATGCCACGCGGTCTTTTTGCTATGGTCATGGCATTTAAGGACCAAATTCCCCCTCAAAAGAAGGGCGTGAGGAAAATCACCACCGCCTTTGGACAGATCATGCTCATGGTTCCAGAGAAGATTGACCTTGAACACTCAAGGCTCGACATTGATCAGGCTGTTGCGAAATATAGCAACCCGGACCCAAACATGTCGAAAATGGAGAAAATGAAGCGGGCTGGTAGACTCACAAGTGGCGAAACATATGGCCAGTTGCAGCTGCCAGAAGCTGCGCCGTTGATATATCCGGATCTGGATCGTCTTGCAGCAGAGAAAGGCAAAGATTTCCCAAAGGCGGGTTTTGTTGCTGATTATATGGATCGAAGGATACAGGCAAGATACGTAAGTAATCGCCAGTTCAACTTTGCAATACCCGTCAATCACTACTAACGGCTACCAGGAAGCCCTTAATCCGGGATCTGTTCTAGCTGTGCCTGCGTCAGAGCGGAAGCCTTTTGCTTCACGCTTCAGCGACCCCAATCACCCAGCAAACAGTGGGTCGATTACTGCCGTGATTACTGGTGGCAAGTACGGACATCATAGTCTGGTTGACCGCTATTATATGGTTTCAGATGCTATCAAAAAGGCCAGAAACAAGAACGGTAAAAATGGCCAGAACGACAAGAACGAAAATAATCCTGCAGAGGACCCGGATGACGGTCCGAAGCGTCAGAGGGGCGAGAGACGTGCCCGGATGAAACAGAAGAAGGCTGCCGTTCTGAGGAGGGCATTTGTTGAAGATGTGCTCTACTTGCTTATTGTCAATCTGCCTGGTGAGAATCAGGTAGAAGAATCGGTCGCGAAGTTGGAGGATATTTTGCGAGAAGCTGAGGACCAGCTTCCACCCGGCGTCATGGGACCTCCCAGTGCTTGAGCAAGACGACGTATTCCAGATGGATATCGCTCATTGTATTTCTCGATTAATGCACCATGCCTATACCCAGAACTCGAATATCAAATTGCGTGCAGCCAGCTCGTAAAACATTCTCTGTAATTGAATTTGATAAATTGGAGATTGATCTTTTGTATTGAGACTGGTACCAACAAGTCGAGCTCGACAGGTCGTCATCTATGTTGATGCAGTCATGACTGTTGGATAGCAAGGCTTGATTTTGGCAGTCGAATGCCAATTCCACTATCATTGACGATCTTTGCCCAAGCCAGCGGCGATGTTAATTAATTTCGTTCTCTCATGGTGCCTCAATGTAACCATAGTGGAATGGAATGTGAGTCAACATTCTGGAGCCTCAGATAACCTGAATATGCTGGACTGTATGTCCTTGGAAGACATTTTAAATTATCACAGTTTCTATGAGCGTTATTTTCTGACTCTTGATTCATCGCGTAATCACATGGTCTAGACTCAAAACAACAGATTCTTAGTACCTATATTATATAGAAAGCGAATAAAGTTTAGAAACCCCCATATCAGCTCGCGTCTAGTTAATAACTAGTTCTTTTACAATCTAGGCTTACTTAATTTGTGCTTTTGAGCAAGTTCAATCATGTGCCTCGACAAAGATTGTCTGTCTCCAGATAATTAAAGGCCAGACGGAGTAGCAGAAACGGCGACCCTCGGTGATTGGGTGCTGCGATAGTGACTTGTCCGATAAACAAAGCCCGACAAGGAGACGGGTACCTAATAAAGTACCGCGGGCCAAATAAATGGGCATCCAATAACAACTGCGACTATCCGGCCGAGCTCTGCTTGAAGGGGAAGCTGATGATTATCGTGCGGAGTGCCTTGGCCAGCTAACAGATTAAGCTACTGGCAGCCCAATAAGAATACGGCCTCGTATAACCGAAGGGATTTTCTAGGCAACCGACCTGCCTAAAGCATGCCTAGGCCCACCAAAACCCCATACTGGGAGAGTCTAAAAGTCGCGACAACAAAGCTGCGGTGGAGATTATCAGCGCCGATAAGGTTCTCAGTCAATCACACCATGTAACATCTGCCTGGCGATGCCGCGAATTTCCGGCAAAGGAGCACGAGAACAGTGAAGAATTGATAAGAAACCCAAGGCAACGCGGTCCAATTAATATAAACCGGGGTCACTGACCCAAGGGCTGATTGCAATTAAGAGTTAGTTGGCGCCGATGTCTGTAAATGAGATAGCGGGGTGTGAAAACAAGGCTTGGGCTACCAAGTGTACAGAGCAATTGAGGTATTAAAAGCCCGCTGCCACCCGCGATGTGAAGGCGAGAAAAGGAAAAAAGGGGAAATTCACGAAAACAACGCAAACTCACGGCCATAAAGTCGTTGGTCACTCGGCATGTTCTTCTTAAAGCTTGCCAGCGTCTCGGCGCTGACAGCCCTCGCAGTTGCTGCTCCGTCGCTCCCTAAACGCGTTCTTCATGAAAAGCGCGATCGGCCAGCGACTGACTGGGTGAAGGGTGCGCGCATTGAGGGCTCTGCGATCCTTCCGATCCGAATTGGACTGACGCAGTCGAATCTCCACGAGGGAGCTGAGTATCTGAGTATGTACACGCGTTTCTATCTCTTGCATTTTTCGAAAAAACTAACTGTACATTAGAGTCGGTGTAAGTACGAAAACAGTTGTGCAAATCACTTTCATATTATTTTTATTTGTTTCATTGTTCGCCCTTGGATTAACCGGCCTTCTTGTTGCCGAAGCTAACCTGATCGACAATTGCAGATCAGATCCGCGCTCCGACAGATATGGCAAGCATTATTCGATGGAAGAAGTGCATGATTTATTTGCGCCAGCGCAGGAAAATGTCGACGCGATCCGGGAATGGCTGCACGAGTCAGGCATCGACAAGTCGCGAGTTGTTCACTCTGATAACAAGGGCTGGCTGGCGTTTGACGCAACCACCGAGGAAGCCGAGAGTCTGTTCCATGCAGTTTATTACGAGCATGAACATGTTGAAAGTGATCGCGTTCGTGTGGGCTGTGATGAGTGAGTCACCCACCGTGGTTCCTTCGATCGTGCCAAAAGATTGCTAAATACATACATATAGATACCATCTCCCGGAACGCATTGCCCCGTACGTCGACTATATTACGCCAGGAATCAAAATGACTCAGGCAGTCAAGCGTACTGTAACCAGAGAAAGGAGAGGAGCCAACGCTAGGGCGTCCCGCACCTCGATTCATGCCCCAGCGCACGCGGTCGACCCTGGACATGGTAACTCCGGAGGCGACTCCAGCCTCGCCAGCTGCAGCTACAATATGACACCTCCCTGCATCCGCGCTTTGTATGATATCCCATTGCCAACGAATAAGCCGAACTCGAACAACGCTCTGGGACTTTACGAGCAGGGAGATTACTTTGCCGAGTCCGACATTGACCTTTACTGGGAGAACATTTACACTGAGGTCCCAGTTGGCACTTACCCTACGCCCGAACTGATCGATGGTGCCAACTACTCTGTCCCAGCCTACAGCGCATGGAACGGGGGAGAAGCGAACATTGATATTGAGATGGCGTACGTTTTGCCCGTGTCAATTATTTGTTGACCGAGTCTCTTACTCTTCTTGTCTATAGGTTTTCCTTGATATATCCACAAGAGGTCGTGCTTTATCAAGTCGACGATCAGATCTACGGGCCCGAAGAAGTGGAAACCACCAACTTGTTCAACACCTTCTTGGACGCCTTGGATGGGGTATGTTCTAACATTATTTCATTATTCTTCATCCTCATATTATTTGAGCAGTCTACTTGTTTTGTTGCCCTTACTCACGTTATAACCAGTCCTACTGCACATATACTGCTTATGGCGAAACTGGCGATGACCCAAGCATTGATCCTGTGTATCCTGATCCAGCGGAAGGCGGATACAAAGGTAAATAAAACCTTTCTTGCTTGAGAGAGACACATTACTCCTTTCTCAGACTGACAATGGGAATCACAAAAATATTAGGACAACTACAATGTGGCGTTTACAAGCCGACCAACGTGATCTCCGCATCCTATGGACAGGCTGAAATCGACCTTCCGGCAAAGTACGTCGAGCGCCAATGCAACGAATTCTTGAAACTCGGTCTTCAGGGACACACGCTTCTATTCGCTGTAGGCGACTATGGTGTAGCCTCTTTCCCCGGCGACGGATCGACAAATGGCTGTTTGGGACCAGACTCTCGTATCTTCAACCCACAGTACCCATCTGGCTGTCCCTATGTGACATCCGTGGGTGGTACAATGCTTTATCCAGGCCAGGAGGTCACAGATCCTGAGAGTGTCATGTGCGCCAACTTGGGTGGCACAGCAGCCAATTTCTCTTCTGCCGGTGGATTCTCAAACTACTTCGCTCGGCCTTGGTACCAGGAAGAGGCCGTTGAGGAGTACTTCCGAGTTGCCAACCCTTCATATCCTTACTACGAGGAGCTTTACGTTGACTTCAACACAACGACTGGTTTGTACAACCGTATTGGCCGCGCTATGCCTGACGTGGCCGCCAATGGCGCATATTTCGCGTCTTACCTTGATGCTGAATTCGTGCACTTCTTTGGCTCAAGTCTGGCAGCTCCATTGTGGGCCTCTGTTATCACTCTGGTGAGTTTCAGTCTCCATTTTACTGCTTTACTTTTCTCCCTTGGCTATTAGTTTACTGACTCGGTGTTGAAAGATCAACGAAGAGCGCCTTGCGGCCGGAAAGTCGACCGTTGGCTTCATCAACCCGGTATTGTACGCCAACCCTGGTGCGATGAACGACATCACCAACGGCACCAACTTGGGATGTGATACTGTCGATGGCTTTACTGCTGCACCTGGTTGGGATCCAGCGACTGGCTTGGGCTCTCCCAACTTCCCCAAGTTGAAAGACTTGCTGCTTAGTCTGCCATAGAAGGACGATCAAGTTTGCACTTGAATCTTTGTTCGCGATGGCATTGATCCTGTTGGCTAGACAAAGAATAATAGTTTCACAGTTCGTGTATGAACGACAATAAAATGCTCAGACTAAGTCAAGTTTAATTTACCGAACAATCCAAAAAGTAGATATACATGTCAATACTAAATCGACATAAAAGTGTCCCTATATTTACCCCGCTGCTTGTACAACCAGAACGCTACTGGCCATTGGGCCTTTATGCACTACAGCGTCGCCCACCTCACCAAGCACTGAGCCTGTATTAGATCCGCCATGAAGATCACTGGAAGATGATTTACTATGCGTGTTGCGGCGTCCGACCACAGTGATAAGATTGCTCTCGCCTCGAGCTTGCCTAAACTCATCATTGGCGGCATCAATTGCCAGCTTGATAGGGCTGAAATTTGGATCGGCTGATGACACCGTGCGGAACACGACGCGAGATGAGAGCTCCGTACACAGAGAATCACGCATAGATGCAAAGAACCTGTTGTCTATTTCCTTGTCATTCAACAGATTGTTCGCGCTGGTAGCGATATGTTGACTGTCGTCACTGTTTTCATTCGCCCTTGCAGTTCTTGAAGACGACGGAACATCAATTTGCACAATTGTTGCTGTAACTAGTTGGTTTTGCGCAAGCTGAAGGACCAGGCGGAGAGCGAACTGGTCGTCCGCGCCGCCAGTGTACAGATTCAGGATGTGTTGGTTACGGTTTCCAGCAGTTAAAGAAGCAAGATTTGCGCCAATATTTGGTAGAGACGTTGAACTGGTGCTCCTTGCCAGTGCATGGCGTTCCTGACTTGCCATATCCAGAGCCCGGTCAACCAGTATACCGACATGTGTGCTAGGTGTCGAAGAAGCCACACCACGCAAAATATCAAGCACGAACACGGGATAGGGGGCATTTGGGAGAGTTGACGGGGTTTCAGATGGCAGCACACTCTCGCGATCAATCATTTGACCACTGGCACTCCAAGGAATTAGAAGCATATTCGAGCTAGTATCACGAGCCATCTCAAGGACTGCATCTGCAAATGACGCTTCCGGCACAATCGAGACACGACCCTCCGAGGGAATGTTGTTGATTTGACCGAATGAGCGAAAAACGTTCACAACTGGGTCCCAGAAAGGATATTCTTGGACCTCGGTAACTTGCATTGTACTGGACAGACGGTCAGTAAGCTCCATAAGACGGATCCCATGAGCATGCAAAAGTGGTTGTTTTTCGATCTCCTTGGCGTCCTGTTGGCCCTCCATTTTTTGTTCCGATGCGGTTGCCGCCGTTATTCGCTTGGAATAGTGTTCGCGAGGAGCAGTCTCATTTGGCTTTCCATCGGTACCGAGAATTCCGATGAAAGTACAAACGTTAGCCACACTATCCAGACGAAGGTAGACGGTGATTTTGTCGATTGGTTTCAATAGTGACTTTCTAGATTCATCGTGAGGACCATTTGAAGGATTTTCGTCTAAAACGTTGCCGTCCCAGTCAATTTCTCCCCGTCGCCAGCGGGCAACTTTGTCTTGATACCATTTCGGATACAGCAACACTGTCAGAGGCGTTGTCATGAATGTTATGATCAAGGCCATGACGACAAACATGGTGAAAGTGCGATCGCTCAGAATTTTGGCTTGCAGTCCGATGTTCTGGAAGTTTGTTAGATCGGCTCTAACACTCAGGGATAGTACTTCTTACCAAAACAATGAGCTCAACCAAACCTTTGCAACTCATTAGCACGCCAACCGTAAAGCTCTCACGCCATAGAAGGCCCGTAAATCTGGAAGCCAGAGTGCCACCTGCAACTTTTGCGAAGAAGGCAATAACGATGATTGCAAAGACATAACCCCATACTATGCCGGTATTCAAAAGGCCCAGATTTGTTTGGAGACCCGAGAGGGCAAAATACAAAGGTAGAAAAATACCAACGACTAAATCTTCGACCTTTTCCATAATCTTGATAGCAAAACCTCTCTCATGCGGACACACCAATCCAATCACAAATCCGCCGAAGATAGCGTGAATGCCGATTGCTTGGGTGAAAAACGCAGACGTCATGACCAGCAACAGCGTCACCGTCACCGCGGACTGGCTCGGTCCCTTTTCCAAGTTGCCAGTCTTGCGGAGATACCATATGAAGACAGGGCGGAGCACAAGGAAAAGAAAAAGTATGTAGCCGACAGCCACCAACAACACATATAACGCGGTGATACCGCTACCCGCATTGACAAGTGCGATGCAAAGCGCAAGTAGAACCCAACCAGTGACGTCGTTTCCAACACCAGCAGAAAGTACAATGACTCCCACATTTGTGTTAAGAAGCTTCAATTCTGTCAAAATGCGGCAGAGAACCGGAAAGGCCTGTGCATGATTATCGAGATGTTAGTCTAGTAGTGCCTGATTGCGGCGAGGCCCAAGTAATCTTACCGTTATAGCCATAGCAATACCAACGAAGAGAAGAAAAGTCGGATATTCAACATACACGGTACCAGGGTCATTGTGGAATTGGTTATATAAGCCGTATGAAACTGCGCATCCGAGTCCAAAGGGCAAGGCCATCCCCGCCACGGACACGCTGGCCGAAATGCGCCAGTTGCTGACCAAGTATTTCAGATCAGTCTCCAACCCCACAAGAAACAAGTAGAAAACCAAGCCCAGGTTGGCAACAGCACTCAGAGTCGGAATTGAAGCCGTCGGGAATATGGTATCTGTGAACTTTGGAATGTGACCAAACACCGACGGGCCCAGCAAAATGCCGCCAATGACTTCAGCGATTACTCGAGGTTGGCGGATTTGGGCAAGCGGCCAATGTAGAAGGCGACAGAAAATGATGATAATACCGGCCTGTGCAGAGCGAAGAATGCACGATTCGCCCGTCGGTCAGCAACGGATCGATTATGCACCATGGGATGTATTCACAACGAACCTGAATGATAAACATCAAAATTGGATTGCTGGTCGAGTACACAGCGGGATTCATCCCGCTCAGGATGCTAGCCTGAGATACAGACGACATGGTGTCGGTCCTCGCTGTTATAATTCAGCTGGAGAACAACGCAATTAGTGCTACCAATCGGCCACTATCTCATGCTGCCAGCTGGAGATAAAGCGGCGCTATATACGTGGCAAAGCTAAGGGAAGAAGTCTGGATTGCGCTGCAGCTGCTGCCAGCAAGAGCTGCTCTGAGCAGGTCGTGATACAAGAAAGAAGGAGGAGAAGGAGAAGAAGCAGCCAACAACAACACGAGGATGGGGAGGGATCGGTTGCCGAATGCGGGCTAGCTCGCATGCGTCGAGGCAGTTTCCCCACGGGCCACGCGGGAAAAACGTTGGCCAATCATTTGTTGCACCGAGCAACCAGTGGTGGGGTATCCGCCAATCAGCAGCCGCGCTGTGTCTGGGAAGGTCAGGTGACTTCACACGGGCGTTTTGCACGTTGTGGCGTGCCGCCGACCGTAGGTTTTCTAATGGTCATCATTGCTTTTATTCTTGTCGTGGTAACATTATGCGTCTAACTAACTATCCTACTCAAGCTCTCGTGTATTGCCTGCTGAATGAACTCTTGAATCTCCACGCACATGCCGTATCCTCCGAAGGTAATCTCTTACTCGGGCATCTCGAGCACGTATCTTCCAGCGATCTTACCCTGCTCTGTTCACGCCAATTAGCACTTTGCTACCACACAACTGGTATCGGGAAACACGAACCCATCAATTCGAAAATGCGAGGAAGATCCTTCAAAGGTGCTGTCTTGAACGGCGCGTTTATCAAGCCTCTTGCAAAGAAGTCCACCGCCTCTTCGCTATCTAGCCGCGTACCAACGTAGCTGCCTTTAATGTTGATCATGCGCACCACTGTGCTGAAAACTTGGGCTCGCAGGAATGCGCCTGCTGGGAGACCGATTGCCACAACGGATCCCCGTGGCCGGACGTATTCGGTCGCTTGCTGGAATGGCTTCTCGGCTACCGCGAGCAGAAGAACAGCATGCGCCCCTAATCCGCCAGGTGTTGCTGCCTTTACGTCCTCAACGACGTCCTTGGACGTTGTGAAGTCGACGTATTCCTGTTTTTCTCTTTGTTTCAGTACACACCCGTGACAACTATACCTGCTTGTTGAGGGCGATTTGAAAGGTAACATAGGAAGATGGCCTCACCTCGGCGCCAAGCTTTTGACACATCGTCTTCTTATCATCGCCAGCATCGATTGCAACTACGCGCAGCCCCATGGCTTTTGCGTATTGGATGGCAAGAGAACCCAGTCCGCCGCCGGCTCCGGTAATTGCTATGGTCTGTCCGGGACGTGCTCCAGACTCTTTGAGTCCCTTGTAGACAGTGATGCCGGCGCACAGCACCGGCGCCACAGCATCCAACGGCAAGTTCTTAGGAATCTTTGTAGCATGCGCAGCTTTTCCAATGGTGTATTGTTGGAAAGTTCCGTCGACGGTGTATCCCGAAAGCGTAGCATACGGACAGACAGCTTCATCGCCGCCCTTGCAAAATTCGCACGCAAGGCAGGTTCCATTAATCCATTTAATGCCGGCATGATCCCCGATTTCGAATTCGTTAACCAATTGACCCTTTGCGACCACAACTCCAGCGCCTTCGTGCCCCCCTACAAGAGGCATCTTCCTATCCAACGGCCAATCGCCTTTTAGGGCATGCAAGTCTGTATGGCAGACACCGGAATAGCGTATCTTGACGAGGACTTCATCAGGACCAGGCTTAGGAACTGGGATCTGCTTGTATTCCAAGGGCCCGCCGCTTTTCTCGGCCACTTGGGCCCACTGAAGGTCTGGGATTGTCATGTTGCCGAAGAGATATCGCGGGAAGAGATGTTCTGGTTCGCGGTGTTTCTGCGAGCACGACAACGATAAGTGCAGAATGATGATTGTTTAGTTTGCCTTTATTTACCCACTCGATTAACCCGGCAGCATCCTACTTATACACCGTTCATTTTCTCTCCTCCACCACAAACAAATGCGGCCATCAGCCCACACTGGCCGTTGCAGTCATGACGTCACGATCACACGGCACTGTCAGGCAAGAGTGTCCGCCTAGATATTTATACACCTTGCTTGAAAAAGCTCAGTGAAACAGGAATGAGTCGATGTGTTCCTTGTATCGAATGAAAATGTCGCTGACGTCTAATCCGGAACCTGTGCACGGGCTGCGATGCGGAAACCCCCGCCTCCGTTATGCTACCCATGGTTAGAATACAACATGCGACTCTGATATTTATGATAACTGTGTCATTCCCCTCGAATTTAAAATCGCTTAACATGCACAGATTAAGAGTTCCGGACTGGGCTGCAGCAGCTAGATCGGCCCTTCTACTGCATCTGATGTTGCCCGGCACTAAGCCGACTGACTCCCGAAATATCTCCGCCATATCTCCTCCTGGCTGATGAGGCCACAAGACAGACGTACTATTCAGCTTACGGTTGTGAATTTACAAATGCTACTTTTTTGAGTAAGAGAGAAAGTAGAGTGTATTCATAGAGCGTCTTGATTCGAAATCTCTTTTTCCAAGTGACCGATAACAGTAGCCGCTGATCTGCAAGTCAAGAGTACTTGCTTAAAAGCTCCACCACAGTGCCATGACCAGCACCCTCCGCTAGTTGCAAAGGCGTACGATTCGAAGAGTCTCGAGACGTCACACTCCACCCTTTCTCTACTAGCAGCTTCGCAATTAAACGATAGCCCTTCTGAGATGCAATATGCAAGGCGCTCCACCTCTCCGGCTCACATACAGATTGTGCATCGGCTCCATGTGTGACGAGCATCTTTATGATTTCGTAGTTTCCAATGTCAGTAGCGAGCAGCGTGCTCGTCCAACTCGTCTCAACGGCGTGGTTTGGATCCGCACCGTGTTGGAGAAGAACACCAACAGCTGCCACTTGCTTCTCTTCGACTGCGCGATAGAGAGCTGTGATGCCATTTGAGCCTCCGCCTTCGGGGAGATCTACTGGCATACCCAAGTCAAGCAAGCGCTCGATCAACGAAACGTTCCCTGCACGAGATGCAAAATGCAATATTGTGGCACCACCGACAAGATCGGCTGATGGCTCGGCTCCGGCGCTGATTAGAATATTGACTACCTCCACACTTCTTTTGCATGCAATTGTCATTGGAGCAAAGCCAAATTTGTCCTGGCCATTTGGTCTAGCCCCAGCTGCAAGGAGTGCCTTGACAACTTCCACGTGCTCTTGGTCACCCAGTAATGCTTGATTGAGGGGACAGTAAGCATTTTTGTTGGACAGATTGGCATCCGCACCAAATCTCAACAATTCTTTAACTGCCTCTAGATGTCCCTCTCCAGCAGCTATCATCAGCGGGCTTCTTTGTGACGAATCCAGTGCATCTATGGGCGGGCCATATTCCTTTAAAATTCTAATGGAATTCACCTGTCCCTTGTAAGCAGCAGCATGCAACGGCATCCAACCCCTTTCATCCTTGGAAGTAATCAGTTCACCCCTGGCAGCGAGACACTTTCTTATTCCTATTTCGTCTCCCGTCTCTGCTGCCGTATGCAATGAACCTTTGTTTTTATGAAAAGCTTCCTCGTCGCTAATCATCCGCAGCAACCTGCTGAAAGTCTTGCCATTTTGATCATGAGTTGAAATTGGACTTTCATGCAGTATCATCCATGACATCTTTTGTCCAGGTAAAGACTTCCACATTGCGGTGACCTCGACAGTCATGTAAACCCAAGCCTCATCAAAATCGACGGCTTCCTCGTCGCGCTCCACCAACATCACTTTATACGCAAGACCGTTTCGAGAAGGAAATTGCAGCTCATTATTTGCCAAGATATATGCGGACCCATTCGTAATTGCCTTTTCAAAAGCTTGGATAGATTCAGGGTTTTCATTATCACTTGTGGTGCAGCCACAAAGAACTCCAGTCCCCTCATAATCTATCTCAAGCAACAAGCCATTTCTCTTCTTTGTCGGATGCTTGGCAGATATCTTATCCTGAAGTGTCAGTCTTGGGCTAGCCCGGCGCATGTTGCAGAAAAGATCGGAAAGGTTTATCGGGCAGTACATGTCAATCTAGTCTCGAAACGTACCTTGTGAGTGAACCAATCTCTTTTCAAGCCACGCTTCTCCCAGTATATATCTCCCAGTGGTTCATCCGGTCGAAGAGGTTGACCGATCAACCCCGTCAAATAAGATGGCGCCCATCCCGGACGTCTTGTAGACCTCGGAGAACCGTGCATTAGCAACAATCGTTGTGCAATCCATTGCTGCTCGTAATATATGAGCTGCATGCCCTCTTCTCTGCTCAAAGTACTCCTCCACGTTAATCCGAGAACGGGGAAAAATGCACGAGCATAATCAACGTCATTCCCTGTAATTCGATCTGCACATGACAGCGCAAGTTGGGACAGCGATGGTTTCTTCCCATCGGTGCTTAATAGTCTGACGAAGAGAAGGTAGAGTTCTCCATACTTTGCTGGATCGTTGTGCGTCGACTGAATGGCCATGAGGGTACTGGGTGGTATTGAGGCATACATCTCAGGGACCTCGCCGTCGTTTCCGCTTAAGAATCTGAGCCTTGCAGTCATAATCAGGTAATCAACAACACCAGCACCTGTCACGACCATTGCTTTTTTGGAAAGGTAAATTTCCTGGTAAGTCCAAACTCGTGTCATCCACTTCCCGCACGCCAAGCATATAGCCACATCGACAGGATCAGTAGACTGCAACTGCATGACAAGTGCATCGAAAATGATGATAGACGTGGCGCGCTTGTAAATCTTGTCAAGATTGTTGATAATTGCAATCTTCAACTCCTCCTCCTGCAGCGTCAATGCCCTGCTCGATCCCGGTATAGCCAATGCATCCAACCATATCCACTCAGCGCCGATCGACTCGATTCTCTTGATGATTTCCTGGACATTTGCTAGCGGCATTCCTCGATTGTCCGGGTCGGCTTGAATCCCTTCTTCCCACACGTGGGATATCGCAAAATAACCATCTTCACGTAGAGACCAGTGTCCAGCTGCATTTATACATAGCGCCAATCCCTTCTCTGCTGACTCTTCCATCAGCTTTGAAGGAGGCTTGACCCATATCACTTTTTCGGTATTCTGACTTGATAGATAGCCGACAAACTGAGAAATCCATGTCGTCGTCGTCGACTTAAACTCGAAGGTTTTAAGGTTTGGGCCGTGCCGACGCAACCCCGTCAAAGCCCGAAGTTCATCTGGGCTGAAATTCCGCAACTCTACCTGAGCTCTTGCTCGCGCTATTGTCGGCGGAATGCCGTATTTGAGTAGTGTTTCTTGGATTCTCCGTTGTGCCGGATTGTTAAGAAGCTCGGTGCTGCCAGAGTGAGTTATCATGCCGGTCTGGTAACTATATTCGTGAAATATAAATAAATAAATAAAGAGCCGTAGACGAATGATGCATACTTATTTTGGGGTTTACTGCTACCAAGAACATGCTTTTGATCATTGGGGATGTTATTTTCTTATACCTGCTACGAATTATCCACCTGGCATGGTCGCTGGGTCTAGAATTCGCATTTTCGTTAATCGGAGTTCAAGATAAACTTTTCTGTTGTGTTCGTTCGTATGATCGTGGCAAACCCCAATATGGATCTCTGAAAAGCGAATCAATATGCTCCCTCCGCCTACAGGTTGTATCACTCTGGTGTTCGGAGTCCTAGTCATGACCCCGATCTTTACAGCGCGAACGTTCGGGTAACTTTACCTCGGCAACAATCCAGCTTTGGGTGTAACGACCGAAAACATCCTTGCTGGATGGTCTATAAGACCTAACTGATCCCGAATACATAATATAGGTTAAGTTGGACAATGACCAAGTGATTCTCAACAGGGGAGGTCCAAGTACTCTGTTGTTGGAATACCCCGCGAAGCGACTCCGACTCCGCGGGTCTTCGTCGCGATTGACTGATCTTTGAAAGAACGAGTCCCTAAAGGAATAAAGAAGATATTGAGCTCCAAATCAGTGACAACTCGATTAAATGGATCAGAAACAGATTTATCAAAACTAGTTATCTTCGATTTCTCTCAAAGGACGGCATACCAACATTCGCAGAATTCTGTGCGGTTGGCGCGGTACTCGGCCCTGGTCAACCTTGCAAGGGCAGAATTGCTCTCGACCAAACTAGGCCCAACCATGTGCAAATGCTCCAACGTCATGAAAATGGCAAGCGAGCTGCATTTTCATGCAATGCAACATACACAAGGGTGTTCGACGCACCTTGTATATTGCTTTTTCGTGCGTTAAAAATAGTATCGACCTCAAACGGTCAGCGTTTGAACAGATAAGGAGGGGTAAGAGGTTCTCTAGCGACGGCGCAGTGCATTGGTGTTGATTTTAGCCTGCTCGAGGTGGCTATGTCAAGACACCAAGTACAAGCGGCGCATAATGGTCCATTCTGCTTGCACGACTGCGCCTTATGTCAAGCGCTGGAAACAAGGCCGAACAGCATAAATTCCAAAGCCACACACCAGCACTAGTACGCGTGATGCATGAACAGAGTACCTAGCACTTTACTACCAATACGTCCTATACACTACCGGATATGTATATTAAACGGTCACATTCCCTTCCGTATGGATACATTGCTCAGCACAAGCCGACTGATGATCCCCGAGATGGATAGCCTTAACATGATACCAACAGAGACTCTCAATCTACTGTCCTTGGCTAATGGACATGCTGATTGCCCCGGGAAGTCCTTCTTTCCCAAGGCTTTCCGGAAATGGACTACAAAAAAGTCATATAAGCGGGCCTCCAAACGACATCGATTAAGAGCTGGGAAACCCTCGCCAAGTCCCAATAGCAAAAGGCTACAAAAATGGCAATCCATGTACCCCAAAGGCAAAAGAAGAACCTCAGCTGGGAGTGCTATGAGCATGCGATCATCATTGTCAGATCAGTCCGCAAATGCATCTTCAAACTACCATAAAGAAGCTGCACGTATTGCTACTAAGAATTATCTTACACCATCACCAGAAACACCTCATGTTGCGACCGAAGGCAGTAACACTGATGTCCATGATGACTCCTTGATACCTTCCCCGATTCTCAACTCCCCATCGTATGGACGACAGCTTAAACGAAGAAGCGATGCCTCATCCAGAAAGCAACGCGCTTCGGTTTCTATGAGCGACCTTCTATCTTATCCAGATTCGCTTCAAAAAAGACAAACAGACTCCTCTGAGAATGAACATAAAGCGACCTCCGTTCGTCATTCTATTTCATATCCACAATTACCCGAGGAAAATCCATCTCAGGTGTATTTTATGCCAGAAAACCGGGATAAACTCATCGATAGTAGGATTGATTGTGAACTGATCAAGAGACTACTCGCCGGTCCTAAGGGCCAAAAATACAACAAAGGCCTGGGCGAAGTATACACAATGAAGCACAAAGAGTACAACCATTACGTGAAGATTGGTTGGACAAGTGGTTCTGTACAAGCACGAGAGAAGAGTATCAGCCCACGCAGTATATACGGAATAGTACGCAATGTGGACGATCCGACCCCCGGTGCTCAGGGCCGCTTTGTCAATTCTCATCTTGCCGAGCAGATTATCCACCAAGAGTTGTACAACCACAGGTACCGAATGAAGCCAGCGGACCAGACCGAGTGGTTTGAGATAGATCTGACGGAAGCGCAAAAGGTCGTTAATAAATGGCGACAGTGGTTTATGCAGTGGGAGCCCTATGACCAGGATGGACAACTCAATAACTTTTGGAAAGCGCGACTCCGGCACATAGAGACTTGCGACCGTTATAACGAAGCCAAACACAAAACCTTACATGATCGGTGGACAAAGGTCTTGAATCCGACCTATTTGGACCAAGTCAAATATAGAGCTACGGTCGGATTGGCCTTTGGTCGAAGATGCTGGAGATGGTCACAAGAACACTGGTATTTCCCGGTTCTTGGTCTTCTCATCCTTCTTTGTCTTATACGAGATCTAATATCAGCTCTCATCTTCATTCTGACATTGGCTATAATCTGGCCTGAGACGTCGAAAAATGCATCGACTGACAAAAAATGACGGCAATAAAGACCAAGGACCACGGCTACATGGAGCGATTTCATTTTAGCGTGACTAGTAGATTCCTTTGCCCTACGAGATCAATCGCTGCTTGTCTTGGTGTTTAAGTATACCCAGATTTTGATGCCTGCAAATTTTGCGGGATGACATCAGCCGGATTACTCCCCACACACTGACAGACTCGCGCGCACCTCCGCCGAACACGCAACAACTGGTGAATTTTGGGGGACATCTTCTGGCAGCACTGAAACATTGTGCCGACATGGGTAAAAATTTTCTCATCACGGGCGCTGCTAGAGGCATCGGTCGCGGGCTGTCACGGCTCTTACTAGAACGGGGCCATCGCGTCTTCCTCGTCGACAACAATCGCGTCGAGCTAGAACACACAATCCAACAACTTTCTCGATCATGCCCAGAGGGCAGCTATTCCCAGGCTCATTGCGACCTGTGTGCTCCCTCCGATATTCAATCTACCATACAAAAAGCAGAGCAATTCTTCAGCGGCAGGCTTGACGTGCTAATAAATAACGCCGCGTATACCGCCGGGGTCGGAAGCGCACCCTTTGCTCAGCTCAGTCTCGATACATGGACCAAAAGCTTACAAACCAACTTAACAGGTCCAATGTTAATGAGCCAGGAATGCCTTCCCATGTTGAGAAAATCTTCCGGTCGCCAGCGCGGAGACAGCATCATTCATATGTCTTCAACACGTGCGCATCAGTCTGAGCCGCACTCTGAAAGCTATGCAGCGACCAAGGCCGGACTGATAGGGTTGACGCATTCAATGGCTGCCAGTTTGGCGTCAGACGGCATCGCTGTCAATGCAATTCTTCCCGGGTGGATCAATGTGGCCAATGAGTGTAAAGAGGCTGACGGGAGTGGCATGAAATGGGAAGATGGTTTATCGCAAGATGATCACCGATGGCACTTCTCGGGACGGGTTGGTCGAGTCGAGGATATATTACGCGCGGTTGAATATCTGGCAGAGGCTGAATTCGTCACTGGGACAGAAATGGTGGTAGATGGGGGTGTTACCAGGAAGATGGTATACCCTGAGGAATAGAGCTTTTGATGTGTTTCTAAATTTGTTCAATCAGATGGCACTTTGGAACTTCATCAAGTAGATTTATTTTGCTCGTAGGCAGTGATCTAAAAATGATTACAACCGAATGTTGTGAGACACTATTAAAGGAGCTATTTGCATCTCAATTTGAATGTAGGCTTTCAAGGCAACCCTCGCCATAATACCAGGATGACAGCATATCAACTGTGGAATGAATGCCAATGCACGAAGATGATTGCTTCCATGAGATTTGTCTATTGCAGCTGAAGCTATTTTGAAACAAGAGAATAAATGATCCCTCTTTGGCCTTTTTGGAACCCTCCATCGCGTTTCGAGAAAATGGAGCATTAAAAAATATCATTTAGATCTACAGTAGAAGGAAACAGAAAAACCAATAATTGCCTTGCCTTTATGCCCTTTTCTTCCGCCATCCTATAAATCCAGAGAAAAGGCCTCCCGCTCCAGCCACAGCTGTGGCAACACGCATCAAATCTTTAAAACTTGAGGCATATACCTGTGCAACCGTAGGAAGATAACCGTGAATATTCAAGCGGGTTTGAAAAGCTGACTCGGCGCCTGCAATTGCAAGGCAAAAACCAGATGTTCGAATGAAATTAGCAACCAAGGATGCATCGCGATATAAGTGCGCCGATAGTTTTGGATCACATAAGTCTCGGAGAGCTGCATGGGTAGCAGATATTGTTAAACCATGAGCTAAGCCGGTGACTAGAATAACAATTATGGAGACCCCCCTTTTTACCTCAGTATTGAAAAGAGTAAAGCAGGCAGACGATACGATGATCAAAGCCCAACCAATCCAAAGAGTCCAGCGAAAATGAAGTCTTTTTGCGGGTATGAATTGTATGAGTTCAAGACTGCCGGCAGACAAGAATAGAGCTATCATCATTGGAAGTAGCAGAGCGCCAGTGGACGTAAGCGACAAATAGTGAACCTTTCGGAAATAAACTGGGATGAAGAAAATCTGTACCGCCATCTGATCATCGCTTGTTAGAAAAGTGGAATAAAAGCGATAACACCATAGGATCGTAGACTTACCAAAAGACTCTGAATGAATGCACAAAGATATGTAACAGGGGATATTTTCAAGATGTAAAAAGGTAAAAACGGTCTTGCAGCCCCTGATCTTTCGTACATCATTGTAACAATGATTCCCACTGTCCCGGCAATAAGAGGCAGTAACGCCCCTAACTTCAATTCTTTCTGGAGAATTGAGGCTCGTGTAAGTCCAAGCAGCAGTATGGCCATACTGCCAGAGAAAATTGTTATGCCCGTCCAGTCCGCTTTCATTATCCTTCGCTTTGGCTCGAGTTGCTCGTCAATCGGTCGAACGGCAAATGGCGTTGAACCCAGTAAAACGAAGCAAAAAGGCGCCGAGATGTAGAATATCCAGCGCCAGTCCACTTGTTTCTGTAGAAAGGTGCCGCCTAGAACAAGTCCCAAAATGGCACCAATTGCACTAGTGCAAAGTATGATGCAATTATAGATTGACCTCTGTCTGCTAGAGCTTATTTCATTTAATATCAAATGTTGAACTGATAACATGGCTGAAGATCCGGCTCCTTGGATACATCGGCCGGCTAGGAGCACTGGAAAGATCGCCGGTGCCGCGGAGAGAAGGATTACGCCCGCGGAGAAGATTATTATCCCTGCAATGAGCACCTTTCGCCGACCTATTACCCCAATGATAGAGACATGAAGCCTTTTAAATGCAGCGTAGGCTAAAAAGTAGGCTGTAATGGGCCAAGTTTCGTCTTGTATTTGGATGTCATATTTCTGGTAGATAATCTACGAAAGTCAGTCAACAAAGAAAAATATCACCAAATTATAAGAAGCAATCCTGCACCTAAAGACGCAGAAAAGAAAATACACGCCAAAAAAGACAGTATTACGAAGTTCTATACTTACCGGCAAAATTGGGATTAGTATCAACGCATCCAAGGAAATCATCATAGCCATAATGGAGAAACATGCTACCATGCACCATTCGCTTGAGGATGAAGTCAGTGGCAGCTGAATACTTTCAGCCACTTCAACATCGGGTTGAAGTTCAACGTTACTACCATGATTATTGTCATCAATGTTCAGTGTGCTCTGCGAAGTCACCGGAGTTGAAATGGCCGTTGGTTCTTTGAGAATGCCTTGAGAGACAGGATCATCTGCCATCCCCTTCGTTCGTGCCGGCTCTTGTCGAGAAGCCATGATTTATTACCTTTTGGAAATTGCATGCATCCCTGGAAATTTGTTTTCACGCGACTTGAGGAGAACATCCGAGGCGTGTTTGTGCAAGGTGGTGGATTTTGTCCAAGAGGGTTGCTATAAATGTCAATGTTTGGTTTTGACATTTGCCAAGTAAAGGTGGAATGCTGGTGGAATGATGTTATCGACCAATTGAGCAATGTTATCTAGGATAAAAAATGTGTACTTTACTCCGGTCTGAAATTATTGGCGATGTTCACAAAGTTGCGGGTCACTGGAATGCAGGCCCGCAACGCCGACCGTCGTTGACTACAGACGCGAGGTGAGCCTATGTTCTCGATGTGCATGTAGCAATCTTCTTGAAATAATTTGGGTCTTTCTTTTTATAGGATAAGCGGGGGAACATTCACATTCAATCCTACCATAACGACGAACGTTAAACGGATTAAAATGGTCATAGTGGTATGGCTTTGATATCTGCTCGCAGCGACTTTTACCAGCTCGATACGGAGGATACGCAATCTCAGAAACAACCTGAGACAGAAATTCAGCCCTGGATATGCCGATAAAACGGCGTATAGTAACGGCGGCTGCATTCCTTTTTTGCACTAGCATGGACGACAGTGTCTATAATTGACATGGGAATCCCAACACAAAGACCTCTTATGCAACCATAGCGGTCAGAAACCCAGTATTGAAATGAAAGCAAGAATTTCGTTTTAGACAAATAGATTGAGTTAACGAAGTCAGGTCAGGTTCTCACGGAAAAAGTCATAAAGGAGGGCGATGGCTGGTAACCTCTTTTCAATCTTTCTTATCCTTTTCTATGCAATTTGAGAGCAGTGAATTATGGTAGGGTTCCCGTATTTAATAGATAAACACTCGTTTAGTATTCTTGGGAGGTAGCATCCACAGAAGTACGCCGTTGGGTTACATTTTTCGTATCGCTGGATCCGACATTGCATTAATTCGTCTTCGATGTTCCTATGAACCTCGTTCGGGGGAATTTGAACGTCTTTTCGACGCAAGTTCCACTAAATACCCAACAAACGAGAAGGCTCGGCAAGCTGAAACATTGCGGGGTTTTCCCATCATCATTGTGGATATGGATCTGGACAGAACGCTATTATTCCTGAAATCATAGATCAAGCGACTGCGGACTTGGCTGATTGTGGCAGCAACAATAACCCTTCTTCGCCATCATTTTTGGAACAAATATTACTCGTCCAAAGCGAAATCTACCATTTGACTTGCCCAGCTGATGAAATCTGCGCGGAACAGTAGGGTAAGATGGCCCTTTTGACACCGAAGCACCACTGTTTGAATTTGGTACGGTTTCACTTTATAGTTTCATAACTCAGTAGAGTTTGAACATTTTACTGGGCATACTCACACCTAGCCATACGGAGAAAGACAAGCTACAATCTACAAACGGGACAGTAACTGCTATATTACCTTGTGATCTCGATGGATATATATGTAGTATATTCTATTTTTATTTATTGTTCATCTATAATTTTTGTCATATCTAACATAAGCATAATCGTAAACATTTTACCCTTCGCCGGTCATAGCAAGTGGTATCACAATCAAAAACAGCACACTCGCAAAGAGAGAAAGTGCAAACACCACTCTACTCGGCAGAAGAAGCGCCCAGGTTCAATGTCATCTGGACAGTGTCGGGGCAACCATGAGTGGCCTGGTCATCGGTAGGGAAGAGATAAGCATCAGCGCAAGCGGTGTCGCCAGGCTTGCAGGTAGCAGAAGGGCAGTTGCTAGAGTCGTTCGAGGTAACAGCAAAGCCGGCAGTAGTGAAGGTGGAGTTGCTGCCCATATTGATGCAAGAAAGATCCCAGTAGATAGTGGGTTCCTCCAATGTGTATTCGTATTGCAAGACCTCAGATTGGTCAGGGGTAGTGGACATCTTGATAGAGATACCGCCACCATCGGGGTTGAGGCGCCAGTCCTCAGAGTAACCTTGTCCACCGGACGTCAAGGTGACCATTTCGCTGTCGGCAGATTCGCTGACAGACCAGAGGTAGATAGTTTGGCCCATGTTATTGACAATGCTGACACCACCACCCGTGCCGGCGGAGGTGCTGTTGGAGTCGCGGGTCTCAATGGCAGTGGGAAGAGCAGAGACCAGAGCGCCAAGAGAGGCGAAGGCAGCAAGTGTGTTTGTGAAAATCATTTTGAAAGAGACTTTTTGTTTTGAATGAATGTAATGCTTTTTGACTCTTGTGAAAGAGAGATGTAAAAGTTGGTCTGATTGATGAAAGAGTGTGTTGACCAAATGAACGAATGTGAAAGTGAAAGAATGAACACTCTTTAAGAAGAGCTTCCTTTTGTGAAGTTGAGGTGCAATAAGAAAGAAAGAGAGAAACAAACAAGCGAACACATGGCGCCCTTATATAACCACGACTTGGTCGACCGACGAGAAGCCGACGAGCGAAAAGAAAAAATTTACTCGCCAGCAATTAGCCAGAAATATCCCTCAATGAGGCAACACCGTATTTTGTTTGGTCCTGTTCCTGTGCCTGATCCAGAACGACCCATATGTCGGCGCAAAGACGAGAGAAGGGTCCATGGCTCATGGTTCTCGACCGGTCGGTGGACGGGGCGCTGATTAGCTGCGGGCTGTTGTGTTGGCATGAGCGGCAAATCATGATTCTTGCCCTGACTGCCCGAACCATGGTGTGAGAACAGGTACGTCGCAACACAGGAAAAAAGCAGTGCAAGAACGATGGTGGTTCTGGAAGGCCGAAGAAGGATCCACTGTGGAGCAGCACTGGCGCCGGCTCCGCAAATAAGGTTAAAATAAAGTGCGGAGTCGAGGCCTGCGGTTGGCCAGTCAGCGCTGCGTCCCGCCGCTCAAGCAATCAAAATCGATCTTGCCCCCGTGGATCTGTGGGGCATCTCACGTGGGTTGACGAAATCCGTGGCGATAAGCAAGAAAAACTCTTGTGATTTGCATGGGGTTGTTTGCCTTGGAGGGGCAATTATCGTGGGCGATCAAACACTGGCCCAACTAAAACTCTGCGTACTCGGTCTAGAACCTTGGGGGGAGGAGAGAATGGAAGCGGGAGAAATGGCAGACCACGAGCACTGGACAAATCGTAATCAAACTGGTTATTTACCAGCTTTGAAAGACCCAAATATAATTTTCTTTCATTTTCATTCCTTTTTTTTTCTTCTCTCTTTAGAAAAATGTGACGAAAAAATTGATAATAGTTATGTACACGAAATTGCCATGCTATTGCATTCTTTGACCTCCCGCTTTGTTTGGTGCCGATTCGGGCCCACCCACATTTAGTTATAAGTGAAAAGCGTGATTCCATCATTATATGGACCGATGTTGTCTGAATACAGCGCCTCGCTTGTACCATCCACATCTATCATGTTAGTAGTACCCACAGTGTTGAGCGCGTATACTCTCAATCCTGTTACCGAGCCCTCCACTCGGAAGATCTCGCTCTGGCAGGCTTCTCCGTTTCCAGCGTCGGAACATGTTGTACTGTAGTCATTGAAGAAACTGTAGAGACCTGCACCGTAGATAAAAACAGAGTCGCTGTTGTACACGTACAACCCTAGAGCGTCACAGTTGCCTGACAAACAGGTGCTGTAGTCGGGGTCATTCCAGGTTCCATTGTAGGCATAAGGGCCAGAAATAGCATTTGGGTCTGGTTGATAATAAGGAGTTTCGGTCTGAATAAACCCTGCTACAACATTTGTCGCGCCCGCGAATTCGTACTGGTAGAGCGAATGGTGTTCAACAGCAGTGCCATACCTTAATAATCATGTATTAGTTCAAACCGGTACAGAAGGGGATTGGACAACAGTCTCCACAAAAAAGGTCGCCCATCTGAATTAACTGGATCACTCACATGATGATATTGGTCCCCTCAACCAAAGCTCCGCGGCCTGTGTATATTGAGATTTGAGTGTTGGCGGCGTTATCAATATCATGATCGGCGGTCCAGAACCAGTTGTTCTCCAGGTACACGTTACTTGCAGAACTCGTAATATGCAGAGACATAAACGCCGCCTCGCAATTAGCAGAAACCGCCGCTGTTGTGGGGCAGTTGGCTACCTGCAAATCAGAGCCATCGAAGCCCCCAATGCGAGTGTGAACGTCCCACAGACCCGAGCCTTGTTCTCCATCAAGATTGTACTCGATTAAGACGGCACCTGCTGCACCGCCCTGGGTACTAACGATGATATCGGACACCTCAATTGACCCTGTGTCCCCGCTCTTGCCCACCTGCACAACAGGGTAAGGCGCCTCTTTGTTGGAGAACTTGCTGCCACTGCCCATGATACTAGGATAGGACTCGCCAACGACGATCGATCCGGGTGGGATATAAATCGTGTCGGTAACAAGATAGATGCCATAGTCAAAAAATGCAATGCGGCCTGAAGCTGCTGCCGAAGTAAGTGCCGCTTGAATCGCAGCAGTGTCGTCCGTGGTGCCATCGCCAGTTGCTCCAGAGCTGCGCATGCTTACTACACTGCTGGTAGCATAGTTCTGGAACTGAGGCTTGCTCTTAGTGAAATATCTGGTTGAACCGCTTTCCAAAAGACCCGCGGGACGTGATGGTGCTGCGTAGGTGCCATCCAATGTAGTAGGCCCTGTCGGAGTGTACTCGTGGCCTTGTCCGAATCCGGAGATGGTGGTGCTTCCACCAGTCAGGTAAACGCCATTTGGGCCTTGAACTGCGGTCGGAACATTATCCAACACCACGTTTTCGATTATCAGATTACCTGCTCCAGCGGGAGAGGAGCTCGTAGTCCAGGCAGTGTTAATAAATGTATCACAATTAGTGATAGTACTGTCAATTACTACCACTGATCCATCAGCGATATCTGTTGAGCCCCCAATTGAAATGTCCAGGGCAGTGGTGCAGCTGTCGATGTTAAGACCAGACCAAGTCCAACCCCAATCCCATATTTGGCTAATGGCAGTCACGGCATTTGACACTGTCACATTGCGCATAGTGAACTGCTGGTTTCCGACATTAAGACCATACAAGCCCCCAGTGACAGTTACGTCAGTGAGAAAACCGCCAGAGCCTGGTGTTGTTAAATGAGTTATCAGCACACTTTTTGATCAAATTAAACGGAAAATGCATTTTGCTCGACAAATTCAAAGAGCTCTTACCATTTTCAATGAAAATGCCCTGCGCCTGTGTGCCCGAATCCGCGTTGAGGCGAATTTCAACATTCTGTAAGCTAGTTGCTTGAGCAGTTGGCCAGTGGATACCAGTGGCCCCTGAGCTAGCTGGGATAGCGGTGAGATCCAAAATCAAATTTCGGACCTGACGGTAGAAAACATTGGTTGATGTCCAGCCCTGATTGCCGCTGCTTTGGTATTGATCGCCGTCAATCACACCAAGACCAGTGAAACCAGCAGTCGCTTTAATGACAGCAGGAGAATTTGGGTTTCCGATTAGCTGTGTAAAGTAGTAGTCAATGATCGACGTAGACACCAAGTAGGTTCCGGCAGGGAAGTAAACAATCGCCGGTGTAGTCGTAGATGTCTCGCCAGACGAGGGGCCGAATCGGCCACCGTCGCTAATCGCAGAGTTGATGGCCGCGGTGTCGTCAGTCATACCGTCACCTAATTAGACATTAGTGCGAGCTCTGATATCTAAATTATTTGAACTAATGAGCCATTCATTGCGCGCATCAACCCACCAGTGGCGCCATAGTCCATCACATTTCTAAAGACGACATAGCCGCTCTCAGCATAGGGTGCAACTCCTTGGTGAGTTATATCAGCCAACCAATAGGTTGGATCAGTGACAGCTGCTGCTTGTACCCCGTGTGATTCAGCAGTGGCTGTTGCAAGCGCTGCTGCTGCTGTCCCTGTCGGGCCATCATAATGCACATACTTGGAGTACCTGCTGAGAGCGGAGCTAACCACACTCTGTACTTCTGGAATCTGGAATTGCTCTGCAACCGCACCAGCAAGGAGAATTCCGGTTGTAATCAAGCCCAGGAAAGACATATCTCTGATTGTTTCTCTTTTTCGTTATATTTTGGGTACTTTTGTGCCTGGCCAAAACTATAATGATCGATTAGAAACAAACACTGAGACTGAGATGTCTTCGAACGTGGCATTCAAGGGTAGTAGGTGCTCGATACCCGCAATCCCTTCACAATATTAGCCTCCGGAGAAGGATCCAAGCTCATCTTTAATACTCACACGACCAGCGGTCATTTTGTGCTACTTTGCTTCTAGGACATGATTCCAAGTTCTGTCACCAGATCCAAAGTGGAGATGCATGGGTGACATCGCGGTTTGAGAAAGCAGCAACCACAGTTGAATAATACGATCCACCATCATCTCCGTCAATAATGCGCTAGTATTAATTCAAATCTACTTTCTTGCGTGTATTTTCTTTACTCTTGCTGCAAAATGAACAAGGCCGCCTTTGCTTGTAGGTACTTCATTAGGTTTAGCGGCAGACACTGTGGCGCCAGTTCTCCAAATTGCAAAATTCATGACACTTTTACGCGGAGTAGTTGACCAACGAGCTTAAGCCGATGTCTGAAAGCGAGTCTTTTCACATCGGCCAGTGACGCTTCGCAGGTATCCTTCTTGGATGCATACATGAGAAATGCTCCGTCTAGTGTCACATCGAGATCATGCAGAAAAATCGGTTCCTGGTACTAAGAAGCATGTCCATCCATAACTAGCGTCGCAAACTATAAAATCATGAAATAGACTACATTATGTAGGTTCGCTCTGATAGGGCAGTTGTAGGCGGGATCATCAAGCCACGGTCCAAGCACTGTAGGCAGTCCATGGCATCATTGGGCATCTGACTAGTGTCAGCCTCTCATTTTTCCTCCCAAATCTTGAATCCCCGCACATATCCCCGTGTAACATGCTAAATATGCAGATGACCAGGTTGCGTTTTATATGGCATATCCGGCTATTTGCCGTCTTCGCAATCGTGTTTGAGCAATGTAGATTTGGGGGAGATGTGCTCAAATATCCGCTATTTGAGCGCCACCGCCAAGGCGATGCTTAACGGAGGACACGCTACTCATTAGTGTTGTAGTATTCTGAATTCTCATACTAATGGCATGTCTAAGTACTAAACTTCGAATCGCCTGACGGATTCAACAGATTAAAACTGGGGTTACTTGGCAAACATCTCGCAAAGCGACTTGGCAAAGCCACCGACGAAATAGCGAAGCCCTGCTGGTAGCCAAAACTATACCATTCGCTAAATGGCTTTGAACATGCAGATGCTTAAGTGCCGAAATTTAAGAGGTAGATCTTCGGGGGTAGCATTTTGATGTATCCTTATTCGGTAGCATGTTTTCTGCGTCTTTGAGTGATTCAACTTACTGTTGCAGTCACCTTCCCCTGAGTTCTATATCGTCCCATATTATTTAATCATATCATCATCCGATAACTCCAAATAACAAAAACCTAAGTCGCACTTCTTGCGCATGCAACTAAGTCGGACTGAATAGCAAATTCATTTATCATAAGATATATATTGTCGGTGAACGTAAGTAGTTCAGAGGAAATAATCAGGGTCTCACCAAACGTGATGGTCCCCGTTCTCGGGTTCCCCTTTCTTTGAGGCGCATCCCCGCAACACGGCCCATGACATCTTCGAAGAGCATGACCCATTACTAGGGTCCAAAAAGCTTTTATTTTCTTCATGCCTAAATAGTCAACCAGTGTCATTAAACTTACTGCTCAGTATTAGTGTTCGCAGTGTTCGCCTCTGTGGCAATAATGCCTAGATCACCTTTTGTATTATTAGCAGAACCATACATAGATGTTATCCCGCAGATGTATGCATATGTACAAACTCAAGCGTGATTCGTTTCTTGAGGCCTTCATATCACCACTCTATCTACGTTGCTAACGATTTAGCAATGTTGTTCATGTATTACATATGATTGAGACAATAGATCATTCCGCCGGCTTCACGTTCCGTCGCCACTGATGACATTAATCAAGCAGTGCACCCAGGTATGACTCAATTTAAGACTTGGTGATCACTTTTTTAAGAGAATGTATCCATATGCCGTTGAGTAGTTATATGAATGAACACCCGACTTATGAAAACGCAATGCTGCATACGACCTACATTTGACTGGGAAAGAAATAGCCGTGCTGTTTGTACCAAATCTCTTGCAAATCTTGAAAGCAGTAATAGAAACCTCGGATAGGATATTTCGAAGCATTATGACGGAAACACAACAGTATGATCTCGTTCCATTGATCAATTAGATGAGGAAAGCTTACCTAATATTTCAACTCCAGGAGGCCGGTTTCCACACCAGTTTCGACGCCGCAATATAAGCCTCATCCAACAGATACCATGAAAGCAGCCTTATGGATGGGTACTCGGAAAATTGAAATCAACGAGGTTGCTAAACCGGCCATCACCGAGCCGGCCGATGCTATCATTCACATTACCCATACTACAATTTGCGGTTCGGACCTGTACCTATACGAGGGCGAGCTCGATCGGTCAATGAGGAAAGGAGCGATTATGGGACATGAAGCTATTGGCTTCGTTGAAGAAATCGGCAGTGCTGTGACTCGATTGCAGGTGGGCGACCGTGTGATTATCCTACCTATCATCGCTTGCGGCAAATGCAGGTATTGTGAAAAGGAACAGTACTCGCTTTGCGATGCCACCAACTCGTCCAAAGAGATGGAATCCAATTACGGATGTCGGATATCGGGTATTCTCGGTTCTTCTAACCTGATGGGTAGCTATTCTGGCGACCAGGCAGAGTATTGTCGCGTCCCTAATGCAGATCTATCCTGTATCAAAACATCAAACGACATTGCACCAAAGAAACTCCTAGGTTTAGTAGATGCCACTACTGCGGCATGGCATGGATGCGAGATAGCTGAGGTGGGAAAAGGAGATATTGTCGGTGTTTGGGGCTGTGGACCCGTTGGTCTATCTATTCAGCGGCTTGCGAAGTTGCGTGGTGCCAGCAAAGTATTCGCAGTTGACAAAGACCAAACTCGATTACATATTGCAAAAAGCTTTGGCATGGTTCCTGTCGATGTTGTCGCACATCCTAATGTATCCGACTACATCTTGTCTATGCAACCCCATGGGCTCGACTGTGGTATTGAAGCCAGTGGATTTCGCAGTACAAACACAAGTAAACATGCAGCTATGCGGTACATGAAAGCCGAATCAGACAGCGGTGACACCATTCATGCGGTACTCAAGTCTACCCGGAAGGGCGGCAACATTGCCCTCATTGGTGACTTCTTTTGGGGTACCAATGACTTTCCCATCGGTATGTTAATGGAGAAAGGTATTACTGTCAGGGGAGGACAGCACTTTTCGCGAAAGGTACGGAATCATGTTTATCACTGGGGATTATGGGTTATCCGGCATACATGTCACTGGACTAACATCCGGGTCTGTTTCAAGTACTATCCACACCTGCTCAACTTGGTGGTTGAGGGTAAATATGACCCTTCGTGGATGTTCACATACGACGGTAAGAGTTTTTCAGCCTTACAAGGCTGTTGTAAGTCGCTAATCACTGAAATATCCATTGATCAGATGAATTTGAGAATATCAGCGAGGATTACCGATTGCTTTCTCGGCACGAAATTCCCGGTGGACTCAAAGTATGTCTTACGACTGAGTACGGGCGACAATTATATAATAAATAGCTCTCGCATATTAACTGAGACAACCTAATTGATGAGAAATACGGATGCCTTGCCGTTTTGTATTTACCATCTCGTGGTCCTGGGCGCTGCATAGAGCTGATCTCACCGGGCGCCGATACGACGATGCAGGAACTTTGTTTGATATATATTGCTAAGAAAGTACTGTCTATATATTTTGCCCTTCAGCAGCTAATCCAAGCGCAATGAATCATAATAGACGCCGACGCTACGACTAGATAGTAGGGTTGGGTTTAGGGTTAGCTTTCGGTATACGGAGCGTCGCATCCCCGATTACCCCCTTTCGTACTAGCGCTGATAGGATAGGTTCGGGCCCGTCGACATAAGTGCGCCCCGAACCACCGAAGCTGAAAATAGTCGCGATTTGGGGGCTGGAAGCAGCAAGTGGGTACACTAATAAAGATGGCGATAGGTAAACGCTCTTTCTGTCGTACTCGACTGCAAAAGCTGCCTACTAGCTGGTGGCCGAGCCACAATGTTGTCGAGATCGCACACTATGCGCCGTCAACTCACCCCAAAATCACTATATAAATACTGGCGCCCGCTGCACAATTCTCCCAATCCCCAAACTAGAATACCACACACGCGCCCTTTACAGCGTTCTCACAGCTTTAATCCATCTTCCTCCTCACCGACCTCTTTGTCAACTTCACACAACATGAGCAGCATCTCTACGACTACCGACAACAATACGATCCTGATTGCAGGAGCTGGTCTGGGCGGTCTTTGCCTTGCCCAGGCGTTGAAGAAACACTCCATCCCGTTTATGATATTTGAGAGAGACTTCAAGCAAGACTTTCGGGCGCAAGGCTTTCGCCTTCGCGTATCCGAAGATGGCATTCTGGCCCTGCAATATGCACTGACTCCAGAGATGTGGAGTTTGTTTGATAGGACATCCGCAGAACTCTTTGGTCCCGGGCTCGGTGCACGTCTCAATGCGCTCACAGCTGAGCCCCTGCCAGGAGCTGGCGGTCCGCCACCCGGTGCGCATGGGAGTCTCAAGCCGTTCACGGTTGATCGCACGACAATGCGCGAGGTGCTGCTCACCAATCTCGACAAGGAGTTGCACTTTGGGAAACATGCCACTCATTACAAATCCACTACCGACGGCGTCACCGTCTATTTTGCTGACGGTACTTCAGAGACTGGGGCCCTCCTTGTCGGTGCCGATGGAGTGAAATCTTCAATCCGCAAGCAGCTTCTGCCGGATTACCCCTTCCTCGATGCAGGGTCAAGAATCATTTATGGCAAGACGCCTATCACGCCTGATGTTGAAGCCGGTCTTCCAAGCGAGCTACTTAAGGGAATGTCTTTTCTATCCGAGGACGACACCCATGGCGTGCCGAAAACAATGCTGCTTGAGACGATCCGTTTTCCCCAGGGCCCAGTGGTCGAGCACATTAGTCTACCGAGAGATTATATTTATTGGGTTCTGTTAGTGCGCCGAGACCATCTTACCATTCCTGACACGGAACTCCTCAGTTTGAAGAATGAGCAATCATCCGAACTTGCCATCTCGCTGACGGAGAATTGGCATCCGGGAATCAGAACGTTGGTCTTGCAGCAGGATAGATCACAAACGGCAACACTGAGAGTGCACTCAGTTGACCCTGCCATTCCGGATTGGCAGGCTTCGACCCGAGTCACTTTGCTTGGTGACGCCATACATGCAATGCCTCCTACCGGAGCAATGGGCGTGAATACGGCATTGCGGGACGCGTCGGATCTTGCGCAGAAGATTGTCGGTGCTCGTGATAGCCAGAAGAGTCTTGATGAGTTAGTCAGAGAGTATGAGCAAAGCCTACGGGAATTCGCACGCAAGCCACTTGCATTTAGTTGGCAGGCCGGTAGCAAGGCATTCGGTCTAAAGCCGGTTGAGCAGTGTGAAAGGCTCTATTTTTAGTCCATGCATTTTTATTTGTTTCAATGTAATATATACCATTTCCAGTGTCCAAGGCCGAGGGATAATTTGCGCCACATCTGTTTCGTTGATAAATAAATTAATTGTATGACATCGTTCCTCGACAGTAACACTGATTTGTTTCTTTGGTTCCATGATTTCATCCTCCCTCTGATCGTAAAATATGGAGCTCCGCCGGAAGAGCATATTTGCATTTGTTGGTTCAAAGCTTGAGTAATTGGTTTGGCGTAATTGGCGTCTGTTCTTTCCGAATTTTTCCTATCATTTCTCTTCAGGATAATTAGGCACTGCAGTAAGCAGTCTAGTTGTTGATGTTTAGCATGTCGCCGCCTTCACGTCAGCAGGGCTGGCGGCATAACACCGGCAAAGGTCTCACCCGGCATCGCGCCATCACCACCACGAGCACAGTACGCGTACGACTTTCATGCTTATGGTACATCTCGGAGTCGGCACCTCTTGCTGTACGGAAATAGCATTCGGGATTTACCTGGTTTTATTAGGCCCACTTGCCGACTCTATCGATCGTGATTCCGAACGCATGGCCATAGCATGATGTCATCATTTACGTCCGACGAAAAAGCACATGTTATATATTCAGACAGTCCACGACCATGAAATCGTGCCTAGGACAAAGATTAACACATTCATACATATAATCTCCTTCGTCTATCTTTTTGTAGAGCTTCAATTTGTCACCTATATCCATTTGGCGGATAAAGATGGTTTACAACATTACCGAGAAAGAGGTTCAGCCCAGGGCTTGGAGCAATATCAATGGCTCCCAATCCGAGATCCTCGACCGATATGCCGTATCTGAAATCTGCAAGGGCTGGCCGCTTTACCGTGATGCTTCGGAATGGACGCACTACCGCAATCTGTTCACAGATGATGCGTATATCTTTACCAGTATGTTTACGGTAGACGTGAAGCTTCGTGACTCAAGGTTTCGATGCTAACAATTGCATGGAATAGCTTGGAGTGGCGGCGTAAATATCGACCAATTCATCGAGGTATCCAAAAAGGGGCGCGCCAATGGCGACTTCATCATGCATCGCGAATGCGGAACTCTAGTTGACCTCAACCAAAAGACCGGGCGAGCCGTTGGCAAAATGAAGACCACAATCACGCAGCGCTTCAATTGGGACGGCCTCGAGTTCGACATTGACTGTGATAACCGATTTATTTTCTTCTGCAAGAAGACTTCGCAGGGCGAATGGAAGGCTGTATATTACAAGGTCATCTATGAAAAGGACCGCGTGGTCCCCGTGGATGGAAAGAATGTACCCACATTCGAGGAGGAGGAACTCAACAAGTATCCCTATGGATACCGCCATTTGGGCGTAGCCCAGGCACGCCTAGGGCACAAGTGTCTTACTGATTTGCCCACGATGAATAACGCAGGTCTCACCAAGATGTATCAGGCCATGGATGCTTGGTTGGAGGGCTCGTCTATCGCCGAGCTCTTGGAGGTTCCGGATGGCGCACATCCGCAAGAGTAGTAGTGTAAGAAGCAGGATATACTTGTTATTTGTTGAAGATTATCTACGATTAGTTGAAAATTAACAGAGGTCTGCGTTGGACACATAATTCCAGTAATTCAAGTTATGCGAGTAGGGTTTATATAAGTTGATGCCTCAGGCAATTCAACACGTCCGGCGATCGGAAATATCGTCACCGCATCGAGGCAGGTGGGCCCGGTGTCGGCCGGGCTGGGTTCGTGGGGAAATTTGCTCGATCAGCCAGAAACTCACTGACTCACTGGCTCACTGACTCACCCATTGAACTCTTCTTCGGTGCCATTCCTCGCTTGAACAAATCCTCGCAACCGTTTCTCGTACGAGTCGAGTCGAGTTCAGTCTGCCTTTCCCCTCGGCGTCGTGCACCACGCACAATAAATTCTACAAAAAATGGCTGCCAAGTTCCCACCACCGCCGGTCAATACCATCGGTGAGCTGTGCTTGCTTTGCTTCACATTATTCTGTTCAAACTGTATCCATTGACCAATTTTGCTTTGCCACCAGATTGGAACAATGTCGGTTTCAAGGTCCGTGAAGGTATGTATGCTCTCGTGCAAAATGCCCGTCCATCCACATGCACCACACCATACATTCAACTGGCTAACATAACGCCAAATAGTCAACGGCCACATCGAATCGCACTTCAGCTACTCCAATGGTGGAACATGGTCCGAGCCCAAATTCGTCGCATCCCCTCATCTCCAAATACACGGCATGGCTCCCGCTCTAAACTACGGCCAACAGGCATACGAAGGAATGAAGGCTTTCCGGTCCCCGGAGAATAAGGCAATCACAATCTTTCGGCCAAACCGCAATGCTGTGCGTATGCAGCGCTCGGCAGACTTCGTTTCGATCCCTCGTGTCCCCGAGGACCATTTCTTGAAGTGTGTGAACTTGGCCGTGGCTGCGAACGCAGAGTATGTCCCGCCGCACGAGACCGGAGCGGCCATGTATATCCGCCCCTTGATTTTTGGCTCTAGCGCCCAGCTAGGACTGAACCCTCCTGACGAATACACATTTGTCGTGTTTGTGATGCCTACAGGTGTTTATCACGGTGTGCATGCAGTGGATGCCCTGATTCTGGAAGACTTTGACCGTTCCGCCCCTGAGGGAACTGGGTCGGCCAAAGTTGGCGGAAATTACGCGCCTGTTTTGCGTCACTCACAAAAAGCTCACTCCGAGAAGTTCGGCATTACTTTACACCTCGACAGCAAAACACGAAGCGAGATCGATGAGTTTTCGACTTCGGCCTTCATCGGAGTCCACAAAGGCCCCGACGGCGTGACGATTGTCGTCCCCGACAGCAAGAATGTCATCGACTCCGTTACCGCATCTTCAGTCTACGAACTTGCTTCCAGAGTTTACGGGTATAAAGTCGAACGACGACGGATTCCGTACGAAGAACTACCAAAGTTCCACGAGGTGTTTGCAGCGGGCACGGCCGCAGCATTGGTGCCTATCAAGTCGATAACCATGAGGTCAAGGAATGACAAATTCGAATACAACGTTGGAAGTGACGAGAGTGGCGGAGAGATTTGCGCACAGTTGTTGAAGCTTTTGAAGGGTATTCAGAACGGGGTTGAGGAAGATCGGTTTGGATGGAATCACGTCGTTACGCCACCACCAAAAGACCTCGTCGATGGTCAGGAGGAGACAAATGGAACTGATGTCCCATAATGTATGGAAGCAAAAAAAATTAAATTCTAGGGGATATCATGCACAAGAGAAGAATAAAAGTTCTCGTCCTTCATTATTATCTATGTATTCTGAATGAAATATGCTTGGGGAATTTTTCTAAAATGGAAGTCCTACGTCGAATCTGATCCGGTTAGTGAATTTACTCAAGTAGCTACATCTTCCTTCTCCATCAAAGCACGCGTACAGCTTTCGGTATCATGACAATGTTCACACTCAGGTGATCCTCTGTTCCAAGAATGGTTTGTAGCAACAATGTTGTCGCGCTAGTCTTCATCACTGCTCGTGTCATCTTCCGATTCACTGCTCAACGGATCTGCACCTCTATCTTCCGTGCCAAAGAGTTCCCGGTCAATACGACGAATGTGGCGAATCGATGGCATATTCTTACTAACGCTTTTCTTCTCATTCGCTTTGTCTGCCGAAATCTTTGACGCTTTCTTCCTGACTCTCTCAGTCGTTTTAGGAGGGAGTGCGTCACGTGGGCAGACTGTAGAGGCCTGGCTTGATGGAGTCCGGCGAGCAGAAGAAGTCAGCGTAGGAGAACCAGCAGCCAGCTTCGATGTGTTTTTAGATGCAGTTGAATTTCCCTTCCTAGAGTCGGCTTTCGAGGAAAATGCGGAATGTTTCTCGCGGGTTTTGTCAGTAGCACGGTCGATCACTGTAGCTTTCTGCTTTTTGTTGCCTTTTTTGGTTTTTGTGGGAGGCGTTTTTCGTTTCAAGTTTTCGGCCTGCTCTACATCTTCTTTTCGTTTTTCACTTGGACTCTTGGCCATGGACAAAGGGGTTGACTTGTTCACCGTATTAAAGGTGGTTTCTTCAGGAGCAGGCGGAGGTATTGCAAGACTCTGTGGACTTTTAGGCGTGTCTGGATATCCCTTTTCAAAAGTAGGAGCTTCTTTTGATGTGAAGCCGAAGTCTATTGGACGGACACCGGGACTGCTGGTGAAGCCCAAGCCCATGCTTCCTGCTGGCACGTTAGGAGGTCTGTTGGAAAAGTCTAGCCCCTTTTGTGGACTCGAGAAAGATCTTGGTCGCTTGTGTTGTATTGGTGTTGGTGTTTCCGGTACCCGTACTCGCACAGGTGTGCTTTGATTCCCACTGGTTACTTCATCGCGGTGAGGTGTGGTCATTGTGGACCGTGATCGAGGCCACTTTGTTAGGGGTAACACGCCTGAACTCGATCTCTTCCGCTTGGTGAGAGCAACTTGAAGTGCTTTGGATTCGAAATCATTTTTCTTCTCGATAACAGCCGTTGGAACATTACTTTTTCCAGTTGTCTTTTGTTGTTGAACTGGGTCTTCGATTGAATCCACCATGTCGATGTTATCTTCCGCGTCAGAATAAACATTGTTTCCACCTTTGTCATTTTCTGAATCAGGGATATCCTTCTGCTGAGCATCAGGAGTTGGCGAGCAATGCGCAGCTGGAGCTTCGGGTGGTGTGCTATATCCCACGATGGACTCGGTTTCATGTACTTCATCGATGAACGGGTCTCTTTGGGAAACATCTTGCCCAAAAGAGTGCGGGACTAAAGTTCCCAGTTCCTCACTTGCCTCGCGATTACGCAACAAAGCATTATTGTCACTCTCGTTATCGCTGGCTCCGGATGATGAGTTCCGAAGGGGTGGTTCCGAATGTTCGATAGGCGTTGCAGCGTGCTCGTGTTCCACTGATTTCACGGGAACATCTATCTGTACACCAGAGACTTCAGTAGAATCTTTAGCAAGGTTGGGAAATAGCTCATTTCCATCGATGGTAGTAAGAACTTTGGGCTCAAGACCCTGCAAAGAACATTTTCGTTGCTGAGTAGACGCGCAATTGTTAGCCTCAGCAGTATCCCAGTCCTGAGTAACTGAGCTTTCGCGGTCGAATATAGGCTGGAACGATCTTTGGATGACTCGTGCGATGGCACGCTGGTCTTGTCCATCTGCTGCAGCTCTTCCATGGTCCACAAAAACATCAGCCACAGTGAGCTTGACAGAGAGATTCTCATCAGGGTGAGCATCGTTAAGGATTTTCAAGATTTTGAGGGGCCTGCGTGATGAGGTGTTAGATAGGTACGCGAAAACAGAGAGCATCAAGTACTTGCCCAGAGTTTGGCCGAAGCTGACTCCATTGATCGTGTATCAAAGCTGCAAGAGCGCCCAGCGTGACTTCCTCGGGATGGTGAACAGGTACCATAAAAGTAACGATTTTGACACCATCCTTGTGAGAGTTATCTGTCGAAGAAGTAACCTTGGGTAATCCAAAGGTGAATAATTGCTCCTGGAGGAGGATCTTGATAGTCAAGCGTAGGAAAACCATGGTGCTGTGGAGGACATATCGCGATCAAGTCAGTCGACAGAAAGGAGGGACGTCTCGCAGGTTATGCGACAGGGGAAATTGGAAACACCGTGGAAGCCTGATTCGCTGCTGTCTCGTCGATTTTCAGCCTTTCAAGAGAGGCGGGTTTCAATGGACGTCGCTTCAAGGAAAGAGAGATCCAAAGTCAACATGAGGTGGAAACAAGAGAGTGACAGGTCATCCGTAAAGGAGAAACAAATGAGAGAGGAAAAGAGGAGCAAATTGGCTGAGCCCGCGAGCGAAAGCCCGCTCCCCTCTTCCGCTAGAGAAACAGGCAGGCATCAAGAAGTACAAATGAGTGTGAGTTCTTTGTCCTGCGTTTGCGTAGGGAGATTGAAAAACAGAGAGCCGAGCTGGTGATAATTGGGAGCTTGGGCCACTTTCGTATCGGCGATTGCCGACTAAACTCAGCCCAGCTCAGACTGTCTTCTATCATTTTATCGGTCTGTGGTCAGTCTCGTGCTATTTGTTAGTCACAACTGTTCACGGTTGCTTTAAAACAAGTGGTGAGACAGGATATCCATCTATAAGTTCTGCGGTTGTTGACGGAGCAGGGGGAAAGGTTCCGACTGAGGAGACCCCAGAGCCTTCCCAGGTTGAAGGGAACTACATGCACTCCATCTACTCCATCTCTGGAAAACCAGCTATAGTTGTGAGTAATTGCATCTCGAATAACACATCGCAACACCGGGAATCGCCTCTCTAGAGGGATGAGAAAATAAGAAAAAAGCACTTCCTCAGGTAGCTTGTTTATATCCCACCAGAAAGACCCCGCATGATGTCACCTTTGACGATTATTTCAGTATTGCCACAACCACGAAGAACTACAATTGCCCCCAATACACATCGGATGATATTTGAATATTACCAGACAACTTTCATAGGAACAGGCGCATTGCCGTGTTCAACTTCGGGATATCCGTTCGAGTCTGGCGCAAACCTGTGGCAGCAAAATGCAGGCTCAGCCACCGATGCAAAAGAGACCTATCGTGTCTAGCTTTATCTTCAAGCTTTGCGATGCTGAAGCTCGCACGGTCAAGGTGGCCTTGTTCCGACGAAGTGACAAGGTCCGAACATACCAGTTACGTGGAATCATCCTTTTTGTCCCGTCCCTCGTACTTACACAGATCAAGGATATAGGCACCACCTAGCGCCAATATCAGGCAGTATCGATTCTCAAACAGACTCGACCCCTCTGGAGGCGGCTTGGAGAGAGCTACGGGAAGAAACCTCTCTAACGCCTGCTACTGCGAGACTATGGAGGAAAGGACGATCGTTTGCCTTTAAGGATCAATCCGTCGGCAGGGAGTGGATCATATACCCCTTCGCGTTTTTACTCAAGCCGCCAGCGGATAACGGCAATCCCGCAGAGAGAGATCGTTCCGATAGTGAAGCTGATGGCATCGTGCTAGATTGGGAGCACGACTTCTATAATTGGCACGACCCCGAAGAGGTTCTTTCTCGGTTGAGTACAGACGAACGCAACGCTACGGTCGGTGGGCAGATGCTCGTGCCTCGAATCGCTGATTCATTGATGAGCGTGTATCCAGAGTACAGCTTGGGGCCTACAGCAGGGAAACTATTGAGGCAAGGGTTGCAACAATTACAGGACGACCATAAAAGCGGAGCGAGAGAACTTGCCGCCATTGCCCTCGGCATATTGAAGGATATCGTGGTTGATATACGGCCATCGAGAATGAAAAACTGTCAAGATAAGGACAAATGGCAGGTCTGGTGGCGAGATGTGCGACTAACAGCATGGCATCTTTGGACGAACGGGAGGGAGTCGATGGGTGCAGCCATCGCCAGTGCTCTGCTATCTGTTCTTGAAAACCTTGAGCAGATTTATCAGACCGGGCATGGAGAGGAAGACATTGATCGACGTATCGAGTCGCTGATCGAGAAGAGGGCGGCGATGACTAAGAGTCTCTGTGAATCCTTTTCGTCGTATCTTCGTGAAAAGGTGCTCGACTTGCCGGCGGAAGAGCCGAGGACTGTAAGAATCGTCACGCTGTCAGCAAGCTCCACGATACGGGAATCCATCCTGCACTTTCTCAGTCAGACGGTCCAGCAAAGCAGTCTCTCGAGTTTCGAGCTGCGTGTCCTAGAATCAAGGCCTCTCTTTGAAGGCGTGACTCTTGCATCATCCATCGTGTCAGCAATAAAACGTTCGAGGGAAGTCGACAGTCACCAGAATGGCAGGATAGACGCTGCCAACAAGACTCATGTTACCGTCTTCCCCGACAGCTCCGCTGCAATCGCGGCCCGCAATGCAGACGTCCTTCTGATCGGGGCCGATCGAATTGCCACTGACGGCGCGGTGAGCAATAAGACGGGCAGCTTGCCGGCGATTCTGGCGGCCAAACACGTCTCGCCGCAGGTCAAGGTGCTTGTGCTCAGCGAATTGGACAAAGTGGCAGGGTCTGAAGAGGCACACGGCGAGGACGAGGACAACGACGCGGCAGAGGTTGTGCGTGCGTGGAAGCTGGCGCGCGTGCAGGGAGCTGACGTAATGAGCGATGGCGGGCGGCAGGTGCGAAACGTCTACTTCGAATGGGTGCCGCCGCGTCTGGTCGACGCCTACATCACCGACGACGGCGTCAAGAATGTCGCTGAGATCGGCGAGCGATCTGCCTGGGTTAGTCGGCAGGTCCACAGGTACTTTGATGATTTGTAGTCTTCTCTCTTGTCGTGTTCGCTGCGCGTATTCAGCCCGGGCGTGAGCAGCATACTCGGGCCAAGGAGTGTCAGATTAGTCGCGGCTTGATACGTGCTGACCTGTGTCAATCCATGTCTTAGTTGGTAGTCTATGACAGTATTCCTCGAAGCGAGTGGCAACACAAGAGCGAGGCGCCTCGTCCTATTGCTAGTGTTGACGTCGACGACAGGTGCCAGTTCAGTCACCAGCGCCCAACCAAGGATACTCTTCTACACAGCCAGGAGGCTGACGCCGAGGGGGCCAATTGCTGGCGAGACTGACAGGGATGGTGGGGAAACATGTCGCAGTTACTACTTCCGTAGGCTCCTATTAGCGATTTATCATCTGTTATCATTCATTTATGTCGCATTCAGCCATTTGCATTCCTACTCTGGACTGGTGGACGTAAGAGCGGGGCCGGGATTTGACCCCGGATTCGCTCCACCCCCGGACTTCAGCTCGCTAGTCTGGCCGCGCCCCCACTGACCCCAGGCCCACTCCTCGACGCTGCATCGACTGGGCCTATTACCATGTGATGTCTATCAGGCAATGCTGCCTGTCCTCGCTGCACTGCCAGAGTCCTGGGTAGCCCTGCTACCACCGAAGGAGCGTCCTGTCTGGCAACGCTGCGACACCCCGCGCAGTCACTGTCATTCTCCCGTCAATCAGAGACAGACTCGGTCGGACTAGTATGCGCACCGCCGCTTGCCATTCGTCATGGGTTAGCGAAGAATGCGTTCAGGCCCCTCCTCCGCGAGTGTCATACCAGACGAGACTGTGACACTCTTGTCGTCACTTGACTGGCTTCTGTTATGCCCAAGAGGACATGCCAACATGGTGTCTGGCTGCCTTCCCCCTCTGTACCTCCTTGCGCACAGCAATACCCCGTCTACTTCTACTCTTCTTCCTTTCATCCACCTATCCCATCTTCCATCATCTTCTCAACTCTTAACAAGCCTATACTCTCTTCACAAGCGTCTACGTTAGAAGGGTTCTGTATTCAGGCTGAATATAACAGTCCGCAACTACACACAGATAACTCCTGTTGAACTCATTATCCAAGCCAGACGCAGAGCGTACTGTCAACTCGACTGACTTGACGTCTTCATCATCGTCACCGTCAATCACACTACATTTTCATCTTACTTCTCTCATCATCCATCCATCTCTCCCCATCTACAACCAAACTTAGCCACCATGTCATCCGCCGTTGCCTCCCAAGCAGGTCATATCCTGCGTGAGATGTTCAAGATCCCCAGTCGTGCCAAGGACCAGGTGGGCTCGTCTTGGAGGACTCGGTTCTGGCAAACCGGTTTGTCTTTTCTGACCCTTTCATATATCATACCATATCCCAACCACGATACTAACTCTCCTCGATTCTATAGAAAAACCAAAGAAGGAGCTCCTCCAGACATCTCTGGTGATGCACCGACCTATCTGGGCTGCCGGAGTGGCCGGCACTTACACAACGGCTTATGCATGTTACCTGGCGATGAGGTACATGCGGAAAGTGAGGTTGTAGGATCAAAAGGATCACCTTCAGCCAACTTTTTTTTAAATTTTCTACAAGTTGAAGATGGCACTGTCTTTCCACTACAGTTTCATGGAGAAGACTTCTCTTTGTTTTGGGTTTAGGTTCTGGTTTATATGCTTTTTCGTTCTTTTGATTTCTAGTGAACAATCGACTACTGGTTTAGTTTTGGCCTCGATCCGGATCGGGATGGTGCTTGGTAGATGAGGCTGTGTACGTGACCGATGTACCCAATTATAAATAGCCATTTACAAGCAGTTTGATCATTACTTAGTACATGCGTGTATAAGACATTGAACACTTCGGAGCATTCTCGTGCTAGTATCATTTCGTATATTCATTTCATTCATTAAAAACATTTGTTCGCTATGTATTGCAGAAGATGTGACTAAATCACTCCGGCGGCGTAAAGTACCGCTTGAACCGCTCCAGTTTGCACAAATGCAACTCTACAACCACGGCATGACAGTTCATTAACAAAGATGGAAATCTCACAGCCCAGAATCGCAGATAACCCTCCGGTAGCCCCCCAATGTGCGCCTTCAGATGCTCGGACATGTCATTGTAGTGGTTGCGCTTGTTGCGTAGGGCGCGCAGCAAGTCAAGCATGCGTGATCCAGTGTATTTGCGCTGTTTGCCTAGGCTATCTCTGAATTCCTTGGGCAGAACTTTCAGAAAATCTAGTTCAGGACCCATGACCTTGAGAGCAACAGATTCAAGATATTGGAGGGCTGGAGATGGAGGATCGCGAGGCTCGAATTCAAAGTGGTCGGATACGTCGCAGAGGAAGTTAAGCCGGTCGGCTGCATTCCAAAAAAATGGATGCATCAGCACAGTGGTTGCATCGGGTCTGGCATCAAAATTAGCAATACAGCTCTTACTAGAAGAATCGAGGGAAAAAGACACTCACCGTTTGCGAGGATTCAGTGAAAGCATGCTGCGAATTAGATCATCAGCTTCAAAAGCATAGTCGCCTAAGCGCTCTAGATCTTCGAGGTTGTAATTTCCTTTGACAATATTGGCTTCTCGCATGAATTTTCCATCCTTGTCGTAGGGGTGTCCACCTCGCGTGAGAACGTAGTAGAAGACACATCCAAGGGAAAATATATCGATTGCACGAGTCGCCCGTCGATTCGTCTGCGGATCTACAACTGCCGGCTCAGACGACTCGGTATGGTTTGAATGGCTACCATTAATTGCCAAAGCCGACTGTTGATCTTCGTCTACGAGCAACTCGGGCGCACGCCATCCGGATGTGCCCGCTGCATGTGCGGTAGTTGCTCGGAAGGAGCTCTGGTTATCTTCGAGCTTCTTGCACAGTCCAAAATCAGATATCAGTAGTCGCAGCGCCGGAAATTGGCTGCTTATACTACGACCTCGTGGTGCCGCAACGAGAATATTTTGCGGTTTGAGATCTCGGTGCACGATCTTCAGCGAATGCAAATATCTCACTCCAAGAGTAATCTGCCGCAGTACATCAGGCACGTCTAATCCCCCTTTGACCAATTGGGGATAGTCCTGTGGTTTCTCAACAACCTCTTGTAGAGATGCCGGACAAAGTTCCAGGGCGATATACAAGAAACCAGCGGCCTGTTCGCGACAATAGTATCGAATGACGTTGCCGTGGTCGTCACTCTCTTGTAGCAAGCCAACTTCGTGTGACGCTATATCGTAGAACTCGACGAGCATTCGCTTAACAGCCACATCTCGACCGTCGAAGGATCCTTTGTATACAATTGTCCCGTGACTGCCATGGCCCAGTACCGTGTCCGTGTATACTTTAAGTTGACCAATGCGGATAGCCCCATCGACTTCCAAAATCTCGTTGGAAACCTGGCGAGCTAGCTGCACGTCTACTTCGAGACCTGTTGGAGGCACCAGTGACTTGACTTGTTCGACAACCTGCGTTACAGCATTTTCGTCTTCCGATCCTGGCTTGGGCTTCCGCTTGTGAGCTTTTCCACCTCTCTGGCCACGCTGACGTTTCTTTTTCTTGAGCGGAGTGTCTTGCAGATTCAACTCGTCTCCTTCGTCTTCAGGTCCTTGCGAGGGCTCGCGAATGCGCACCCTAGGAGTAGAATCCGGATCACGGTTCCGAGTCGGGATAGATTCTGATCGAGGAGTTGTATCATTATCAATAATCTCATGATTGTCTAGTGAAGTCCGTGACTTTCTAGGTGTTGTGAGTTCGGGTTGCGTGCCAAGCGAGGTTGAATCCTGTTGAAACGTATTAACGGTCGGAGATGTCGGCGGTGTTGATATTTGCTGATCATATGCAGCGAGTATGTTTTTCAAATCCAGTTTTTGTTTCAGTTGTTCTTGAAACAGCGCCGAATTCACCCATACGAAGTAGCCAAACAGTGCCAAGATCACCAGCACGAAAATATCTGTTCTATTTTCCCATCCAGTACGGATTATAACGCTCTGTCTAAGAGCTGGAGGAGATGCGAGATAAGAGGGTGAGCTCATTACATCACGAGGTGTGCCGTTTGGACCACCTGCAATTGCTGAAGGGCCAGATATACTATGCATTTTATTGCGACGACCGTCATGGTTGGCCGAGGAGAAAGCCAATGAATGAACACCAGTGAGGGCTTTCCGCTGGCGCTCAAGATCAAGCGTAAGTAGAGAATGACTATCGCGGAAAAAGTCCTTGTCATAGCATTGAGCCATGCTGGCACGACCCGTCACGAGAGGATATGTTGTTTCAGACATTGCATACCAGCCACCAGCTTCTGTGCAATCAATAAAGACACGGTCCTCGGTGTCTGCGGAAGCGGCATAATCAGGGTCGGGTGGTTCAAGAGGTTGAGAAAGTAGGACCAACGGTAGTGGAGAGTCTGGCGACTTGACGTTGACCGGTCGCGCGACATCAAATACGCGTACAACAGGCGACGAAAAGCGTTGTGTATAGCGAGGCCGTTCCATCCGTGAATGATCAAAGCCGAGCACCACACCGTCGTGCATGCTGTATATATGACTCTGGTCCATAGTCCGGTAGTATTGGCTTTGAAGGTCAACGTCTCGGTTGTTAGGGGCCCATTCAGAGTACTTCAAAGTGCATATAGCCTCGCCCGTTTCAGTATTCTGGATCGCAACAGCATATTCGATACGGCCGATAGTCAATGTGCCTGTGATCCCCCCGCATGCATCATCACTCTCGGCTTCATTGCTACTATCACTATCCAGGCTATCGTCATTGTCCAAGCGATCGGTCTTACAGCCATGATCCGTGGTGATTGGTCCTCGAGAGCTAAAGACACGGAGAACGTTTCCGGTCCGGGCGTCGACAGTATAGAGGGTGGTCTCCTTACGAGCAGTATAAGTCACCGCTGGGTCGGTTCCAGAATAGGGGGTTTCATTGACAAGGTCCTTCACCGTAAGGCCGAGCCTCTGAAGACCACCCTGCTGGCCAGGGCTGAAGATGTAGAGACTGCCATCCCTGCTCGGTTCAACGATCCAGAGAAAGTCATCGTCTCGGTTTGACGAGGCGGCGTCAAAACCAGTGGTTGAACGATTATGATAAATGCTCTCAACCATAGGGCTGCTCGGCACTTCCAAGGCCCACCGAGGAGCGCCTGTTTTACGGTCTCGGGCATGGATAGTGCCATCGACGGTCGCCAACAAAACAAAATCCTCAACCTCCCAGTCCTGCAAGGACCGCGCTTGAAGCTGCGACACCAAACCGGCAGTAGGACTGCTAGGTTGGGCAGGAGGGGCTCGCACGGCATGGCTGTCAGAGCCTGCCAGAGCCAGAGTTGCCAGGGCGCTCACATCGTTATCGGGGTTATTTCTCTTCACGTCGGGTGGTATGTGCGGATGAGTGTCTCGAAAGTAGGTATGGCGGCTTTCGTCGATGGTGGAATAGCTTGTCGGGCGCGAGGCGACATAGGTAGAAGACGAAGACGAAACGGCGGCATCGTGCTGCTGGGCATAGGACAGCTGCTGCGGAGCTGTGAGGAGGAGTGACGGGAGGAGAAGGATGGCGGCGCTGGCCGGTAACCGACCAGGCAGCTTCCACCGCATAATTGGACTAGGCAAAGAGAACGATCTCGTTGCGATTTGGCGAGGAACTCATTTCAATAACGAGGGAAGAAGAAGACCGACAACCGCCTCCTGGGGGGGAAGGATGGGTATGACAGGGCGGTCGTTGGACGACCTGAAGGAAGGGGCGGTCGGCCACGGCCAAATGCGGAGACAGGGCAATGGCAAGCGAGCGATTCAGTGCTGACAAGCAGAGCAATGATGAGGAAGATATCTATAGGTATATATCGAAGAACAGAGAGGAAAGACAACACAGGGAAGATAATATCAAGGCAGATAGGGGAGGAATTGGGTGTTGTTGAAGACGAGACGGCGGGCTGACTGTGCAGGCCGCCAACCGCATCGGGTCTAGCGCCAACACAATATCAACAATCGAGACTCTCGCCAGCGTAGAATGGCGTGGAAGCGGTTGGTGACTTGAGACTTAGTGACTTGGTGTTCTTGGGGGCTATTCTTCATCTATATCTTGTTTTTTTCACTTTCTTCGTTCGTCGTCTTGGCCCAGATAAACCAAGCTTGTCGCTCGAGAAGATTCTAAGCTGCCGCCCGGAGAACTGGCTGACGTGGGCCGGCATACTAGGGGTACGTAAGTACTGACATACACAGCCTCCCTGTGAAACACTTGTCAGTCGCACAATAGGCAGCAAGGATTCGCTCATCAAAATCGATACTCATCCAAATGACTGCATTTCTTCATTTTGCCGCGTAACTTGTATAATTCGTACTATGATGCACTTGCCATCACCCCTGCCGAACACTCGTAACCAAAGTATGTTTCAGAATCCGATGGGTATTGGTGGGAATACGAGATGAAACATCGCATGCAGTGGAGTTTGATGGCTCGTTCTCGTTCTCACCAAGTTCCATGTCATCTATCGACAATCACAAGGCCGTGGGCGTAGACCGTGCCGAGGCCTCGAACAGAACTTATATATATTGATATCTTCCTCTTCCATATATAGCGTATTCGTTGTGAGAGAATTGATCTATATAGCATTTTGCTTGCGTTTTCAACGCGATTGTAATTATATAAATGTAAACAGGACGATTTCCCAGAAGGTGGGTTTCTTTTGTTAGCACGAATGTACGTACGTATTGCAAAAGGAAAACCCGTCGGCGACAACGTTCGTTCCTTGTACGTTTAAACCTGCCAAAAAATTGTTGAGTGGTTTAACTGTACATCTCAGAGCATTTGAGTGGACGGTGCGTGGAATCATGTTAAATGTCGTTAGATACAATTCACTTGCAAGCATAGAAATATACTACATGACATCTTTAGGCATATGCGTAACCTCTTTGATGATGATAATCTATAGCTTACTATGGTAAAAGATTATGTGACGTAGACAACAAACTCGCCCCAAAATAGGGACGAAAGAAAGGAACTAACAAATACAGAATGCCCCCGCCTGCAAACTCCCGCTAGACGCCAAATTTTTTGATTTAGGAAAAGCAAACATTAGTCGTTGTAAATTGTCATACAGCAACAAATTAGCCGAGGCAAAGAAGCAGAAATTGGAGACTCAAAAATCAAATGAAACCCATTCGGTTTTTGGCGGCACACTGGGTATAACATCATCCTTGAAAAAGCCATTCTCCACAAAGTGTTGGTATGATTTGGTGACATCTTCTGTGTAATTCTCATCTTTGTCGCTGCAGTCCCTAAGCGTGGCGACTTCCGGGGGCCCGTCCGGGAAGAAGATGCGTACCCATGTTTTATTGTCGCTAGGATGAAGATATCGCGGAGTCCCATCTTTGTACTCGACCGGTCGCCCCTTCCACGTAGTCAGTTTATTCGTTGTGGGATTTCGCATCGTGTTTCCTGCAAGGTCGGGAATAGGGTTAATTTCGCCCGGGCTAACCTTGATGGTCGGCTTCGGTCCAAGAGACGCCTTAAGAGCATCCGCCACTTTCGGTTGTTGGATGGCACTTGAGACCGATGGTGCCGTGGTTGTAGGTTGACCAAAAGCGCTAGGAGCACCCGAGAGATTCTGCGTTTGAGAAAAGGCATTCGTTGACAATGGTTGTGGCTGCTGAGGTTGTCCAAATGGCGATTGGGATTGGGAGAATCCGCCACCGACTGACGATGGCTGCCCAAACCCAGTATTTTGTCCGGACTGGCCGCTTATCTGAGCGAAGGGAGAAGCGTTAGTTTGATTGACGGCCTGTCCAAATGGCGAAGATGTCGAAGGTTGGCCAAACCCAGGGGCATTGCCTCGCGCAAGGGGATTAGGCTGCGTAGCTTGAGAAAATGGCGAGGCTCCCGCACTGGCGAATCCAGAACCACGTATTGCTGAAGGCTGCCCGAAGGCAGTTTGACCAAACGAGGGCTGACCAAACCCAGGCTTTCCAAGTGCAGGTTGGGCGGATCCGAGCATGGCGGGTTTGCCAAAAGCCGGCGCTGCCGACGATGTACCCAACCCCGAAGGTTTCCCAAATGCAGGTTGGCTTTGTCCAGGAAGAGATGGTTGCCCGAAAGCGGGGGCTGATGTTGCTTGAATCGAGCCACCAAGGCCACTTGGCTGCCCAAATGCTGGAGTAGATGAGGGTACGCTTGGTTGCTGACCGAATGATGGCTGCGCCGAGGATTTCCTTTCAACTATGTCGATGCGGTTTGGATGTTCGTTTTGTCCATCAATGACGTACTTTACTGCCCCATTAAGATCGTTTAAAATAATTCGGATTTGGTTGGTAGTTTCTTCGTGCAACCTTTGAGCTTCCTGGACGGCCTGGTTCATGTTGCCAGCTGCGGTGGCTTCGTAATGACGCAGTCGCATCTCCTCAAAGCTCTGCTCTCGAGACGGACCACCGAATAGCTGTCTCGGGGCATTTTTCCCCGGACCGTATGCAGAGAAGACCCATGACGGTAGATCTTTACCTGGTGTGAGGTCTGCTTGAATGCCTTCGGCAGTGACATGGTAACTGAGGAGCGAAGTTAGCTGATAGAACGGGGCAAAGTGGAAAGACTGATTAGTTCTCCGATGTCATTTCACTGAGATACTACTTACTTGGCAGCCCTGTCTTGTTGCGTAGATCCTAAATAATGGAACATCTCAGTACTTCCAATGTTTCCGATCAAAGAGAAAACGAAGATGGCAGTTAAAAGAACGTGAAATAGCAGCATCACGTAGAAGGAGACGAGGTTTGCAATCAAGTGGCTGGGGTCAACCGTTTGCTGCCATTTTATTGACGGCAAGCCACCGCGGTTGAATGCTGGACGGAAAAAGAAGAGAACAAAGAAACTTACCAGTATTTGCAGTTGCAAGTTGATTTGTACCCAGCACGCCGAATCGATTGGCTGATGCACCAGATGTTACCTGGCCTGGGTGTTCATTTCTGCAGCGATCTAGTTATGCCCGAAACACACGTCAATAAGCTATGCAAAGGAAGCCACAACAAACAAAATCTCGTGTTTTGCCAACCTTACCTCCGTATCTACAACGACCTTGCTGGTAATAGACGCAAACCACCATCTCTGAGTGCGTCGGTGTTGTTGAGTTGCGAAGCGTCGACGCAAGAAACATCCGAGCCAAGCCTTGCTGGAAAACCCGCCGCGATTGCTTCCACCAATTCTATTGGCTGCTTTGTTCCTTGCAATATCGATCACTAGCATCATCATAGCATGGCGCAGATATCTTCTGTCCTAATAAAAGTGTCTATTTCATGTACTCTACACTGTCTATCAAAGAAGTCTTCTCAGGTTCGGTGAAAACCAGTTCACTATTTAAATTACAAATCATTGAGTACGAACTCCAGTACTGCCACAGACACATCTTCAACCAGACTTGTCAACTCTTTTCCCCTTCTTATGCGAGCTGACTGGTTGTATAATACGCTTGAAAGAACCTCCATACGCCGCCTGCAATCCCGCTATTTATGCATGCAAAACATCGAGTAAGAAACTTGGAACCCATTCGTCTTAGCATTCAAGGGAATCATTCCGATCAAACGTTTGTCGAAGGTCATCCCAGTTGATGCCGTCAATTTTGCGCCCACCCAGCGACTTCACAGAAGCTGGAAGATCTCGCGTTTTGCCGATCGCAAGTCGTCGCATCAACACGGTGTCTTTCGCCCCGGAAAGGGCTGCTACCTTCCCGTTGAGTAGATAGTCTTCGAACCAGCCTTCTTCGTCTTCGTCAAACGGCAAATTGATGAGTTCTATGGCGCGTTCCCCCCTCGATGTCCCAGAAGGCGCTTTATGGACAAAAAGAATAAGTTGTTCGAGAAATTTCCGTCGACGTTCATCATCGTACTGTCGAGAAAAGTAAAATGATTCGGTGATACTTGCGCGGCAGAGAGTCTCGAAGTAGGACTGTTGGACCTTGACCGACTGTAGAGGCGGGGAAACCGTTGAGTAGTAGGCGATCGCCAGAGAATCATCATGCCTTGGTAGTTTTTGTAGCGTCAAAACGTAGAGAATTTCATCAGGAAATGTGGGGATGAGTGACGGTTCGGTGAGGTACTCTAGAGCTAGCTATAATAGGACGATAATCGGTCAGTCGGTCGATACTTGAACACCAAGGGGAAACACAAAATACCCGGAATTCCAGCCGGTCCAAATGCCAAAGTCCATCGATGAACAGCTGGTACTTCTCTGGCAGAGAACACAGCCTAACAAATTGGATGCCTTCGTTGGGCCCGCGACAATCTCGAAGCAGGTAGTAGATTACTGCTTGTTTTTGGTGAGCGGGAAATGAAGACCCGACAATTTGGCTGTAGAGGGTCCGGAGATGCTGGTTAGACCTGGGAGGGTATATTTCTTGCACTGCTCCAAACACCGCGGTCAGTAATGCAATCCGACATTGTGACTGGGTTTCGTACCTGTTTTTACGCCCATCATTGCCAGCAGTCGGTCGATAAACAGCTCATTTTCCAGCGAGCGGCGGTTGCCATTGATCCGATCGATGGCCTTTTTGTCGTAGGTAAAGTCTCTGTTGAATTGAAACGCGACATCAAAGCTCTCCCAGGAACTCATTTTGGGCGAGCTGCTTGGAAGGAGCACTCTTCGCAATATTAATGAATGTTCTGTCGCCAGAACGGCGGGTTGGCGGTGCACGAAAAGCGGTGAGTAGATTAGGTGGCCGCCACTGCGGGCAGAAAAGACCCGCCTTTCCGTTTTGGGCGGCGAATAAACAAATCCGCGACCAAAACAAACCGCGGGCCTTCCTTCCCGACAACATCCCACCCAGCACCTCACCGCAATCAACGATCCAGATGGCGTCCACCGCGAGAGGCAGGTCGTCGCGCCGAGTCGCTTCGCGGAGAACATCTTATATAGAAGAAGTCTCCGAAGAAGAGGACCCCGGCAATGTCACACCCACCCCGTCTCATCCCAACATAGACGAGGAGGAAGATAACGAAACCCCCGTGGCGCACAAGACCCTCCCTAGGCGAGGAGGCCGTCGCAAAGCACCAGAAGCATCCGCGCAGCCAGCGAAGCGTCCAGTCAGAGCTGGTCGGAGAGCGAAAACTCTCGAACCAACACCAACACCCCAACCAGAGGAATCGTCGGTGCTTGAGGAAACCGTGGAGCAGGGGGACGGTGATGAAGATGAGTCGACCATGATAGCGCAGGAAGAGCCAGAATCGCCCTCTGAGCAGGTTCGGGCAGCTCAGAAGAGAAAGAGGGCAGCAAGTTCCCGTAAGAGCCGTGATTCAGCCTCGCCAGCAGCAGAACTGTCCTCACTTCCTACTCCTTCTCCTTCAGCTTCGCCCGAAGCGTCGTCGCGATCGCACCGAGAATTCAACAGCCCGCTATCCGATATTACGCACTCAGCAGTGAACAAATCACCTGCGCCGACCAAAATCGATGCCGAAGAACCGAAATCCCAGATTTCAATCGTAAACCCGATGTCGAGCAACCTGGAAAAACCAATGGACATTGTACTCAAATCGCGATCGCTGGGCATTCCTGTCGTCGAAGAGCCTAAAGCGCCACGCGCACGCATGGTAATTACTCACCTAGTGCTTACTAACTTCAAGAGTTATGCTGGCAAACAGGTCGTCGGTCCCTTCCATGTGTCCTTTTCGTCTGTCGTCGGCCCCAACGGATCCGGTAAATCGAACGTGATTGATTCGCTATTATTCGTATTTGGATTTCGTGCCAGCAAGATGCGTCAAGGAAAGGTCTCCGCCTTGATCCATAATTCCGCCAGATTCCCCGATCTGTCTTTCTGTGAAGTCGAAGTTCACTTCCAAGAAATAATGGACCTCCCTGGCGGTGCGCACAAGGTTATTCCTGAATCGCAATTGGTGGTATCTCGAAGGGCCTTCAAAAACAACTCCAGTAAATACTACATGGACAAGAAGGAAACGAATTTCACCACCGTGACCACCTTTTTGAAAGACCGGGGGATTGATCTCGACCACAAACGATTCCTTATTCTGCAGGGTGAGGTTGAGTCGATCGCGCAGATGAAGCCCAAGGCTGCGAATGAACACGAAGATGGCTTATTGGAGTACCTGGAAGACATTATTGGGACTTCCAAATACAAGACGCCAATTGAGGAAGCAGCAACCGAGGTGGAATCCCTGAACGATGTCTGCGTCGAGAAAAATAATCGAGTGCAGCACGTCGAAAAAGAGAAGACGGCGTTGGAGGACAAAAAAGACAAAGCCCTGGCCTACATACGAGATGAAAACGATCTTACCATGAAGCAATCTGCCCTCTACCAGATATATATCGCCGAGTGTGAAAACAATACCAAGGTCACAGAAGAAGCCATTATGCAAATGCAAGAGTTGTTGAACATGGAACTAGAGAAACACGAAGGCAACGAGTCCGGCATCAAAGAAATAGAGAAATCATACAAGCGCGCTTCCAAAGAGTACGAAAGTATGGAGAAGGCGACACAGGCCATGGTCAAGGAAATGGCAAAATACGACAAGGAAACCGTCAAATTCGAAGAAAAGAGAAAGTTCTTGACCGGCAAACAGAAAAAGCTTGAGAAAACAATGCAGACCAACCGGCTAGCATCGTCTGAGTGCGCAAGCTTGGTAGAGAAACATTCCTTTGACATCGAGAAAAAGTCAGCCGAAATCTCACAGCTCGAGAAAGAGATAAGTTCAGAGGAGGAAGAACTTACTGCTATTCGCGAAAGCCTGAAGGGCAAGACACAGGGGCTTTCTGATCAGATTTCTGCCAAGCAAAAGTCCCTTGAGCCTTGGAACGCCAAAATCAACGATAAACTATCTGCGATCGCCGTTGCTCAAAGTGAACTCGATATCTTGAATGAAAGGGGAAATGCTGGCGCCAAAGCTCTAGAAGAGGCCCAGACTCGAATAACTTCAATTGAGGAAAGCCTTGCTGGTAAGGAAGCAGAACTTGAGGAGAAGCAAGAGGAAAAGGCCCAGCTGGAAGCGGATGTCGAATCACTCAAATCCGATATTAACAAGCTATCTCAAAAAGAACCCGAACTTCGCTCCTACGTCTCTAATGCGAGGCAGAAAGCTGACGAAGCTCGAGCCAGTCTAGCAAGCACCCAAAACAAAGGCAGTGTCCTTTCTGGCCTCATGCGATTGAAGGAGTCCGGCCGTATAGATGGATTCCATGGTCGCCTCGGTAACCTCGGAACTATCGAAGAAAAATACGACGTTGCTATCTCGACGGCTTGTCCGCAACTCGAGAACATGGTGGTCGATACGGTTGAGGCCGGCCAGCAATGCATCGACTACCTTCGTAAGAACAACCTCGGAAGAGCGAATTTCATTCTTCTCGATCGCCTCCCTAAGAGAGATATGTCTACAGTTTACACCCCTGAAAGTGTGCCACGCCTGTTTGATTTGGTTAAACCCAAGGAACCAAAATTTGCCCCAGCCTTTTATAGCGTGCTACAGAACACTCTAGTGGCTAAGGATCTGGAGCAAGCGAACAGGATCGCTTATGGTGCCAAGCGCTGGAGAGTCGTTACCCTTGACGGACAACTCATTGACTTGTCCGGTACCATGAGCGGTGGAGGAACACGCGTTGCTAAAGGCGGTATGTCTTCGAAACAAGTGGCCGAAACGTCTAAGGAGCAAGTCTCCAAACTTGAGTTCGACCGCGATGAGTTGGAGAAGAAGCTTCAACTATTCCAAGACAAACAGCGTAAATTGGAGACGTCTCTACGCCAAAAGACTGAGGAGATCCCCAAACTGGATACGAAAATCCAAAAGATAGGCATCGAAATTGAAAGCGGCAAACGAAGTCTTGCGGACGCACAACGCCGCATCAAGGAGTTGAGTGTCGAACACAAACCGTCCAAAGCGGAGGAAAGCCGATCAAAAGCATTGGAACAACAGATAAATGCTTTGCAAGAGGAAGTAGAAGCCCTGCGACATGACATGGCAGGCATTGAGGGAGAGATACAATCTTTGCAGGCCAAGATTATGGAAGTAGGCGGTGTTCGTCTCAGAAGCCAGAAAGCAAAGGTCGATGGCTTAAAGGAACAAATCAATCTGCTCTCCGAGGAAATTTCGAACGCGGAGGTCGCAAAATCGAAAAACGAAAAGCTCATCAAGAAGCATGAGAAATCACTTTCGGAGGGACGGAAAGAGATCGAGCAACTGAATGCGGATCTCGAACAATTGGATCAGGATGTTAAGAACCAGGCCAATGATGCATCAAGCTCAAGACAAAAGGCAGAAGATGCCCAGGAGGTAAGTAAACCACACTTTGGAAAATGAATACGCGCTGATTGCAAGCATCCAGGCTCTTGAGACAAAGCGAGGTGAACTCAAAGCTCTCAAACAGGAATTGGATGAAAAGACGGCGGAGCTCAACGAAACGCGTGCCCAAGAGATTGAGATGCGTAATAAGCTGGAAGAGAACCAGAAAGTCTTATCAGAAAACCAAAAACGCAGTCGATACTGGGAAGAGAAACTGTCTAAGCTAGTTTTACAAAACGTCAGTGACCTTGGCGATGAACAGGAAACGGCAGAGCTGCAAACCTATACCACGGATGAACTTGTCGACATGAATAAGGAGTCACTCAAGGCAGTCATTGCCGCCCTTGAGGAAAAGACACAGAATGCGTCGGTTGACCTGTCTGTTATCGAAGAATATCGTCGTCGCGTTGCTGAACACGAGACTCGTTCTGCAGACCTGAACGAGTCTCTAGCCGCGCGTGACGCAGCGAAGTCTCGTTTGGATAGCCTTCGGTCGGCACGTCTAACAGGCTTTATGGAAGGTTTCAGCACAATTTCACTCCGCCTCAAGGAGATGTATCAAATGATAACTATGGGTGGAAATGCCGAGTTGGAGCTGGTTGATTCCCTTGACCCCTTTTCAGAAGGCATTTTGTTCTCCGTCATGCCACCGAAGAAGAGTTGGAAGAACATCAGCAATCTATCAGGAGGTGAAAAGACGCTATCTAGTCTTGCCCTGGTCTTCGCATTACATCACTATAAGCCGACTCCGCTGTACGTCATGGACGAAATTGATGCTGCGCTGGATTTCCGAAATGTGAGTGTTAAACAGATCACCCGCCTGGGAGCGCTTTGATTGACAGAACTTCAGGTTTCCATCGTTGCGTCTTATATCAAGGAGAGAACCAAGAATGCCCAATTCATTGTTATTTCTCTTCGAAACAACATGGTAAGATATTCGCAGCAACTCCCATCAATCTAGACTCTACGAGTATTAACAACAGCCTTAGTTCGAACTTGCTTCTCGCCTCGTTGGTGTTTACAAAGTCAATCATATGACAAAAAGTGTAACTGTTGAGAATCGAGACTACATTACGGGTCGTACGAGCTCGACGGCAGCTCCAGCAACGCAATAATCATGACCGAACACGCCTTTGCATATATCATTTGCTTTTCATCATAGTCTATAAATTGTCAAAACCGGGTGTTTTGATATTCTGGCATGGGATGGGCGGGGCTTTAATACGAAGAACTTGTCGTGCTTGTATATTTTTAGTGGAGTTAGACTCACGGTATCTCTCGAGGTGTTATTAATTGAATGGTTCTTTTATTGTTTCCTAAGTATGAATCCTTCGCTTCTGAACGACTTTGCGACTACGTACTAAAGGCCAGGACACTAGTCCCAATTGAGTGTCCGCGTTTCGTGAGAAGCGAATGACTAATCAAACCGTTTCAGCCAATGAACGGGCTTGCACACCCCAAAGTTGACGGCAAAAGTATCAACTGCATTCTTTCATTACCTTTATGTGTGGCGAAGGATTGCATAGAGATCTCGAGGACACGCTGTTGAATACCGCAAAACAGCCACCCTGATCTCTCAGGCTCGACCAAACGAAGAGAAAAACATGGCTCTTCCGGTCTTAATCCCCGTCCCGCCATCTGCAGTGCGAAATACCATCCCAACCGAAGAGTGGGGGGCAACACTGGATGCATGGATACTACTTACGGAGTTACGACTGCATCTGTCAAAAAAAGAGTTTGAGGACTGCACTCATGCAGATAGATTCAACGCTCCGTTTCTCTCTTCCTATTTCGCTGCCTCTGATGACGCTAGACTGCACGGATCATCGAGCACCAGCAGCAACAAAAAGGCACAACATTTGCGAAGAATCGTCTTCCTGCTTATGAGAAGATATTATTTAGACGCACTTTCTGCCCCGGACGAGCTTTTGGAGTGGCGGTTCCTTGCACAGTTTAGCGAATGCTATCATTTAAGCTCGACATTGAAGGAGCTGCTATTGGAAGTATGGCAGCGATACGACACTAACACCTCGGCAAGTGTTGAGAAAGGAAAATTAGAGATAATACAAATGCTTTCAGTAAAGAGCACTTTCAAATCAAAACAATCCGATGGTGCAGATGTGGTGTCCAAAATTCGACAAATGAGCATCCTCCTTTCCGCACTACCACATATTGGACATTTGTTGATGACGGGATCTGATTATCTCGATTCTTTGCACGACTCATACCAAATGAGCCTATCGGCAAGCAGCAGTGATGGTGAACGTATAAGAAAAGCACTAGTTGCGAATATCTATGTCGGATTGACGTCACTGCTCAAAGGGCCAAAACAGAACTTCTCACTCTTGCTTGACCAGTTGTTCACGCTCAGAGTTTCCTCTAGGGAAGGACACACTGGAAAAGCCTCATCAGCCCCGCAATTGCTATCGGATTTGGTGTGTAGTACGGACATACTTGTCCGAATAGAACGGTATTTGATATCAGCGCCGCAGAAACGTGGTCAGGATCTCGTGAGCGCGTTGAAGGAGTATCAACAGGTGATGAAACAATTCCATCACCATCACTATCAACGACACAAAATCAGAAAGGACAAAGGCAAAGCAGCTGCGGACGACGACACATTGCATGCGCATAGGCTTTCTTTGATTACGCAAATTCGCGACCTTTTTCCCGATCTTGGACCTACATACGTTATCCGCTTACTCGACTACTATAACGACAATGTGGAAACAATAGTTTCTCACCTGCTTGAGAATTTTCTACCTTCAGAGCTGGAAAACATAGAGACAGCCCAGTCTGTATTCGACCAAAACATACAACTCGATTCATCACGACCTAATCATACACCATCACGGCCTGGATATTCTCAACTAGGGTATAACCGGAATATCGACCTGGAGGATGACGAAATAATACAAGCTGCAAGGTCTGAAGCTATCTCTGCAGGGGAAAGAGGGAAAAGCAAAAAGTTACTCTTTGGCAAGGCAAACATGGACTCGACTGCAGACAGCATACTTGCAGACAAAAGTCAACATGCGGCAAACAAAGCCGCAATATTATCCGCTTTGGCGAATTTTGATTCTGATGATGATGAGCGCGATGATACGTATGACATGGCCGATGTTGGTGGTACTGTCGACTCTGCTCCCACGACAGGCACTGCAAACGCCGAGGAGGACGAAAAGGACAGGCACACCCGCGGGGCAACTGGCTCTGTTGACAACAAAGGGAAAGACAGTCTTGACGTTGATATTGCTTTATACCGCATATGGAAATCCAACCGGGCTCTATTCGCGCGCGACTCTGCGACGCGGCGATCGCAGCCGCGGAATGCACTCAAACAAGAAACTGGCATGACTGATGAAGCTATTGAAGGTTGGGCAGTAATGTTGCAACGCGACACAAAGAAGCAATCCAGGCTGGAGGGGAGGCTGGCTCTTGATTCTGGATTAGGTGGAGCCGGAACAGCTAGCCAGCCCGAGCTGCCATCCACTTCGTATCGGAGACCGGATGCGACATCTGCATTTGACGAAAATGAGGATACTAATAGTGATGCCACTTCGTCTACGGGTGAACATGCTAATCCAAGAGGGAGGGGGAGGCGCGGCAGAGGAAGGGGTGGCAGTAGTGGTGGCGGACCTAATCGCGGAGGGCGTGGCGGAAATCGTGGACGTGGTGCAAATCACCGTCGACGCGATCAGCATGCTAAGAAGATGGCAAAAGCCGGCGCGTTTCCAACTTGATAATAAACTGGATAGGTAGATTTTATCTGGTTTTGGTAGTCGTCTACTACTGAAAGTCATATCGGTGCATAGAGAAATAGATTCACACGCATTTGACTTGGAACTATGCTCAAATACAATACATACGCGCAACCAAGCAATTACAAAGGGTCATTGGCGCAGGATAGTATGTAGGCTTTAAATTTTAGATGATCTGTATCTCGAGTTATTCACTTTAAATAGAGAAATTATAAACGGAGTATGACAAGCGGGGAAATATAAAGTGATCGACGTCGGAATTTCTTCCGCTGCTTTGCTTATGTAAATCCTTCTCCAGACGATCGTTGTTCACACTTGCACGCCACCAACACCGACCACTTCAGAGCACCTAAATCCGCTCTATCTAGCATCAACAAAAGCCACAAAACATTCTCCTCTTGCCCTCCCATCACCATCAAATTCCACCCCTTCCTCCAACAACAACTTCATCTTCTCCACGGAATACTCGCCGCCATTGTTCCACGCTCCCTTGTATCCACCCAGAGTTCGATCCGTGGCCAGCACCCTGTGACATGGTACTGCTGGTGCAAAGGGATTTGTTTTCATGGCATTCCCGATCGCACGGGGGCTGGAGTTGAGGTGTTTAGACAAGGCGGAGTAAGTCGTCCACCTCGCGGGTGGGACAGAAAGAAGTGTGCGATAGACGCGCCGGCGAAACGGGGTCAATGTTGGATGCGCTGCGATGCGCGAGAGGGCTTTTTTATACTGTAGATTCTGCGTAGTGCCGTCTTTTGAGTGACTGAAGTCATGTCCTAGGCTGTCTCTCGAACCGCTTTCGCGATGAGAGAGTGTCTGTTGCTGTCCTTTCACGGTAACAACAACAGTGTCCGCTCCAGCACAGTCAGATGACATTATCTGTTTGGCCATTTGTAATATTATGTGTGCAACTTGGGTGAGTGCAAAAAGGAATGAGGTTAGCAGATCGCGATGTTGAAGCACGTCCATGTTGACCTGCTGAGTACTGGGCATTGCGGCCAAATTGACCAATCACGTCCCGCATACCCCAATCCACTACGACAACCAGAGCTGCTCTGGTCTCTTTTTATTTGGCAAGATTACCTACAACAATGACAGCCTACTCGGTTGCACTTGAAAAATTGTATGCTGTACTGTGCCCTTCGGTACATAGCATAGTAGAAATCTATTTTTAATTATATGGTTAAATTTAAGAAGCAAATGTCAATAGTATTGAGGTCTTATCTTCTTCATTTATTAGAAGTTCTAAGAAAGAGCAAACAAAGCGAGTGATCTAGCAAACGAAGTAGAATAAAAGAAGATGTACAGAAAGGTAGAAAGGTATCATACATTGACCGTGAAGGCAGATCGTGAAGGCAAACCAAGATACAAAGAAAGAAAGAAAATAGAACACAAAAAATGGAATAATTCAGATGAGAGAAAACCGTCATAAGCCCCAAGTCATAAATCATCAGCCATTAAAAACCAGTCAGTCTATTGGACTGCTGGTCCATCCATCAACTAGAGAATAGCACTGGCCTTGCGCTTCTTGTTCCCTGACCGCTTTGGGATATCTTTGTTGTGGAAAGTACGCAAGTGCTCCATGAGGTGATCGCGACGTGGAAAGCCAATGCTTCCCTTGCGCACACAGTTATCAACAGGGCAGTCAATAGGGACTGGATCGTGCACACTTATTTCGTGACGCTTCACGTCAGCCAGGCGCGTAAATAGTTTGCCACATCTTTTGCAGTCAAATGAACGACTTGGCCTGGACAAACTTGGTCAATTAACCACATTTATGATATATATGCGTAACTGGAATTCCTTACTTTTCACTGGAGCTGCACTGAGTCTTACCGAGAGCGCTTCCAGTCAGCAAAGGCGTGGGAGTTGAGGCTGCATGTTCCAGAGAATACCCAGCAGGGCTCTGGTAGGTCATCACAGGTGCGGTCACCGTCTGGAAAGATCCCAAGTCATTGTTTCCCGGTGCACTACCGCCGCCCACACTGAAAGATGACTGGGAAATGGCTGGCGATCCCACATAAGGCGAAGGAGTGAAGGGAGAGCTCGAGTACGGCGAAGAAGTCAAGCTGGGCTGGGCGACGTGGAAGTTGTTATTTGAAGAAGGGAGAGGGATCGCAATTGGACGAGAGCCTAAGCTGAACGAGTGCTCATGGTCCAACTGGCGTTGGAAATCCTCCTGTGCCTGTGTGGGAGCTTGAAGACACCCCTGGAACATGAATGGCATCATGGCGCTTAGTTCATCATATGCTGATAGCGCGTAAGAGTTCACGCTTGGCGCAGGATAAGACAATTGGGCAGGATAGGAGTGCTCCAGTGTATGATCAAAATCAAATGCGAAGGGCTCCTATATTTTATGTTAGTAGGCTTGTCATGTATTAATCAAGAACCAGAGTGCTCCCCCATCCATTATATCATACCATGCTTGTGAGACTGACGCTGCGCCTGAATGCTGCAACGTGAACAGACCAAACAGATCTCAGGTGGCCTTCAAGCTTAGATAAAGAGCGAGTGGAAAGACAAGATATCCTTTCAGAGGGCACCCAGACTGTATGTGTGGATGAAGAAAGGACGAGCAGAGGTGGTGAGCTGCTTTGGAGGTGGTGAGGGGAAGAGGGAGGAGGAAAATAAGAGAGGAAATAGGCAGTTCACTGCACCAGAGGATTGGCAGGGTGCTGGGGATTCCCGGCTCTCATTGGTGGGATGCAGCACACGTGAGGCCATTAACCTGGAGGCCACCTTGTAAAATAACGCACATTGAGCAGACACGCAGGATAGTCAGGGGAGCAGGATGAATAGCGGAGAATAAAGCGTCATTAGCAGACTATCCAGCTTCGTCCCATTCATTTTATTGTCGACGACGTACGACGGCTACCGCTTTTCCGCCAGGGAGTCAATCAGTAGGATTGCCAGCCCGCAGTTCGTGTCTGCATGGAAGGGCCATGGAACGACACTAGAAGGCTCTCAGGCACATCGCTAGCCTCTTTGAGAATGCGTGTCGATAACTTGTAAGTGGGCGGTTGGCTGAGTTGGCGAGTACAGGTGCGATACCTGCATGTGATTGGCAACAGGCGATTTGGGCTTGATTCATAGTGGGGTCATGTCGAGAGACAACAAAGACTCGAGGCCGGAAACAATACGCAAGAACAAAGCTGCAAGACCGCCTCTGCTGGCTGGTATGATGTATCGTATTACGATTCCTCCAGTGGTCTTAATCAGCTGCCGAGCTTCCAGTCTGAGTCCACCAACCAGCTTGGAGCCACTTTGTTTTGCACCCCGTGCATTTCTCTAGGCATCGACTAGTCACGATAAGAATCGGCTGACGATCGACTCAGCCCGCCTACTAGTCTCCATCCAGCATGGCGTGGCTGGCAAGCGATCTTGTCAGAACTTGATTCTGTCCGTCTCTATTATGAAAGCCAAGCCGAGTTATTTCGTACGGAGTATCGATGATGAAGTTCAGAAGCACCACACGGGTTCACGGCACGTCGTTGATTTCTCCGGCTCTCGGCCACTGACACAACCCCAGACAGAAGTTCAGACTCGATGTCGGCCCGTTCCCAGCCCGCCCTCTTGTCTCTGCTGCCCACGCCGTTTTAAGATATACTATGAGTCCTTGCTGTGCTAATCGGACTTGTTGTTTCGAGGGCCAAGTGCGCATGTCTGGTTGAACAATGATTTTTCATTGGTATCGCAGAATGCAAAGGCATGGGCAGTATCAATTAACTAACTTAACGTGAGTAACTTACAAATGATTACGGGAGCAACCGGTTATGCAACCCCAGACTGCGGCATTTTTTCTGGAACTTTTCCTCTTTAGGAATGCACATATGGCACTGCATTGTTCGATATTCAGCTGCTGGACTGGACTTCAGTGGCTCAGTCTAACCTACATTTATTTAGGATGCGTGTTACGTGTATATGATTGTCCTAATTACCAAATTGCCTTCTTTTGGAATAAGTAATTGTCTTGTCGGAGCCCAATTCAAATCTACAAAGGATACATTGTAGTTGTCACAATAAAAATTAAGCAGGAATATCAATTAAGTCGGTGAGCAAGTTGGCCGGCATAAAGAAACAGAAATAGTCACCGACTCACCGACCTTTCTGATTGTCAATAATGATTCAATCAGTGTTCAATGGAAGAACCGACGCCAACGTTACCTCTGTTTAGCACGGCAATTTCCGCCACCGTACAATACGATACAGTATTGAGCCCTTGGACGTAATAAAGTAACACCGTTGAAGTAAGTTTAAATTATAGCCAAGATGTGCGTCTGTCAATCGTGACCAACCTTTTTCGTTCTCAGCCTAGCACCCAGTCAAGATACAACCGTGACTACAACGAGGCAATTATTCGACAAAATACCGCACCTTGATGAAAAGTGAGGCGAGTAGTTTGGCAAAAGGAGGGAGGCTTGAGTTGGTGGTTGAGTACGTAGCGGTCAGGCATGGCATGTGAAAAATGCCCAAAGAAACAGACCTTGCCTACGTCGATATTATTTGGGTTACTATAGGCGGATTATCATACGAAGGATATCTTGACGGCTTGGGATAGTCAAAATGCATTATTCAAAGGCGACCTGACGACCGAGGAGAGCAGAGAAAACAATCCCAGGACATAGGGAGATCCTAGATCAACGGCCAAAATACTTCAACTCCAGATAACGAGTCGGCAGATAAGTCAATGCTGTCACCACGAATGTAAACTCGTTGGCTACATCGCCGCCTCCTCCGATCAGCTTAGCAAGAGGCCCAACAAACCACGTCTCATCCATGCCCATACACCAAGCCACCACACCAAGAAGGAATGCGGTCGCTGCAGCTATGCCATGCGGGAGCCTGGAGGGGTCATTCCACGCTTCCAAATCGTAGTTGTCGAAATTGCCCTTTCTGAAAATAACATGTTCCTCAAACAAGATAATAGTGTAACTGGTACACCAATATCCGAGCAAGCTCAGAAAGTCTTGAAGGTACGTGTTCAATTCTGCACGGCCACCCAGGGCAAGAGCTAGAATAGCAACAAAGCAGAACAGCGTCCAGACGAAGCGAGGGATCAATGCCAAAGGTCTCGCGAGTTGCTGAAACGAGATAGCTGAACTGTAAATACTGATCACGTTCACGTTGATGCCGGACAACACAAGAACTGTGAGCAAGAATTTTGCAAACCCCCGAGGATAGAGCATGTCTTGGATAAGGTATCCGATTCCCTGGTCGTTGTAGGCGTCTTCCCAAGATGGTTTATTGTTCAGGGCCGATGCAACCACACACCCCGCAACCATACCGATAGAGGTAGGAATGCCAATGCCAAAGGTGGTCATTAAGAAAACCTTGAGACGGCTGACGTCAACCGGGTAGTGGACATAGTAGTCACTGGCCATGGTTGACCACGAGGCACTCGAACCGTATACAATCGCCAGCAAGGTGAGAACGGAGGCGGAGAGAGCAGCACCGGTGGAGTCGGCAGGAGTCGTGTTGTCTGCATATTTGCCAGTTTCGGCAAACATGATGATGAAGATGATGAAAAAGATGATCCACGCGTAGCGCTCATAGACGAGAATGAGCCTCAAGCCGACACATGAGATGAACAGAGCCACAACTGCGAGAATGATGATGCCGACGACCAATGACACATGACCGTCCGAAACAGCAGTCAAAGCAAGACCGCCAGTGATGCAAGCCACAGCTGCCCATCCTAGTTGCTGAATGCCATTGAGGAGCGCAATGAGTTTGTTGGGCCACCAGCCGAAAGAAAAACGGCTGACGCTGATTTGGCGCAGGCCAGTCGCGGCGCCAAAGGTTGCGCAGTATGCGGTCAAGGCGGCTCCCATGAGCGAGGCAAAAATAGTTATGACTATCGATTGTTTCAAGCTCAGACCGAACTCCCAGCCGAGAAAGCCAGTTGCGAAACACGAGATGTTCATCGTGCCACTCGCCCACAGCAGAGCCATTGACAGCTCCTCCGTCCAGTGCACCGCGCGCTTATCCTCGGGGCGCTTGCGAACGATTGCCTCCGACTCCAAGCCAAACTTCTTGTCCATGCGTCGTTCGAATGCGCGAAGCTGGCCCAAGAATCCGCTCTCGTCGGCTGCGATGTCGGCGGGCTGGCTCTCATAAGGAGAGGTGTCATCGTTTGAACTGCTGACATTCAAGGGCGCCTTTGTATCGGGATTATAGCCGGGAGGCCCTTGGCCCTTTTCGCTGTCGTACTCCATTGCGCCTTCCAAAGCGAGGGACGTCGCGAGCAGATATGAGGGAGTCCTGACAACGGGACAGGACGAGACGCAGCGACGGGATGAGTGGCAGGAAGAGACGAACAAGAAGAGGAGAGAAAGAAAAAGGGAAGGGGAAGGCAAAAAAATAGAAGACACAAGCGGAGGCGACCGAAGTTTGCAACGTCGGCCCTGAGTACGAATAGATAAGCGATGGCGGGTACCCACGGCGATTGGCCCAGCCCGCCTTTTGTGTATCAATTGGTCCGCGGCTCCTGCCGTTTCGGGCAAGGCACAGCGGGCCTGCCGCCTGAGCGTTGTGTCGTGCATCTGTGCACTCTGATTGGCCACATCTTCCCCAGAGCCCCGGTCCCAGCCAATCGCAATGCACCCAGCCAGCCAGCTATCTATGCAACCATGGACAATGCACACAAGACGGTAGGAGATCCTACGTTCCTACGCACGTGAGCAGCTTCTGCGCGATTAGTGTGATAGGACAGTAGAAGCTTCGGGGCTGGCCATACCTACTTATATATATATATATATATATATATGTATAATTCAGAGAAAATGAGACTGGAAAAACGAGTTGAAACTTGCTGCTGCCGTTCTTAAGGCGACACGTGATCATCTTGGTGGTACATTAGGAGAACATGCCTGGTATATGTAGGCATAGAGCAAAGTCAGTAACTGCACTTTACATGTCGGCGGGTTCCGTGTAAGCCATATATTAATCTTTGTGATATGCCGAGTCTGAACATGCTCATCGTTTGTATTCACCCGTCATGGCTAGGATTTACCTCGATCGAGGATAAAGACTTTCGAGACTTGGTAATCACCTGCTAGGCGTTAGAGAGCTCGTCTGATGTACGTCCTCTGCCCTGAGTTTCAAATGCGTATAACAATCCAGTGTTTGTATTACACCTCTGGTTAATAAGTTTCATCTTAATGTACGCGTTTACAACGTTTCCGCCGGGTCGTCATCTGGCAGGCAGTGACGCGGCGAAACATCGACCCACATTCAAGTCATAGCTGCTGCCCATTGGATAGCTCCGCCGGCCCTGGCGCCTAGATGCGTGAACGAATATAATCAATAAATCAATCAAAAAAAAATAATGTAGTATGTACGTACCAATTTCTTTCTTTGGTCCCGTTGGATCACCCCCAGAATTGATGACTCGTATGATTTGATTCGAAACAAATTCGTTGAAGATGCTGGTGGCACATGACAAAGTACTTAATCGGGGAAGTGAGTGAGAAAAACCAGTTGAGTCTTCAGATGGAATTTCTTTACATGAATACTTTTTCATGTCTTGCGCTGTTTTGATGCAATCTGCTAGACAGCTGCAACTACTCGCTAATTGGGCGGGTAGCAGGGCCTCCTGAAAGTGTATGTCCACGACACATGTCTGCATGGCTTTTCTGGGTGCACCAGCGCCACTGCACGAATGATCTCACCCGGCGTCAATGTCAACCCGTCAATAATCAACTGTGTTTTATAGATGCCCGTGCGCTGCAGATAAATCCCAGGCTGTTAAGATGAACCAAGATTCTAAGATCTATGGGGAATGAAACGCATATCGGATACGGAGCACATCATGAGATTGGCGTATGGAGTACCCTGGTCCTTCATCGCATTTCCGATCTGAGAGCACTGATACGTACATTTCAGGGTTCCAAGGTTCGGCCTGAAGGAAAGCTCGGGATACCGAGACAATACGCGAGTCTCGCCTGCGGGTGGAGTCACATGATCCGGGGTAATGTGACTCAAATTCGTGCGGGGGATGAATGTTTTCGCGGGGACGGGGCCCACTGCTTCTGTTCCCACCAATAGACAACGTGCACGTGAGCTCCGGCTTCACCGGGGCGCGCAGTGTATTCCCGCCATTTGTACCGACCTGGGCATGCGGAAAAAGATTTAGAGAAACGAAACCAGTGAAAGAAGTAGTAAAGGGGGAGAGATATATAAAGAAGTGAACAGAGAGGCGGCATGATGTCCTACATTGATGGAGAATGACACGTCTATTTCTCCAAGATGACATGGAAGACACTGGGGATCTCCGATCCTGTGCTGTTGCTGCTTAGTTCGCCCAGGCGGAAATTATCTTATCCCAGCAAGTTAGGGCCCCGCCCCCAAGACACGCACCTTCTCGGACCCTCCGGACGATGGACTGTTTGTAACATACAGAGTACGGAATATAGCGTATTTGGCTAGCAAGCTAGCTGGCGCTAGGGGAAGTTTGGAGAATTAGCCAGCGTGTCAAGCTGGGAAATACCGTCAAGAAACGGCGAGCTGGTCAATATTTTACGACTAGTCTACTCCGTACGTACTACTCGCGCATGTTTAATTGCTAGTGTCCTTACAAATAGGGGTGCAAAGGCCGCAATCTCCGTTGGCAAGTCACGGTCGATGCTAATAGTGGTCTAAATACAGCAGCTGTACGCATTAGTCGCCCAACAAACAGCCCAATAATAATTTAATTGCTATCGGTGCTCCTTGGCTCTCCCTGCTTCCAGGCTCTTTTCCCTTGCCCCGGCAGCGCCACACGTGCATTTGCTACCAGAAGCTTACGCATGTGTAATTGACAACTGATCCCGTCCGGGTAAGATCACTTCCGCCGCCCCCAGAGAACGCATCTCATCCACGGTTGAATCGCTCGTGCAAATCCGTCTTCCAGGAGTTGCCGGGGTGGGAACCCTCCGCACCCCATAAAGTTTACCCCATTTAAAATGAGCAACTGGCTACAGTACGGGGTTTTTATCCTGCGCGATTGGGTCTATGACAGCTGTAGAGCTTAGGCTTGGGCCGCTAATGCGGGTCGGCCACATACCATTTCTCTCTAAGCATGTATTCCCACTAGTTGGTATATAAGGATCGGTTTCGCCGTCTCTTTCCTCCTCCATCTTCTGCTGTTGTCTGTAGCGCGGCTCTCCTTAATCCCACCTATAGTACGCCGATTCTCCTTCGACAGCACCCTTTTATCACAATGTCGGCCGACAAGAGCATCATTAAGGAAGACGAACATCCTCAGAAGGGGGAGTCAAGTGACTTGCCACCCGAGTACCGCGACTATCTCATCAGTCGACATGGCACCACCGAGCTTGATCCCCTGCCAGACATGACGGACGCTGATCCGTATAACTGGCCACAATGGAAGGCAAGTTGTTTTTATTTATTGCCTTCTCAAGGATTATACCGCTTTGAAAGATTAAAGTCAAAATGAGCGAACTGGTACGGTTTTATTTGCAAGGCGGCTAACATGAAACTTGAACGTTCCAGAAAACAACCAATCTAATCCTCGTTGCATTCCATGCTATGATGGGAACTTTCACGGCGGCGGCGATCATGGCGGCCTTTGTCGACATAGCCGCCGATTTGCACATCAGTGTTCAACGTGCGAGCTACTTGACCTCCCTCGTCATTGCAATTCTGGGTGGAGCACCACTTTTCTGGCGCCCGTTAGCAGACCGCTGGGGCCGTCGACCCATCTTTCTGCTGTCTTTGATATGCTCCCTGGTCGGTAATATCGGGTGCGCCAATAGCCCTTCCTACGGAACGATGGGCCTGTGCCGAGCCATCACTGCGTTCTTCATATGCCCGGCCGCTGCTATTGGCAGCGGTGTTGTCACGGAAATGTTTTTCAAGAACCAGCGAGCTCGTTATATGGGAATATGGACGCTCATGGTCACCCTCGGTGTCCCGATTGCTCCTCTGCTTATGGGTTTTGTCGCTCAACGCATCAATTATAGGTGGATTTACTACATTCTTGCTATTGTGAGTTTGCCCTTCAGGTTACCTCCAAATCTTATCAGAACCGAATTGGTGAGGTTTTGATTCCAGCTGACTGTCATCTATAGACAAACGGTGTGCAGTTCATTCTGTACTTTTTCTTTGGAAACGAGACCCTCTATGTGCGCGACAAGACTCCCAATACCACCGGCGACGGTCTGGCTGCGACCAGGCCAAGTCTGTTACATTTTGGGCGTATTGAACCCAAACCACTCAGGTTCAGTGACTTCTATCACCCACTGACATTCGTCGCGCGCCCGTGTGTCTTTATTCCTGCTGTCGCATATTCCATGGTGTTCCTCTGGACTAGCATTGTGCCCACTGTTGAAATGCCACAACTCTTCCCCGTGATCTGGGGCCTAGATACCGAGCAGTGTGGCTTGCAGATGATCAGCATCATCATCGGATCTCTCATCGGTGAGCAAATGGGTGGATTCATGTCCGACAAGTGGATGGCCCGTCGACGTGCACAGCAAGCACGAAAGTCGGGCATCAACCATGCCGAAGATGGCACTCTACCAGGATTCGCTGGTGAATCGCTCGTGGAACCTGAATTCCGTCTGTGGCTGGCCTACATTGGATATGCTCTTGCCATCATCGGTTATGTCGTCTTCAGTGTCCAAATTGGCAACGCCGGCCACAAGTGGAACGTGACCCCCCTTGTCGGTGCTGCTATCGGCGCCGCTGGAAACCAGCTTGTCACCACGGTCAATGTGACCTATGCAGTGGATTGCTACCGCATCGAGGCCGCTACCGTGGGCGTGTTGATCACTTTCGTCAGACAGACATGGGGCTTCATTGGTCCTTTCTGGTAAGATTCTACCATTTCCCTGTCCCTTCTTGGTCGTCTCACACTAACGGCTGTCTTTTCCCAATGCAGGTTCCCACAGATGTTCGAAAACGTCGGATATAACGGCAGCGCCGGCATTGGTGTAGCTTTGATGGTTGCCTTTAGTATTATTCCCACCATTTTCATCCAGTTCTACGGCCGAAAGTTGCGGTAAACCGTTGATGCTGCTGGAGGGCGCTTTTTAATTTTCTTTTTCTGTCTGAATGGAGGCAGGACTTGAAACCGTGTGATTGCTGCATGTTGTTTTTCGTCGGGGTGTAATGACTCAAATGAACCAATGGTCTTTGACAAGTAGCTGCTCCTGCTCCTTGGCACGTAGTTACTAGATAGTAGGAAGTAGTAAGCCCCTTGTCTGATTGCAGAATTCGCGCCGCAGGTGTTTTCTATCATAAGCGGCAGACGGTGGATCTGGATGTTGGCGGCGCGTGATTGGCCAGATCCAACCCAGCTGCTGCGGCACGTGATGCCGCTCGAAGTTAAAGAATAACAGTTAACTCGTTGCCTGGCCGGCGTCTCCCTTTAAATTACAATTCTAAGCATCCGTTCGGCAAAGTCGGGATCTGTAGCAGGCACTGCTAGCAAGATCCCAAGGTACTCTTAAGCCTTGGGCTGGAACGGATAATCCGTAGCATTCGTCAATGGTCGGGGTTGGCGGGCGGTCCAAGGGCTGCGACACTTGTCGCCGCCGGCGCGTCAAATGTGGTAGGGACAGCATCCCCCCTCCACCCCCGACTGTATATATAGCTGAATATGAGATACAGACGAGCAGAAACCGCAGTGTAAGCGATGTCTCAAGTCAAAATTGCAATGTGGTGGCTACCCATCTATGACCATCATCCAATTTGATGGACAGCGCCGACACATGATATCGCCTTCGGCTTCTCACGAATCGAGTCATGTTGCCCCCCGCTACAAATCAAACACATCAACAGGCAGCAAACCTGGTTGTGTGACTGCAATGCATGTGCCGCTGAATATGGACGATATCTTCATGGAATATACGCGTTCAGCCCTTCTTCAAGACATCGATACGACGGGTACTATACTTCCCGACGACCCTGACCGATCCTTGGGTAGAAACGCATTCTTGGCACTATCAACAACATTCTTCGGACTGGGACACAAAGAAGCAAACGCTATCAATCTGGGTTTCCGTCGGTATGGCCGTGCTTTAGAGGACGTTCACCGTGCACTCGAGGACCCATCTCAGCGTTCTTCTTTCGATCTCTTGGACTCTGTTGTAATTTTATCACTTTTTGAGGTATGTCTCACGGAACAAGTGCTTGGGCTGTCTTTCTTCTCCTTGCTGTTTACTGATATGGGCATAATGGCTGCATGGCTAACGTTTATCTACCCTTCCGCCCGATAGTTCCTGATATCAGATCGCGAGAATGGCTGGATTAGCCATTGTATTGGCCTTGAGAGGCTGTTCGCTCTGCGGGGGCCAGAATCGTTCACGACTATGCCAGAGCTAATGATATTAGAGAAAAACCGCACTGGCATTATTATATCCTCATTACTTCTGCGACGGCGTACGATACTATCTAAAACTGCGTGGAAAACTGTCCCTTGGGCCAAATGCGGCAAAAAAGATTCCATGCAACTATTCCTGGATATTTTTGCCGACTGTCCGGGGCTTTTCGCTGACCACGTGAAAATAATGTCTCAACAACCAGTAGAGATGCCAGAATTGAGGGTTCAGTGCAGCCAATTGCTCAGGAGGATCTTCCATGTTTTGAACCAATTGGAGTCATGGAAAGAGCAGTGGGATTTGGATAATCCAGGATGTTGCTGCGAAGTCCCAGCCCCATCTTCAAGCAACGTTCCTTCTGGTTTGTGCGACGGTCAAGATACATCTTTGCCGGCTTGGACAACAATTTTGAATTATGCGTCACTTTATCACGCAAACGCTATTGTGATGTATGATGGCACGTTTATAATGCTTCTCAACCTAGCGAATCACATTATAGATCACGGCGATTTGCTAGAAACGTCCATGAACTGGCTCCCCGGTTTCGCTGAAAGATTGGTCACCGCCGGTCTTTCCATATGCCGTAGCGTCGATTATCACTTGCAACGCATGCGACAAGGAGTTGGTTGCTTTTATCTGCTTTACGGTCTGAAGATGGCGTACGATTCAATTGGACGTTTAAATCCTGCCATTGGTCATTGGATCCGGGGTGTCTTGCAGCAAATCCAGGACGGTCAAAGTGGGAGATGGGCCATGGCAAAATATTTACTTAACATTCAAGCAGTGTCTGGGAACACGGTTCCAGTACCCTGAGCTGTTGAAATGCGACAACAACTTCATGCCAAAGATGAAGCAAATGAATGATATATGGGGTTAGGCGCCTAAAATCTATTCTCTATGAATCCAGAGGTCCTCCCGATTATTAAGACCAGTCTGGGGTTTAGACAATGTGTGTGAATTTCCCGCTCCAACTTTCCAACCTTGATCAAAACAATTCAAATCAGTTCGAGTATCTGGTGGCGGAGAATCGATTGCTAGTGATTCGGCACAGCGCTTGTCCATTCTCATCAGCAACATATTGCGCCGAAATACGATCTTCTTCAGGTTGCTCTCGGACCGGCTTATTTTCAGACTGCTTGGGACTTAATGATGGGTTTAAGCTGGAAAGACGGCCAAGCTGATATATGGCATCGCCCCCTCGCTATATATGTGCAATAGCTTGATTTCTCATACGGCTTGAATGAAATTCGGCGCAGCTTTTCCTTGCCGACTGCGATCCCTATGCTTAGAATTCAAGTGCAATCACAGTGAGTGTATTTGCTGCTGATATTCCTGTCCTGTCGCATAAATACTCAAGTAGAGAGGGGAGGTCGGTGATATCAGTATCCTGGAAATTGATATGGTGAATGGAGATTGGGCGTATATATAACCTATTCAATACACCAAGTGAAATTAATGGGACAATTCATCTACCATTACTTATTTGTGGATTACTTACATAGGCTTGCGGCATGCATGAATGCGATAAATTGATGAGATGATGACGGATTCAAACTTGTTTCGTGCTATTGCCTGCTGTAGGTCATAAAATTACATAAATGGTGGAGATCTTGTTATCCACCGCAAATTATTAAGCAAAAAGAATTCCATCAATTCATGCAAACCATTCTTCCAACATCTTCCATGCTGTCAGGTTTCCTACCTCAGAAGCACATTGTAGCATCTGCTGAAGGTCATTAACGGCGAACCCAACGTCGGAATCGAGAATCTGCCGAATAATTTTGTCTGTACTGTCCGAATTGATTTTGATGGCTACCCGAAGACCCTCGCAAATTGAGCTCGAGCTCAAGAGAGAGGTAGTAAGGAGGAATGTTGCGACTTCTATGCAGCAGTGTTCGATTGCCAGAGGAAATGCACCGCCGATATTTGGATCTATTCCTTTGCCTCTTACCAAGAGAAGTGGAATACTGTGTTCATTGCCTGAGTTGCTAATAGCATATGTGAGTGGCGTATACCCATCTGCATCCACATGGTTTAAATCTACACCTGCATCGGATTCCACCAGTAGCTGGATTATGGCTTCACGCCCGCAATATATTGCTTGGTAGATTGGCGTTCGTCGATGATAGAACTCGTCGACCTGGTTGACATTGGCCCCGTAATCCAGAAGCAGTTTTACAATCTCTATATGGCCGAGCATAACTGCGTAGTTGAGGACAGGATCGGGATTTGCCCCGGATTCTAAGAGGCATTGAACGACTTGAACCTCTGTACGCCAACATGCGTACCAAAGAGGAGTGTGACCTTCCGGGGCTCTCTTCTCCAGGTTTATCCGACCACTTGAGATCAAGACCCTGATGGCATCCGAGCAACCTTTATCTATTGCTGTGTATAGTGGTAATACTTGCATCTGCTCGAGCTCCGTACTTGGTGGCTGTGGGCTCACTCCAGCGTCCAAAAGCTGCTTCACGACGGCAGCATGTCCCTCCATCAAGGCTGTGTCAAGTGCCGAATAGCCGTATTTGTCGCGAGCGTCCATATCAATACCACCCATTCCAATGAACATATTTATCATATCTTTATTCCCTCCTCTAGCCGCTGCTATTTGTGCCTCGATTGGCGTCAGTCCCAGCGTGCTGTAAGGCTTCAACGCCATACGGGCGGTTGCTTCATGACCGCGTTCTACGGCCCAAAGTAGGGCAGACCGAGTCAACGGATAGTGTTGATCCTGTTTGGCGTTGTTGAAATAGAGATAAGGATTCAATCGTTGATGGAGGGAGCGACTTGTTTGACAAAGGGCGTTGAGCGCTTGCTCCGATTTTGTATGTTCTGCGATCAAGAGTAGTAACTCTTGCGGCAGATCATTGAGACTAAGCTCCGTGCGAGTCTCTTCCATGGTTTTTGGATGTTGGACTTTATACGAAGAAGAAACACATTCTCTTTTTGTTGGCCATTTTTTGTCAGCATCTCACCGCGCTCCAGGTTGTTTTGTTTTCAAAGCAGTGCACCCTGGTTGCCCCGCACCACGTTTGTGACAGGCTAATGACATTTGGTAGGGATGAATGCAATATGTGACAGCACCGGTGTGGAGGAGAGTCATGCAAGTATTGATGTCGAGAACTACAATATCTCAGTATTTAATTGACAACTTTAGAATTCTCGGCTTCAAACTTTTACGATAGTGCTATGCCTTTTGCCGGGAGCCCCCGTCTAATCCTTGAGCAGACGCGTGCCTGAAGACAGGGGTTAAGTTTTCCCTTCGGTGAGGCGTCTCTCAGATAACCTTGACACCGCCTAGTTAGCTTTTGATAGCCACGCAATAACATCATTGTTGGGCGATATTAGGCCTCCTTGTCATCTTTCTTGATGTGGAGCAATGAAAAATAGCAACTTAACATGAGATTTACATGCGATAACATTAATTAAATTGCTACTTGGGGGTTTGTTAAACAATATTAATGCTGGCAATATAGTTGATACCTTGATGTTAGAACAGACGATGGCCGATCGCCTGCAGTCCGAACTGACTCTATTGTAGTACGACTGGCTAGTTTGAACAATGTTGATGCTGGTCCGTAAGCTTCTACCTGTACTTCTCTATAGACGACTATGAATATACCTAGAATCTGGTCAATCTGTCATGTCCTTTTATTCTCAAAAATCCTTAGTGTCTACTTGATAAATTGAGCAATCATACAGGAATGCCCCGCGGTACTCCCGATGTGCCGATATGTAGTCTTTGCTCAGACCCTTGCGGTACTCTACATGGTAGGCTCTGGCCCTCTGCTCCCATGACGAATTCGCCGGCACAGCAAGCATCCATCCCGACGTGAAAATGACCGAGGCGTATTGCGTGCCCGAATATGGGCTGGGTAGGTATGGACGTAAACTATAACGAATCGTGCTGGTGTAGTGCTTTCCTTGGTCCTCGGGTGCAGCCAGCGCGTAGTTTGCAGCTGCAATAGAAGCATGCGCGGCAGCAGTTACAGAGATGTTGCGTGTTTTACAACCTTTAATAATTGCCATAGTCTCTTTCTTTTGTCAATTGATGACGAGAAATGCGTGTGCCTCCAGGTACAGTATCCAGTGGAGCACGAGACTCAATACCTATGGCACCAACAGCATGGCCGAAGGTCTCAACGTATTTCGCGCCCAATTCTTTATCGGCTTCGGAAGGATCCGTATATATTGCTGCAGCCTCTTCAATTGAAACCACTAAACGATCTACCTCCTCCCCCCAAGGCAGATTGGAAGGGTCTGGTTGTGGAGATAAGGTCGCTAGAGCTAAAAAGTCGTTCATAAGTATAAGACCACCAACGCCATCCGTTCACCAGTGCTGCGAATGAGCCAGGAGCTCATTTGTCTTTGGCAGATAGTACATAGTAGCGTACGGATTTACGGTTATAGAAGCAATCAGCTCTTCGCAAGTCTTGTCCTCGACCACTTTGAATGTCTCATATGCCCAATGCTCTAGAGCATGACTGTCAGGGACGTCATAGGCATAGTCAACTTCGTTGACAATGTAAGCAGCTATTGTGGGATGATTGAAGCGAAGTGCCATCCAGGCTTTGCGGAAGATATCCTTAAGGCTATCATTGGCAAGGGATCTTGTCGGCGAAATCTTAACAACAATATTCATCGCCCAATGCTCGCGTCTGAGCGTAAGTGCGGAGTCTCCGAGAATTTTGATAAACGTTTCGTTTTCCCCAAGAGGACGCTCATATCGTCGCTCGCGGACCTTGGACCAAGGCATGATGACCCAAATTTAATGCCGGCTGTTCAGAAGATAATGTCGTGATGGGTAGAGAGGAACCGCTGGTAAATTTGTCTAGCGGGGTATCGATCTTATGCTATTTGGAACAGAATGCCTATTTCATAGCAGACAGTATAAATTTGGAAAGCTAATTCTTCTTTGTTGCATTATGTACTAGTAAATTGACCAGGATCTTTCAGCTTTCGTGATTTCGACAACGCGACAGCGATTTATTGAAGGTCTCGGCGCGAAGATCTCTTAAACCAACACGACGCGGTCAGACGCATCTCAAACATTGGCTACCTCTACCAGTACATCAGTGGGTACTGAGATTGTGGAGCTATACAAACAACCACTACGGTATGGAAGTTTAGAGAGGCTGTGGGGTCACTAAGGAGAGATTTCCTCCTCGGCATTGATGCTGATGATTGGATTGAAACCCTACAGATCTATTGGGTAGGTAGACCGTCTCCATGAACTGCAAATCATTCCATTTCTCGCCTTAATACGAGAACAGCGTAAGAGAGAATCTGTCCTACTGGCTTGTTTGGCATGCTCAGACCCTTAGCTATCCGGGAGGCGGGCCGTTTATAATTCTCGTTCCTCGCAGAAAAAACCCGCTTGGTCACCTCAAGGTCTACAACTTCTTTAGGCGTCGTGTAAGCCAATATGAAGTCGTATATCTCAACGAATAATAGATAATATTCACTAATTGGGTGTTGCAATGATTTATAAGCTCTCCACAACCCCTCGTACACTATCGAATAATCATCTCGTATCTCGTAAAGTATAAAAGGGTTCGCTTCATTGAATTCAAAGATATATCATTCCTGCAAAACGTGAGATACAATTACTTATAAAGAAATTCTATATTCTCTATTCTACCCTGAGTAAAGGACCCCTCTTAACTGGCTCGATGACACGAAAATTCAATGGCGATGGGAGGGAGTCCTGATTCCAATACATTGTCGCGTGTCTGAGCCAATGCGCATATGTCCCAGGTACATTGTCTGAGCCAGGATTGTCTCTCCAGAGAGAACCAAGCGTGAATTTAAAAACTTTCAAAATCATACCATGAGCCAGTTTGAAGCCAAAACTTCTCTGTAAGCAACCTTCGACAATTTCTCTGGCTTGCTTCTGTGCGGGGCTCTCGGACTCGCCTTCTTTGGGCAATGGAAGAGACATTAGATCGAAAGCCTTCTTGCCATCCCAATTAGTGAATTCGTTAATAAGCTGGGATCCCTCCATGAACTCTATGGCATAAATATGCTCAGCAACGTATTGAGGTCCGTTCCAACCGTCTTCCTCGTCGATGAGCCCCATCACCATGGTCAGCCCTTGCCCCTGAATAATGTAATCTGTTAACATCCGGCTAACTTCCTCCGGTCCGATGACTCGATCTGATTCTTGAATAGTGAAACTGCCCCCCATCAAAGGGAGACCCTTTAGAAGCGGGCTACTGTGCATCCCCTCCGTGTTCTGTCTGCCACCATCTGCTGCCCATAGCTCCAAGAGAAGTCGATGGGTCCTTAGAAAAAGAGGATTGTTACGCTTTGAGGCGAGGAAATAGTTGGTAAGACTGTGTTCATCCACGCCGCCGGCGTTGTATGTAAGCAGCTCGAATCTTGAAGCTGGGTTGTCAATGGTCTCGCGCCATAAGCGATCCAAATCACCGATCTGGATCATGCCCACATCTGCATAGACACCGCCATATTTGAGCAGTAACGGAAATCGAACGAGATCAGATGTATGTTGAGGTGCATAATCACCGCCGATTGTGCCATCCACAAAGGCTTTGGGGAAAGTATTTGGATCGCTAGTATCGAGGAAATTGGCAACATTGAGTGGAGAAAAGGGCTGGCGATCTAGAACGCGTATTGTCCAGCCATGCTTTGTAAGACGCCTGTGCCAAGCACGAATATTGCGCTGGGTATATGGATGCATGCTGGAGTATCCGGAATGCCAGAAAAACCAAACATTTTTCTCATCTGTGACGGGTCTAGGATTGAGAAGGTCGTGATCGACCATTGAGTCGGGTCGTAGGTCTAGAAGATGACTAGGTATCACATGAACACCACTTGGGAGAGGATATTTTTGAGACTCCATGGTGGGTAACTGATGTTGACTATCGTGTAGGTTGTTGTGACTGCTCGTTACCATTGGGCCAATGGCTTTTTTTAATGCCTTTGAGGAAGGAGACGGCTGACTTGAATCAAATTGCTTCTTGTAGGCCAACAGGGAGGCCAAGTCGGGTCAATTGAATTTTGTCTCAATTGAATGTATTATGAGATCTCACGATGCCTTCATATATACTGCTCATATAGGGCATGGGTATATAAAAAAAAATATGTACCTGGTATGTACCATCCAGTATGATTGGGCGATGGTCAATTGTGACCAAAAATGACTCATAGTGACAGCCAATCAGCACTAGCAATTAAGGGGCACTAGTACATTTTAGGCAAGGCCCTGCTTTCTTCTGAACCAATGAAAGAAAGGAAAATGAACTATCCTCTTATTTGATTGGACGAGGACGATGCAGATTTGTGGGTCGGGATTATCGAGCCACAGTTATATAGGCTTACGATATGCTCTATATGTTCTTGGAGATAAGACAACGGCACAGCCATTATAGAGTACACTAATAGCGGATTGCGACTGACATCTCTAAGACTGAGTATTAAACCCAGGAAAAGTGTGAATAGAAATGTAAGGAACGAAATATTCGCAACAACTCACAGCTTTAGAAGTTAAGAAACCACATCGGTCGCCCTCAAACCGTTCCAAAAAAGTTCAGTCACCTGTTACCCAACAGTTTCAACTGTGTTTAATTGAGTCTATTCAGCTGAACTGTTATAGGCATCCAAACAATAGTCGTCTTTACAGATTATAAGACGACAAATGTCGCTGGTTAGGCTTTATCACTAAACAACGATGGGAAAAAGCCACATATTAAATAAGTAGTAACTAATTAGTCGGCCGTGGGTAACAAGCCCAATATCCGTCCTGCTTTCATTTCTTGTCTATATCATGAATGACTCTTAGGTTACTTCTCTTAAGTCAATTAGCAGTAATAGTTTCGGGAACTTTGGTATAAAACAAAAAATGGGAGCTTACTTTTGATGGTAGCCTTAGATAGACATGCCTACAAATTAGCACTAGGACGATAATTGATTAGAGCCCACAGCCGCACTGCGGGATAAAGATGCACGGCCTACTCCCTCCAAGCGTCCAAGCCTGAAGATAATTTATAGTTGGCTGGAGGTTGGGACTAGGTGGCTTGGCTGTAGTTCTGGCCCCAACCAGAAACCACATCTAGCCGAGTTGTTAATGCATTAATGGATTGAGTTTTGAGGAGATCCTGAAGCCTGTGTTGGAATTAACCCCACCGATGTATCGCTAGCATGAAACAACACCATTCGATGCTACCTTGATGGAACCATTATGGCTAGCTGAAATTGTTTATTGTTTCTATGAGAAAATGTGCGATATAAAGAAAGCGTGGTGCCCTATAAGAATGTTCGAGCATCACTTGGTCTTACGATCATGTCTTAAAACAAGAAAAATAAAGCTTGAATAAGTTTTTTGTTCGACATGGGTGTCAAAAGAATCAGTGTTTTTTCCATCCTTATGATGGTCGCTACAGCTGCTACAGCTGCTAGCAATCCCCAAGACCTGCCCACACTCGAAGTGCCGGAATGCCCGCATCTAGGCACTGCCACAATCAACCAATCTGATCCGGATAGAACGGAATTTCCCCTTACCACTGCTTCTCTTTGTTACAACGCAACATCTCTACAGATTATCTTCGAGGCCTACAATGAAACGAACTACTACTATAACTCAAGCCAAACTACGAATGGCGACATCTGGGAATATGAAGTAATGGAGGCGTTCCTTTACCACGGCCAAAACGACCCAACGACGTATATTGAATTTGAAGTGAACCCTAATAACGTTACATACCAAGCTGTGGTCTACAATCCATCAAAGGTGCGGGCTACCGGCGCGCCCTTTGACCATTTCTTCGTCACTGATCCGGCTGCTGATGGATTCTCGGCTACAACAACATTGAACAAGAAAAGGGAAACTTGGATTTCCACAGTACATATTCCTCTAGCCATTTTCGATGTTACAGAGCTTCGTGGTTCAAAGTGGCGCATGAACTTCTTCCGCACAATTACCTCCCCGAGCACATATCCCAATCAGACACTGGGCGCATGGAGTCCCACCGATGAGGCGAACTTTCACATGACCCCGTACTTTGGCAATGTAACTTTTGTCTAGTTGCCAATGCTGGCTTTCAGCTGTGTTAGGCAAGATGGAAGGGCGTAGAAGCAATGCTTCTAGGGTTATATATGAATCAATGCAATTGAACATTATAACACGCGACATTTTTCTCCTTGATGTAAATTCAGATACTCAACAAAAGTGGAGTGTGAAACGTGACAAACAATTTCAAGTGATATGGTGGCATACTACGGTCCTAAGAATTGTTTAACTCTCATAGCTAGTACAAATTGTGCTTCACACGTAGGATTGAAATGCGCCGAGAACTGCAATAGCGGTCAGAAGAGCCCAGGTACTGTCGCTACTCAGAGACGATGCACCACCCGTTGATTGTGGGGTTGTAGCGCTGGAAGAAGACGAATTGGATGCCTAATCGCTCGAGAACTTCATTAGATTGCTCAACTTTGTATACGTAAGGACACGATGCACATACAGTACCAGTGGGACTAGCCTGGACACCGGACGTGAAAGCAGAGCTAGTAGTAGATGCGGTAGTTGTAGCTACCGCTGCAGTGCTTGTGGCTGTAGCACTGCCTGATGCTGAAGCCCCCGCCGTCACTGAGGAAGAGCTTGGTGTTGCATTATCACCACATGCGGTTGCTGCCGATGAGACTTCGCTACCATAATACTGCCATATGTCGTAGGTCAGGGCACATTCAAGACACGAATCCAAATCAGACATGAAGGTAGAATTGGAGCAGTAATTAGCAGTCTCCGAGATGAGAATTGCGTAGCCTGTTTGTGGCAGTGGAAGTGAGCTGTGAATTAATAAAAGTGTAGCGAATGAAAAGAGAGAAGACGGTGGGGTTTACTTACCACAGCTTTCATGGCAGTCATACAAGGGACTTCCAGGTTCAATGTCTTCACGCGACTCTAGCAACGGTAGGTGTGGGAGTCCAAGAGCCCATCCCCAGAGGAGGGCTGAATATAGAACTACCAGTTGAAGTAGGATCATGACTTGTAAATGCTTAGTTGTATCAGCACTGTGAAGTAGAATAGCCAGGCTTTTTTACCTGCAACCAAATGGCTAATTGTCCCCTATTGGTAAAGCGTCCGCATCAGTCGCCATTAGAGTTGCATGGACATTTAAGCACTTACGTTGGTCAGGTGTAAAGCGGGCAATATTGTGTGAAATTTACTATCGTGCTCATCATTCTGAAACACGGCGGCGGTACTATATAATTTATATATTATATGTGCGGTCCGGTTCATGTAGTGAACAATTTCATAAAGTAAGACCGGACACAAGAAGTTCAGCACAGGCCAGCCGAATTTCGGAGCCGCAAGGAACGGCGGCAGATGCGAATGGAATCACACGGATCGCGACTTGCCGGAGACCTGTAATAGAGCGAATTGAAAGATGTAGAGCACTGTAGCGCGTCCCCACCAAAGTGATTGCTTGGCCGGAAGGAGTGAAATCCGAAGGGAAAAAGCCTCATGCGGCAACTCTTTGTTTTTATCTGATCCGAAGCAGACCCACACTGAAGGTAAACAGACGAATCCGATTGGCTTTCAGAACTTTCACGAAAGAAGAAGGCCAATAGAGATGCACAGAAGCATCTTATCTGATTTGATTTGATCTTATCTGATCGTTTTGTTGCCTCCCAAGTTTTTTTGGGTCTCAGCTGATCCAATCATCTAACTGCGAGAGACGCCATGAGGGGGTTCTTCGCCGACAATTAATTAGCGTTGCAATCGGGAACTTGTCCTTGTGACTCATCGCACAGGATATCGCTTACAATGCAGCGTGACTTGTGTGTTGGCATTGAGAAAGGCTTGGTTTTATGAGGGGTGAAAATGAACGCGAGTCATGGGCACTTGGGATACGGCCTCCGATGTTCGCTCTGAACATACGGGAGACTGGGTGTAGACTCCGTCTTGAAAATATTTATTAATAACACACTGTCGCTTTCAAGGCTACTGGCCTTGTTTGGATTGGGTTATATTCCGAGTGCGTCTTTGTTGTTACACTAAGTTCCCGTGGTTTTCTTAAGTCATTACCCATCATGAAGAAAGTGACGTCCATATATGGCCTCTTTGGCCTTTTTGTTGGGGTAGCCATTGCTCAACTTGATGATGACATGGGTCCTGCTGCGTTCCTGTGGCCAACGAATCGAGCCTACTCCGCTGCTAACGACAACACAGCTCCCTGCGGTTCAGCTGCCGGAGTTTCAAATCGAACAAGCTTCCCTATGAGTACATTTCCATTAGGACTGATTTAATGAAGCAAGCATTACTAAGTTAAACATAGCCAACGGTGCAGTTGCTATTGTGCTGCAAGACGAGTCCTATAATATCAACCTTGCAATCTCTTACAGCGACAGTGAGTGACTGTTTTGCCCATAAAGTTTTATGATAAGCTGTCTGTATTGCCAAATACTAATTTCAATTTAGATCCCACTAGCAACAGTGACTTTACGACCATAGTGTCGTCAAGCGACTTCCCTGAACTAGAGCCGGGGCACGAGTGTTACGCAGTCCCTAATGCTCCCTCGAGCGTCTCCTCGGGATCAAATGCAACATTACAACTTAGCTATATTTCCGAATTTGAGACGGACACAAACAGCACCTTCTATGTCTGCGCAGATATTGAATATGTTCCACTATCGCAGTTCACAACGGACATTCCATGTTTCAACGTATCTATTGATGATCCAACGGCCGTTACTTCGTCACAGATCGCTGGTGCGTCTGCAACTTCAAAGAGCTCTGGATCAACATCTAGCTCTGGAGGTCACCACTTGTCAGGCGGTGCAATCGCTGGAATTGTTGTTGGGGTTGTTGCCGGTGCGGCCCTTATAGCTGGAGCTGGATTCATCTTATGGAGGCATTATCATCAAAAGGCACTCCGGGAAAAAGTAATTGCAGTTAAAATGAATGAGCTGACGAATCCAACTCGATCAGACGTTCAAATAGAGTGAGGTGCCATGGTGATAGCAGGAAGATTTCTTCTAAAGTATTATAGGTGATCGCCGAAATGTTGTCAGACAATCATGGTAGACGAATTTGCGCGTTCGGCCTACGATGTCATATCCGTGTGAATCTGTTTCAATAATTGACCAGTGAATCAAATCATGTTGACAATCATGTAATGATGCTCCGGTTTGTCAAGTCTCACGTATACCATGCCAATAAAAGCTAGTCTGGCCCTTCAATTACTATGGGTCGTTTGCAGTACCACCTCGTTGGCATTTTTACCTTTTTTTAATCTCTTCCGCACAGTAACGCGTTCACTTTGGTAGCTTGTTCGCCCTCAAGTTGACGTATCTAGTATGATGATGCGGAAAACCCTATCATATCTTCAAGCCACTGGTCGCTTCCCAAATCCATCGATTGAATCCAGACCATCTGATCGAGGTCTGGTATATAGCCATCCTGGTTTGACGCATTATACTGGACACCATTCTGAGCCCCGTCTTCTCGGTCTTGCGCCTGAGGAGTCAAATTCCACCAAGGCACAGCCCATGCCCGACACTTGATTAACAGTTTCGATAAAAGCTTGAAAAGATTTTCCTCACTCTGAAGACATGCGTCGTCGTTACTAAGATCGAGCCTTTGGATGATACAGTCCATCGTCGATATTAAATCAACCTTGTTCCGCACCGCTCGACAGTCCCAAGCCGGGTCTTCCAATACCGACAGGTACTTCAAGACTGTAATACTCAAAATCATTTGAGACCAAAAATGAAATGGTAGACCGACAAGTTGCAATGGAGGTATTTTGTAGAAATTATCCAACCACGACTTGATGCTTTCGACGGATTGCCACAGACATTGTAGGCGTTCGAATCCAGGTAATAGCCCGCCATCGCTCCTTTGCCCAGACAGATTAAGCACAGGTGAGTCCCAGCTTATTGAATAAGTCAGCTGGTTGATATATAGGCTGACGTGTTGTGCGGATATGATGAGTATCTCTGTTCACGTGATAAATGTCAGTAAAACTTTGAGTCAAACCGCCATCACGGAATCTGTCTGGAGTATGACTCGCCTCTGTTATGAAGATCCGAAGGAAACGAAGACTCCAGGTCGCGCAACTGCCCTTGTAATGTCTTGAGATATAACAAGCCGGGAACAGAAGTAGTCACCGAAGGTGCTGCCCGAGCGCGATCTACCTCGTGTTGTTCTCGAATATAAGCTGCCCTCTGCTTGATCAGCTGCAAGCGTACTTGGAATGCAAAGAACTCGTCTGTCACGCATAAGTTGTTCATCCCGATGGCGCGGAGTGCCTCTTCCATCTGAGGTGTCCATCGAAGGGCATCTAAGCGACCCAGATGCGACGCAATGCTAACACAATATATATATCAGTTTAACTGTTTATCTCGAAAAGCAAGGATTTCATATTTGATCCCAAGGATATGCGTACTTGGAGCTCAAAATGAAACATGCCAGGACTGCTCGCTGCTTTTCCATGAGAGTTTGGACTGTTTCTGCGTTGGAATATTCCTCATTCTCGTAAGACCTCCCCTGTGTAATTGTCATGATTAGTTTCACCTCTGGCGGGGATGGCTTGAATAGCCGCAAATCATAGACTAGTGAGATGGCGAGCATCATGAGGCGAGACATGAGATCTGCCCCGCCAAGAAAAGGGTCGGTACTCCATGCCAGATATGTAAGTAAACCTAGCAACAGATCGATGTTTGACTGTACATTGAGAAATGCCGATGTGAAGAGCGCACGCTTTAGCTCTTCGGCTCGAGCGAGCCTTTGCTGCGTCGAAAGCGTTGTAACCGTAAGGATGGCCTGTAGTAGGAATGGACGGTCTTGGTGGAGTCTCCAGGCTGTGGTTTCCGGGGTGAAATTGATAAAAGGAAAACATGGTAGCATCCGAGAACGGAAGAAAGTGAGCGCTTCGTCTGCTTGGCTCGATAATAGATCAGAGGGGAACAGAGAAAAGCGGGACGGGGACAGCGGATTTGCATGGGCTAGAGCCGTCGGAGATCGGTTTGTTGGCAGTGCTGGCCGACCGCTGATGCTTGAGTTGAGCCCGGTGGAGTTTGATGGGGTATCCTTGAGGCTAGACCCGGATGATGAGATGCTTTCATCGTGCAGTAGCTGGAGGATTTCCGGCGAAGATCCAGAAGAGGTGACGACAGTCTGCATGGCAGATAAGAGGATCTCTATCTTGCTTTCCAGCTGGGCAATTCGTGAATTAGATTCCTCCACCTTTTGGGCATTACGCCTGCGCACTGTGTCTGATGGTTGGCACTCTTTCCTGAGACGAAGACACCTGCGGGGCTAGCTATCAGCTAAGACATACTACAACAGGGAAGTGTCATATCGACCTTTCACAGCCATCTCCTGTTGAGCTAGGCACACACCGGCACTTTGCTTTGTAGCATTGCATGCAAGCTTGGCCATACGTGCTAGAGTGGCCCGAGGCTAATCTAGCCCTCTCCATGGTCATCGTGTTGGTAGGTGGCGCGAACGACTATCGGTAATCGCTAGTCCTGGAAAGTCCGAACGTCCTGAGGAGTCAAGGATGCATTTGAGTGCAGATGAAGGCGTGCATGAGACCCAGAGAGAGTGGAGAGGGAGAAAGGGAGAGGATAGGTAGGAGGCACTAAGTAACTATATAAGAAACGGAGGGGAATCCCGACGGATTTCCTCCGCGTCTTGGCACAAATTTTGGTGGCCAACTCAACGGACGCGGAGGTCGCACACGTCCAACTCCGTGCAAAACCAACCAAAACACACCAGTTGTGCTGGACATGATGCATTTTCATCAAGATGGATTGCGAGTTACTTGCCGCATTTATCACAATGGCCGGGTAACGTTGTTCTTGCCACCCTTTCTGATTCCGTCGTCGGCATCCACAACCAACTTACATTAGTGTTCTGTAGTCACATAGGGTTGCCAATCATTGCTCTGAATATTACAATAACAATGAATACACGGATTCTAAAGTCCGGCAGCAGCGGCTCTTTAATTAGCGGGCTCAGTGCTTCAAATAGAAGTTTCGACTTTTCACCACATACACCACCCTTGTCAGTACCTCATTCTTGACACGCCCTCCTTTCAACTCTGTTGCTCCCTTTTCCAGCTTTCAATGGCTCCGAAAAACCAAGCAGCATGGCTTCCTGCCAAAAAGGCTGCATTGCTCAAAGTTGGGGATGCACCATACACATCTCCCGGGCCCGGCCAAGTCACGATCAGAACCGGCGCAGTCGGCATCAACCCTTTTGACTGGGTGCTGCAATATCAGGGTTCCCTGCTCGCCTCCCACCTCAAGTATCCCATGGTGCTAGGAATCGATGTGGCCGGTACCGTCGTCGAAGTCGGTCCAGGTGTGACGCGCTTCAAGGTTGGCGACAGGCTGGCAGGCAGTGCTGTGTCTGCGGGAAAGGAGAGTAACAACCCGGCCGAAGGAGCGTTTCAGCTTTACGCTGTTATGCGTGACTACATGACTTGTCCGATACCTGAGCACATAACCGACGAACAAGCTGCAGTCTTTGGACTTGGCATCACCACCGCGTCGTACGGCCTCTTCCACAAGGACTATCTGGGCCTCGATATGCCACAAGTGCCACCACCTCCAAATCCGCAATCGGGAAAGAAATACCCCCGCGCAGTCATTGTCACGGGCGGTGCCTCCAGCGTCGGCAGCTGCGCTGTCCAGCTCGCAGCCTCGGCCGGCTACCAGGTCATATCGACATCGTCACCAAAGAACTTTGCCTTTGTTAAGAGTCTCGGCGCTACCCATGTTTTCGACTACAATAGTGAGACACTGGTGTCAGATCTCGTGCGTGCCCTCGAGGGCTTCGAGCTGGTCGGCGCCTACACCGTGGGTGCCAATGCTGACAAGGTTTGCACCGCGGTGATAAAGGAACGCTTGTCCAAGACACCTGAACTGCCGACGAGGAAGTTTATCGCCTTGGCCGGAGGCTCAAGCATCGGCGCTGATGCGATCAAGGGCTTTATTGGAGCCTACAGAATGATGAGCGGTATGATGTCTATGATGGGTAAAAATGCGGTGAACAAGATTGTGACAGGAGTCGAGGTTAAATTCATCATGATGGTTGATTTCATTAATCCTGACAGCTGTGTTTCTCGTGTCTACCAAGACTTTTTAGGGCCAGCGCTCGCTGCAAATCAGTTTGTAGCGGCGCCTGAAGTGCAAGTTGTGGGGCGAGGAGTCGATAAAATCAACGAGGCCTTGAAGCTCAATCAGAAGGGAGTTTCGGCCAAGAAGATTGTCGTGGCGCTGCCCTAGTTCGAGAACGGGAGTGTATGCTGTATTTTTGGAAGACCGTGTTTAATAGGCCAGTAGTGATCAGTCTTATTAGTCCCTTTTTCGTGCATTATACCTAGATAGTTTATGATGTTTACTCAAGAGCCGCTTATGCACTTACTGTAAGTAGCTGGTATCTAATATACATTCCTCACATTTGCTCAACGAGGTGCTAGCTTGCCTATGAGCAAGAGTAATAGTTTTATGTCAGATAAACTGATCACTATCTTTTCTAAATAGACAGGAGAATATGCGAAAGCAACTAGAGTATTAGAACCTACAGGCCAGAGAGTTAATATTAAGTTTTTGACATATGCACTTAGCGTTTGTTTACTTCGACATACAAAACAAAATATATATGGATCTGAGACTTGCTTCAAAATGAGATTTTCTGCTTGTTGTACATTTCATTCCACACAGAGAAGAACGATACTAGATCTATGTTTTTAATTTCTTTTATTTTCTCCTCAGCTCAATTATTGTTTCCCGAGGACAACAATTGAATAGCTTTTTTGGACGTCGAACGTGTGTATTTGGAGAATCTTCAGCCCAGCCTTTCTCACTAATGTTTCCCAATTTTTGCTAGTGCGCTCTGCACCGGCAAAAGTAACCATCATAGATAGATCGGCCATAGTTGCCTGCGAGCTAGCTCCTGTGTTTGGCAACACAACCTCGTCCAGCAGGATCTGGGAATCATCGGCAAAAACATCGGTAAGTTGCTTCAAAATCTTGACGCACTCATCCTCTGGCCAGTCATGCATGACGCGGCGTAAATAATAGAATCTTGCACCGTGGATGGCTTGGGGTTGAAAAAAGTCTTGCGTTAGGTACGATATGCCCTCTGTGCGTGAAGCTTTGTTTATTGCTTCCGGCAGGTCTTCAACGGTGAGTTTTCCATGTAGACCGGGATATCGCTTGAGGAGTTGAACACATTGATGGCCATGGCCTCCACCGACGTCTACTAAGAATTGTCTTTCTGGCTGCGTTGCCGAAAAAGATTGGACCTCACGCTCAAAAATATCAAATCCTGCAGTCCAGTTGGTTGATTCTAAAGAGGTCATGACTATTTGCAGAGAGTCGAACATCTCGGGATGTTGTGATATGTAATCAAATGCTTTGAGCTGCGTGTTGAATGCCTTTTGAAATGGGGTCTTGGAACTGTCGGTTATGTTCTTGTAGCCCGTCTCTTTTAAGAATGCCGGCGCTGCGATCAAGGATGGAATCATAGTCACAACGCTAGACGCTGTTAGCCGTGTTTTTTCTTTGTCATAACATGCCCCGGCCCAAAAGAAAAATAGTCCTCACCTGTGAGTAAGTGCAGCTTCCATCATGGGTGATGCAAGCAGGGGAGTGAGCTTGCTGGCCGTGTATTCGTCTGGGCCCACCTCCTTGATATAACCGATGGAACCGAAATAACGTAGAACACGTTCTACATGATGTTAATAAGTATTGTTTGCCAATCTCAACAATAGATCAAGCAGCGCTATGTACTCACCCAGCAGATCAGCTTCTGCACCGGTATCTTTCGCCAATTGACCGACCGTCATGGAGGACCCCGGCTCAAGTACGGCCAGTTTCCGAAACACACCAATTCCTGCACCAATACAGGCGGCAGGCGCTTGTACTATCTGAAAGTCATTTATCAAGTTAGATACACCTTTTGATGGCATGACTGAGAGGAAATAGAAAATTCTGTGACCCACCGAGCCATAAGCACCGTAGAGAATGTCCACTGGATCCTTCAGCTCCGTGATGAGGTTCTCCAAATCCCCCAGTAGCTTCTTACGGGAGCCCACGTCAGCCTTGCCGAATAGTTCTCTGATTTGCAGGATAATAGAGTCCATTTGGGTATAAATTCGAGGTGGTAGATATCCAGGCTAGAAAGTGTGTATAATGTGGGATGAGCCGGTCGCACCAAAAGCAAAAAACTGGACAGCAGGTATCGAGATAACCACACCACGTATGTTCAAATATAAATGTCAATGATGAATATCTTGACGCCTAATGATACTCTCTGTTTGCTGGGAAATTGCTCGTACTTATACTTCATGCAGCCAATCAGCGCTGTGCTCCGTGTCCGCGGAGAATCGCCGGAATTGGCTTAGCTCCGCAAGTTCCGCGGATTTTTCATCCTCTGATTGGTTCCTTGCTCGCCACTGCACGGCAGCTGGCTTTTCCTTAAATGAGAGTAAGATTGTTAGATTGTTAGATATTATTATATTGATGCGGCCGAAAAAAGCTTTTTCCAGCTTCGCTCTTGCTTCGTCAGTATGGAGAAGATTCGATTGCCGGCAAAAGCTGGGCGGAAGCGACCAGTTTCCTGCCACTTCTGCCGCTCGCGCAAACTGCGATGCAGCCGCCAGTCCCCATGCTCAAATTGCCTGTCCCGCGGCCTTTCGTGCACTTTGTACCCGCCAAACACACATGCCGTGGAAATTCCGAGTCGAGATAATGGCGCGCAGAAACCCGCGGCAACTCCTGCTAATGGGGAGCTTATGGCACGTATCTTGCGTTTGGAGGAGGTCGTCTTGAAGCACACCGAACAGCAACAGCAACAACATGCCTCTGCCCGGGCTGTCCCCGCGCACCGCCCATGGCAAACATCGTCACTAACTACTTTTGCGCCCAACGATGGAGGAATCTCGTCTCGAATTGAGGCTGACATTTTGGAAAAGGTCTCTTTCAATGAAGACTGGTTTGTAAGTTCAATTTCCTTGCGGTTCATTGGCTCGACATGTCTACCTGCCCGCCTTCTCGCTCGTTCATTAGCACCATCATGACTGTTGTTACCATGCTGACCACCTGTACAGACATCTATTTCTCCAATCAATGTCTGCTTCCGCGTGAGCTCGATGAAACATATTCCACAGTCCCCTACATATCTCTGGCCTAGCGCCGGGAGATCTGCTTCGTTCCAGGAACCAGTCCGGTGCGTATGGTTACCAATGCGCGAAGAAGCTAGGGCGTTATTCGACAAATACGTGCGAGATGTGACTTTTATCCATCATGTTATCCATACACCAACGGTGCAAGCCCTTATGGATGATTTGTATAACAAGCTTGAGCAAGATCAGCACGTGTCTACCGGACAAGTTGCTCTACTCATGAGTATCTTCGGAAGCTCTTCGTACGCTTGGACATTTCACGATATAAATCCTTCGACATTTGTGAAGCCGGAAGACGCCCACAGTCAATCCACCATGTGGGTAAGATCTTGCCTAGATTTGCTGGACCATTGCCGTCGATGTTCTATCCGATCCTTCGAGGCTTTACAAGCGACTATCATTACGTTCTTTATGCTTGTCAACCTAGAGGGTATGACAATGCGGTATGCATCTATGGTAACACAGGCCATCTCGATGGCACGAGAAATGGGCCTTCATCGACTGGATCATCCAAATTTTGCAAGCAGCGAGCAGGCGCCGAAGCCAGGCACCATTGCAGAGGAAATTGGCCGCAGAATATGGTGGTATTTATGTGCAACAGACTGGTGTGTTTGCTTACTCCATTTCTATTATTGGTGCATGTCTCTTTACTTCGTTGTATGATTAGCTAATTTGTCATAGGATGCTCTCTCGCTACGCTGGACCTCAGGAAGGATGTTATTCGATAAACCCACGACATGTAGCTACGCGCAAACCTTGGAATTTGGATGATGAGGAGCTGTATGATGGTATGACAAATATTGATAAACCGTTGTCACAGCCGACGGAAATGTCATACTTCCTACAGCGAATCCGTTTGGGCGAGATGTGCCGCGAACATATCGACCGCATGCCACTAGGAGCCACGGCTAATGGCAACGACGCACTTATAGACGTCATGACTGTTGATGCGCAGTTTGCGAAGTTCCTGGATGAAATTCCAGAATTCTTCAAGCTCGAGACTGCTCCGAAAGCCGACGTCGTCGCTACATCCCAGAATTCAAGCTCGCTTACAACAGGCATTATCGTTCAAAGATACATCCTTCACTCTTTAGTTCACTCTCATAGATGCAAGATACATCTCCCATATATAGCAAAAGCCCATTCCAATTCACGCTACGCGTACTGTCGACAAGCATGTCTGGAAGCTGCTCGACAAACTATAAGGACCGAGAGGCTGCTTGAACGCGAAGCGGTTCAGTTTGTGTACACCCGCTTTCGGATTGCGGGAGTCTTACAGGCCGTCTTCATTGCTGCGATTGCATTCTTGTTGGAAATGTGCTTCAACAATGACCGGGGCCACTGCGATCCTAGCACCAAAGCAGAGTTGCTGGACGCTTGCAGTATACTTGAAGATGCCAAAAGTCATTCTCCCATGACTGCCAGTCTTCTCGAATCGTTAAATACCGTTGTGCAAAAGTACAGGCTGCATCTGCCACGCCTTACAAGTCTAAATCCTAGCTCTCGCACTCAGACGAAAGGGCCCTTGAGCCCGGCGAATACGCCATCTATTTCAGATGTTGAAAGTGACAACATTCCATCCGGTGATCACGTTAGTTCGATGTCACAAAAGAACGCTACAGGCATGGATTCTATCGAATGGAATGCTTTCGATGACATGCAAATAGACGAGCTGGACTGGAATGCGTTGTTAAATGAGCTGGATTTGCAATTTCTTGCTGGGGGATATCCAGGTTGACGATTACGATAGATGATAAGATAAATACAGGATGGGATTAGCATCTGCTCCGTATGCTATTCATCTATATATTACTGATAGCAGCAATCGTTATCTACCCTTAGAAGTACGGAGTAACTTGGTGGTTTATTTGCCATGAACCACAAAAGTCGCTTTGGTCCGATTTCCATACTCTCATCCTCAGTTTTCTAGCCACAGGTCACCACACCTGGTTGGGGACAGTGTTAGCCACTTACAGTTGCTACGTCCTACGTGGCGTCGTGGCTGGCTGGGTAAGTGTTAGGGTTCCGGCTGATGGATTTAGCGGCTGCGCCCGTCTGACTTTCCACGCACGCTTAAGGTTAAGCCCACCCGGTTCCGCTTCTTTAGGTCAATCGCTGTAGATCCTTCAAGTTCATCGGCGTTTGCCTTCAGTTCCAATCCCGACGATTTATCAAATTCAGGTTTGCGAAAGTGTTGTCGTACCCACTATCTTGGCACGCATTAGGGTCTTAATGACAAGTCGGCTAAGGCTATGCATACGTGGACAATTACAAACGCGGTTATGTTTTGTAAATCCGACACAAATCTAGATAAGATCGGAACAAACAAAGCAAGAAGGAAATTCAACAAAAAAAAATAAGCGAAGGAAGCGTTCATTTTCAATGATTGGTCAGCTACGACTCAAGCACACGTGTTAATTCTTATCGGTCTTTAGAGTCACGGAACAAAGATAGGAGAGAAGGTACAAAGAAACGAAGAAACATCCCGGCATTGTACTCGTCACATAAGCTCATTGATACACCCACTACGTACCGCATACATCTACTACGAACAGACTGGTCTAGGGACAATGTTAGGTCGACCGATGCAGGGAAAATTTTCTCCCACGCTGAATTATGCGATACTATGCTCGCATCTCAAACTAAACAGTTGTCTTTCAGTGCTGTCCTGGTGCTGCACTCGCGCGATATCATCTCTGGGAGAATTTAAACGCTAAATGTTCAGGGAATATTTGAATTTGACGGCTTGTGGACTAGCTGACGTGTACCGAACTATCAAATTACTAAGTTACGTACCAGGGAGCTACGGAGGTGCTGTTCCTGATAACATCAATGGATGAATTACCTCGTGGGCCTGTGGCCATTGCTTATTAGGCCATCTGATATCTATTATCAAATAATTCCAATCTAGCCTGATGATGCCGTGAGAACTGGTCTGGCCCTCTGGCGAGAAGTGGAACCAGGCTTGTAAGTTACTAAATTAGTGCTTCTGCTCCAGCCTCGAAGGTGCACTAAATGGTTTGACATGTTCAATAGACATCTGTTGATTGATACGAAAATAGGCCATTACGATGTGACTGAACTCGGATCTCCTCGAAAGATTTGAAAATTGACCGACTATCTTTTAGTGCATGCGGGATAAGACAAGCTTCAGTGTTCGGCTGCAGCATTTGAATCAGGGCATCATATTAACCAACAAAAGATTTAGAGCCGAGAATTTCAGCTCATTATCTAATTATCCAAAGATCAGCAATTTAGCGCAACTCTAGGCCAACATCCTTGACCTTTGCACGCTTACTACCTCTGGACTTTCCCTTGATCTTGTGCTAGCCTCTAGAGTAATATTAGCGAATCTCATCGATCTAAGAAAGCACACGTTGAATGATGAATCAGAGGTGATTCTACAACAGTGGATACACTACGCAGCTGTTAGTCAAGATGGCTATCAGCACCATTTAACTCTTTTCTGGCCGTATCTTATCCGCACCTCTCATCTCTCATCGCATCAACCGAACTCTATTTGTTTCAGTGGAGATGTGTTCATCGTGATGAACACGCTCAAGTAGCCAACAAACCAAGGAGTGTGCAGCTGAATATGCAATCCACCGACAAAGCGAGAACGACAACCAATGACTCGTATTATAGAAGAGTTCGATTCAACTTCCAAGTGATACGTAATTTCTTCGCTAATTCTCTGCGGAAAATTCCAACGCCGATCTCAAAGTTATCACACGTTAAATGACAAAATAGTTAAAATCATATCTATTACGGACCGGCAATCTAACTGCAAGCCAGTATACCAAATCAAAACATGTCACAGTCTATAACAGAAACAGAAAAAGAAAAGAAGTCAAGAGCCACGTCAGAATTCAGTAAAAATCCAAGCAAAGACGTTCCCATCCGGTCTCTTCCGTCTAAGTCGTCATAAATTCGTAAAAGTTGTGGCTCAAATACCGACTAGGGACCACAATCAGGCGGTGGAATAGCTCTGCCGTAGGCACAGTTACAGCCAAACAGGTGATAAGAGTGACCACGACCGATCCTCCATATGAGATTCGGTGGTCGTTTCGGAGACTATCGAACACGCGAATACCAACGATATAGGTTAATATGGATTGTACAAGGAAGTAACCTGTTTTTGACTTAGTAAGCATAGTCCACTGAGTAAATATGAAAGGGCCAACGGTAACATACTCAAGGATCGGCGTCCAAGATAAACCAAGAATTTGTTTTGTAGGCCTCGCTGTATAAAGTCATATGTTTCAATGAAAATAAAGAGTCCCATAACAGTCAGGTAGACGTCGTCTCTTGAGGCAGTGTGATCAGTCATGTAGTTATTGTCAAGAGAAGCTGTGGTGTAGGGATTTGAGTGAATTCTCCATTCTGCGAAGAACAACGAAGGACGCCAGGCTACCCAAAGATACTGCATAAGGAGACCGCCGAACATGAGAATTCCGCCGACAAGCCATGTCGGAATGCGGAGTGGTCGTCCGTCTTTTCTACGCCATACCATGTTGCGGTACTGGACGGGTATTCCCTGTTGCGCTTTTGTTTTGAAGTCCATGTGCATGACCATATCACACATCAGCAAACCAGATATGGTGTACCATGCCCAAGAGTTACACCACCAGGCGACTATAACGAAGAGAATCGCAAACTGGACTCTCCACGCTGCGCGTGTATGAGGCACAATAACCATGGTCATGTAAACGGTGTAGCTCTGAATGTATACAGCATTGATGAGCCAAAGAGTTTGTGTAGGAAAGGCAAGACTGCCTGCTTGCGATTCGAAGCCATGTGTAGTCCAGAATAAATCGAAAACGGAGTTCCAATATGACAGTGTTGTAGGAAGTTGATATGGAATAGTCAAAGAGAGATTGTCAATGTTGGTCTTGAACTCCGTGATCGTGTTTATAAAGGCTGTGGTAAAGGAGCCTTTAACAATAGCCAAAGAAATGGCTACAGGAATGCACAGTGATAGGCTGCGAGTGAGCAAGGTTCGTGCGATTGTTTCCTTTGTAGGGTTCCGAAAAAAAGGAATGGCAATTGAACGGGCTGACAGAAAAATGATAGAGCCGTAAAGGAAATACTCATTCCAACACAACACCGAGAGAACTTTTCGCACGATCTCTTGCGCATAAGGGCCGTCAAGATTGTCGGAAGCATACACCGTTGTCGGTGCGAAAGTCTGCAGAAATACCCAGAGGAAACCCTGAATAACGAGGATACCACGGAAACCGATCAAATACGCTTGCTCATGCTGTGTAGCCGGGGAGGCGATGTGATTTCGCAGCTTTTCCAAGTAGGCCATGACAACGTGAGCCGGATTGATCCGGCTTTGATTTCTCTTAACAAACGAAGTACGACAATATTGGGGTAACACAAATATAACAATCAGGTCAGGTTTTTGGAGTTCGTCTGCAAATTACCACAGAAAATGCCAGTCATGAGCCAAGAACTATAACTGGTACTTGAGATGCATCAAGTCCAATGCCGGCTGCATGGGTCCGAGTCTTGCTTTTGACTCAGGAAGCTTAACTATGAGCCACCAATGGTTGTCTTGGTCTTCTCTCAGATGCAGAGAATTACCCACCTTAGGAAAAAATCGGTTCGCATGGTGAGAGTACCCAGTTCCTGGTGTCCATTCATTTATCTATCGCAAGAGATCAGCAACGCCAGGTATTTTACAGGATACGAAATTCTTTGTATGCCGTAAGTTACGAACAATTTTACGTTACTTCGTCGCGATAGCTTTCGCATGATCCATGTCGATATTATCGCTATAATTTAGGCCCTTCACAAGGCCAAGACGTAGATATGAGAAAAAACAAGCGAAGTTGGGTTACCGCGGATTGATACCTAAAACTGGATAACGCTGTCGACGTAGCATTCCGGACCGCGCACGGGAAGTTGCAGTAGGGCTAGCCCATCAGATGCGAAAACGTGAAGATCATACAGGATCGTGATGGATGATTAGAATTCGATAGTCTTGATAAGAAATAAGATTGCGGGTTTAGGGAGCCGAGAAATGGGCCCGAGAGCTGTCCATGGATCCCGAGGCTGCACCAATGCCCTAAAATCTTACCTCCTGGAGATCGACAAGATCAAAACCAGTGTCCACGGACTTACTGCTCGATTTGTGTGTGGGTGTGCACACTGTATGGGATTGTGCCGAGCCTCTCCCCTTTCCACTGTTCACAAATACTCTCCATCCGTGGTTGTATGCATCCAAATTCTCGGCAGTATAGCCTCGCCACCCGGTTCGGTCGGAAATTCGCCAAGCATAAACGTGGCTTTCCTTGATTTCCTGGCCCGTGTAGAGTTTTTACCCCTGTTTGTACGTACTCGTTGCCCTTGCGATCGTCTTGGCATTATGTAGTCGCTGGTCTGCTTGAGATTGTGACTACGTATAACTATTGAGGTGGATTCAGACCCTCTGGTATACTACGCGGTAATACCAACATTTTCAGCCGTGCGATACCATGACAGCCCCACCATCTTGTCCACTATGAGCATGGCTGTGCATGTGTCTGCCATCCTAATCTGGTACAAAGTATTCCGTTCTCCATATCTGCGGATATCTGTTCCTGCCCTATAGTCATTCCACTGCTCACGACCTAGACCCCTTCCCAAGCCGCCAACAAGATTGAAAGGCGAGCGATCACCAATCACGAGTCACGGACAATAGGACAATCCCCTGTAGGACCTAGCTATTGTACAAACACTATCGATAACGCGATGCCAATAGATTGAGGTCAAGGCGCGCCAGCTGTTGGCTTCCGATAAGCCGTCCCGTGTGGGATGAGTGAAGGTGCGCCGGACCGCAAGTTGTACGTGAACAAACACTTGCTTGCTCACTGATCGGCATGCCGGCCAAAAGGGAAATATCAGACTGTGCCGTGCAGGGAATACGAATGGCACGAAATTCTGGCCAGAAATTGGCCGCAATGATGCAAGAGAGCTTGATCCGATTTAGTTCTGGGCCGTGTACGTAGTATAGCTCAAACCCATCCTTGCCCTATACGCTTCCTGGTATTGGGACCCCTTGTAATTTAATTCTGGTAATCAACCCAATCATTGCTGGAAGGCAATTAGGCCGGCTGGTGAGGTTACATGGATGGTACAGAATATTTTTCGGCGCTGTTACAAAGATGAATCAAAACTCTATATTCAAAATCTAGTTATATCTAAAAAAAATATTCGCACGTTAAAAAGATAAACAGAATGAACAGGAGTACTCCGTAATCATTGTCTCGTAACGAACAGAAGATTCTATAGCCCGGATCGACATTACCAAGACCCTTAGTTGCGTGGAGTCGGGTTCCACTTGACGTACTTACTCACTTGGCGTGCATGGCCAAAAAGACCAATAATTGCAGTGAGCACGAGTTGCGGCAGATAGGTGATTGCGAAAATGGGTATCGAGTACCAACGAGTAAATTCCGATCGAAAGTGGAACGTGACGTAGAGTGTTCCAACAAAGGCAAGCAAACTAGGCACAGTGAGTTCACTTGGTACTTCAATTTGATTGACGGGGAGTTGAGACGTACCTGAAAATAAAGAGCCACCATGCAACTGGATATTGGAAGAAAACCAGAATATACAACTCGTGTCCACTCTTGGGGAATCGGGTGATGATGACACTGAACACCAGGCACAAATATTGAGTAATGAGGTAGTAGCTGAACTCTCGGATGAATAGAAGCGAAAAAATTCCAAACCGCTGGCGCATGGTCCGAGTTTTTCCCTCGGGCGACCTGCTCCATACAAGGTGGACATGGCGGATGCTGGCTTGGATCCAGCCCTGGGACCACCGTAGGCGTTGTTTCCAGAATGCCGACAAAGAAACAGGGGCAAGCTCAAAACTGGTGACATTGAGGTCATGGACTGCCTTGGCTCCGCTACCGAACGCTCGAAGAGCAGAATCGATATCTTCGGTCAGCATAGAATCATCCATCTTCAACTCCCGTAGAAGCGATGTACGCCAATAGCCATTTGATCCACAGAAGAGACCAAAGTGAAACATCTCAGCGCGACCTGGGTGCGAAACGGCGTAAATCTTATCGAATTCAATTCCGATCATCGAAGTCATCAAGTTTTCGTCTGTGTTGAGCACCACGCAGCGTCCCTGAACAATATCCAGCTTTTTGTCCTTGACAAATCGCTCCATAGCCCACCTTGGTGCATATGGATGGGGATAATGGTCACAGTCAAAGATGGCTGAGACGTCGGCGTCGGTGTCTAAAACAGAGCAATAATAATTGATATTGTCTGCCTTGGATTTTGAATTGGGCACTTTGACAACCCGCAGATTTCTGGGATTGCACTCCATCAAGTCGAAAAGTTCTTTCTCCAGAGGCTTCATCTCGTAAGGAGTGTTGTAGAGCAAATTGACACGAAACTTGTCCCGTGGATAGACAATTTCTTCTAAAAGATATTTCATGCGGTCCACGACAATGTCTTGCTCATTGGGTAAGTAAGCCACAACGATAATGTCGAGCTTGGGGAGGTCGCACTCGGCAGATGGGAATTCCCAGTTCTTTTTTGCTACCTTATCGAGAGCTCTTTTTGCATCCTGGAAAGTGCCCAAGGATACAATGGACTCGATCACCGTAGCTGTGGCAATGTATGTATTGGTCATCAAGTAGACAAACCAGAAGACTTCGGTGATTTTAGATGTGGCATTCATGTAAATGGTGGTCGAGAAGACGAAGTAAGACAGAACAAGAAAGAAAGGCGTCCAATCCTGAACACCATCCGATGCGGTGGTAAACGCCCAGGAAACATCGTGGATTAGTTTCTTGAAACTGGACGAGATGTTGCCGCTTCTCTTTGAAGGTCGGGTGATTGATTCAGTGGCAAGCTGGCTTGAAGTAGTGGTTGCCTCGAAGGGATTAACCTCAACATCAACATGCTTATCCATGATAGCAGATATTGACCTTGAGATCTCAAGTCTCTTGTGGAATGCAAATGGGGACAAGAAAACAAGAGAAGTATAAGGCACATTCATCAATATTACATATAGAACATACTCATTGATAGACAATTCCTTCGCTGTCATACAAGGATAAACGCCACCAAGCTTTAGTCAAGATTGTAAGCTAATGCTACGTACTTTTCATGTATCCACCCTCGTTCCAGCAATTTCGAGCCAGGAAATCTGGACTCCAGCTACCCTGATCGTGCAGAACTCTATCCATCGGCGAACGGAAATACAACATTACATGTCGATCCCACAGAAACTCTTAGAGCTGAAAGCCTGAAAGAGGAATATGACCGACAAGTTATGTCCACCAGTGAGCTGGCTACTTCGTTCTACGTCTGCACTAAGCGATAATCAGCCAATTAAGAGAGCCATTATTACGATCCAAATCTGTTGAGGTACTGCCTAGTCATGCGAAGCTATCTATAGTCATCTCGCCAAATTGTACAATGATTGACAGCAGGGTGAAGCACGTTTGTAGGATGATTTGTTGACACATAATACAAGGACTTAACGAGTCAATCACGGAATATGCGAGCTATGGAGCAAAAACTACAGGGGTACGCATGAGGGTGGTCCCCGGCAAGAGTTAGGGCTTGATAGGTCATGCAGCCACCAAGCCCACTACTTCCTAAATGAGTAGCTCTTTTCAAAGACGAGGCTAATCATTCAGCCGCGGTAAGCCGGATTTATTTTCAAGTTGCGACCGACTACTCTGTATGGCCCTGGGAGTACGTATTATCCTTTGTTTCTGGTTTTTATCGGCAGCCCCACCGCAAGCAGCAAGCGGCCCAGGGTCAGGGCCAGGTTTGATGTATCGTAAAATATTCCTTCCGCCTGCAATGCCATGCAATGCAACGCACATTTTTCGTGATATCCTCGCCCAATATTTCCCGATTGTCTCCGCCCGTATCAGAATGTAGGTATGGGAGGGTCTTTTCGTGATCTGCAGGCACGATGGTGTCTGATGGGCAAAAGACTTAAAACAAAAGACTCTGTTGGACGCTGATCGCGACCCACAATCGGATCAGCCACCTGAAGGAGATAAGATGTTAATGGTTCACAGTAGCGCCTTGGAAGCCCCGTATCTATCTTATCATTTTTGCAACCCAACAGGAATTTACTTGAATTTTGAATACGACTACGGCTTGCCGGTTTTCGTTTTTTTACGTGGATAACTTATTCAATTTAGCTTTCATGTTTGTGGATATCTTGGTTCGTAACTACGTATGTATAATGGCCCACATCAAGACGGAAAGTCAACTGTCGATCAGCGAAGAATAACCCATGCTGCTGGCCTGTCACTTTGAGCGTGCGAACGAAGGCACATGCAGCGCTTTGTACTTCTCGCATCTTATCCCATGCGCCAACATTCCGTTATCTTTCCATCAAAGTCATTTTACTATAGTCGTCAATGTCAATGCTATCTTCCTTAGTGGATGTTCTTGTATAGACTCGTTACTTTCTGAGCTTCCAAAGCTTAGAGTTATCCCTCTTTTAAGGGCTCACGAGGACTTGAGAAGCCACTTCATTTCTTTCCTTGTATCTTTCCGTACTCTTTCAAGCAATTTGAAAGGGGCACTATGCTTTTCTCAACATGGCAAGGTCTGATATGTACACTCTTCATGATGTTGACACCTGCACATGGTGCTTCATCCACAGACGTGCAATCTTGTTCGTGTGGTTTCTATGACGAATCGGCAGACCTATATTTCACCGACTCAACAATCGTCTACTTTAATGAATCTGGAACTATAATTCCATCAGATTACATAGTGGAGGAATTTGCTCATCGCTATGACCGTGGCTGGAATAATATGTATCGCCAGGGTGCGGCGGTGGACAACGTTAAAATTGTCAATGACACCACCGCTCGCAACTTGACCAGTTTGCAATTGGCCTGCGATCCTTCTGACCACGAGCATCTGGTCGTCGGATCGAGCATTCGCACTGCACGTCAGGATTTATTTTTCGGGTCTTTTCGCAGCACTCTTCGACCAGCGCGAGAATGGATGAAAGGATCTGTAATTTCCATGAGTTTGACGCATAATGAGACGGAGAGCTGGCAGTTGGACGTCATGAATACCGACAATAGTAGCCAGGCCTGGGTGGATATGTTAATGCAAGGCCAATTTGCAAACACCTGGTTCGGCGCCAATTTCACTAACCTCACCCAAGAAGGAATGGAGCCTTGGTATTACACTGAGTATCGTGTTGACTGGACCCGTGAGGGTCTCAACTATTACATTGGCGGGGAGTTGAAGATGAGTTTCAATAAATCTGTCAACTCCAGTATTCCATCGACACCAGCACCTTTACATTTTCAGCATTGGTCTTTAGGAAACAAGTACACCTCCCAGGGCCCGCCGGACTTCATCAACTTGGCAAACATCGGCTACACCCGACTTTTCTTTAACTCTTCTACTTGGAACGATACCTACCGCGCAGCTTATGATCAGAGATGCTCCGTTGAAGACGCGTGTCTCATGGACGACGTGACCCTTCGTGGGAATTCGAACTACACTTCCCAGAGTTTGGAACCTTGGAAACAGTATCATTCTCCATATAAGATCAAATGGGTTCCATTAATTATGGACATTATATTCGCAGCTGCTTTTATTTTTCTCACGAGCAAAACTCTCTGGCGCCGGTTCTCCTGGCACAAATTGCTGGTTCTTCTGGGCGTACGTAATCGAGAACCTCTTAAACCACGGTCATTCTCACCCTCGGATTCGGTTTCATCAAGAGACGTGAATTCTCAAGATTTGCGACATTCAGGTAGCACCACGCCACCTCAGATCGGCGGCGGCGCAAGCATTTCTCGAAACGAATCCTTCAACACATTACCACCCTACAGAGGAACTCAGACTCCTCTTCCTCAATATCAAAGTCCGGTCGTCTCTCGTCGACCATCATTGTCAAACGCAACAGGAAATAATGTTAATTTTCTAGCGAATATCAGCAGTAGCGGTCAGGGCGAGTCATCTCGCGCAGCTTCTCGCGCAGCTTCTTTATACGCTGTACCTCAGTCAGACCAGCCTTCACTTATAGCTACCCAAATCAATTCATTGCAGGCTGCGGCGGACTCAAGTATAATCCATGAGTCTGTAGCTCACGGTGTCCGACTTGAATCTAGCACGGAAACTCGTACAGAGCAACATTCAGAAACTAAGCCCGAGATTGTCGTCGCAGCACAAGAGAAGCAAGCAACTTCAGGGACAAGCAATGGTGGGAAGGGCCCTGCTTCCGCCACTGCAGCCTCTGCAGCCTCTGCAAAGCCGCCTCGAGTTGACTACTTGGCTGGCTTCATCTCCATTAGCGCTCTCCTAGTCACTGCTAATCATTTCGGATTAACATACTTCGGCGCTGTGATTATGCCTGGAAATTCGCCTCACTATCATAGCGAAACGATTGCGAGAAAGACATTTGCCACTTACTTTCTTGATTCTCTGTGGATAGGACCTTTCCTGATGATCTCAACTCGTTTCCTGACTTCGAACTACATTCGTACTGGAAATCTAAACAATATGGCACAGAAAGTAGTTGCTCGCCCATTCCGTCTTCTAACACCCGTTGCATCTATAGCGCTTTTGGAGTATTTTTTGATGGATGCCGGCGCCCTCAACTGGCTACAATACCTGTCATCGGTGACTTGGTCAGATTGGCCATTTACCGCTATAACCGCAAACCCAGGCATATACATCTCAGAAATCCTCCAGCTGGCCTTTCTCATTCCAAATGCGGCGCCCATGATCACCAGCAATTACTGTACAGGTGTGCTATGGACAATCCCAGTGCAATTGCAGGGTGCTTGGCAAACACTTCTAGGTCTCGTTATGATCCGTCAGATCAAAAATCCGTGGAAGCGATTTGGATTTTATCTATTCTGCACCATTATGCACTGGTATGCTTTGTCTTGGGGCAGCTATTACTACGTCGGCATACTCTTGGCAGATCTAGATCTCACATACAAGTATAAGCAGTGGGTGCACCCTAGATGGTGGGTTTATTGGCCGCTGCTTATTCTCCTGATCTGTGTTGCTATTGGTGGCTTCACTGTGGATATGGTGACTCAACACAATGGAGTCAACTATGCCGAAATCGAATATGGATGGCATCCTGATACTCTTACTGGCCTGAGTATATCCCAGGCTGGTGCTGACACCTATCCTGACTATTTCATTCCGCGCCTCAATGCATTCCTGGCTACTATTTCGATGCAGGGTGTCGTTGAGATTTGCCCGACGCTACAGAAACTTTTGTCATTTAAGGTTCTTCAGTGGCTATTCCCGCATATTTTCAGTATCTACCTTATCCATGGTTTTATCATCTGGTCAGTGGGGTCCTGGACAATGATCTCACTTTGGTCACAGGGTTATCCTTATTGGCTTTGCACCTTAATTACAGCGATCACTTCTTACGGCACGATTTTTGCTGTGCTACCGTTATTGACTCCTCCGATTGAAGCGCTGGGTAAGGGTTTTACCCAAAGACTTTGGCAATTTGCGAGTACAGAGCCTGTCCCGCGCAGGCCCACCACCTATCCTTTTGGTGTGGAGCTTTTGACTCAAAGACATCAGCTTCAATCTTCTTCTGTACCCACAAGCGTGAGCGAAGGTTCATCTTCTTCTTTTCATGACGAGAAGAAGAAGGGTGCTGATGCACATGTCAGAGAAATCAAGTCAGCCAAAATCATGGAACATATTAATGAGTTCTGAACTTGTGCCATCTGCCTTTGACGTTTGACTGATCCTATGCCAATGTTTTACGGATCTTCTTTTTTTCAATTTATTATTTTTTCTTTTCATCCTTAGAACTTGTTCTGGATTTTTTATTTTTTTTCCTATTTTGATATTTATGCTCCTTAGTGGTAATGACAATAGACAATAGATGGTATTTCTGAAGGCTTGTCATCCACATTTATTTTTTAATGTGTTTATTATGGAGTGAGATTGTATTTAAAGATGGTCCCTATCAGTAGGAGCCATGAGTAGCCAAACATGGCGCCAAACTTGCAGGTACACTCAGCGAACCCGCGGACGAGTTAACAGATGCCTCAAGTGTATAATGTGTAAAGTCCTAGCTAATTACCCAATTAGGACTCATCTTATGTTCAAGAACCTTCCCAGCGCCGTAGCAGTTGCAGCCAATCCCGTGATGGGTTGCCTCTCACTAATATCAAGGCCATCTGTGCAGAACTCTTGGACATTGAAATTCGACAAAGAGAATGAAGTTACTCAGAGAATGCACATAATGAGAAACTTCTAAGGGTTCATTCTATTCATTGGACAAATATACATATTAATACATGACTTTGCGCCGTATTTCCTTCTGCAGGCAGATGCATGGTTGGCTGAGATTCATGGAAGTATCCATCGCTGTATAAGGGTATTATAAATCCAAAATCCCACCGAAACGAAGCTAATAGTAGTTGTGTTAAACCGCGAAAAATGCAATGTTTAGAATTTGAATATCTGGTCCTTCTTATACCCTAACTCGCCAAGTATGCCTGACGCTCCGAATCGTCCGCCCGCCAGGGCGCTCTCCATTGCAGGTGGTCCACACAGGAAAACTTTTGTATCTGCTGAGTTTGACGGGGAAGGAAGCACTTCTTGTAAAAGTTCCTTAGTCACATGTCCCTTGCGTAAAACAGAATTCTCGTTGGCTTGGGAGACTGTGTAAACAATCTTGAAACGGCCAGGGAATCGTTTCTCATAGTTTTCGAATTCTTCACGCAAAAGAAGGTCTCTTTCGGTGTTTACGCCGAACACGAGTGTTATTTTGGTGCGATCTTCTGGATTGTCAAGAACGCCCTGGATAAGCTGATAGAGTGGTGTTATACCAGCGCCTCCAGCAATCAGAGTCACGTGGTCGTACCGGTTGGGAATCCACGAGTATGCCTTGATTGGGAAGGCAAAAAATAGTGAATCACCGGGCTGGAGGGAGTGAAGGTGTGTGCTCGCCTTTCCACCGGGATATTTTTTGACCATAAGATCGATGAAACCAGGTTTTGCTTCAAAGACAGATGTCAGAATAGCAGCGTGACTCGCCTGCCCTGTAATGGACATCTTCAAGGTATATTAAGAATGTGGTTTACCAACCTAAATTGCTGACTGGCGTGTATGGCCGTATGACAGGCGTGAAACTTCCTTTAGGCCACGAGAGAGTCAGGACGGACGCTGGCCACCAAGCGTTAGCGATATTAATGGCTTCTTTCAAATTCATGGTGTGCTGTTCCTTCCAGAACATGACTGGATAATATTTTTTTTTCTTTGTTTTTACTCACAGACAACAGTCAGACCTGTCTCATCTTGGGCATTTGGAAATTCAAAGCGCAAGCGTTTCGTGTTGTGGCTGACATCTTCTGTGCTCCGTAGTGTCAGACTGCCCGTCAATCCGCCGCCGAATGCCTTTCGAGGCTGTGGTGATGTTTGAAAATATGCGTATGCCGAGTAGAGGCCAGCAGCAGCAACAACACCAATCACCACGTTAGGAACAGCGGCTTGTTTAGAGATCAGGCGAGACATGGCCTTTTTAGGGAGGTTGTTCTTGGTCGTTTGTTAATGGCTTGGTGACTTAGTTTATTAGTCGTCTATAGATTTCATGTCACAGCATGCCGAGGAATCATTTTGAGTAATTTGGGCTGCGTCCTTATATCGTCAAGCTGGATGGTCAAATCGGAGGTCGTGCCTTTTTGTCCCCGACAGCGGGACTGCAGCCTTAGGCGCGGAGCCCGAGTCGGGGCTCCGAAGCGCCGACGCCTTGCGTACACGCTGCAAAATGGTAGGCAGGTAATTGTTTATTTAGTATCCAATGTAACTATATCACAAGTAAAGATATTCGTCTCCACAATATGAATATCATCTAGACGGAAGTTCATTGCGTGATCTGTCGTGGATGGGTAAGATTGGTCGGCTTAGAATCAGGATGTATGGACGTTTTGATTTCACCAAGGTAAGTTAGAGCTAGAACTTCACCGGTCATCAATTAAAACCGATTGGGTTAATTAGTGGATGGTGCAAAAAATATAAACAAATTTTCATGCATCATCCGTGAATCGAACACGGGCCTCGTCGATGGCAACGACGAATTCTACCACTAGACCAATGATGCTTGTTGGTAGGTTGGCGGATTTTAGGTTCGTAACTCTTTGCATCAGTTTGGCCTCCTCGCCATGCCCCGTCAGCCACGCCCTAACTACCTTTCTCCGATTTGACGTCTACATGATCACGAGCCCGTATATCTCGATCGGTGAGAATGATTTGATAACGTAGTGTGGAATATGAAATTATGCTTTTATTTGACTTTATGCGAACATGCGATTAAGGTTCGGTCATTCTCTGGTTCGGTAAGCTTCGTGTTTGAAATATATACCTACACTGCGAGAGGCCAGCGAAGTCATTCATCCGGCTTTTCATCATCTCAAACTTCCATATAGGTAACCAACACAAGTGGTTCTGCAAATTCATTTTAGACCATCTCCAAACAGTCAGTACTAAGCCAGCTTCGAGCAAACCCAATGACTCAACATGACACCTTTTCCCACCACCCCAGTTCGCATGATGGACCAACTTGATGCAGAATGGGATCCGTAACTAAGCACCAAGAGGAGGGAGTCAGATAGCGTTAAGCTACGATGAATACCACTGAGCTGGTCTCGTCTATGGTCTTGTCTATGCGCCAATCCTTCCTCTGCCCCCTGAAAACAACGCCGGACGTACCTATTATGTACATTTTGACTAGGCGCAGGCCTAAACTAGCCCTTATCACGACTTAAATTTCGACCATGCATCCCTAGCTATTGGATGAGCAAGAATACGTCCACTTTCATTTATGGAAAAAAGAGCTAAGTGCAAAGTGGCCTATCATGCATTACAAGTCTGGTTTTCAAGAATGTGCTCATTCTATGCATAGGTTCACCAGTTGAGAGACTTCTACCCACATGAATATAAACTTATCTTTTAAACAAGATGAGATCGAAAATAGCATTCTTTATTCTTGATATTCCTTCAATCCAGGTAAACAAGATAAATGATCATACTTGTTAGATATTTCCAAGTGGTGACGTTATCCGCCCCATAATTCCATCGGGATTATCACCTCAACCCCTCGATCTCCAAACCCAGACACCGATCGGATTGCTGCGATCTGGGAAGCTACATTCCTTGACTCCAGAATTTCTGATTTATCAAGTTCTGTTTGCGTTCACCCAGGTTTCGAAAACCGGGCCCAATGCAGGGTTACAAAATACATCATGGCTACGCACTGCAGTGACGGCATCCACGGGCATGTAGCCCTAAGCAGATACAAATTGAGACGCAAACCGCATCACAAGGGCGTATTTTGGGTGCACGCAAGCATCAACACAAGTTATACAAACTAAGAATACTAAGAAATTATAACAGCGACAATGCCTTCTCGCGATAAATACACCGATCCCGAATTACGGGATCAGATCAAGGAGGAAGTTCATGCTTCTGACAAAGGCGGCAGACCAGGGCAATGGTCTGCACGCAAGGTACGAGCTTCCAAACCATTCCTCTGCTGTTGGATGGGTTGCCATGCAACAAGGAAGCGCGCATTGAACTGCATTTATATTTTTAACACCACACTCTTTAGGCTCAAATGATGGCATCGGAATACAAGAAACGGGGCGGCTCATACACCACGGACAAAGAAACTGGCCAAGATGAATCCCAAAAGCATCTCTCGCACTGGACCGAAGAAGAATGGCAGACGAAGGAAGGTGACGCCGACGCGACCAACGACGATGGGACAAAAAAGCGTTATCTGCCGAAGAAAGCGTGGGAAGGAATGAGCGAAAGCGAAAAGGAAGAAACTGAAGCGAAAAAGGAAACAGGCGAAAAGGAAGGGAAGCAGTATGTGCAAAACACGGAAATGGCAAAAGAGCAAAGGAGGAGGGCTAGTAAGGGGAGTGGAGAAGAGAACGCCGATAGTGATTCATCAAAGGGAGGGGATACGGACAAGAAGTCTAAGCGAACTCGTGACGAAGAAGACAAAAAAGACGAGTCAAGCGACAAAAAGGCCAAAGGGAAAGGAAAATCTAAGAAACATTCAGAGGTTAAAGATGATGACCAAAACGAGAAGAGCAATGACGACGATAAAGTGGAACATGCAGATGCGGAAGAAGACCGGCGAGGCCAAAAGAGATATCATACTCGACAAGAAGACAAGGAAAACAAAAAACAAAAAACGAACGAGGAAGGAGAAGGCAACGAGGAAAGTTGAGTCGAAACACAAACAATACGAGCTCAGGTAGCTCTAAAAGTATTATATAAAAGTAAACAAAGTACAGCTTGGCGGGAAACCACTTCTTGTACGATAAGATAATTGAAAACTGAATGTAAAGTTATAATATTGAAGTCTAATTATAGAGACCATATATGCAGGCTCGTCGATAGCGAAGATCCGTCTGTGCTCTTCCAGCTATCAATGATGCCATACCGTGCAGAGATGCCGAATATGGAAAAGTAACAACAACAATGCATAATGCAAGTCTATTTCATCTACACGAATGGGTATATCTAGGTCGTAAGAAAACAAGACGCCTCCATGAAATGGATAAAAACAAAGACAGATATTGCGCCACAAATGATTTATGTCGGGAGAGCTTTCAAAGGGCGACGAAAGGAAAGGAAAACCTTTAAACAATGGCATCCCGGTCATCAATCCATACCAACTCCGGATGATTCTCAACATCATCAATATGCACTGCGGCTGAATTCGGGATGTATTCCTGTAAGCCATATATTTCTTTCAAAGCGCCTAGTTGTCCAGCAACGAATTTCTCAAACAGGTCTTGGATGTGGATATCTTGTAGTGCATGGACTCCGGGTTCGTAGCCACGAATACATAGGTATTCCAAGTTTGGGGGCAGAAGGTCAGCAAGAACTGATGCAGGGTGGCAATCTGCAGAAATGCCGTGTGCCATCTGGAAAAGACATCGCACGCCGATACTCAGTCTTCGAAGAGCCGTGAAGCTTCGAAGAGAACCCGTTTGCGAAAAAACGATTTTGACGACGGATTGTTGGTTCGCAAAGGCGATGCGATCTTCTTCCGTCTCGTCATTATCCACTGATCCGGAGTCGGTGAGGTATTCTTCGAATTCCTCAAATTCCAAGTCATGAGAATAATCTGAATCGGTGTCAAGATCGAGCGACTCTAATGACTCACGGTGGAGAAGGAGGGCTCTGAATATAGCGGGGAAGCCCATATGCCAGCTACCCGTATCGAGGGTAACACGCCCGCCGACAGAATGGGTGAAGTGTTGGAGCCTTTTCGAGGATGTGATCACTGAACAGAGGAACATTGTCGGTAATACAGAGTGGATCAGCTCGATGTGTCGCATGTTGGAAGTCAATGGAGGGAAGTCTTCGCGCCCATTTTCATCAATTTCCATCCCCCCAACACGGACGTGCTCAATGGCGGGAAGTTGGTGGAAAAGAGACATGTGATATAACAAATCATAACGGTTAAAATATAGCGGGTCATTATCGAGGGCGTCGTCGGTGTGGAGTAGGTCGATACGTCGCAATTTTTGTAGAAAAACGGAATTGAAAACGCTGGTACAATGCAGAAGAAATTGTTCTAGTGGTAACGGAGGATAGCTCTTCCGCATATATCGCCCTATTGGGCGCAATTTGAGTGATTCTAGGTTGGGAGCAACCGACATCAAGAGCGCTGCAAGAGCTTGAATCATGTGTGAGCCGCGCGTGTGCCGACCACCTCGTGCTCTAGAACTATTGGTACCGTGTTAGCCTTTACACTTTATGTAGCAACAACCAATATGAATCAATGATCCAGACGAATACGGACGCGCAAACTCTTTGATCGGGAATGGGGAGTGACGTACGAGTGAAAGCCGTTTGAGAAATCCAGGTCGAAATTTCTTTGAAGAAGCATGTTGTAGATCATCTCTTCCTCCACGCCGTACCAGCCAGCATTACGAATAGCCAGTCGTAGCAGTAAACCATCTTCCTCTGTGATAAATCTCTGGTATGCGGTTGACTTGTAGTGGCCGTGGAATTGCGTGTCCCTTAGAATATCCATATGGCGAATAAAAAGGCCCAGCTCTGGTTGCCGTAGAATTGCCATCAGCAGTTCGAAAGCTTCGTCACAATCCTGCTCAGACCGCAGGCGGATAACATCAGGGACATTTATAGGGTCGAACCTAGGGGCGATTCTGCACTTTTCAAGGTTCATGAGATTTTCCATGGGTAGTAGCGTACTGGCGGACAAGGCGGCCATGGTTGACACGCGGAAGAAGAGTGGAACATCCATTTCTATTTCCTTGTCCATGTATGTATGAAGGGAGGGGTGTAGACACGAACGGCCTCCTATGAGCCGTGTCGTGCTCAACCCCAGTCGTCGTCCGTCGAGTTCCGTGGTGACGAGATAATATGCACAGATACGCTCAATTCCGGGTCCTTCTGGTCCTTCGTCTCAGGTCACTTTTGACAGTGCGGGATCTCGAGCCTGTCGTGGTGTGATCAAGGATCGAGTAGCTGTGCCTTCTTAATTCCGGAGTCCTATAACGTGTAAGTTATAGCTAACAGCGACCAAGCCGCGGTCCATCCGGGGGGAACGGGGGCTTGAGTCTTTCGAAGCTGTACACTCCACAATTCCTTCCTGAACGGCGGCGTTGTTCATGCCCGAGAGCTACAACGCGAATGATATATAGTGAACATGGGTATTGGAAGGAAGGGGCTGTCAGATCGTGGGGGGATCGCTTCGGCAATGTTTGTTGGAGGTGGGAGAGACTGAAATAAAAGTAGTAAGGGCGCAAATATAGTAATAAAGAACGAGCATCTCTAGATTAATAACACGACGTAAGAAAGAATGCCATTGAGGGCGATTAGCAGTGGCGTAGAGGAAAGGGAATGTTGGAGCACTAGGACAGATCGGGGCAGCAAAGAAGCTTTAGCGGCCTCATGCGAGGACGACAGGGAAAGACAGGGTGGCGGCGGTAACATGGCCCTGGCACGCAGCTGCAGTGGCACCTGGAAAGAGTAACTAAAGAACGCGGAAGCAAAGAACGACAAGGGCGAAGGGGAGGGGGTGGAAAAGAAGCCGGACGTGAAACTGGATGGGGATGGCAGACGCAGAAGCAGAAGCTCCCCCACTCGCTGGGCGGGTACAGTATTTTCCTATTCGAGGTAGTCCTGCGTGCCCCCGACGGAGTAATTTACGCGGCGGTACGCGGCAATACTGCAGTCACGCTGCGGGAATGGGTGCGCGGTCCGTACGGATACCGCCGCTGGTACGTACTGTACTCATCCGGGACAACGCTGCCGTAGACAAAGCGGCAGCAGCATCGCAGACTCATGATGCTGGCAGTTCTCGTAGGGACGTGGTGCGGTATTCTGGCAACCCGCGCACTAATTACTGGCTGCTCCAAGGTACAGGTACAACCGCAAGCCGGCGCCAGCGCTGTGCGATACATTGCCAGGAATTGCAGCAGGCAGAGCATCTGAAATGGCTCATGCTAATGCCCATACTAAAGCCATACTAAAGCCATACTAGAGCCATACTAAAGCCACCTAAGCGACGGCTAGACGGAGACAGTAAACACTCGCTGCTGCTGGTACGCCGTCAGTACGTGCGTAGGGGGCCCGCTGACTAAGAGAAGTACTTTCCTAATCGGGCTAACACCGTCCGGATAAAGGTAGCGCCGCTCCAGCGATCAAAGGCTGGAGTGTCGTTTAGCGCCGCAGATCGGGGCTTAGCCGCTTCGGGGAATTGCACGCCTGGTCGGCCAATCAACAGCCGCACAGCGCCTCCTCTAAGGCTCTTTGAGTCTGCAAATCATCCCGGGCCATTTCGGGCGCCTTTTTGCGTGGTTTCCTTTTTGAATCATCACGGTCGTTGCGATTGGCTGCTCGCTTAATGTTGCTTATTATATCATGCCGTTGTTCTTCTACATATATACATACAATACATATAAAAGTACTATTTAGGTACAATATGTGTCTCTCTTTCTCTATATATATATACACATATGTCGTTTGATGTGCTTCCCTGATGTCGCCCTCGCTGTTCCAGAATCCCACTGCATCGACACTCGGCATTCATTCGGTCCTTGCCGTCTGAGCGGCAACGAGCCGAAAGGCACTGCACATTCATTTTGACCCTTGATTTTAGTTAATTAAGCAGTCTAGCACCAGGGTGGGCTAGACCGGGATGGTGAACCCACAGGCAACAACAGAACATCGCAGAAACGGTCAATCATTTGCTGTGCCGTGAACGAGTCCAGCGACGCTGACAGCGCATCAGGCACAAAACCATTTAAAAATTATTACCATTGCAGACTGATATCTCTAAAAATACCGACATAGCGTACGGATCGGTAGCCACTCATACTATACACCGGAGGTTTTCTAGAAACAGTCAGTACCCATCGGAAATACGTATAGATATCATCCCGGGACACCATACGTATCTTATGCTGAATCCCTCCCTACTCCGTAGTAGGACGCACGGCACCAACTACGTAATTGTAAAGTACACATGGAGGGCCGCCACTTACGTGAGAAGACAATTTAGCCTACATCGTACGCTACTATGTAGATACGCCGTAGATACACACCCATATAAAGATACGATACTCTAGCCATCTCAAGAACCTGCCACCTTGCAAACATTTAATATTACAAAGTTCCACCGACCTATCCGTGCATGAAGCTACCCACTAACAATGCCCAAGTCTCGGTCTGGTCAAGAGAAGCTTCCAGTTCAAGATGATCAAGCGAACCAACATAGGAAGCATCTTGCATTAGCTGTTTACAGTTGTTTTACTTTGCAGCCAACATACAATGTACCACACGCTTCAATACTAGGAATAATGCTCATTCAACTTGCATAACCGGTAGGACCGTTTCATATAACATCCATTATCATCGAGACCGCCTATGCCGGTTCTTGGTTGGTAGGATTTAATAGTTCTAGACCATTTCAGCTCTAGCCTATATATACGACCTGCAGCTGTTGTGGCGGCTGGGCTGCATTGTAATTGACAGTTCAAAGCATCTAGCAAATAGGAAGACGCAAGTGTTTTTGAGATATCACAATGATCACACTCGCTTGCATGAATCAGTAACGAGTCGCTTTACTCCGGATTAGACTAGGTGCATTGCGCATATGGTCTTCGCAATATCACTCGTTACGCCCGGGAAAAGACTAACAGTGAAGAAGTAAGTATGCATCCATAGTAGATACCAGAAGTGGTAAAGAATTGTTACACTTACTAGTTAAATCGACAACTGGCTTCCATCAATCAATCACACAACACATGGAGAAATACTTTTGAGTACATTACTACATACTACGTAGTATGCTTTGATAAACGGCGATCGGGTGATTTTCGCCTTATTGGGGATTGACGTATTTCAAGAAAGCATTCGCCTCTTCCGGCAGTCGGCCGATCTCGTTCCTCGGGATTGATACTCCAGTTCAAACAAAGTTAGTCCTATCTTTCGAAAGTTTTTTTCTTGGGCCAAGGGGTTTTCAGATGTTGATCGCGATGAAGATCAGCGAGGTGGCGGCGGTGTGGAGATTCCGTTCTGTTCTGTTCTGCCCCGGATAGAAGATCTCTCTGGTGGGCTTGCCCTATAGGGAAAGTCTGCGGTTGATTACTTTTATACCGCACAGAGCAACGAACTGCACTGCGCATCTGAGTCCCGAGGTCCCTACCCTACCCGCTCTTAGGGCCATAAGGAATCAATCATTGCGAGTCCCTGACGGAACAGGAGATAAAAGCTACTATGTACTGTACCATTAATGGGACGGAGTACTACTACTGAAGTTGCATAACAGACATAACAACAATCCACTTGGGTTCTAGCCAAGCTGCATGAGTCACATGGAGGCAATTTTCCGGCGTTGCGCTTTATTTTTCTTTTTCATATGTGCGCTGAGGAGAATCCCTTGCAGGGACCCATGTCCCGATCCCTTGCGGTCAATCGGCAATCGAATCAGCACCGACTCTTCTATTTCCTACAGAGCTCGCGTCTGAGAGAGGTATACAAACGTGGCTAACTAATGCATGGCCAGCTCTTGTAGCTTATTTGGCCAATTAGCAGGCCAGGGAGGTATTCATGACTCTTAATACGTCTGCGTGTATCGTGCAAGGTCGGACAGTGGATGCAGCGTGCATAAGAATTTGATTTTCCGACCGCCTCTGAAACGCGGAAAATGCTCATGAAAGGGAGCATGATTGTCGCGACATTCGATCCTCCCCGCGGGATCATATGGGGCTATTTGATATTCGTTCACTCAAAATTGGTCGTACTGAATCCTCTTCCCAACAGCTGAGCAATTAACGAGAGCCCGCGGCTTATTCGAATGAAGAAATCACTCCCACGCTAAGCAGTGTATTGCCTAACAGGCTATATACCTGTGCATGTATAGTCACATGGAGAAAGCAGACCTTTCATGTGCTGTCAGTGAGCGGCCATTTTGTGGTGTCTTGTTTGAAGCAGTCAAGCAGAGAACAAGGCATTGGAGGTAACGTTTCGGTGAGCCACAGGAACAGACGGTTCGTTAGCTTGAGCCTGCCAATCTGTCGAGTTTCATTTCCGATGAGGGACTGCTCATGATGTGATAATTAGACGAATAATATGCTTGACTGCTAGCAGTACCGTGCTCTGGGAAAAGCGTTACCGCACTCAGAAAGACCCAGAAAGCAATGAAATCAACCCGAACACAGAATTTCCAATCCTGGAACGAGAACGATCCCGAGGCTCGCACTCCCATCTGGATGTGGAGAGTGCATACTCACTGCATCAAAACGCAACCCAGCATTGCTCGTTCTCTCTTCTTATTGCAGCGTTTGCAAATGGTGTCTGACAGGTAGCTCCTGTATGCAAGTATTACTTAGCTAGCCGACCATCCTGTATGTATCATCTATACCAGACATATTCAGATTACGAAGTACGGAGTACTCCGTAGCGTTTGCGCATTAGCGAAAGTCGTGCTGTGTTCATCCTTGACTCAGTCAGTCTCAAGCTAATAAACAGCCGTAACGTGTAATATACCAATACTCATCAACTTGCATGGTAGTCAGCCGTCGATATCTGAGTACTCTCCCTTTTCGTCCTTAGCCATATGTATTAGACGGCCCAATGTTGGGACCTACGGGCCAGCCGCCAATGCCATCAGCGCGTACGCACGTACTAGCGAGTCAAGGAACAAACGGCTCTTTGCTGCTTCTTGTTTCCTAGATGCGTGGCTGCCTACCCGGATAAGCGAACGAATAAAGATGACAAGTGCGGGTATATTGCGACAACAAAGAGAACCACAGAGGATATTATTAGTATTTGTAGATAAACCGAACAAAATGTCGCAGCCGTGATGAGATGCTGGTAACAAATCGGAATGCACGGCGCCCGTGGGATTATCCACCAATTGGAGCCAGCAAATGTCAGACTTGGTATGGTGCCACGCGATGACACATTGGTCCAATGGCGGACGTCGCTTACCAGACTGTTGTGCTATTGGACAGCACTCGCAGAAATTGCTGTCAAGAGCCAGCCAATGGAATTCCGCTGGACGGGTTCTAGACTGTTGCCTGTTTGGGATGTGAAATTCGCAAAGACAGAGGCACCAGTTGGCCCAAGGAGAGAGGCTCTGTGCAGTCTGTAAGTTTGTACTCTGTCTGAAGTTACATTCTGTGCTCTTAGCGGTGACCGGTAGCTTGCAGGTATGTGCGTATGTGTAATGTGTCCTAGCTGAGGGCCTTTACATGCTCACGGCTGGCTATTATCAGGTGGAACAAACTTTTGCGGAATCTATAAGAACCTTTTGAGATTCGTCTTCTTGAGCAGCAGGCTGGCAGGCCTGCTCATCACGAAGTTGTTGGACGACCACTTTTACAGGTGAGCCGGAGGCTGCTGTTGCGCATGCTCTCTATCTTGTATCATCTATCATCTGCCCCAGGCTGCTTATGGACCTATACAAAAACCTTACTTTAAAGTTCGCCATGGCCGAGATAGTAATAGATGTCCTGATATCCAGCTGCAGCTCTAGAGCACACGTGCGATAGCTGAGGGACTGTGTTTCACGCCTAGGTGACCAACCGGCAACCCTCTATTCTATGTGCTTGCATAAGTGATAACTGACCTGTGTTGAACTAAAGTATTGAAAGACCGCGAATGCTTACATCTGGATATTTATACTGCAATGCATTTTGTGCGCGACGTCTGTTTGAAGCGGAGTCTCGATCATCCAGAGCTATATGATTGCATTCCTAAGCATTGAGCCGTCGTCTACTGCTGTGTACTCCATGGCGCTCAGATAATAACGTCGTGAAAACACCTAATGCAGCACCAAAAAGTTAGAACTTATCAGATAGACTTGATGTGAACAAAAACCAACTTTGCCGTGGCCAAACGAATCTCAATAACATCCTTCTCATGGTATTGATGAACAACATAATTCCTGCCCATCGACCTGCAGCCTGCGAAAATCAGCCTGTTGCCATGATATCATGTAACTGGAATACTCCGAAAGCCTCGAGCAAATATGTCCAAAGCCCTAATAGTCTGACGTCTTATGTCATTCAAGGGTGCATGTTAGAATGCAACGACCAATCGGGAGTTTATTCCTTTTCCCCTGGCAAAAGAGGGACAAACTCATCCGTGCATTTTTATTACCATCGCAGACTTGATATAATTAACTAGTCTCCAATGAGATGTTTTCTGCATTATCGTGAATACCTGGAGGAGGATATTTTGTTGTTGTCTCCGTCCTTCGTTTCAACTCAGGTGGAGACGGATTACATAATCTTCGTGTTCAAAGTGGTTTGAGCTCGCTTTGTTTGTATTCTTTTCGCCAACCACCCGAGTCATTACTGAGTATCCAAACATTGAGTAGAAAATGAACGTGGTAATTGTGAGTCATACTCTTCCGAATGCTGTCGAATCTACTCTAAGTTCTCGAATACAGGTCGGCGGCTCCTTGTCCGCGCTGCTACACGCGATCATATGCAGAGCCCATGGCCACAAGGTGCATATTCTCGAAAAGTCCTCCCTGAGCATGCTCCAGAGCCAGGCAGCGGGAATTCGTGCAGGACCAGAAGTACAACGACTCATCAAAGAATATTTGAAAATCGACAAACCGTATGCAACGGAGTCAAAAAACGTGGAAGTCATCGATGTCAAAGGCGATATCATCAACACGATTCCCTCTCCTGATGTCTTGTATCTCACTACGTGGAGTATCTTATCCCGGCTTTTAAAATCACAATTGCTGGACAATGCAGATACCACTGAATCAGTACAACAGGCAGATGTGCTGTACGAAACGAACCAATTGGTTCGAGATGTGCAACACACTGGCAACAAAGTAGTTGTGAGTTACTCGAATACGGAGACCGGGGAGTCCAAATCACTTGAGGCAGACTTGGTCATTGCGGCGGATGGAGGTCATTCGATCATTCGAAGAAGTCTGATTCCTAATGCGTCACCCAAGTACGCTGGATATGTAACTTGGCGCGGTGCTGTTCCGGAGAGTGAAATCTCAGAGGCGTCACGTAAGCTTTTGAGAAACCGAACGATCTTTTTTCGGACTGATCGGGGTTACACTTTATCGTAAGTGATAACCATAACTACATCGCGCCCCGTTCAAGCGAGATGGCTAACATTTTCTTCTGCCCTACTTAGGTACCATGTGCCTTCAGAGACCGGCAGTTTAGAGGACGGCGACTGCCAATTTATTTGGGTGTGGTATGAGACGATGGATGAAGACTCTGAAGAGTTCCGCGAATGCTTCACCGATAACTCTGGGAAGAGGCATCTGTCAACTATCCCAAGAGGCAAAATGCAACCGAGCGTATGGGCCAAGAAGCTTAGCAGCGGCACAGCGACTCTCAGCAAACCGTTCGCAGAACTACTTGAAAAAACAACTGATCCCTTTATATCCGCCATCAGGGATAGCCATCCATCCCAAGGAGTCTTTCATGACGGTAAACTGCTCCTTGTGGGCGATGCATTTGCTCTATTCCGGCCGCATTATGCCATGAGTACCAACCAAGCTGCCAAGCAAGCACTGGGGCTGGCAGAAGTTTTCAAGGGAACATCAGACCTCTCACAATGGGAAACAAACGCTATCGAATATGCAAAAGAAATCAGCGCTTTCAGTATTGCCTTTGGGCAGTACTGCTTTACCGGCAAAATCCACAGCAGTTTGGAAATAAACCCAGATAAAGATACTAATGATGATTAGAATAGATATCGAGGTACTCATGAGTACATGGTCTGCTTAGCTATGGTCGTTGGTAAATCTTTCATTGAGAATTCATCTCAGTTACTGCCAGCTTTCCTGTCTTTAAACCTGTCTTTTAAAGATGTGGTACAACGATTATGCGTTTCGAGTTGTTTTTTTACCGTATTAATCTACGAAATAGTCTCCAGATTAGAATCTTCAAATCAGTCATACAGCAATTATGGTTGCAAGAGCAGACGTGTGCATGAATTGGATGGAAGAGACGAGCGAGATGATCGGCGAGCGTCTAAAACTTAGACTTCTGTGCTTGTAAACATCTTGTTCAGTCAAATGGGAATTTAGACGGTGATAATACGTCAAGAGTACCAAAACCGGCAAAAAAGATCGTAATCTCATGGATTTTGTTGATTTCAATAAACTTCAAGTCTGAGAGCGAGAAAGTTGCAAAGCTGGTTTCACTATATGATCCAAACCAATGATAGATATGTAAGAAAATAATAGTGCTTGGGCACTCTAGGGTGATGTAACAGTAACTTTAATTTTTACCTGTTAGCTTAAGCAGTGGACATGGATTATACGAACTGCGGTCAGCCGTCCCATTCTGCATTAATTCATGCAAAGTGAACCAATAGAAATTAAATCAATTAGCCGCTTCAGGACCCCTAGTACTACGTAGCAATAATTCTCTAAACTTTCATTGCTCTTCATAAGGATAAAAATAACAATTTTGTTCTATTTCTGTTCTTTACAAAATTTGGGGTGGGACTCTAATAGATATCGGCATCTATGAAACTTGAAAATGTTTTGGTTTTCGATAGGGGAGATTAAAAGTAAGGTAGTCGCTAGTTTTACTGGCTTGCAGCAGATGCGCTAGATTTGCATGCATGTCACGAAACTTATGCATGTAACACATCAGGAACGAACCTGTTAAAACGCTGTATGCGTGCTTAATCAATTTAGGCTCGGACAAAATAGATGTTTGGTCAGAGGACGAAACCTTTTTTTCTTTAGTTCAACTCGTGAAAGGAAAGAGAGGTTTCAGTGGTCCAGCCCCTGATGGTTGCCGGAGGTCATTCTGGGGAGGTCACATTATGTTGACTTTCATTCCATATGTACCGAGCTTGTAGCCCCAGGAAGTAGTGTTTATCAGTAAACCTTGAGTCATCAGCAATATGTCTTTTGTGTAATATTAAAACCAGTCTTCTAGAAATACCAGAGTACTCGATGATTGCTTTAAAACTTGTCAACTCTTCTATTTACGTTCTTCGGGTTCCCAGAGAGTGATAATTGATGTTTCAGGAATCTGGCTCGTTTTTCAGCTCCGGTACTTCGTATAGAAAAATGAGCTAGCTTTTCGTTACAAATTGGGAAGGTATCACTCCTAATTTGGCCTATGAGTTCGTCAAATCCTCTTCCAGATGAAACTGCTAAGGAAGCACAAAGGAATAGGCGAAATGCTGATTGGCGACTTCGAAATAGAGTGGCCTCAGCTTCCGTGCCCAGTGTTGCTAATGATCTTAACAATGAACTACCAAGTCCTCGGATCCTTTGCTAGCATTTATCGGACCTAGATTTATTTCGTCTCAGTTTTGACCCACTGGAGAGATTTATAGAAGAAACGAACAACACATTTATAATAATTAACTTCAGATCTCAGACCCTTCTTTGATGCATCAGAGTAGCATTTACAAGCCGACCTAGTGAGGCTATTCAACTTGGAAGGAAACGCCAAGAGAACGCTACAATAACTTATAGAAATCATACCCTAAGAAGACTCGGGCGTAGTGACACTTCCTCCCCCAACCCTGCCTCCACAATTGGTTGCATAACCTAAACTATCCAACCTCCGAACAGAGGACAAAATCCTACTTTGAAACAAAGTTATAGTACAGGGACATTTTGATAGTCTCTTGGTTTGTGTTCCATGATAGTCCATTAAAGTATGGACTACATCCATGTAACCATGCGCGGGTTTCATAAATGATGGTGTCATTTTGAGGGATGCAGGTTGTAAGGACTTCCTTATATAAATCGCATTCGCCGATATCTAAAGATGTAGGGACAGTGCTTCGCCACCAGAGTCAATTTCTCACACTGCTTGTTGCTCGAATACTCCTGCATTAGCCATACGGAAATATGTTTGCTTCTTCGAAACAACTGGGCTTCGCCCTATTTGGCATAAATTTTGTTGCTGCTATGCCCATGGAAAAGTTGCTACACAAACGTGATGCCACAACCTACGAGCAAAATGCCGTTTGTACTGCGTGAGTTGGTATACATGTCTTCAATAGGGGATGACTTCAGAAAAATCATGCTGATATTCAAAAAAATCAATTAAGTGACGAATTGCTACGGTTTTACGGGACAGTAAATACTGGTCTCTTTGGTGACAATTTATGGTGGCAATCGGCCAATTTCATATCCGCCCTTGCTGTATTTTTCCAGCTCGACTCCGACTACTCCTCCATACACTCCGACATTTTCCCCATAACTTATACCGAAGCTCCTGGTTATGGAGATTACACCGACTTCATTGATGAGTACTATGACGACGAGGGTTGGTGGGGAAACGCGTGGCTAGATGTTTACGACCTCACTGGCAATGCGACATACTTAGATGCAGCCATCACACTCTATAACAATATCATTGGCGGAGAAGGAACACCATGTGGAGGTATTTGGTGGGACAAAGCTAACACGTATGTGGCCGCGATTGCGAATGGTAAGTGACTCTTCACAACTTATGTCGCACATTCCTTTAAGTAAAATCTAAGTATTGACGGGTAAATGATTAGGGTTATATGCTGAATTGGCTGCTGGTATTTCCAATCGCGTGTCCGCAGACGAAGCTTCCACATACCTTGCAAGCGCGGAAGCAGAATGGAATTGGTTTTTTAGTTCCGGTTTGGTCACCTCTGACTATATCATCGTGGATGGGTTGGAACCCGATGGTTGTACCCTTGATACCGATGTCTGGACATATAATCAAGGAGTGATTCTCGGTGCTGCAGCGGAGTTGTACAAGGCAACCGGTAATGAGACGTACCTGACGCAAGCGGCAGCTCTCGCCGATGCCTCTACTGCCTCTGGCTCTGCTGTAACAAGTAGCAGTGGAATATTGACCGAGAACTGTGACCCCGATGAAGACTGCAACACCACGTCTGAGATGTTTAAAGGCGCCTATATTCGAGGGTTGAGGAAACTACAACTCGTCGATCCGGAAACCAATTGGCTTGATTACATTACAAAAAATGCACAGAGCATTTGGAATAATGACCTGGACGTTGAATCGGTGGATGGGGAGTCAGAATGTATTGTTGGTTCAGCCTGGGCTGGTCCATTTGATGACTCGCAGGCTAATGCCGTGACTCAGGGAGCGGCTTTGGATGCTCTGAACGCTGCCCTTGCAGCGACTTCATAGAGCATTGCTATTCAAGAGCCATTTAAAGGCAAAATAGTACTTATAAGCTACATCTAACTAATACCAAGTATTACATACAACATTAGTTGTATGCTAGCGCTCTATACAAACCTAGATATCACATCGTCACAAAGAGGGTAAGTTGCAATTTGGATGCTGTAGATTCGCCTGCCATGGCAGATTTTTGCGTTTGCAATGTTATGCAAAATATGAGTACAAGTCCTCATACAGCATGCATTATTGAATCAAGTCCCTTATACGCACGACAAACCGACTGTCCCTTGTCCATGGTGAGTGAACAACAATGTTTTCAAGGATAAAGCATCGTCGCTGCACTCTTTATTTAGCGAATATCAATTATTGTATTGTCTATGATAAGTTTCAAACAGTTTCCTATTTAGGGGAAGATATGTATATAGGGAGTAGGCTGTATAAGCGTCGAGGTCTATAGCGTGCATACTTTCACAGGAAGCAAAACTATCGCATCTAGAAAGTGTTACAAAATAAGAGTCTCCCAGGTAGATTGGTGTTAGCTAGAAGACTCTTCAGTCGTTGAGTACCCAAGATCCTCTCTGCCATCTTGCCAGGTAGAGCAATTTACGCATCGGAGTGCCTTTCCTCCAAGGCGTCCATTAGCTAACCTACCAGAAAATACAGATGACTAAATATCAGAAGCTGTACTCACCTTGCGATTGATCCACTTGTAGCAATATTTGCACTTGACCATTCTCTTAATCATGGATCCATCATGTGAAACCAGTACATAGCAATGTGCCAGCGCGTATAATACTAAGCCCACACCAAGAAAACCGATCACATTATTCAAAAAAGCTCTAGCAGCCCATTTAGTTTCCATTTTAGCTAGTGGAATAATGCACCACCCTCGGCATGAATTGGAAAAAAAAAGCATACAAACGACTTACCCGTAGGCCATCACTAGGGCCCCGTCGTCTCGAGCTTGTGCAAGAGTGTTGTAACCTCTTTCCATGTCATAATTTGGGCCCCTTCTCAAAACGCTAAATTTTTCGTCGAGATTACGGTGAATAAAAGGCAAGAGGGAAATGATTGGGAGAATCACGTCCGAGACGAAGGACGTTACGACCTTGGTGAATGCTTGGCCGACCCTAAGAAGTTCTTCAGGCATCAGTTTTGTGAGGTCCCAACCGCAGTTGCAATGAGATATAGATAAGCATACATCAAACCTATGGCAACCTCTAGAACATTTTCTCTCATAGCAAAATCGACAAAGCCTTCCCAGGCATGTCGGACGCGGTAAGTCGCATCGTGGCTGAGATGAAGTAGACTGTCTTCAAGGCCACGCATTGCTGCTCTCCGCTTTGCTGTGTCTCGTTGTCTTTTACTAGCGTCGAAACCCACAGTATGCAATCTTAGGTGAGATATCAGGGGAGAATGCTGGTTTTTAGACTGATGTCACCTCTTAGTCGGGGCAGATACATGCATGGCGGGGTAGCTCTCAATTCCAAGGTTGGGTTGTGTCGCACGGATCGCACCCGTTTTTAGATCGACCACTCATGAACCTCGCAGTCGACACATCCTCGATCTGCACAGGATTTACTCCGTAGTTAGGCAAGCCAAGTGAGATGATCGTAGCAGACTTCACATAGCTATGGGTAATTTGTGAGCTGATCGCTAGCTCTTCTGCAGGATCGATTTGATTTATCTGTTAAGGAGGTAGCACCTGCCAATGGCAGTTTTATCTATTAATCACCTTGCAGCTATCACGAGACTTGAGACTCAAATTTCCTCTTAAACACCTCCCCTGAGTATTCTACGGTATGAGTTTTTCATGTGCAAGATATGGTAAAAGCTAGGCGACGCGTCTTCCCTAATATCTCTGAATCTTGTTAGCCATTCTGATCGTGTCCTAATATGCATCATCATCTCCGACTTTGTACATGCCATCTATTCCCTAACATGGAACGGATACAATTTGCAACAACTTTATAGCTATGAGTGGAATTCGAAGCCAATAAAATAACTTTCGAAGCGGAGACGTCCCACGCGACATTTAGCAACTAATTCTGGGGAATGGCGGAATCTCTAAACGATTCGAGATCAGCCACATTCTAGGATTCAAGTCAAGTGACGCAACATAGTAGACAACACAAAGTATGGATGTCCCAGTTTGGCAGCCAATTCGATTGTAATGAGCTCATTGACCCAGAGTGGACAAGCTACACCAGTCAACCCTAGTCTAGACTTATCGGCAAAATGAAATCGCTTAACTTGGTTTTGGCACCAACTTCAGTTAGCTACGCTAGGACAGCTTGGCCATGTATTCCTGCGCTTGCACACAACAAATAAAGTGGTAATTTGGTGGAAGCTACACCCGGAAAATTGATAGGCAAGTGAGCTAAGCTAGTTTGAAGCCTCAAAACTACCACACTTGATTCGACGTAAAGCTAACAATGAGGGGCATATTTCAAGGATGGGATTGAGCCGGATTCCTTATCCACTTCCCCTCTTTTCATATGTCCCTTTCTCACATATAGGCGCGATGGATAAAAGACAAAGAACGCAAAGACAAAGAAAAAGAAAAAGAAAAAACATTAAAGCCAGTGACAAAAGTTCTACCCGATTTGTCAAATGCCTAAGTGACGTGAAATAATGCTATCCTATTCTGTCTTCCTAGAGTCATTCTACTTTCTTTCCTTTAACGCCCTGCTCTCTTTCTGAACTGGTCCCCTTTATTTCTCCACCGTGTGTATCCTGCTTCCAATAAGCCTCTTTGTAGGCCACTGAGATCCTTGTATCTCGATTTTGTTTATTGAATATACTTCTTTCGGAAAGGGAAGCAATAAACACAAGTAGGTGGGATTGCCAGAAGCTGCCAATTCTCACCTATGAATGCCCGACTATAGATGGAACGTTACCATGACATCTCCATCGCACTCCTTTAGAACCATCCTCCCTCATGGAACGAGCGCAGCGGTCCGGCCCGATCAATTCGCTACCGAAATTCTGGAGCGTAAATACCAAATACAGAAAGCCGTCATTCGCCATTCGTCATTGAATTGTTTATGCCTCTACTGCTATCAAGGATTTGCCCGTATGGAAGATTTATATCGCCATGCGGCTGATAGCGGCGAAGGGCATTCTCAGATCCTCCGCGAAAACCGGAATAGAGAACCTCGAGGATTCTACAATTTCTTTCGAGAAGCACTGAACTTGAACGAGGCACAGATTGATGACTGGACCATATGTCACATGCGCGTTCCTGACCTTTTTGACCCAGCTGTCTTGATGGAGTTACTCAAGTCTAAAAAGAACTACGGGTCTGCTATTGCCCTGCAGGATGCAATTATAATGGCCACGTCCTTGCGCGCCACTTGTCCGATATGTTGTCGTAGTTTTAGTCTTCATGCGACTCTGAAAAGCCACTTCCGAGATCATGGGTCAGAAGAGCACGCCAATCTGCTGGCTGAGCCCGACGGCAGGTTTGACACGGGTAGGGTCATTACGGAAATGGTGAATGCTGCCTGGAACCCATCTAGTAACGGGTTCTCAATAGAGCCTCGACTGGGGAGTATGTCGCCTTGTATTTCCATGTTCGCGGTTTATTTGATCCTCCAAGAGAATATTCGCCATTCTCGTTGTCTGTGTCGTCGCTAACTGTCTCGCCTGTAGATTCAACGACGTTTTATGATGTGATCACCGGAGAGACACGTGTGCGGGGCGTCCATTGACGCAGGATTTGATAAAATGACGATGAACTGGAGTGTTTTGTGAGAAATATTTCTCAAAGGCTATTATTTGAAGCGACATGATGGGATGGGCGTCTCTACCGTTGACCAAGTCAGGATTTCAGACCTACGTTAACGTCAAGACAAGGGATACTTAATATGCGCGACCCTGTTTTCGATCTTGTGATGAAGTTATAAACCGAAGTGGTATTTACGCGTAAAAGGAATGGGCGGCCTTTTGTATTTTATGTATGATATGAGTTAATAATTAATGCATGCGGAGTAATTTTCAGACCCCTATATAGGCTTTGTTAGGGTCATTTGAATTCATATTAGCACATGCTTTATATCCCATGGAAATAATTCCTTAAAATGGGGCATTGTAATATAGGCTTTAGCGTCCGTCACTGAGGCAATGTGACAGATCATCACCTTGAAACTTGCAGACTTTGCACAAATGCTGTGGGCCCTGTAGCGAGCAACTCACTGCCAACTGGGTTTACTACGGTCATTGAGCACGAAGAGCAATTGTGCCTTCCGTATCGTTTGTGCTCTTTCGGAACGTATTGGACGATGTTTTTAAGAGAACCAACGCTCCGTGGCACCCCCGACCGAGTAAGTTGCCGGGACACCATCGTAAGGGGCAAATGATCGTCATTTATCAGTGGTCCGGGAGCATCCTATGGCGACGGGGGTCATTGTGAGCGCGGAGAGCTTTTGTACAACGCCGGGGTGCATCAGATGCTGTGACTATGTGCGCAGCAATATGTTCCGAGTCTAGCCTTCGAAGCGAAAGAGATACACTGTGAATATTATTCGAACACAGCAGCAGGGCCATACAGTGAAAATGACGGAGATGCGATTAGTTAAACGAAGCACGGATGGTTTTTCTGTCAGCCGCGGAGGCACGCGGGAGGGACACGGCAAGACGGTGAAGGCAGCCTAGCCGTTCTCCACTGTCCACGTCGCGCTTACGCACTAAACAGCCTTGTTAGCATCGTGAATAGCAACCACCGCTTTTGCCTACGTCATAAGCTTACGAATCTCCAGCGCGCGAGATCGTTTCAGAATTTGTGGCTTTATCGGCAGCTTGAAACCGGCACAGGGCAGCCTCTAGGCTCTGACTGCTGCCGTCTCCATAATCATAAACTCCGGGGTTTGGAGGAGCCTACTCTGTAGAAGAGTAAAATTTAGTCGTTAACTTGATATAAATCAAAATAAATATTGAGTCGACATAGAGGGATAATTAAACGGGCTGTCAACATCTGCGCGCTCATTCGATTGAAGGATAGTCTTTCCTCAACTCTCTCTATAGGGAGATCTTTCAGCTTATTGAGAAAGAATATCCTTCTCAAATCTTTTCATATCCACAGGACATTTTAGCAAGTCCCAAAACCCAACTATACTTGCACCGAGTTCCGACAATCGTACTCTAGAGATCTCGATAAACCAGGAAGAAGAATAAGCACGCGGAATCTCAAAATGGATGGAAAAGGCGCGCCACTGTATCGCATGTCGTTATTAATATGGCTCACACTACTGTCAATCCTCTGTCAGGCAGTCGCTGGTGCTCCTGGAATGTTATTTGGTGAGAAATTCAACGCCTCAAATACTTGGTATCGGACCTTTTTAACTCGAACTTAAATAGAATCCGGTACAGGATCTGAGTCTGAGTTATCTGCGCGTGATGGGGAGCAGTCTGTGCTCAAGCAAGGTAGGTCGACTTTCCCCCCTCCGTGTGTTTTGAAATAACGATTCGAGACTATTTATTTTGGGATATGAGGAGGCATAGCCATGTCTGATGCCCATTCGCTCTGTCAATCAAAGACTGACTTTCAAATCATAGTACAATGCTGGTCTTGCCCTGAGCCATGCAACCTGATGACATGTTGTAACGATGGATATCCGTTTTGTAGGGAGAACAATGGGTTTTGTTACTGTATTTCATGAGAGCAACAATAAAACTAAAAACAAATGGATGGATTTTCTTTATCTTCATTAAACTACGGAGTACTGTGCTGAGATGTTACTAGCCATGAGGAACACGGCTTGATAAACCGAAGAGAATGCAGTGTTTTCTATTATGTATTACAGAGCGTGCCCCGCTTTCAAGGGGATTAAATACTACGAAATGAGAATTAATGTACTTCCCCTTGTTCCAATGCTCGGCTTACAACTTGTAGCTCTCAGAAACCCTTTAAGCAAGCCAATGAGGTTTATTTCTAATTTTTAGTAATCCCACTCAGTGCCTCTACTCCCCACAAGCGGCCACAATAGCAATGGCCTCCAGCAGCCGATCACCCCGACTATTGAAAGATCTCCGAACACTTGTAAGCGTGTTTTATGACTTCCGGAGTAGTTCGTGTCTGTGAAATTCTTAACGTGTACGCCATAAGCTTCCAAGCCGCTTCATAAATGCCAGCAGAATACGGAGTAACATGAGTATATTTATCGGTGGAACTTCGGCTCTCATGTGGTTCGAAAGCTACACGATGATCGTAATTCAGTCACTCACTACGTACGTAGTAGTATGCTCTGTAACTATTTCCCCTTAACACATGTGGGTCTGTCAAACAGCTAGAATTCGATAGCTGTCTACTTTGGGAACACTGCCTGCAAATTGATTTTTCATCCGAGACCCTACTAGTCCGAAACCAAAAAGAAATCATTTCATTTCAAAACGGGGACATTTCGTTTCTTTCAAGCTTTCACGTGAAGTGTCAATTCTTCGATTTTCACAAGGTTTTATCGAATTGTGGAGAATACTAGAACGGGAGGCCATGCAGCGATTCAAAAGGAAAATATGTATATACTCTGCATTCGGTATCAAACATAGAATACATTAAATATACCCAGGTTCTTCGCATGCTACATCGGCCAAAGTGCTCCTAAATACTCTCAGCATATATTTTGTTTTGTTTTTCTGTCTCCACTGTGCTCAAATCACAACACATAGCAAAACATGAAGTGTGTTTGCATTGCCAGCTTGACCCTTACCCTTGGCCTGTGCCTAACAGCTACCTGCGCTGCGACATCCGGAAGCAGCGAGAAGTCAGAGACTAAAACATCGCTGATTAAACCCTCCAATTCATTTGGTAAACTCTAGCTTCTATCCTATGCCTTGCCAACTTATGTTTGCTGGTCTGACAATGATCAAGCCATTACAGTAGATCTTGACAAGGGCGGCTACTACCTGGATTTACCGTCAACAGGAGGATCAGACTCTGGGTCACCGAACCTTGCGAATAGGGCTGAAGGTAGGTCTGCCCATATTTGGGTCTATTTCCGATTCCGATTTTGCTAAATTATATTTTGGATACTAGATTCCTGCTGGGCATGCAGCGGGCCCTGTTCAAGCATCAAGTGTTGCGATGGTGACAAACCCCAATGTGCTATGCTAGATGGAAAATGTCAATGCCAAGCACGTTAGGCATTAAGAGATACTCGTTGTATTCAAATATCGTTCTTGAGATGTATGCCGACACCAAGTTGTCTCGTCGAATCAAGACTTGTAACGGGGGTTATTGTCATCGAAAACTGTTTTGCACTTGAGACGCTCAATTCTTCTGCTTTTCTTTGTATTATTATATTTGACAGACCTATCAACCATCTTGATCATTCATGCCCTACCTAAATAGGTTATAAATGATAAAGCCACCTAAGTTGGAATAAAATATATGCCCAGTATAATAATAAGACAGTCAACTATAGGAGCTTGTGCGATGATATTGCACAGCGAGGACTCTCATTGACTCGGATCGACGATGAAACTCAACATAGAACAAAAAGGTCAAAAGATTTGAGGGCTACATTAATCAATTCTATATTTCGAAGGGGTATTGTCCGTCTAGGTAATGGAGCGAACTCTATGCGCCACATTGATACAGCACTACGCTATTGATTTCCCCTTGCTTCCAAGGTAAATCAAGCCACCTATATATATCAGCCTTACCGTAAGTGTTTGAAACACCTCTATTATACTTGTCGGAAGAAACTTTATGTGGCATACTGTAGAAGAGCTTCTCGTACCAGAGGGTTACTCACTCTTGGTTGCCATTTATTTGAGATTCGCTCTTACTAGAAGAATAACAAATCTCTACCAAGAGAGATTGAGATAAGCTGTTTGCCACTACTTTCTTTGTTTCTGAGACGTGTCATTTTCCCTGTCCTCAATTTTCCTATATCGTCTACAGTGCTTTGTCTAGTTTGATGTTGACAGTTGAGTCCTCAGTTCCATGCCTTTTCTTCATTATTTATGAATATAAACTAATCTACCCGCCCTCGCCAAAGAGATTCCCTCACCAATACTGTTAATGCATTTCGAGCCTTTAATGCTGCTTATTGTTTAGTATGAACCGTGCCATTTGACACACAAAAACTACCCAAACTTGTAAGATTACATTGGAGCCAGCAATCACTTAGATTAAACCGACTAATATTTGACCCTGGAAGGTTCTTTATTTTTAGTAAATGCTCGTGTTAATGCTCGTGTTTGGTTGTGGGCAAGAAATTTCAAGACGACGGTCGTCTTGCTACTTTTCTAGGAATTTCAAAGTCTTTCTCTAATATTAAGACGGCCAAACACATTACTTGCTCATTGGCGGCGGGTGGATGACCGCCTTGTACGTCTAGAATCACCATTGCTATTGGCATACAAGAGGAATGAGAATAGTGAAAGATCGTTGTAAACCCACTAGGGTCATGTTATTGGGCCTCGAGGGATTTCCTCAGACCTTGTTCGAAATGAGAAAACAACATACCGAGACTTCAGTCCGTTTTGAAGAGATGCTGCTGGGAGAGTCAACTAAGTTCGAAACAGTTCAGTAAAGGAGTCACATCGTATGATGATAAAGTTCCTGCTCACTTTAGCTCTAGCAGTCATCATGTCACTTGGAGCATTACGTAGGTATTCATTGTAATTATGTAGAAACTATGAGTGTGGTAGAAATAAGCTATGATCTCAGGAACGGGCCGTGTGCGGCTCGGCCCAGCGCTCCTTCCGAATCTCAATATGTATATTTCCACGTCCACATAACTAGTATGCGAGCAGGGCTTTTGGCAAACTTATATTCAACTATCACTCCTCGAGAGCAGCAAAACATTATTCCTCAGCAAGCATAATGAAGAGAGTAAGAAGTGAGAGACTCCATGCAAGAACCTTATTCTTTCTCTGGGCTGACATCAGGCACGCCAATTGAATGAGCAGTAGCGTATGCGTCCACTACTTCCGACGAAAACTTTCGCGCACTAACTTTTCTGGCAAATATAATGTCCAGCTCTTCATACGTTCTGTCCTTCCCTTCTGGAAGACGGAAGTACGCCCATATAAAGGTCAGAAGGGCTGTACCGCCCCAAAAGAAGCCTGTTTTGCCAGACGCATTCCAGGCAGTCGGGTTCATGAAGTAAGGCTCAAGTACCTGGCTCACAACGTTGACAATCTGATAAGTAACTCGAGCAAGAGAGACGCTCAAACTACGTAAACGGACTGAGGAGGTCTCAGCCACAATTGCATAGGCAATTGGTCCTACAGTCAGCGAGTACACCAGCAGCCAGAATATGCAAAGGCCGGCTTGCGCCCATATTGCACTCTCTGCACTGGTTGCACTATTGATGATTCCAATCACGAATAGAGTTGTGGTAAGAATACCCTGTCCCCAAACGTAAAGGGTTCGTCGTCCAAAATGGGTGACCAACCACCAGGAACAAACGGTACCGACGAAAGCGATGGCAGTGTCGCCAAGGTTCAACTGGTAGGTATGATCAGTGCTTAGTCCTGCCGTTGTGAAAAAATAACTTGGTGAGTACGCAAATGTGCTGCCGGAAAGAATTTGACCACAAAACGCCATGCAACAGATCTCTGTGCGTCGCAAGTCGGTCCCTTGGAAGCAATCCAAATAAGATGCTCCACTCTCTAATGACGCTTCCAGTTTAGTAGTATGTACTATCATCGCTAATTGGCCATTAATTTGATCTTCTGTTTTGGACCCTGCAAGACGGCGGAGGGAGCGTCTCGCTTCATCTAAACGATCTTTTCGAACCAGAAACCAAGGTGATTCGGGCGCAAAGAAGCAGACGACCATGAGGGGCAAAGGCCAAATCCACTGCAATGCAAAAGGAATACGGTAAGACCACTGATCAGGCCTATTTACCAGTCCTTCTAAAACTCCCGCAGAGATGAATTGGCCGATTGCCCAACACAGATTGACATAAATTGTGAGATAGGCACGGAGGTTGGTTGGGCATACTTCTGATGCATATGCTGGGCCAACGATGGCGAAAACACCCCAGGTAAGGCCGCAGATAAGTTGACCTGCGACCAGAACACCGTCTGATGGCGCAAAAAAGATGATAAACAGAAAACCGTTCAATATACCAAGAGAGAAAATCATGACCCATCGATAGCCAATGATAGAAGTCATGTAACCGTTCAACAGGCCGCCTTTTTTTTTGTAATTAGAATTGTGAATGTAGTTTATAATATTGAAGAGGAGAATAATTACCAAAAATAGTTCCGATTGTACTAGAGAAACTCAGTGCAGATTGCCACGGGGCCGAGATTTGCCAACCAGCCGAACCGCCATAGTCGTGCCCATACTTGCGGATAAATTCAGGGTAGGCGTAGAAACTACTCATCAAGGAGGTGTCGTAGCCCTCCATGATGATTGAAAGGGAAATAAGCATTGACCATGCCACAGCCTTCCTGTTCTCGCTTAGCGCCTGTAACAGAGTCTGCGAGTGCTCTTCATCTGAGGCCTGCTTGGCCTCATTGATGGCACCAGTGCCGAGAGTAGCTTCTACATGAGAGGCTGCCAACTTCTCAATGTTAAGCTCCGACGAGGCCATGATGAGAAACCGGATTCCTTTCCTCGGGCCGTTGCTAGATCAACTGGAAAGTGAAAGGGAGACGGAGATGGAATATTCCATGTTTCAAAAGAAAAGGCCGGTAAGAAGCAAGGGGACATCATGTGTTTATATGCCGCCGGTGCTCTGAAAGCTTGGATCCTGCACAAAATGACAGGGATCCTGCGTAACATCCATGGCTGGTAAGGCTATGGAACAGTTAGTGTGTATCTTTCAACCAGCTATATTAAAGTAGTTGCGGGCTATCCAATAAGCCAAAACTCTGTAGATCCAACATCCGATGGCAAGCCATAGGTTTTCGATGTGGGTAGAATTACACTAATATGTGGAGAACGTAGATACTGTCTTTTTTACCCCAGAATGTGGAGTCCTGCATGTGATAATTCGTTTCCAATCGCAAGCAACCTGTTTAATTGGTTAGGGTAAACAAAAGACGAAGACAGGCTTACCTACTCACCTTTGTAATATGGCCAACGATGGCTTGGACTAGCGTCTACTGGATTTCATGATCACCGGGGAAGCTAGGCAATGATCTCTCTCCGCCGGAGGAAGACTGATTGCAGAACAAGGCATTTAGCTATTTAGCCTGTTCAAGTATGCATCTTACGTGATCCGTGCTTGATTTGCGATTCGTGGCTTCTTTGGTGGGACTAGTGATATAATCGAAAGTGAGTATGATACAAAATTGTGTTTTCATATTGGTGGACTTTCTTTTTGCCGGGCAAAGGGCGACTTTCCGCGACGAAACGATATTACAAAGCGGGGAAAGAATGTTGAAAGAATATTTTGCAGTACGTACTGCATTCCACTAAGGAGTTAAATATTGCGAGTTTATTTTAAAGTCCTATGATATCTATGGACAAACAAGGGCTTTATGTTATTTTCATGTTAAATCAATCAATCCTTCACCAAACGAAAGTGTGATCATCCACTATATTAAGCTTCCGATACGAAGAGAAGCTAACTCGACAGATCTCCTATTAATTCGACAACAATCAATCAAATCCAAATCCAAGAGAATTAGAAATCGCCATCAAAGCCATTTAAAATTAGACTAGAAGCTCCCGGATAAATATAAACGCCACGTGGATCGTATGTCACGAATAGTATCGTTTAACGCATGAAAACTACACGAGCAATGCATTAATTACGCATTACCTGAGGTATCGAGAACAACATAGGCTTAGGTATAAATTTAATAGGCCGCCTGGTCAAGCCAACGCTAGGGGGCTTATGGACCAACACCATGATAAGGGACAATGGAACGTCCTGGAGCAATTCAAGGTATTAGACAAATCTCTAGCGACGCCATCAGGTGATGTGTACATGTATGCCGAGAAAAATTGGCTGGAACTTGAAGATTGAAAGCTGGTAGTCGCCGAGCCATACGCTATCGACCTCTATTACTTTTCCGGTATCTTACCATACTCAGCATAACTAACGTAGATGTAGTTAGTTATGTACTTGGCATATTCCAATCACATCCCCATGTACTACTTACCGAGGCACGTGGCCGATGTGAAATTACCTTGAGATATTAAACAGGTTTCAAGAGTCGAATTTCAGAATGATTGCGTCCAAACAAAGAACAGTCAGGACTATGATTCATTTGAATTCGAGCTGTTGTAAATACTTTTCGTCAAGTCGTTGATTAATATTGACTCATTGTGATAAATGATATTTAGGTTCCAGGCGGGTCACCGAGATGCGGGAGTTCAGTGGATCATCGGATTCGTCCAAGCATGATTCACTTTTTTCACAATTTCCGCGCTGACAGAGAGTTTTTGATTCCAAATTTTTGATCTGTGTCAAAGAAGAAAGAAGTCGGGACCAAAACACAGGATTATGGGTAGCACAGTAGAGCGCGGCTCTAGCCAGGATAAAGGCCAAATTAAAATACGTCCTGGTGTTGAATCTGACTTGCCCTTCTTACCTGCCATCGAAGAATCAGCCTCGAAACTGTTTGAATCAATCCACGATCTTTCATTTATTGCAGCCGATGCGCCTCTTTCCGTCGATACGCTCCGCTCATATTTGACTTCGAATGGTATCTGGGTGGCTACATACGCTGGGCCCTCCGGTGATGTGCCTGTTGCATTTCTAGCTGCGAAGCGGATTGACTCTGCCCTGGTCAAGAACCGGGCCACAGTCGATGTGAACCGCGATAATAACAACCATTTATATATTGCCGAGTGCTCGGTTCACTCTTCATATCAAAGGCTTGGAATTGCAAGTCGGCTGTTTGCAGTCGTTGAAGAGTACGCCCGGGGGCACGGTTTTGGCTGCTTGACACTGGTGACTTTCCTGGATATTCCGTGGAATGGACGCTTTTATCAAAAACTTGGGTTTGAAGAGATTGAAGCAAAAAGTATGGGCGACAATTATGTGGAGATCTTAAGGAAAGAAGCTGATCAGTGGAAGGGCCAGAAGCTGGAGAGGTGGAGGCGAGGGGTTATGGTGCGAAGATTACTGTGAGCAGTCCCTGGGCGAAATCCCCTTTCAAAAAAAAGACATTGATGCCGAGTCATGGTTCTTGTTTTGAAAGTCTGGCCTAGTACTGTTGGAAGAGAAGATGCCAATATTCTGTTTCAATACCGGTGGATTCAGCAACGTAGGTCAGTGACCTAACCTGCTGCTGTTTTAGACCATTCGTCAACTTCCCCCTCCCGATTAGCCTGGCAGTAGCAAGGCTTACAAAAGCTTCGTTCAGTCCTTTGGGAGTTGCCGGTGCTTGCTTTCTGTAACTGCCGTGTGCTAATGTGACAGGAGCAACGATCTTATGATTCCCATCTTGTATGGTGACGGGCCTTGGCTGTGTGAAAGGTGTGATCGATACAGCTTTGGGGGTAGCTTCAACTACATGTTGGGAATGCTGGTAATTGTTTAATAAATTAATTCATGCTCCGTCTACTGCTTTAAGACTTTAGGCAGCTTCAGACTGCCTGTCGTACATCCAGGCCGTTCTGACCATGGTAAACTTATGTTGCAGCTTCTAAAATCTCAAGACTTGAGAGATAGGTAGCTCAAAAAGGCCGGCTTACGGGGTTTACCGCTTTTTGAGAGGAAGCATCTACGTACTATCAAGGATTTCGGACTTGGCAATGGAGCTCACAAGGGGACCCTGATTTACGCCGGAGAAATTGATTATCCCTAGGACCCACGGAGGCTGCTCTCTGCGCAGCAAGAGGTTGGGGTACACCTGAATGGCGACTCCGTAGGACGGGGACCATGAAACGCATGGAATTGACTTGCAGGATTTACCAATGCAACACAGCTATTGACACCGGTCACAACCCTGGAGATGTATCCGGTCATACCACACCGAGGTGCATGAACCGTAGTGGGAATGAAAGAGTGGATGCATTTATTGCCTTCGTCTCTGGGCGTTAGCATTGAGGCATATACCGCTTTAGCAATGTATTCGTAATAGCAGGCATAGATCTGTGTGGATGGGCCGACTTCTGACTCATCAAAAGCACAAGCCCGAGTATCAGATTGACGGTGATCTGTAGGATAGTCTTAGCCTAGCTAGGGTGGTACTGGCCTTATCGGGCAAGGGCACAGCAAGAAGCTCTGCCTGTCAAACACGCCGGGAGACGGTTCTTTCGTCATATGTCGTTTCTTTTTTCTTCACCGCATAAACACCATGCCATCTCCATGCACGCTTTCTTCCCGAACGTGGATGGAGAAACAATATAGCTGGTTCTTTGTGTAGCCGGCTGTCTGTGATTGCTGGGAACGGCACGAGCCAAGTTCATACGGTACGTTCCTCGTGAAGCAGTTAGTAGCGGCGCTGTATTCGTCGATGCATGGCAACAAGCATTTTGTATAGTAACCTGGCAGGCTGGGCAGAGGTGTATATGTTGACGGTGCACAGAGAGCGCGAGGAGGTCCTCTGGAGGAGCAACAGCTGCGTTGCACAGCGAGGCGTGCTGGCCTCAGGCAGCAGCGCCTCGCTGTGATTGGTCGAGCCAGATGGCCGACCCCGGAAGCCGGGAATACAGAGCCGCCGAGGCGCCGGCCACGCTCATTGGCCAGCGCCAAAGAAAGAAAGAAAGTCTTCTTCCCTCGTTTCTCCGTCCGTCCCAGCGCCGACACGCCCAAAGCCCAAGCCCGCGCCCCTCCCCCTTCTTCTTCTTCTTCCTCTTCTTCCTGCTCCTCCTTCGTCTCGTCTGCTACTTCTCCTCCCATAGCCCTTCTGCACCCGTCTTATCTCGGCTCGACCACGCAAACCAGCCATCCTTTACCTCCACTCGCCCTCAGAAGCCAATAACCCAGCCGCCGTTGCGATTGTCGGTCTCCCACTAGTCCCTAGTCGCTAGTCGTTAACTAGCGCTCCGCCCACCCCGGCACTGCATCGGATCTTCCAGCTCGATATATATACGTACGTGGTTCTACTTGCGATTGTCATATAGGCACCCCCGCGACTCTCCTTTTCGCCGTAGAGCAGGTCCTTCCGCACCCCAGCTTCAATCGATATTTGCCTTATTACCCCGTGTTGCATGGCATGCAGCCGGGAAACTAGCACTAGCGACTGGTCATCAGTCTGATGGCGTCTCACCCCGAGTCCCGTCTCGCTGATTGAAAAATGGATAACCCTGTTACTTTTACACCTAACGCTGCCTCGTCGCAATCTATCAGTCGCACTAGTCGCACCAGTCCTCCCATGCCTGTCTCCGACTCAAGCCCCGCCGGCTTCAACTTCATCACCGTCGACCCGTCGTCGCGGACAGAGAGCTCCTCCAGCCGCACTCTCATTCGAGCAAATGCCGGCCGCTATATTTGGAAGCGGCGCAAAGCTGGCTCGAAAGAAACCGGCAGGACAAAACCTTATGAAAGACCAGGACACCTACCTATCCCGTCTTCTTTGTCAAGTCCACCTGAGATCAATGAACCTGCCGTCAAATTGGAGCCCGATACTCAGGAGTCCTCGCCACCCAACGAACAGGAGGTCGTCAAAACTGAAAATGCAGTCATACTAGCTGGACGCGAATCCTCGGAAGAATCCGTTGATGTGACCTCGTCACTGAACCATGGCTTACGGAGCCCAATGTTGTCTTTTTTTGGTACCGAAATACCGGAGAGCATTGTCCGACGGACGATTAAATACTGTTAGTTTTATTTTTATCCTTATAATTTTTTCCCCTCCATACCTGATGCCTCGTGACTGACTATCTGCAGCTGCCTCGGTTGTTATGACCAAGATGCTACCGCAGGATCCCTCTGTGGAAAGCCCCAAGGTATCGGACATTTGGCTATCAAGTGCTTTGCGGAGTCCCGCCTTACTGTCGGCATTTCTGTATGGCACTCTGAGCCACGAATTCGTCCTCGAACGCATGCAGAGCGGAACACCGTCTAGAGAGAGGCGACAGAAGATGCTGCAGATCATGGTAGCCGAAAATGAATCGATCCGCAGGATAAACCAGGCTTTACAAGACCCCGTTGCGCAGAAGACTGACGAGCTTTTAATGGCGGTGTTTCTCATGGGTTATAGCCGCTATGATGAAGCTGTCTTTTCACCTGGTCGCGATCCACACAAGTCTCCTTTCAATGAAATTCAATGGGCTAATATTTACTCCTATCTGGACTACGATGAGGTCCACGTGATGGGCCTCATAAGGTTACTTGAAATTCGAGGTGGAATCGATGCCGTCAGATTAAACGGCCTAGCGGAGATGATGTCTCTAGCTACAATCATGTTTTCGTCCAAGTTTCTGCGCAAACCACTCTTTCCTTACGTTCCTATAATCAAAACCAAGGGAAAACACCAACAACCAGACTGGCCCGCCCCGATCCAGTATCTCTTGGAGATGTACAAAGGCGGCGAATATCCCAAAATGGCCGACCTTCATTTACCGAGCGACCTAATAACTCTCTTCAAGGACATGTACAGCTACAATGCTGTTGTCGAACTACATATGCAAGGCATATTTACTAGCTCTTTTGTTGGTTCTGATGCGCCTATAATGGCCGACCGTCGCAACTCTATTCAACACCGAGCTCTGTCCTTACCGTCTGCTGATGAAATGAATAAGAGCGACCTCAGCCCCACTTATGAGCCATTGAGGCTTGCCGCAATCATCTACTCTCTCCTTACTATATTCCCGCTTGTACCTATTATGGCGCCTTTCTCTCAGCTTACTTCTCAACTGCGGCAGGCGCTGTTCACGCAATCTCTCCCGCGAGCCTGGAAGAGCGTTCCTGAACTCTTTGTATGGACGTTGGTTGTCGGCGGTATAGCTTCTACCAAAACCGAGACGGTTACTTGGTTTGCGGCGATGCTAAGCCAGGTTGCCGGTGCCACAAATCTTTCGACTTGGGCAGACGTTAAAAAGATCCTCAAGTCTGTTTTGTGGCTCGGCAACATATGCGATGAAAAGGCGGAAGAATTGTGGAGAAAAGCCGACGGTCTTCGTGCCCAGGTTCAACGTCACCAAGAACAGGAGCAGCGTCAACGACATGAAGTCCCTGTGCGTCTACGGGCTGAATCAGCAAGTTGATGTTTCTTGCCGGACCTCAGCTTTTTTGTTACTATTATTCCTTCCAATTCTTATATACCTTTGTTGATTATTATTATTATTTTATATACACATACACATATATATACGGAATGCGGCCATAATACCCAAATATGACGAATGGAAATGACATGTTATTCAAACCATGCTTCGCTGTGTTATTCGCTTTTGTTTCTTCCTTACTTTGAATTGTATCTGGTTACCTTCATGGCCGGTAGTATTTTTCCTACTAAATATTTATGTCAGAAGATGAAAAATACACCAAATGTCCAATTACAATGAGAGCTTCTCTGGGGTCAAGCGCATGTTGCATCATGCATTCATGGGAAAAATCAGACAACGCACTGAACACGATTCTGTCCCACGCAAAACAATTGTCCATTGCCAAGTGGCGTTTACTTCCTGACGCTGTGTATGCATGGCCTGATCTACTTGCACCCACTACACCGATGCTACTACTAGAAATGGCATTATCTCTAGGAACCAGAAATATTGCCTGCTTCCTTACGGCGTTATCTCAACCGACAGTGAACTGATAAGCGGGTGTATGTATAGAAAGGTACTTGTGGTGAATGCGCAGTTGAAGCAGTCATCTTCGACCGCTAGTGCTTGTGCAACATGGCTCCCCAGTTCTTAAGCTCATCGTTGGAATGGCTTGAATGTGGTAGGTATACATGCATACTTCTATTCTGAATATTGGTAAATTGGGAGCCAGTAAGATTTATCCTGGGTTGTATGTTGCCTGAACATTTACTACAATTCTTATACTGCTTGCTATATCACTACATACTAGTACATATCGGCAATGTCAACTTCTTTGCCTTTGTCATTTCTTTTGCAAAACTGTGTAACAGGACGACTCTGCTTGGTTGAGACAGCCAAGTGCCGAAAAGAATGTCGTATATCCCGAATTGGAAAATACTTAAAAAGGCCCAGGCAGCTGGCGACACCAGCTGGAATGTGGATGCCCCGGCCTCTTTGAAGTCCATATTTTCCTATTTTCAACCTCGCTTGGGAATTATTCCTCTATTAACCCCTTCAATGGAGAAAGTAAGTAAAGAATAAATTCCTTTGGTAGTCAGTCAGGTTTATTCGCGTTCTCGCTGCTTTGACTCTGCCGCGCAGTAAAAGCCTACAATGGAAAAGCTTCAGTCAATAACAGGAGCAACGAGCGAGCATGATGAATCTTTTGTTTTTGACAAAGAGCTATACTTGGACAGATCAGTGTCAGCGCTACCCATGCACCAAAGTCTTGAAGATGGTATTGGAGACCCCTTGTCAGCTTCTTCATCATCGCCCTTGGGAGTTCTCGCGCGAATCTCCGCCAGCGACACTCATCACCCAACTCACTGGTTAGTGTGGAAAAAATGGTTGATCATTACAGTTTATTGTCTGCTCCAAGTGGTCATACTGGCGTTATCGACATCGTACGTTAGCGCCGAAAGGCCACTCCAGGAGAAATTTGGCAGCTCTAGACAGATGGTGGCTCTCGGGCAGTCTTTATTTATTGTAGGAAGCGCTGCTGGGCCTGTCTTCCTGGGGCCATTGAGTGATCTTGGTGGACGGAAATGGGTTTATGTAGGGAGTATTGCCATTTACGGATTATGCCAAATTGTGTGTCTCACTTCCAAATTATGTCATGCCTGCAAGACTCATTGTTCTGATAGGGCTGTGCTCTAGCTACCGGGTTACCCATGGTAATTATATTCATGCTGCTTTCAGGCATAGCTGGAAGCACAGCCATGTCGAATGTTGTAGGCACGATCACCGATCTTTTCGGTAACGCAGATGGTATGGGCCAGCCATTAGGATTTTTTGTCGTCTCTGCGAATACTGGATCAAGCATAGGAGGCGTGGTCGGTGAATGGATTATTGAAAATCCCTGTCTGGGTTTAAACTGGTTATTCTGGATAAAGTATGTTTTGCTTTCCCTTTAATCCTTTCATCTTTGAATGCAATAATCAAGAAAAGATCAATGTCCGGAGATGGGTATTGAAAGCTTATATTTTTATTAATTGGATAGTGCGATACTTGCCGGGTTTTTTGTCTTAATTTTGACGCTCGTACCGGAGACATTACCTCGAATAGTGATATCTAGAGCTCTACAACGCACAAGGGGCAGTGACAATACAAAACCGGAGATCCTAGAGCCACGCATGGACATCATCAGAGAAACGATCTTCGTCGTAACCATGGCTTTCAAGATTTTGTTTACTGAACCTATCGTCACATGCTTAGGACTCTTCAACGGTTACATATACGGCCTACTATTCTTATATCTCTATGGGATTTTTGACGTTTTTGTCACAAATAATAATCTCTCGTATGTGTATCATGCCTTGTTTTCAAGCCCATCACCAATTTTAACCTTGTCGTTTAGAGTGATTGGCGCCAATTTAACATACCTCAACCTCGTTGTCGCGGTCGTCATCATGTTCATCATATTCGTTCCCCTACAAACGGCACTATACACACGAGATCGACTAAAGCATGGCATTGCAAGGCCCGAGGCACGGTTTCTGACATCTTTGGTTATGGTCTGGGGATTCCCAATCTCACTTTTTTGGTTCGCTTTCACTTCTAGTGGAAATGTCTCTTACTGGTGTCCAGTAATTGCAGGCGGCGTGATGGGTGTTGTGAATCCGCTGCTATGGATAGGTATAATGAACTATATTACGGACAGTTACCAAAATGTTGCGGGAAGCGCAGTGGCTGCGCTTTTAATACCAAGTCAATTGGTTGCTGCTGCCTGTGTACACATAGGTATGTTGCTGCTTTGTTTGATTGATCTCCCATTTGTCCATGGACATTCTTTTCAGGAGGGAACTTATCCTCCGAGGTAGTACTTTGACCTAATTTATTGACATCTAACCCCACACGGTTGATTCATACAGGAATCGTTATGTTCGATAATCTTACCACAACATGGTCATTCGTAATATTGGCGCTCGTGTCGTTGGGTGTCGTGGCGTCTGTATACGGGATTTACTTTTGGGGATCGGGACTCAGAAGAAGGTCGAAATTGGCGATGAACCCGAGTTTGTAACGGGTACTGCGATTCTACAAGGCTGGTGATTGTCAGTATGCGATGAACAAAATGTGGTACGAGACTCGTACTTTTGAAATCAACGCATCTTTGTACGACAATCAGATGCTGTTCTTCCTGATCCCTGATCAAATCTTCCGAGGTCCTTTATTGGTCGGGCTCTACTTCAAAGCAAACACCAAAGGCTTTGGTAACATGATAGTTACATATGATTACTTGAACATGTTCCATCTTTGGGTGCATGTCGAATTATCTAGTCTGAAAGGCTAAGTCCATAGCACAATGACTTCACGTTCATGACTTATTGTCTTCCATCCAGGGCCTTGCTGTTCAAGCATGAAAGTCACATTTCATCTGCTGCTTATTAAAGTACCGCCAAAGCCAAACTTCCGTGATATATCCTACGCAATACAAAATCAGAGAGCCAGGAGGCCAGAGAATCCATACCCTGAGTCAACTTCAAATGGACCGACCTCGTAGCAATCCAGTACTCAAGCGGCTATGGTCTTAACAAACAAAAGAGTGCTACTTATGGTGCATAGGACCTGAGAATGAGGCACGGCTTGAGATTCTCAGAAGTATTATGACGTTAGTTGCCGTAGATGTCCAAAAGTTCTATCCCGCTATTGGCATACGAAACTCTTCCGATTCTATCTCAGCTATAAGCTTATTTCCTTCATTTTGTCGTAGTAATGGTAATCATGGAGCAGAGAGATCTCTCTTGTTTGCGAATCAAACGTTATTGAACTCTCTGGATTTCACTGAGCAATTTGTGTATCTGCTCATAGTAGTGAACCGTCGGCTTTATGTGGACATATGATCGCCATAGTGATACCGTATTTCGACTATCAATGTACATCATTGTGCGTCTGTAATTGATGCATTTGGCGTTTTCCTTATTTCCGATACTTTTAAAGCACATCCAGTTGGAAGTCGGCATGCATCGAGTAGTATGTTTTCCCATTGGCGATGCAGTCACTGCTGCAATTTTCTCGCTGCCTTCTACACTATATCGGATCCCGTTTATCTGCTCGGACGGTTTTGAGGCGAGAAAGACTAAGCGATTGCGTGACTCGAATATTGATGGATTGGACCATGATTATACCTAGAACGCCAGAATTGAAATCCTACTATCAGAATAAATCAGTTGGATAACGTCAACTCACTTGTACCTGTAGATCTACCTGTAGATCAGTTAAAATGACCGAGAGATTCAACGAGCGAGCTTTTCGGCGCGTCCTACGTGGATGGACGCGCCCTAGGCTGCAGATCGCACCCATCCTAGGCTGGCCACTACTACCTTGGGGCGGTCACCAAGCCGTTAGTACGAAACAACAGTTGTAATTAAAGGAATTTCCCAGATGGGTATGCATCACTATCTATGGATCTTCTGTTTCAATATGAACCTAATTAAAGCACTAATTGACTAGTCCGTTCGGGCCAAACAGCAAAATATCTGCACGTGGATCAGATCAAGTATAAAGTGGAAAGCAAAGGCCAGCCGAAAAAACCTATCCTATAATTATCGATGAATAGTAGTACAAAGCTGAGACTAGTTGAGTGAGAGAGCAGGGACAAGATGCTTTCGAAAGTGATATTGTCCATTTTAGCCCTAACCGGCCGTTCGGCTGGTAAGGCTGTATTTGCACATTACATGGTGCGTCTTACAAAGCTCTTCTGCATGCATCAGTCTAACTTGATATCAGGTTGGTTCAATGAATAGCAGCGAAGCAGTGCAGGATGTCACAGATGCTATCGCAGCTGGGTTCGATGGATTTGCACTCAACACACACACCATTAGTAGCTCGGACACATGGAACACGGATGCAATCAACTATCTCCTCGACGCGGCAGAAGGCACTTCCTTGAAAATGTTCATTTCTTTTGACATGTCATGGGATCTTGATGTATCTGGACTGCCAGACTTCTTGCTACAATTTACCAACCATTCTCAGTACTACACTACCGACGATGGTAGACCGTGGGTCAGTACATATGACGGCGGTACTACCGATAATGCAGAATGGAATACTTCTTTCATTCAGCCATTAATCGATGCAGGAGTTAACCCATATTTTGTGCCTGATTTTGATGATTGGTCTGATTATCCAACCGGATTTTTTGACTCCTTTACCGTTGTTGATGGCGCGTTTAGCTGGGAGAGCGCCTGGCCTACGGCAGGCACCACCCCAACAAATGTTACTGATAGCGTGGATTCAACGATGATAGAAGAAGCACATGCTGCAGGAAAGATATATATGATGCGTGAGTTCTCATTCATACTTTATTCAATTCATAAGGTCTGGCCTGACCAGAAGACCAAAAAAAGCTTTGTCAACCTTCCAATTCAAATATTTAGGCTCGGGAGAAGACTGGTATCGCATCGGCGAAACCAACCTTCCAGAACGCATGGCACAGGTTCTTGCTCTTCAGCCTGATTATGTTGAAGTAATTACATGGAATGATGCCGGCGAGTCACACTATGTGGGCAACTTCTGGCCGCAGCAGATAGCTGGAACCATTGAGGGCGACTACGCTGATGGCTTCGATCATACCGGATGGCAGCAGGTCATTACGCCGTTCATCACTGCGTTCAAGAATAACGCCACGGATATCTCGCAGATTGCGAGTGATAGCCCCGCTGGCACGTTTTGGTACCGCACCCTGCTGACAAGTGCAAGTTGCTCAAACACCATTACGAATTATCAACAGGCAGAAGATGCGATTAACTTTGCTGTCATTCTGCCATCATCGTCGGAGACTTACACTATTGAAGTGTATAGTAATAGTCAGCTTATTGGGAGTTTTGCCGGCACAGCTGGACTTAATTATAACTCTGTACCAGGTTTGCAGGAGGGTGGCGGACAGAGTATTCAGGTTCTGGATAGCACTGGCAATGTCGTTGCGTCAGCGAACGGGACCAAAGATGTGCTTGCTGAGAGCTCGGATTCTTCATTGTGTAATTGGAACTACGAAGTTGTGGGCCTGTCGTGACCGAACAAGTCGTGCTTACTGTTAAGAAGCCATTGTTTGATTTTTTTATTCTCGGATACACAGAGGTTACATATACCATAGAATTAAAATATGTTACCAAAAGGAAAATTAGGCAAACTCTGCGTTCATGTATACACAAATTTCAAGATTCGAGAGAGCGTGAGGCAACAGGCATATCAACTAAAACAAAAAAAAAAAAAAAGATCTAAGGGCTGTACAATAATGTGACAGTAGCGTTGAGCATAAAAGATCATAAAGTAACAATTGGATTTGCACTAAACAAATCACGGTATAAATCAGGAATTGGGGCTGTAATATCTCGATACCGAGGCGCGTTACTTCTCTCGACAACGGTTATACCAGAATAGTGTTAACAACCACCAATCCATCAAGATTAAGAAGGTGAATAAATATTAGACAATAGCGTATGTATCGCTACTCTAGATAGAAACCAAAACAAAAGCAAATAGTACTTGTAAACATTTTTTGGTTGATAGGTGCTTCAATTACCACTCGGGCCGTCTAGATGAGAGCCAAAGCAGCAATGACACCAGCAAGAGCGGCGGCCTTGGCGATCTTGGCAACAGAGGCAGCACCAGTGTATTCAGGGCTGACTGCGGAGGTTGTGGTAGTGCCAGATGTGTGGCTGGCCTTAGACGTTGCGAGACCGCTGGAGGCAGTTGGCACGGTGGTAGTTGTTCCCTGAGGATATGGAGGCACCGAAGTACTAGCTCCAGCGGGAGACACGGAGGTCGACGAGGGAGCAGAAGCACCAGAAGACACTTCACTCGCTGGACCGGTACTCTCTGCAGCTGGGACAACAGTGGAAGTCTCGCCAGCTGGAACAACAGTGGAACTCTCTGCGGCTGGAACAACAGTGGTGGTCTCACCAGCTGGAACAACAGTAGCGGTAACCGTACTAGTAGGACCAACTGAAGCGGGAGTCGAGGTGGAAATGGTGGTCACGGTGATAGTGCTGGTACCTGTGACTGGGATTGTGACAGTTGAAGTGCCGCTTGTGGTAGTGCTGTAGGTAACTATAGGATAATCAGTACAAGACTTCGCAGCATTTACTTGTTGAAGAATTGTGAACTTACCAGGACAAGTAGTTGTTGTGTATGTGAGAGTCACGACCACGGGTGTGGGGGAGACTGAAGCTGAGGCAGTGGTCTGTGGCTGGCAGACATCCTTGGTGCAGGTCACAGTTTCAGTTACTACAATGCTGCTAGTTTCGGTGATTGGCTGAGTAATTGTGCTAGAGCCAGAAGTGAATGTAGTAGTGTGAACTGCCAACACTATTAGCAACGTTTTTGGTAATCAAAGAACATATGATGCAGGATATGTACTTACCAGGGCACGTAGTCGTGGTGTAGGTCTGGGTTCTTGTGACTACTGACTCTGAGGATGTGTAAGTGGCTCCAGCCGAAGAGCTTGCGGGAATGGGAACGACAGTAACAGTAGATACAGGAGCACTAGTTGCAGTTGCAGTTGCAGTTGAAGTAGCAGTGTGAGTCTGGCATACTTCCTTGGTGCAAGTGACTGTTGCTGTAACAACAATCGTGCTGGTTCCCGTAGTTGCTGATGTAATGGTGCTGCTTCCTGAGGTGAATGTAGTGGTTCCAACTAAAAAGGAAATTAGCAATGGATCTGTGTCAGTTCTTATATTTCTAAAGACTTACCAGGGCATGTAGTCGTGGTGTATGTCAAGGTCTTTGTGACGACTGATTCGGAAGATGAAGTTCCCGTTGCCCCCACGGAGCTTGGGATGGCCGTTGTGGTGCCAGTGACAACAACGCTGCTGGTTGCACTCGGGAGAGCAGTGGAAGTGGCAGTGTGGGGTTGGCAGACATCCTTGGTGCAAGTGACTGTAGCTGTAACGACAATAGTGCTGGTTCCAGTCGAAGCTGAGGTGATAGTACTGCTTCCGGAGGTGTACGTAACGGTTCCAACTAGGTGAGGATTAGTCAAACTTCTAATTATCACGGAAAAAAGAAGGACTCACCAGGGCAAGTTGTCGTGGTGTATGTCAAAGTCTTGGTGGTTACAGACTCGGAAGCCGACTGAGACGAAGTTCCAGTTGCGCCAACAGAGCTTGGAATGGGGGTTCCGGTGGTAGTTCCGACAGGGAGAACAGTAGAAGTGGCAGTGTGGGGTTGGCAGACATCCTTGGTGCAAGTGACTGTAGCTGTAACGACAATAGTGCTGGTTCCAGTCGAAGCTGAGGTGATGGTACTGCTTCCGGAAGTGTATGTAACAGTTCCAACTGTTTTGGAGTTAGTAACTTTCGTAAAGCAGATAGCGAAAATTCGGCTTACCAGGGCAGGTGGTTGTAGTGTAAGTCAAGGTCTTGGTAGTGACAGACTCAGATGAAGTAGTTGTGGCTCCAACCGAGACAGGAACTGTGGTGATTGTCTGGGTACCGGTCACGACGACACTGCTAGATGCACTTGGAAGGGTTGTTGTGGCAGTGTGTGGTTGGCAGACCTCTTTGGTACAAGTAACAGTGTCCGTAACCACAATGGTGCTGGTTTCGGTGTATGAGGAGGTAATTGTGCTGCTGCCAGAAGTAAAAGTAGTGGTGCCAACTACCCAGTTGTTAGCAAATTACAGGAATCAATCAATGTCTATTCAACGTACCTGGGCAAGTTGTAGTGGTGTAAGTCAAAGTCTTCGTAGTGACACTTTCTGAACCAGTTGTAGCTCCAACAGAGACTGGAACCGAACTGTGCTTCGAAACACCGGGAACACCAGGCTTGGAGCTTGAACTGCACGAAGTAGTGGTGTGGGACTTGGACACGCCGGGCACACCAGGCGTAGAACTCTGACCAGGGACCCCGGTGTTAGTATGAGAGGCACCGGGCACACCAGGCTTGGAGCTTGAACTGCACGAAGTAGTGGTGTGGGACTTGGACACGCCGGGCACACCAGGCGTAGAACTCTGACCAGGGACCCCAGTGTTAGTATGAGAGGCACCGGGCACACCAGGCTTGGAGCTTGAACTGCACGAAGTAGTGGTGTGGGACTTGGACACGCCCGGAACAGAGCTATGTGAGAGGGAAGCGCCGGGCACACCAGGCGTAGAACTCTGGCCAGGAACCCCAGTGTTGGTGTGGGAAGCACCGGGCACACCAGGCGTGGTGGAGCTCTGGCCAGAAACCCCGGTATCCGTGTGGGAAGCACCAGGCACACCGGGTTTGGACGAAGAAGAGCTTTGACCAGGAACACCAGGCTTGGAAGAAGAGGTGGTTGCAGTAGCAGGGCTGACACTCGTAGGACCGATAGACGAGGGTGTTGGAGTGTGAGGCCTGCAAGTCTCCTTGGAGCAAGTGAACGTGTTCGTTACTACGAAGGTGCTAGTTGAAGAAGTCGTCGCAGTAATGGTGCTGGATCCAGAAGTGTATGTATAGGTGCTGACTATATACGAGTCAGAAGATAGGGCAAAGATAGCCATTACGAAACAAGTTTCGCAAAAAGAACATCAATTACGTGATTGAACTTACGCGGGCAGATAGTCGTGGTGTACGTGCTGGTAACAGTAGAGATAACCTCGGTCCAAACAGTAGTCGGTGTGGGTGTGTGAGCCTGGCAGGTTTCTTTTGTGCAAGTCACCACGTCTGTCACAACAATGGTGCTCGTTGCAGTGTATGTTGCGGTGAGGGTGTTGGAGCCAGAGACGTATGTACTTGTGCCAACTGCAATATTCATCAGATACGAAGGCCAGCAAGGGTCTGTAGTTCTATACTCACGTGGGCAGGTTGTCGTGGTGTAGGTCCTGGTCGTCGTGCTAATATCCTCCGGAGAGATAGACGAAGTCGTAGCAAGACTGGACACTGGAACCACACTGTTGCTAGGTTGAGACGACGAAAGCGTCTCGGGTCTCCCCGCAAAGGCAGTGCTCGCCAGGAGCAGGAGAAGATGAGAGGCCTTCATTTTATTCTCCTAGAAAAATTTTCTGGGTCTGTTTTGAGAGAAGAAATGGGTTCCTGCGAGAGGTAGTTATAACGATTGACTGGCCTCGAAAGAGGTGAATCAGCGAAGGTCAAGAGCCGCGTAGTTCGAGGGGAAGGAAACGAATGTCTTCCTCGAAGCGCCTGCTCTGTAGTTGGAGTTTCCAACCAAACGACGAGAAACAAGAACAAGATATATCAGGTTGAATCAAAACAAAAACGAGAGACAGCAAAAAAATCGTGGTTGAATGAATGGATGGACATGAGAAAAGAGAGTGGGGATGAAGGAGAGACAATGAGCGCATAAGTGTGTTATAAAACAGGGACCAGCCTTGAACGAGAGGACTGCATTGCATCTTGCATGTGGCCTAGTCTAGATCGGCCAGCAACCATCACGTTAGGCGGGAGATTCAGGATTCGTGGTGGCCCCTGTAATATCCAGTCCAGTGCCAGTGTCCAGAGCGCAGGGAAGATGGCGGCTCGCTTGGGATGGGGCAACAGGGTGGTAGCGACGCTGTCAGTGGCGGAGGACTGCTCCGTTGTGGTGAGGGAGAGCGCCTGGTTATGGCCCACTTGAGCGTTGGCGCCACGAATAAATAGAACACAGACAATGGGTCGCCGGAATCTGTAGGCTGGTTAGCGGAGCATGAAGAGTCGGTGATGCATCATCCACCGGTCGATCGTGGTGCGTCACGAACGGAGCGTACTACGTAGTAGAGCATGCCATACCGTTCGGTTCGCATGGTCCAAAGTACATGGAGCGTAGGCCGCAAGTCGCCTGCAGAATTCCAGGTAGACAGGCAGTCAGACAGTGGTAGACTGCTTGCGTGAGGTGATGTCGAGGTTGCAGTTCGGGCGATGGAAGAAGGAAACAGAGAGGCACTCGGCCAATCATAGGCAGTGGTGCAGATACTGGGTCTGACCCGCTATGAATAAAACGCAATTGGCCAATCAGAGCGCAGCTGCCTTGGCGGGCTGGGCAGGGGTAGCGCCTGCCGCAGTGCCGCATGTTGCTCATCGGGGAAACAACGCCTTTCTGCTTTGGGCGCCACAGCCAATGGCAGCTGCCCGTTTGGGACATATACCGCGGCCCACTTGCGAGACCAAGTTCTGAGGCTTACCATTGGCGGGCTGCGTCCATCTGGAATCCGCACACTACGGACATCAGATGCAGCACTGGACTACGCGGAAAGCCAACAAGGGACAAGGGACCAGATGGACGTGGTGGTCGTTCGATGGTCAGGTCTCAGAACATTTGCATACGACTACGTATGCATCAGCTACCCTCTCGCTCACTCTCTCTCTCCGTGATATTTACTCCCGCCCGCACCTGGCATAAGCCATGTTGACGACGCATGTCTGAGATGATGAATGACAAGACACCAGCGAAAAGAATGGCATGGCGAGGTTACTTGCTTACTACCTCGAGCCTACATGTCACTTCGCGGCACGCATCGCAATTGGCCCTAGTAAATTAACTGCAAAAAACACGCACTCATCCTCGTCATCAAAGGATGAGTCGATCACTCAGCGTTGCGCAACATTCGCCTACTACATCGAAACGGGCAACAGCCCCTCCAAATTGAAATCTTCGTCAGTAATCCTAGCTGACGGAAAGGCCAACGTTGCTTTTGCCGGGGGGTCACTACCACTTTCTGGACCTTCGACCGTTTCATGTCAACGCACAAATCGATCAATCATCAGTGATCGGACGGCAAGGTTGCTACGTGCTAACTAAGAATTGCCTAGTTTATTCTCAGTATGTAGCAAACTAATACGTAACGGTACTCGAGTCTTGTCGTCAGTCTAGGCTGTCTAGCCTACGTAGTATGGATTGCAACCTTTTGGGGCGGAGCCTAGCGCCATGTTTGTCGATGTTCTCACATAGTAATTCCGTGTGCGTCCTAACCCATATGCGACCTGTTGTAACGTGTACTATAGTAACACTGGTAGAGTTAGCTTAGCTTATCGAACAAGACCCGCCGCCATTCTTCCGTGCACATGGCTGTGCAGCGGCTAGACTCGATTCGTCAACTCGGGGAGTAGACTATGAGGACGCTAGGTCGTTCAGTGGTCGATAGTTTGTCTGTAGACAACGGAAAACGTTTCAAACAGATCATTTTGAGGTACCTATTTTTGCAGCATCCAAACCGCGCGCGTAAATTGGATAAAAATAAAGAGCAGTCCAGCTCTGGTCGCGGATTGGATGGGAACTTAACGCCCAAGAGGCCCAATCCAGATTAAATCCGTTTGTGACGACGAAGGATACTAAAACGAAAGGTTAAAATGTTTAAATCAGAAAGATCAACAGCGCTACGCCACCCACGACGACGTAGAGTCCGGAGTCGGCGGCTACTGGTGCGACACAACTCAACACCAACGGTGGCAGTGATTGGGCAGGCGGCCACAAGGTCTGAAACAGGGGGACGAAAACACGGGACCAATGGCAGCTCTGGATAACCTAATCGGGCCCCGCCTATGTGGGGGCAGGTAACTTGAACGAATACGATTGCTGTGCCGGGCCGAGAGCCTAATTTGACGTATAACCCGCTTCAGCCAATCACAGTGCATATAGATTACTCCGCTGCCCAATCAGCTTGTGTGAAGCTCGCCCCAGTCGGAACCAATAATGCTCCGACCTTTCCTAAGTTCTTCGCTTCTTGAGACAAAAAACGCCTCTTCCACTTCTCGTGTCCCCTGGCCAGCCACAAACAAACAACCCTTTCACGAACAATCTATCTCGTCGCATAGTTCGTCCGGCTTATTGAAAAGGAGCAATCGAGCGTGACTATTGACGACCCGAGCATGCAGCCTAACTAAGTACAGTCACCCAGAATGAAGTTCGGCCTACATTAGGCAGGAGCGCGGAGCATGATCCCGATGGTGGCACTGAGACATGCAGCGGGTATGAATAGCACGGCAAACTGCAAGAGTCCACCGGGAAATTCTTGACACGAATCTACCAGCTTATCTGCTCTAGGCTCATCGGAGTGGACTGACAATTCTCTCAAAGAAATAAACCTGGAATCAGAAACTTGTTAAATGGACAATCATGTTCATGGCATATATTACCTTGTCGTCATTCTGCGGGTATACCTATGTAATTTTCCACGAACGCATGGCCCATGGATTTTACTATTCTATTCCAACTTTTCAATGGCCATGCCCAGCACGGAGAGCCCAAAACTGGGAACAAAGGCCCACAAAATATATTAACCGCCTACTCCGTAGTAAGTCCTCTAGACTTTGGACCTTTGGGTCCGGTGGGAACGGAGTGCCATGTGGAAAAGGCATTATTTTCTTGGCCGTTGTATGCTCTGTATTAATCGTATACAACGTCCCAAGTGTGGCTTTTCCGTATGCATTCTGTGGACGAAAGCTTTGAAGGAGTTCTGGCCTTTGAAGATATAATTTCAAATTCTATGGACCAGCTTGCGCAGAGCAGTACTATGACACACAATGACATGGTCATGACAAGTCAAAAACTTGGTCATAGAGAATGAAAATGGAAAGGAGAAACAAACATAACAAAAATATGGTTGTATAATGAACGAAAGGTTCTTCATGCATAATTAGGTTACTTGGCTATAACGCATAAATTATATCCTTGGAATCACAGCCCTAGAAATGCCGCGACAACCGTGAACGGTCTGGACGTCTGGTACCATGTAAATAAGATATCATCAGTATCATTGTTTTGTTGGTCAGAGACCGGATATTTGTCCATAATGTTTCCGAGGGAGATATGGGTCACTGATTGTGAAGATATGGCATATATGCCCCTGACGATGATTGCTGTCCACTTGATTTCCATCCAAGAATCAGTGGTGAACAAGCATTCCATTTGAAAGACCCAATAAGGAGGATATTGTTTGCGGCAGTCAAAGAGACAATTCTCGTTCTAATTTTGCCATTTATCTAGTTGGCTCCTTTATTCTATCAGCCCATCGAATCCCGATCTCTTTGTTTCGACCCCGACACGACTCCGCCCCTAGAAGTGAAGACCGCATATATAATACTTCGCTGGTTATAGTTTAGGGCATCTTGGTAATCACTGGCTTCTATCTTACCCTATGAAGCTGGTTTACCTAGGCACTGACTCCCTCCTGATTTTGGTTATCTCCTGTCTTCAATTACTACGTACGCAAAAATTGGAGCTGTAGATGTCCGAGAAACCACAGCAGATGTGATTAGTCAGTCTGAGACCGAAATCAAAAAAAGTAAAGCCAAGAGAGTATCAGAAGGATGAACTGCTGGGCTAATGGGATAAAGAAGATGGATTTTCAATACCTGACATCCACGGCAGCTGGGGTTGAGCTACTGTAACTTCACATTTAAAGATCCTGGACAACTTGAGTCCTTCCTCGTCTCGCACGGCTGCATTCGCTAACTCTACTAAATACGTTCGAATCCTCTGAAAGCCTTGTCCTTTGCTCTAGCAATAATATTGCACCTCTTCTCTGCAAATAGTCATCATTCTGTTGTGGTTTTAGGCAGGTGCAGTGCATTTGCGAGACACGGAAACGAACCTGTGTTTTCGGGAATCATCACATTGCAGAGTCTTTCTATGGCACTTTGTGTGCAGGAACCTTAAGCTTCAGTCCAGTCAGCAGTGCCGTATGGATAAATTACCCAAACCTAGGAAGTTTTTCTAGATTGGATTTCAAAAATCCTGATCCTCGGCGTCCTTTTTGCTCCCAAACTTCCTGTGATTCGACAAAGCAATCCTTAAGTTGAAGAAATACAGACTGCATTAAAGCATGCATACAAGAGAAACTTCATTCAAGGCATCGAAACAAGGTCAATCGCCAAGTTCGTTGCCCTTTGTACACAATGCTGTCAAATTGAAGAAGTCCATGTCTTCTCTTGAGATTGGTTCAACTCCGATTCTTTGTCCTCATCATCACTACCCTTCTTCTACTACCTTGCTGAACAATTTTTACAGTTTCATTTGACCTGAGAATGGTGATTTCCTTACATTTCGTGATAACAAAAGGGTTCTCCCTTTCTTGACTTTTTCTTGCACATTCTTATTCCCGTCATCCAAGTTTATCTTCAAGATGTTTGACATGATGCGTAATTCTCCTGGACTTAGGAAGCTTGAAATATGAAGTTTGTATAGCAATGCGTAACACTCGCCGGAATTAAGAAACGTGATGCGGTGACTCCTCTTTGATAGGTATTTATATATCTATATCAAAGTTGTGTAATTGTCTCGGAGGAGAAACTTGTTGGTTGATTTCTGATAATCATCATTTGAGGTGCTCTGAAAGTCCTTCAGAGATTCAGTCAAAATATTAAGGTCACCAACATCATCATCCCGTGTTGAATTATTTATTAAACGGTATACAACATGAGCTGGCCTTGTGCAGGCACAGCTTTGTTCCCCTGCATCTATTCCATGATACAAGGTATTCTCGCTCATTGTCTCATGTGTCTTGTCGTATTGTAGTCAGGTCATTATCCCAAACTCTGTTAGCGTGTTAGTGGAGGACCGTGGAATTGTGATTATGCAAATCATCTATGAAAATGTATGACTTGCATCGGCACTTTACAGCCCCTAGATCTCATCTAATTTAACAATCAATATGACAGTATTGCTGAATAAAGTCGTGTTAGTCATGACACAGATTCTGAATTCGTGGGATACCAAAACCTTATTCTGGATATAACAGCCAGCTATGGGTATTTAAACATGACTAATGGGATATCTCTAAGGTAAAAGAAAAGAGATTGTAATAGTCCGCGATATGCTTCCTTGCCAAGATACTAAGACTCATGAATATAATCAGTAAATATTATATAGTAATGGACGGTGCAATGCTGCCTGCATTTCACGAAGACAAGACTATCAATTAGTGCGTACTAAACAGATCATGAACGAGTCAGGTAGTAGTCGAATCATTTAGATCAAAGCTATTTTTCTCTTAAAACCTGTCTAGAGGATATCATAAGCCGAACAATCAACGTAGTTAGACTAGACGTCGCCGATCACCTTTCTTGATTAAGTAGCAATCTTTTGTTGCTTTGACTATCTTCCTCTCATTTGAACATTGGCAACCTGTTTCTCTTTTCATGTCTCTTGCGAATTGAACAACCACCCAAGGTTCACAACATTTGTACCTGGCCGTCATTTGGAGGGCTCTTTATCCCTGCAAAATCTTACAGATTGACTCCGCTCTCGCACATGGTTGGAGTAGTGCAGTCATAGTACTGAATTGCGCCTTTACAAGGATACATCAATTACCGAGAACGAACCGCCATTCAATCAATATAATATCGTGCAAAAATGATTCGTGTATGCAAAGAAGGGGAAAAAAAACTCCCTCACCCCTCTATTTGGTGACGTGTCGTCTATCACCAACACAAGGGTGGCTAAATTTATAGTGCCGAGACTAACAGCTATTTAACCTCAAACTAGTATAGCGAGACTTGTTGGATAGAAATTCCGATCAAAAACGCACAACGCGCCATTCAATTTTACCGTAATGTATTCGGATGGAACATTCACGAAGAAGGCTACGAGCAACAGATTGAGGGTATCGAGCGGGCTTATTTCTTCAGCAAAGGAAACTTTCATGGGAGTTTTGTTCTCGTTCCAGAAGACCAGTTCTTCGACATGAGTAAAGCATTCGGAAACAATTCGTCGGGTTATGATGACAATGAAGAAGAAGGAGAAAGTGGTAAGAGACGAAAACGTTTATGGGGAGTCGTCAATACGTTCGCGGTTGAGGATATGGACGAGACATTGGAGACGATTATTGAGTCCGGGGGAAAGATAGTTGAGTACGTTGCGTGAATTGCTTCCGCCATAAAGTGACTGAACAACTTCACTAACGATGGCGGGAAAAATGGTATAGAAGCAAGTCACTTCTCGGCAGAGGGATGGGCTCCATTGCTAGATTTGTCGATACTGAGGGAAATATCTTCGCTCTGTTCTCGTTGCAGACATGGGATTGATCTCGTCGACGCTTAGGGCGTCGTCTTGCAGTTTCATCATCAAGTAATCTTATTATTTTACTTTTACGCTTTGGCTTGTTTATGACGATTCAGATGCTGAACATGTATACGATATGTTAGTTTAGAGATACCCTTAAATGGATGAATTGCTTATTGTACTTTAGATCAAACTTAACCCTCGTGTCTTCTGTATGTGAGCTTTGTAGACTCGAGTTCAAGTTTACGATCATTGGGAAATGAATACGGATATATAAGCAGCCTTTGGTTGAAGTCCATTAACAAGGTACTCTGTTAGATCTAACACCCCGAAGGAGATTCTCTGTACCTACGACCTAGTGTATCAATTGCATTTTGGGAATTTCCCATTGTTGAGATAGGCGAGTCAGTCGTATTCATACAGACATTAAAAAGTAAAGAAAGATAGCGGCGAGTAAGGTTGGAATCAAACGGAGAGGATAAAAATTATGGTTAAATAAAAATCAACAAGAAAGGTTGGGGGAATAGTGGCATACGTTTGTATCTGCCTCGCAATGATTCAATAATGAAAGGTATAATAGGTAGGCAAGCAAAGAAAAGAGAGGGAAAAAAAGGACAACGGTTATCTTATAATTATATCAAATGTTTCATCGAGTCCCTCAGAGGGTAGCTAGAACAATCCCCATCCTCTTCGCTCTTTACCCGTCGAGTCTCGTGCTGCGGAATCTCGACTGGAGGATCTTGATCTCCCCTCTAGTTGACGCAGGCTCTCGATCTTTTGAAGCGCCAATTCAAGTGTTTCTTTCTTCTTGATCACGTCCAAATGCCGTCGTACACGCGGGTCCTCGCGAGCGAACCTCTCAATTTCTGCATCAGAGAGGTGTCGACCAAGGCGCTGGTCAAGTTCGCGCGGGAAATTGTAGTAAAACTCTGAGAGAAGTTCGACATTTAGAAACAAAACCGCAGTTGATGTGAGTTTGTCGGCTACGACGTCAAGAAAGACCTCGGGGCAGTAGTACTTGTTCTTCGAGGATGAACATTGCTTTGATCGTACTGCCAGCATGCGCATTTTGATGATATCCGCACGGTCACGGAGGAAGATACCTTCTCGGCCTAATTATCAGGAAAAGTTAGTTTTACATTCTGACACAATCCATTGAGAAAGATTGACCAAACACACCTCTTTCAAGCAAGGCTGCACTGAACCCTCCCGCACCGCCTGCACCGCTGCCTTCTAATGCGACATCACCCTTTCGTATTCTGTCGACAAAAGCCATAACGTCCTTGAGCTTCCGCCTGCCTATTTGGTCTTCTACTCGTTTCAGCGCGGCCTCACATGCAGTCAGCTCCTCTTTAAGCACCTTGTTGACATTCTCACGCCCCTTCGTCCATTCAAAATCCTCGACCTCTATTTCAAATTTATATGGTTTGATGCAGTTTTCGACTTGGTCGCTAGTACTGAAGAATCGGTCATTGAGAATTCCATTGCAAGCTTCCATGATCGCATTCCGGGCGTACGGGTGCGTCGAAAATGTCGACTGCGCGACAAGGTTTTCAATGTGCTCCTGTAGGGCACTAGCAACAACGGTAGTGGCTACTCTGCCGACTCCAAGCTTTGTCAGGTTTGACGTCGAAGCGTCTAGTTTTCGATGCCAATATAAATTCTCCGGGTCAGCCTTAGGAAGATCCTTCAACGGATCTGGCTCTATAAGTGCAACCGAAAGATCTTCAACTGGTTTGTTCCAGTATCGTTGGGCAAGAATATCCATCACCCTTTGGTCAAGCTCATGCTTGAGCATTTCTCGCACTTGAGGACGTCCGAATCCCTCAGCAAATGCTTTGAACGAGTGCTTAAAGCTATCCAAACTTTCTGCAAGATATGATTCCGCGCTGAGTGGCCGATCATTATATTGCACTTTGAATTCATACGTAGCTTCTTCGAGTTCTTGACTGATGGCGTCTCTCGTGCCAGCGAGACTTCGTGCCATGGTCTGCTCGAGAACGCTCATCAACTTCTCCCGCAGGATTGGAACGCCCACGGACGTCTCCGAATCGGGACCAAAGTGATTAGGGTGCGCCGAGAAGTAAGCCTTTTCATTCTTCACAATAGCAGTTGTAATGTTGCCACTTCCGCGGGAGAACAGCGACGACGTTTGTGGTACACGGGAAACAACACCAACATAACCAAGTCGGAGAGGGTATTTCTTATCTGTCAGTATGCTAGCTCCGCGGTCGGCATCGACCAAGTCCATCTTCGTTATCACTCCAATCGTGCGTTCGCCGCGCGGGTCAACTCGTCGGCTGGCGCGGAGTGCTGTGGAATTAGCCAGATCGACATCCGCCGCTGAAATAGCGAGGATAATGTTGGGTGCTTGAATGTACTTGTCGCAAAGATCAGAGATCTTTTGTTTTATTTCTGGTGGTTGGTCGCTACCGGCAACTTGAATATAACCGGGCAAATCGATTAATGATAGATCGGGAACATGCGGGGAATAGATATGTAGTTGTATAGGATCGTCGGAGACACAATCTTTGTCGGAGACCGCTAAATTTAAGTCGGTCAGTGTGCGCTGAATTTGCGAAAAGTCCGTAACTTTCCCTAGACCGAGTGCGGGAAACTCTCCATACTCCGCCTGCGCATTTGGTGTGTTGACCAGTGTAAGCTCTATCGGGCGGCGAGTAACCATGTTCGAGCCTTTGGGCAAAAACTCGTGTCCAACAATAGCCTCCAGCACAGAGCTCTTACCCGAGGATTGCGATCCGATAACAACGATTGAAGGCAACGTCAGTGTATTTGACTGCCCGACTTGCGTCAAAATGTTCCGAATCTCAATCATCTTACGCGTTAGCACCATCATTTGATCATTATCTGCATCCTTCTGCGCTTGCACGTCGCCATCATTCGCGTGATCGTATGCATAGGCGCTTCCAGCTGCTGCACCTACTGCGGCAGCTGCAGCCTGGCTGTCGTTGGGAGAATTGCTTCCTCCGCCCGAAGATCCACTTGAACTGCTCTCTTCATCCAGGCGGAATATTTTCTGCATCCATTCGGGGAGTTCTGTATCCTCCCTGACTCGTTGCCAACCACGGCCTGTCTGAGACGCGACATCCTGTAGACCTTGGAACAAGCTCGACGCAGTGTCGCTCGCGGTATCTCTGGCTTGGTGGAAGAGATCGATGGCGTAATTCCCGGCCTCTGTAACGAATTAAATTAGCAAAATACCCTCAAGCCCGATGATTCCCTTTGAGTTTCCATCCTGCACATACGCATTGCCTGATATTGCAAATAAGCCGCTCCAGCAATCATTGCTCCTCCAAACATCGCCGGGATACGCGCTAGTTTGATCGCTAGTCGCGGTAGTATTCTTGCGAACGATATGTTGCGTACGGCGGGGACATTGTTGTGAATAGAGCTGGCGCCGACAGGCCAGGCACGGCCCCTGACAGCGGCATTGTTCACACGGAGAAGGCCTCCTGTGCTTCTCCCAACGATGCTGGCATGGCGAGCCAACAGGCCCCTCCGCAGTAGCGGAGTCAGGCGTTGGGAGACAACCCTCCCACTCATCGTGATCTTAGACTCATAGACGAACCGACGGGCTCTGAATCGACATGGTCGCAAAACAAGTCAAAATAGTAGGATGGGCGCGATTCCGAGTGGCGATGGTGCTCGAGCAGGTTGCCGCCGATATGGAAGGAGGATGGAAGATGGAGGATCCGCGGTGCATGAACTACAGTCACATGATCCGCAATGATGGCGTCAGATTGCGCAGCTGCCCGGAACAGCCTAGTCGGCCATCAGATTGTACAGCTGTCGGAGACCGCTCTTTCAAGCCCTGATAAGCAATTACAGTCTCTTATATACCCTGCATGTCCGCCCCTGTCAGAACTGACATTTTCTGTCCTTTGCTTGTTTCCGTTTTATTATCCTTCTGTCGCCAGATATAGCAAACGTTGGTGTTTAGCCGCTGATTGACCTAAACTTTTTAACTCTATTACTTCCGCGCTACGCATTCCAGGGTTGACTCATTTATTTTCAATTCTCTCTGGAGCTACGTATCCGACTAGCTCACCTCATTGGATTGGCAAGAAATAGGGAGAGATCGAAGGAGGCATCTTGCCGAGTTCGCTTTTATTGCACTGCCATGTGCCGCTTTCTTGTGAGTGAACTACGTCGGCTTGAAATACGGCATTCATTGGGATGAATGGCTGATCTCGCATATAGGTATACAAAGGCAGAAGCGAGATCCTTTTGAGCAAGTTGGTTACTGAGCCAAATCATTCAATACTAACGCAGTCCTATGACTCACGACTACGACTGGTAAGATGACTCATCGCTGTGGTGGCCTTCCAAATGTATAGATATTGGAGAAAGCAAAAACAAGAAGCTCATTTATGAATCTGTGCTATATGAATAGGACACACGCCGTCCTGTCAATGGTGATGGCTTCGGGATAGGCTTTTACCCAGATCCTAAGCTTGGTCCAGAACCATGCATTTTCACATCAACTTTGCCCGCATGGAACTGCGAAAATCTAGAGCGTTTGGCGAGCAAGACTTGCTCGAGTCTGATTTTTGCACATGTTCGAGCAACGACAGAAGGCACCCTAGCGGATAACAACTGCCATCCTTTCCAACATAACTCCCTAATGTGGATGCACAATGGCAATCTCGGGGGCTGGAAATACATCAAGCGACCGCTCGGCGAGCTACTAAACGATAAATGGTATCTTGGTGTCAAAGGAGGCACTGATAGCGAATGGGCATTTGCCCTTTTCCTCCATCTGATGGAGCAAGAAGGCGCAGACCCCAGTTCTAACCCCGGCCCGGACGGATTTGGTCAAGCGTTCCTGCGACACGTCATGTTCAAAACAATCGCTAAAATAAACGAACTCATTCGACAGATTCCGGAGAAACATAATGTGACGGATGTCGAAACGAGAAGTTTGCTCAATTTTGCAGTGACTGATGGCCACACAGTGGTGTGTACTCGGTACGTCAGCAGCAAGACGGACGAGCCGGCAAGCTTGTATTTCTCGTCTGGCACGAAGTGGAAGGAGGGTAAGAAAGAGGGACATTTCAAGATGGAGCGCCATGACAAAGGAGCCGAGATTGTTCTAGTGGCCAGTGAGCCTATCACTTTTGAAAGACGTAAGTTAGGTGCCTTTCTGGTCATATGGACTCGTCTAACAGCTAATAGATAACTGGGTGACGGTTCCAACAAACTCGATCTTGACAATTCACAAACAAAATGTTTTATTACACCCTATTGTGGACGAATTCTACAACGATGACCCGAACCATGATCGTTCGTCGGTCTACGCTTTGTCCAAAGGCCTGGCACCACCGGCAGTCGTAACACCGAAAAAGAACGCGGCCGCTGCCAACGCCACGAAGCTTGGTCCGTTGGCTCAAAATGTCACGCAATTGGAAATCGCATCTTGACTTACAATTGGTCAGCGATGTCGTCTTGTGTCTAACGATTGCGCGCGTTCTTTTTGTGTACAAGGAGTCTAAAGGAAGAGGGCATTCAGGGTCTGGCGTACGGTATGCAGGGTCTTGATGAATGAAAAAATGTCACTATGCCTTTTTATATTGGGAAATGGAGCCTTGAAGTTTACGGAGTTCATGAATGTAACGGAAAGGGTATATTATACAGTAAGCTGCGACTTTGTAGTATCTGACATGAACAAATAGCGGCCAGCCGCTGCTGATACTCAGGGAAGTGCAGCCAAAATTCACGATCCATAGCTATATTCAAAAAGGAATAAATAGTAAGAGGGTAGAAAGACAGCAGCAATCATCCATCATCAGCGGATATGTTTGCATGCTTGAAATATTTCATCCCAACCCAAGCCACAACCACCCAGACCCAAGCCATGACGGCCGTTAGAACCATCAGCGCCGGATAATAGCCCACAATGGGCAATGTAGGATCATCCTCTAGTTCTGGGGGCGCATAGGGGGTTTCACCAACATCCCAAGCCCAACTCCAAACTCCAAAGGAGCTCCCAATTCCAACCACGAAGACCAGCCAGGTGACGATCAGAATAATCCACCCCCAGGACTCTGTCTCTGAATAATCCCATCCAACATCGACGCCGACGTGGTGATTTGTTGACAGCTCTTTATTTTGATGCGTGACGAGTGGAGACCTCGTGCGGTGCGTTGCAAGAGAGCGGCCTAATGCATGAATTGGAGCATCTGAGGCATTCGTCGCTGCTGCGACAGCGGCTGACACCTGGCGAGGCGGTAGAAAGTAGGAGTCGGTGCTTGAAGAAGGTGTTGCAATTGGCGGCGGAATAGCACTGCCACTGCTGCTCGCTGAGGACGGGCGTAGACGTGTAGTCGTTTCCACTTTATTATGATTAATATTATTATGATTACTACCAATATTGAGATTGCTGTGGTCGAAAGGAGATAATGGCAGATTGTCCTCCTCATAGTCTGGAGCATCAGCCGCGAGGTTAGGTGTCTGTCGATCGACCGCGGTCATTGATGCGGTAGGCCCTCGGTCCATGGTCAGGTAGCGAGGCCAGTATGCGGAATATGACGACGATGGTAATACATTACTTTCGTTGCCGCCGCGCTCCATGCTATCTCTCGGAGTCGATTCTTCATCAGTAGAAGTCGTTGTCGGAGTAGTCGCACTGCTGCTGCTGCTGCTCAGCAGAGGTGACGAAGCTCCTCTAGCATTCTCGACGGTTGAAAAGCCGTTTTGCTGATCCCTTGCAGTACTAGCGCTGTTCCTCCTTTCTCTCATCTCCAGCCGTGTGCCTAACAGCGCCGTCTTGCGTAGCGAGCCCTTCCGTCGACGCATTCTCCTCTGATGCTGCATGGCGGTTGCCATCGCTCTGCCACCAGCACCCGATCGCGACGCGCCGAGCCCGAGGCCATTATTTTCCTCGCCACCATCAAGGCTGTGTGCCACCCCCGGACTTTGTGAAGGGGCTGGTGCTTCCTCGAGGTCGTCAGACTGTGTGGGGCTCATGCGTATGAACGAGAGCTTCGATAGTAGGGATCCGGATAAACTGCGCTGGTGACCGCTGCTGGGCTTGTTCGGAGGTACCTTTCCTGTCAGATGTGGTTCTTGTTCGTGCACTTGCTCTTGCTGGCCATCTCCGGTAGTTGTCGCTGTCTTCAGTGGGAGATTCTCTCCATTTTCCATTGAGTTTCAGCGATGTTCTGACCGTCCATGAGGGCCAGTGTGTCTTGTTGACGAATGAAACTTAGGGCGAAGGCAGAGCGACAAGCCGAGTCGCGGGGACGTAGCGCTGTATGGGTTCTACCGTCAGATTCGATCAATCGCTTGGGTAGCAACCAATGATTAGAAACACTAGATGTATGACCAAGTATGTTTAACACGACGGGTCCTTTGAATGTGGTGTTACTGCTGTATGCGGGTGCAGAATCTCGGCATCGGAGAAAGTCGTGCTCCGCGGCGAAAACACCTTCCCTTCCGCCCATCAATTCATCCAACGTCCGGCCAAGGCAAACACAACGATCAATTCGTGCCCTCGAGCAATCATGGCTGGCCGGCTTCCGTTCTTGACTGGACGGGCATCGCAGCTTGCCATACGCCCTAGTCCTTTTGCTCGCTCGCCCCTTCCGTTTCTGGTTCCTCAATTCCAACAGCAAACGCAAACACAACCGCAAACTCGCAATGCGTCGATCTTGAGTTCCCTTTCCGATAACCCCAGCGCATATAACAAGAGAATCCGGAGAGGCCGTGGCCCTGCGTCTGGCAAGGGAAAGACATCTGGACGAGGTCACAAGGGTCAGAAGCAGCACGGCAAAGTTCCTTACGCTTTCAATGGCGGACAAACGAAAGAGATTGTGGTACACGGCGAAAGGGGATTCACGAACTAGTACGCTTAATCAGAGCTTATCATTTTTTAATCCTTGCTAGGAAATTTTATGTGTTAACAGTTCTTGTTTCTAACAGCTTCTCCCTGGATTTGGTCACGGTGAATCTCGACCGGATTCAAGAGTGGATTGACCAAGGTCGCATCGATCCCAAATACCCCATTACGATCCGCGAACTCTTCCACTCGAAGTGTGTGCACCAATTCAGGGACGGCATCAAACTCCTCGGCCGCGGGAAAGAGAGTGGACTCAAACAGCCCATCCACATCGTCATTTCCCGCGCCTCCGCAGATGCCATTGCCGCCATCGAAGCTGCTGGCGGCTCCGTCGCCACACGATTCTACACCAATGCGTCCATCAAGCGGATTTTGACGCAACAGACACACCCATTCTACTCAATGGCATGGTCGGAGAAGAGCGGAAGCGAGTTCCTCACCAATGCTCTCGCTGGCGGCAGTAGTGAATCTTTGTCCGAGCCTCAAATTATGGCAAGGGGGAATTTCACCTATCGCCTACCGGATCCCACGCATCGAAAGGATATTGAGTATTACCGTGATCCAGCTCATAGAGGCTATCTGAGTCATTTGGTGCTGCCCAATGAGGGACCAAGTTTGTTCTTCCGTTCACCCGCAGAGCGCAAGTCTACGGCTGGTGTCAAGAAGGAGAAGACGCTGGCTCCGAACAGACTTTGGTAATCGTGTACTTTTTATGTTAGGAAAGTTATGTATATGTATATTATTGCGAATTGGTTCGGGGAACTATCAATGAGAGCATTGTATCTTCAGTGAATTTCGTGTGAACATGTCGTAGATGGACATGACTTGTATTAGAGCTTGGTTCAAGATTCTCGGATTTTGTCACATTTGACAGATGACCTAACCCATTGTTTTACTGATATAGCTCTCCTTCTCGGGGCATATCCACATCGTCATTGGTGAAACTACAATGGCCTATAGCGCCATTCACGAGTGCTGCTCCCCATTTGACTGGTAGAGCCGATATATCTTCATCCCCTTCCTCTAAAACATCTCTGCTCTCCTCTTCCTCCTGGCGATTAGGATCAAACGTTGGATGACAGGCGGCCGCAATCGCAAGACTGCAACTTGCCACGATAGGCATAGCAGACTCAAATCGCCTGGAGCTCAGTGCCAGGAGACATGATAGCATAAATGCGCCTACTGCAATACTGCTGACTATCCCGACAGGCGACCAGCCGCAAGTGATGAAGTCGGACGAAGGGTCGCGTAGCAAATCAGAGCTCCATGCCTCGACGCCCACCATGAATAAGCTCTGGGATATGAGCCAGTGCAAAAAGATGGAGATCACCATTAGGGGCATCGCATAGCGATAGGGGATGGAAAGGAAGTAGTTGGTCCTCTGAGCAACTATTGGGTTATTCGACACCCGAAGGCCCTTGCGCTCGTTGGCGTAACCACTCCACTCGGCGGCGAGTGTCATCACTGTCAGAAGCCCGTTGAAAGCAAAATAGAGGAAGGAGAAGATGAGTTGCGGCGAGTTCGCGATGAGGACATTGGATACCAGAGAAGTTGGCCATTCAGCGCCGGATATCAGAGTATTTGCACTGGCAGATCCTAGTTGCGTCCAGGCAGTTGAGTTGGAGTTAGATTCGTGAAGACCGTAGCCCAGAAGCGAGATGCAGACAATTATAGCGACTGCCCAGAAGAATATGCTGAATATCCACCGGCGAGCAGAAGGGGCTGTACGCCATCGCCTTCGTGTATTGTCAAAGGCTTTCGGTTGACGTAAGAGAGGCCTAGATTTCACATCGTGACTGGTGAGCAAGCAGCAATTCTGTGTAAAAAGGTCAGGGCGGCGTAAAAAGGAAGCAACGGCATCTCCGATGGTCAGGAGAGGAGCATCCGGTATCCCGAGCCACATGTATAGCAAGACACTTGTCTTGATCAGATTGAATGCTATCACTACCATAGTGAGTGGAAACGAGTACTGAAGCTTACAATACTGTTCCGCTTTCTCTACCATACAGTATTGAACCTTGTAATCAGTGTCAAACTCGTCGACGGTCCCGGGGAATCTCACGCTCCAGTTCGCGTTTGGCGCGTGTGACTGGCAAGGAGTGGCCGTGCATAGCCACTCGTATGCGGCTGATGAAGCATGCGTAGCAGAAGTCTCTGGGTCATAAATACCATTCATGAAGGCGAATGCGTAGGTATCATTCTCTTTGATATCATCTGTCACAACCCATAGCTTCTGGTAGGCTGATTGGAAGGTTACTTCAAATGCATTGAGGCATTCTTGATTGTCTAGACGATACAAGCTTCCATTCTTGGCTTCAGAGTAGAGCTCGAAGAAGGAAGAGTTTTTGTCTGCATATCTAGTGGGATATGTAAGATTGAGTGCTGAGAAGTTTTGCTGTCCCAGGCCGCTTGGGCCGGCGAAAATATCGTACGCCGAGGCCGACGTTGTAGAGTATATGGCCGAGTTGTACCTGCGGTTTCCAATTCAGTAATTGCTTAAATACTGGGTTGATTCTGAGGCTATACGTTAGATGAAAGGGAAGAGATGATAAAGCCAGGCACAGCCATAGACATAGACGTTTACCGGGTATATTGGACAGATTGTGAATACTAGGCACACCAATATCAAGCCAGTGGCCTTTTTCGTGTGCTTTATCTATGTTCTGCCGTGTTGGTGCAGCCAAACATTGCTATACGACCTGATTAGCACTCTTAACAAGCTTCTGAAACGCCGAGGGGCCCTTCTCTATTCGCACCATTCCGAAGTTGCTGGCACCCAACAAAGTAGTACTCAAGGTATTGATAAGCAGGTGAAACCCAATGCTTAGACGGTGCACCGTGATACAGTCTCCTTCGTACAGGGCTGTGCTCATTTGGTGATTTAGTTCTTTCAGATAAGTGGCCTGGTCCGCAACAGAGTAGATATCGGCGGGATCATGTTTGGGATGCGTCACGCAGTAGAGAACAAACCCAAGATTCAAGAACAGAACAACTAAACTAGCTATGAAGGCCAGGAAGATGGTGAACCTCCAACCTTCGAACAGCCGGTTGCGAACGTGCGATTTAAGCCAGCCTCTGTTCTTTGGCGTCTTGTTATCTGCGAGGGATATGTACCCGGATCTCTTTCCTGATCTCTGGGCGGAGTCATGCTGCATAAGGGGATCCAAAAGCTTGTCAGTTCCGTGAATCGGAAACAGCTCGACCTCATGTTGTTCAACATCGTCTATCGCCGGCATCTTTCAGTAAAGACGGATTCGAGCTCCAGACCCAAAACAACCGCTCTGGTAAATGCTAAAGTAACTCTGTGAGCATTTTGAATTTCAATTCAATTCGAGGTTTGGGGGACAAGCCCCATAGCCAAACGACATTCATGTTCGCAATCTTGCTAAAATCCTGTGCTGCAAGTTGATGACTGAACCTCCCTAAAAGTGTCTCTTGGCGGCTAAATTTAGAAATTATGTACTATGTAGTAGTAGTTATGTGTCAAGAGTCAAAAGTCAAATGAAAACTTAAGGCCGGAACTAATTTTACACCTACCTCACGCTATGTCCAAGTCATATGTTAATGTACAGTATCACATTTGGTACGTGTAGAAGAGGTTGGAAAAGACTAATTGTTGTCTATTTTGTGGTAACCGAGAAATATTCGAAGCACTAATAACGCTTACAATCTTGTCGCAATAATTTAAAAAAGAGAATCAACACGAATGAAAAAACGCTTCCGTCGTGTATAGTAAGGCTGTCCCGTGCTGCTTAGCGGATCTAACATTGTTAGTATAACAATGGGGCTTTCATTTGCCCACCGAGCAAAAAGATTTTGACCAACGCGCACTAGTTCTTGACCTCGGAATGTAGAATAACTTTTGAGGGTCCGCTGCCAATCATGTCAAGAACGCATCGTTGCTTCCAATTGCAAAATTGAGTACATGTAGGAATAATCAGGAATCGATTGAAATCAAGAAAAAGAATATCACACAGAGCACGAAATACATTGCAGAAACCGAAAAGAAAATAAGTTCGCTAGCTAATACATTTGGCTTGCATCGTTTCAAGCGCGCAGAAGAAAATGAAACTGGGGAATCATATATACAATACAGGGGAATTCTCAACTTAGACCAGATTGCAAAGAGAAAACAGAAGTGTGACAAGGGCTGAGCAGAAGTCGAAGAAAGCAAGAACGACATGAGTAAAGCGAAGGTATAAACGAACCCACGCCTTGCTGATTCCACAGACCAAACAGAAGTGACTGGTTAGTATCACAGAATGTAAAGGAAATAATCGACGTCGCTCACACGTAAAACGCTTTCTTCGCCAAGATTAGATGGGCATGGGTATCATAAAAGATCGTTGGAGGGGAGAGTCAAAAAGAAATCATGAAAACTGCAACAGCCGTAATGCACCGTAAATCACCAATACACCAAAACGACGATCCTCAACCCGTACCACGAAAAAAGAGTCAAAAAAAGGTTAAAGCACAAGTAATCAAAATCACCCTCCGAGAGCGGTATATAAAGAACGAACATGAGTAAATGAACCGCACGCGCAAGAATGCGTCTCTACACTTGGCAAACTCGATTCAAATAAAGGAGATCCAATATTAGAACCTCCAGGATCGCTCGTCTACTTCATCAGAAGGCGCACAAAGGCTCTTGAACCAAGAGCACCCAATGATTTGTCGTATAGTCCAACGATCATTGGGATTCCTCTCCATGCAGCGGCGCAGCAAAAATAGAGCTTCCTGCCGGCCGGGTTCATCCTCCTTGCCTGCAAGAACCGCGTTGTGGTTCCAGTCACCTTTGACAATGCTCGCATGCAGTCGTGGTCCGAATCCGTGCTGAAATGGGCGAGAGCCAACCAAAGTCGCATAAACAACCACGCCAAAGGCCCAAATATCGACCACCGGATCAATCAACCCGGCGGCTGACAGGAGCAGTTCTGGGGATGCATACTCTAAGCTTCCTGCAATACTTGTGCTCGAGCCACTTGGTCCGATGTTTTGCGTTGGGGGGCGATCAGCAGGGTTGTCATAGGAATCCAACGGCTCTCCACTAGTATCCGTAGTCATCCACTCTGCCATGCCGAAGTCACAAAGAACGAGTTTGAATGTCTCTGTGCCATCGTCTGACCTCTCAGGATCCAATAGGCAGTTTTCGAGCTTAATATCACGGTGCACGACTCGCATGTCCTCATGTAAATACCGTATTGCTGAAGCAAGTTGATACGCATACTTTTTCGCCAGATCAACATTCAAACCACTGCGGTTCGACTTTACCAAATCGAAGAGTGTGCCGCCAATAGCAAGTTTAGTGAAGCAGAAAGTCGCATAGTCTGTTTCATACACTGCTTCAAGCGATAGGATGTGATGATAATTGAGCTGCCTCCAAATGCGAACTTCATGGTCGAATTCGGCCTGGACCTGGTCATTTTCTCTCTCATTCTTGCCAGAAACATGTTTTTTCACTATTTTCACAGCTAAACGCCTAGTGGAGCCATCTTCCTCCACTTTGTATGCTTCCTTCACAGTACTGAAGCCGCCATAGCCAATCTGCTTGCCTATGACGTATTCCGTGCCCACCATCTGGCCTTCATCATCAGGTTGAGAGGGGACTGCCGCTTCCTCGGGAGAACTCCACATGGAGAGAAACGCACTGGCGGGAGATTTGCCACTAGACCCTGTTGATCGTCGAGAACGTTGTTGACGCATTATCTGTCGCCAGCTGTTGTGTCTGTCGAGCGTGAAACTGCGGGGTTTGCCGACGTAAGATCCCCCCGCGCTTGCAGACCAGAGATTGGGGTCGTCAAGCGAAGCGGCCCGTTGGACGATAGGAGACGAGGACAACGGCGAAAGCAGCATGTCCTTGGGTCCTTCTCTTGAATATCCATATTCAGGCGTGCGGGCCTCTTCTAAGGGGGACATTGTGGACACCGAAGTAAGTGAAGTCGGCCGATCAAGCTCAGCAATCGTTGTCGTATCTTCATGTTTCCTAGAGGCAATTGAGATGCCGCTATCCATATTGGGTTTTCTTTGCAATCCACCTTCTCGGCCATACTTCAATTCCCCAGTACATGACGCATCTTCATCTTGTGTGTGCACATTCCGCAATGAGGAGGGTCGTGTTGTTTGAGATGGGTTGACGCGAGCAAAGTCTCGTGCTTCGGGCTCTGGCAGGCTTTCATCACCGACCGAGTAATGAAGTGGGTTGTGTTGGGCACGAGTATCTGCCTCACGATGTGACTGCCCTCCGTGCAGAAAATTCTCGAAGGAGGGACGGAATTCCTCCGGCTTGTGAGAGTAGCTGATTTCTGGCTCGAAGTTGTCTGCGCTGTGGTCATCGGCGCGAGGGACCTGCATGGGAGGAGTTGTTGTATGGAGCTCGTCAATTACACTTCTCTCTTCATCTTCTAGCCGTTTCGTTGGCCCATCTCTCCCAAGGGAATGTTTCCCTTCCCTGCTGTGCTCTTCATAGCTTTTAGCGGCGTTGGGAGACTGGTCCCTAGTGAATTTCGTGTCGAGTCTCAAGCCAGAAAACGAATCCCTTCCAGCATACGCCATGCCCTCGGCGAGAGCAGGGTCGTTAAGTGAAGAGTAGAGACCGTGATGGAGGCGGGAGCCGTTGCTGCATTACCAAAGGGTTTGGGGCGAAAGTCGATGTTCACTCACAGAAAGTTCTTGCGTTCCGTTTCGGTTCTTATCGTGGAGGTACGACTTGGAGTATAAGTGCGATTGTTGTGAGGTCGGAGTCAGCAGAGAAAAACTACATCCACTTCGAGACAACGGGCACTTCCTTGTGCGTGCTGATCGCAGCCGTTGGAATGTGCCCAGTTCGCCGGTGTGTAACGGCAGGCAACAGCGGACAATACAGAATGCGGCAGATGGAGACCACGGTGCAGCGGTAGCCAGGAACCTTTGCCCGGTCCTAGTTATTGCTGTTGCTGCTGTTGATGTTGCCGCTGCTGTTGCGAAGATGGCGATGATGACGGAGACAAAAAGTCAAGATGGGAGGGGCTGTACGGAGAAAAGTAAGTAGTTCCACTCCTGCTAGCACCCTGCACGTAATATTACGGTGGGTTACAAGCCCGGTGGGGGGACCGGGGATACCGCGTCCAATTATTACGCTGCGATCGCCGCAAGTGGCACTAGTGTAACGATGCTCGCCAGACCTTACGCCTGCGGTAACATCATCACCTGACATCCACGGCGATCGTCTCAACGCAGCGTCCGTCCGACAACAGCTGCTGATGATGCGCATTGGCAGCGACAGGGAACGTCATCTGTCCGCGGCAGAGTCTGGCGGGCTGGCCTGGAGGAGCAAGACCAGCCAGCTCCCTGCGGCGTCTGTCGTATGAGCTAGACAGAGCCACAGCCAGAGAGCCTCTGAGAGCCTGGCGGAGACTCATCCATCGAGTCCACCCGCAAGCGACAAGCGCGCGCTTGCTCCCGTGGTCCGTAGATGCCAGCTCACTAACCCAGCCAGCCCCTTTTAAACCACGGCACTGCAGCACCAGCAACAACACCACCAACAGCAACAGCCCGACCCTCCTTCTCTGCTCGCTTTTCCTTGTCTCAACGCCATAGCAGCCGGGGCAAGACTCCGAGTGCTTTGCTGCTTATCTTGCAGATTCGACTCTCCGTCGCACACCGCGTGCTGCGACATTACATTCCTTTACCGCCCCCCGCCGCTCGCTGGTGACCGACCGCTCCACGTTACAACGCTCCTTTCCAGCCAGCGTAGCACACACTGACCTGGTGTCGTCGCTCTCTTTCTTTTCTGATGGTTCTGCAAGAAGCCCGGCCTTCGTGATTCCCGATTTTTTGACAGCAAGCCGTCGCTCATTTGTGATCGATCCGTTTTGTTTGAGCGGGCTCCATGATTGTGACTGCTCCCGCATACCGCAATCGCAATACCTTCGTGGGTCGCAAACTAGTGTAGGGATCAATTTGTAGAAGAGTCTCAGCCATGACGAGACCACAGATGATCAGGGCCGGTCTGTTGTTACCTCTTCCACTCGTGCCTTCCTATGAGAGCCGGCATTGACTAACAGGCCCTTAGACACCATCGATCTCCAAGACCAACACGCTCCGTCCGCTCAAAATCATGTCTCGATTAATCCGCGTGTCGCTGGTGGCCGCACGGGCCCACACCAGAATCAATCACTGCGCCACGCCGAGCAAGAAGCCAGGGCAGAAATGACTACAAGCCCCCGAGTCTCCTTGGATCAATTCGACTCCGGAGACCAGCATAGCCATATTGACATTGTGTATGATGATCAAGACGATTTGGCACGGGCCGGAGAAGACGGAGATATGGGTGACGGCGACGGCGATGGCGACGGTGACGGTGACGATATGCTGGATGACGATATGATGGATAAGATATCATCATCTCCGTCTATAGATGACGGTGAGTAAGATTTCTTTGAGGAACAAACAGCCTTCTTGAGGATCGAACGTTCTCTGATACCCACTTAGAAGATATTGATTTCGAGTTTGTTTACGCTTTGCACACGTTCGTTGCGACTGTGGAAGGGCAGGCGAACGCTGCCAAAGGAGATACAATGGTTCTACTTGACGACAGCAACAGCTACTGGTGGCTTGTTCGTGTAGTTAAGGACGGTAGTATCGGTGGGTAATTTTGTAACTATATGCCAAATACGTCACTGATTTCTTTTGTGCTAGGATACTTACCCGCTGAACACATTGAAACGCCGACTGAAAGGCTGGCTCGGTTGAATAAGCATCGAAATGTTGATGTATGTTCTACACCGTGATGATCTATATCCGACGTGAACTACAAACTGACAAACTAGCTCTCTGCGACTATGCTCGGGGATAATGCTGAGAAGTCGAAAAATCCGCTAAAGAAGGCTATGCGCCGCCGCAATGCAAAAACAGTTACTTTCGCTTCTCCAACATTCTTTGAGACATCCGACATCGACTATTCGACAGAAGAGGAGGAAGGTGAAGAAGGGGAGCACACAGACGAGGAGGACAACCAAGCAGAATCGCACGATTCTCAGTACGACATTCAAGACGAAGACATGGTGGTGGAACCGCTGAGGCCAAAGCCGCACAAAGAAAGAGCATCGCGAGAACCGGAAGCCGAAGTGGAAGAAACACACGTGGATCGCTCAAGCTCTGAAAAGTCCCGTCCAAGCGAGGAGCTTTATGAACGGACTGGTATGATGCACTTCTACTTTTCTAGGTGCTCGTTACTCATTAAAATTATCATATAGATGAAATCGTCAGCCGCCGATCGAGAAACGGAACATTACGAAATACCGATTCTTTCTTCAATGACGACACGGCGGAGACCAAGAAAATATCCCTTACTCCAAATCTACTTCGTGATGATTCGACTTCCAGCTCATTTAACAAAAGTGAACCACAAGAGGTATGACTCCTTGCTTTCTTTCATATCGGCATCTCAGCGGCTGTAACCTCGATGAGTATTAACATTTTTTTTTCTCTTATCTTTAAGGGACGCGCAAGTCTGGAATCCCTCGAAAAGAGCTTGTCCTCTGGGGACAAGAGCAAGCGTAAAGATAAGAAACCCGGCATGCTTAGCGGATTGTTCAAAAGAAAAGATAAGAAGGGCAGGACCTCTGAAGACGATGGCGAAGACTTGGAGAAAACATCGGAGGAGATCTCCCGATCATCTCCACAACCAAAGGTTTCTTCCGAATCTTTACAGGAGCACGCCAATGCCAAGCCCTCGGGTGTTCAGAGACAATCAAGCAAGCTGCAGAAACATCCACCGGCAGAGTTCGCGCAGGCCAGTCAACCGCAACGCAGCATACAAGAAACTGCAGCATCCACGACCGAAGCTTCTTCGCCTGTCAAAGAGGATAACGGGCCTTCAATCCGGCGGGTCGTGTCACCATCAACTGGTGTTACTATAGCACCGCTCCAAGTACGGACCTCACAAGAGAAGAACTCGGGTGTCCTTGAGCAGCGGGAGCCTAGGAATGATGTATCTCCCGTGAAACAAGTGACGACGCCGTTGATGGAAGTATCTTCGAGAATGTATGACGATCCCATCGCGGAGGAGCCGATCAAAATTATTCCTCCCGAGAATCAGTCATCGTCGACAAGCTTTGTTCCAACCCAGCAGCTCCGAAGTAATGTTGACAGCAGCGAACGCCTGTCAGAGTCGCCGGTCAATATATCACCAGTACAAGCTTCTATTAGCTCTCAACCTCCGGGGTTGACGGTGGATACATCTTCTCAGGGCGAAGCCTCTGTTTCTCCGCTGTCGTCACACTCGTCTTCGCCCGAGTTTATTGATCGGGTTGAAACAAAAGGAGATGAGACGACGCCGATATCTACTGTGTCGTCCACAGCGACAGCTACGTGGAGCGACTCCAGTTTACGGTCGTACCTCGACGATGAGAATGATATTCGGGATCTTCTGATTATCGTGCATGACAAGTCGAACGTGCAACCGGCTGGGCCTGATCATCCCATCACAGGCAGTTTGTTTAAGGAAGAGAGCCGACGTCTGAAGGAAATGTCTGGACGACTGGATGAGATGCTGGCAGGCTGGATCTCGCGAAAAACAGACCTTCGAGTCAGTAAAGCATTTTGATGTTAGCCAATCTTTATCATAACTAGCCATTTATGAATAGCGACAGTATATGACAGTATACGAGCACGAGGGTTCTTGAGGGTATATCACTTTCGTTATTGTCCTTTGTTTCGAACCTCGATAGGTCGTGTTCCCTATCTTGCTATCCTTCTTTCCACCCATCATTTTGGAGTTTCTTTCTTCCTACACTGTCCTGTTTTCCATCCATGCATCACAACGGCGGCTCTATTTTGTCTTTGCCTCTGCGAATGAGATGCCTTTTACTCTGGCGTTGTGTTGCCTCTTGCTTGTCACTTTTGTACGCTGTCCAAAATACCCATGTTCATTTGACATTTACACTTACTTTATGGATTATACTACAGAATCCCATTTCTCTAGTGTATTGGTTATATTCTCTTTGTAGATGTGCAATGTACTGTCTATATCTACTGGCGGATGACTCTCGGCGCTCCTGCTGACCTTCCCGCTTTGGCCCGTAAGACCGTCACAAGCACGGACAGCCACGGGGTCAGCCTTGGGAGGCAAACCTGGAATATCCTACATCTCAGCTCGATGTTCTCCTGCTACGTATTTTAGCAACACCTTTTTCTTGCGATCGTGGCGGAAGAGCATCCCATTTCCATCTTCCCAAAAACCAAATCGCCATCATGTCTGCTCCGCCCTATAACAACGGCCAATATCAGCCTGACCGGCTGGGACCTGAATATCCCGAGCATGCCTGGCAACAACAACCACAGCACCAGCACCAGCAGTACTATCAGGGTCCGCCGCCGCCGCCTCGTTCTGCCTCTGCTTCCCCGTACCCTGTTCCTCCCCAGGACCCGGCTTATGCACAGGACGGCTACAGTTACAACCGTTCAGGATACGGACAACAGCCTCCAGAGCTACTGTATCCCCCGGGCGAGCATGGACCTGCCACCAGTTATGGACAGAAAACCGGCTCGGCGCAGGAATATTATTCGTAAGTCCCGGTCTGGTTCCTCTTCTTATTGTCTTTTTGACTGACTAAGTATCTACAGAGATAATAGCGAACTTCCCTATGATAGACAGCAACACTCGCCACAGTATCTCTCTGGACCGCTGCAGACAGAGCAACGAGGAGAAGGAGATGCCGCCGATGGCGAGCGTGGCTTGGGCGGCGGTCTTTTGGGTGGTGTTGCAGGGCTCGTGGCCGGGCACAAGGTGCACCATGGATTGCTAGGGGCTCTGGGCGGTGGGATTGCAGGGAGCTTGCTCGAGAATCAGCTCAAAAAGCATGGCAGACACGAGCAGGAAGGTGACAGTGAGCATGAGCATCATCACCATGAACATCATCACGGCCACCACCATCACCACTCGCATTCGCGTTCGCACTCTCATTCACGACACCGAAGTGCGTCGAGGAATGGCGGCGGCAGTAGCAGCGGATCTTTCGTCGATGATGCGTTCAGGCCGGAAAGGAGACATCACGACTATTGAATTTATTTGCCTGCGAGTTGCGTAGTGTAGTTTTGCTTTGACCATTGCTCTATTTATGATTTGGTTCTACTCATCATGTCACTGGGTGTAGACTAAGTGACTTGGGATATTACTTGATACGACCAGCCCTAGCTAATTGTTGCGCGCTGTCCACGCACTCAATGCATCCAGAAGCTTTGCATGAGCCTCAGCATCTCCACTAATCTTCAACACTCCCTCATACATATCATCGCCAATGCACTTGAAGCACAGCAAAATAGCCGCCCACATAAAATCCGTGTAGCTGACACTCTCACCCAAAAAGAACGGACCCGAGGACGACGTCTCGTTCAGCAGCGCCGTCAACTGGCGCATAAACGGCTCTGCTCTCTCAAGGGCTCCAGGACCTTGCTGTTTTTCATACTCGTCTAGTGGCATGCCGACATCGTTCTCGCGTGAAGCAATGAAGAAGTCGAGGCTCTCGCTGCCAAGGACACGCTGCGCTATGCGGGGGATGTAGATTGGCCTGAGCTGGCCCATGAGTTCTATCATGATGTCTCTGAACCTAGACTGTGTCGGTGTCTTTAGAAGCAGGCTAGGCTCGGGGTATTGCTCCTCGAGAAGATCGGCGATTTTGTACGAGTCCATCACGTACGAGCCGGAGGGCGTTTGGATGGCGGGGAGTGTAAATGGGGGTCCTCTTTCGTTTGGGGGGACGCTGGATTTGGATTCACATCATAGTCATCATCGAGAATGCCCTTGTTGTTCTTGGAGATGGCTAATTGCTTACTGCTGACCAATTCGCACGCTGATATTGGGGTATTCAACCTGGCAGTTGTCAGTTGGAGTTCAGCCTCTTTATTCCGTGTAGCTCTGGCGTACCCATTCTGTCTTGTAGTCGAGACCCTTGTAATTCAGAAGAAGTCTTGCTTTTTCTTATCTTAGTATTCTAGGGTTTGCCTGTGTATAGAGATGGCTTTGGCAAACTTACTCCTCCAGGTGTTCATCGACCAGCACACTTGAGGTGCCTTGGTGGGGATGTCGAATAGTGTGTAAGTGCCAGAGGACATGCTACTTGATTTATTTCTTTGTTTCCGAATAGTAGGTGTAGACAAAGAGAGTGGGATACGAGAATTGGCTTATATTGCGATTAATACGGATCAAAATGGGTTGCTCTAGTTTGTGGGTGAAGAGTTATCATGACATTGTCTGGTGTACTATTGTATGTTTAGCATCGAAGCGCTAGTTATATATACATATATATACGAGGTTGAGTCAAGACATGAGGATATATATAACCACACACACACCGAAGAATGGGATCGGTATATTTCCAGTGAATGTAACATCAAGCAGTGTCCTTTAAACTGCCAACAAAAGACATGGAGGTCTGCTACATGTTGTGTCGCTTCTACGCGAGAGAGGAAGAGAATGTCCTCTATGCTTGGTGTTCCGCGATAGCGACTGCCAAAACCAACCTTGGTATCTGTGCTTGTTTCTAACGCTATGCCATCGCAATCTGATTGCCAAATTTTACATGCTGGTCTGTATTCATATTGAACTCGATCCTTAAATTCTAAATCACTGAACAGACGGATAAAATCCGACAACATCGTCTTCGAGACCGTTGATGATTCGGTTCTGACCGACTAGGAAACGAGCTGACACGCAATCAGTAGCAGGCAGGTATCTAACACTACAGCTAAAGGTGACGGTTGTTTGTAACAACAATTTCCTAACGATCCATTACAAATCGAAAGTAGCAAGTGAGCAAATCCTTTGACGTAGGTGCAGCAACGGCCGCTAATTAGGGCATATTGCGCGCTATTATGGCCAACCTCGAATTCACGATATGCAGTGGAAATTACTTCGTACTGTCACGGGAGATAGAAGACTCATATCCAGTCAGCGTCCACAATAGCGAGGAGTGTGTAGAACTAGAGTGTCGAGACTATGACATGGCTAAGCTCTAATTACCGACAAAGCCATGACTAGGGCTACATGGAGTATTTACTCCGCCCCTGCAACTGAACAAACCGAGGCGCAGGCTCTCTACACTCCGGAAACCAAGTAATTTAACGTGCTCAGACCGTGCTGATCGAAGGCCCGGTTTCACTTTGGGTGATCCGGGATAGCCACCTTTCGTGCTTAACAGACGAGTTAGCTATGCTAGGATCAGGAGTACAGCATAGCATGGGCTGAACATGCTAGTTGGACTTGTTATAGCTATAGTTACTAGTGGCAGTGACTAGTGTAGTCGGCGAGTCGCCGGTTTGATATCATCAATATCATCCCATCCACCGCTCTGGCTAGTAGGTTCTGGGCGTGTAAGATTACTTTTGTCAACTCTGTGGCATGAGCATTAATATTACTACGTATTCGGCATTGCATGGCATAAGAGTAGGTAGTAGCGAGGGCTGCATCCATGAATCACATTGATGATCACGCTACCAATGAATACCGGGTTGTGATGGAGCGGCCGATCTGTTCCACAACTACCATGCTACCAAGTCACATATCCTGTATACGTAACTAGTCGGTGGATTGCAAAGCGTCGAGCGCAGGCAGGTGCGTATGTAATTTATCGAGAAAACGCCTCGATATTAAAAAAAGAATGGCTATCTTAATACAAACCGTAGTCAAGGCCGGTCGCATCCGGTGCGGTGCTCGTATCGCGAGATTAGTCGATAGACCGCAGACGATCGGTGGTGCATTTGCCTGCTGCACAGCAGAGCAACTCTCCGGAGCGGCGAATAGTAAGAAGTCGAAGCTGACATGTTTTGCGGGCACCGGGCAAACAGAGCAAACAGGCAGACCTTTGCGACCCGGAAATAGGAAGACTAGAGCAGTCGAGACGGTGCTGTAGGGCAAGCCATAAGTGTATTAAATGCTAGGATGGTGGCTTTGAGCACTGACTGAGAGAACCACACCGAGCAGACCAGTCAGACCGGTCACGACGGACGAGTGGGCATTGAATGCAATCAATACCTGACGGAGTTTAAGACAAGGTTCGTCTCGTCAGCTGTAACCGAAGCAAGTGGATGCTTCGTAATCGTTACGACGGGAGAGCGCGAGAATGGATAATAATAATAATAACAATGAAAAAGAAAAACGGTGATCAGGTGTGAAATCTTTTGATGATGACGACTCAAGCAGAGCAGTTTTGGGCGATGCCGGCGGCGGCCGTGGCGATTGATTGACTGGACGGGTCTTGGGGCGAGACCGTGAGAGGAGGTACTAAGCAGCAAGTAGCAAGTAGCAGGCTGCACTCTGCGCTGCACTGGGCATGTGGGTATCGCCATGTACTCGTAGTACCAGTGGTTGTCTCCTTTGACTGGTCGGCGGGCGGCGGATTTTCCGTTTCGGAGGTCATTCTGGCTGACTGACTGTCTACCAACCTGGTCAACTAGTCGCTTAGCAGGGAGGGGTGAAACTTTGCCAGCCCGGAGCCTGGAGCCTGGAGACTGGAGCCTGGCAGTGAAGGGGAGGAAGGCAAGTTGGAACGGAACCAGACTGACTAGTCACCCTCGCAGGCTCGCAACCAGCCCATCTCACTTGCGCCGTCGTTGGTCGCGCGGTGCACGGCGGAGACGGCGGGCGGAGAGCAGGCGTGCGCTTGCTGAGGCTTAGTCAGCCAGCAACTGCCGTTCGCGGTAAGGTAAGGTAATCCTAATACTAACTTAATACCCGTACTAAGACCAATTCATGCTAATACTCATACAATCGTGCATTGCAGGCTAGTATGTTTCCAGGTCAATCCAAAATGTGATTTGCCATTGCAGCAACTATAGCTCTACGATGATGCTGATGCTGATGCTGAGCTGATGGTGATCAATGATCAATGATCAATAATAACTGGTCTCACTGTACTTGAGTTGCTCTGCCGCACGCATTCTCCATAGCATAGCCCGTGTATCACGGCGGTGCCACGTCTATTGGCACTGTGTAGTTTTGCATCTTCAAATCACATGATAACCCATGGTCTTTAAATTGGAATCCCCTCAGCGCACTTATTGATTGTATAGTCAGTAGGATGGCCCACCCTCGCGTCGCTTATGTACTATGTATAGTCTCTTATGTATTTTTGCGAGCATGACCAGAAAGACGGATGTATATGAACGCGGTCCTCGTCTGATGATGGTGCAGCCATCCATGCAGCGGAATCCTGCGACGTCGTATACCTCACCAGGCCTAGTCCGTTGAAACTTTCTTTGCTTTTCGTTTCTTTTTCCCTGTTCTTGTGGCCTTCTTTTTTTTTGCCATCCAACCTGTGCCGAGGGACAGCCCCCTTTCTTCAGCCCAGTGCCCAGCCGTCTCCAGCTCGACCAGTCATATGCCGCATAACTTAGCCGTTCCGGAATGGATGCGGCCGGTCCTGCCTGAACACATCCCACCGATGGAAAGCGCAGTGCATGATGGTGAGGATCTGAGAATGTCGCCTGGACGCAAGTGTCCGCGTCACGGTCTACTAGGGCATAGCATCGCCATCATTGCAGACAGTGCGCGTTGTTGTAATATTGTATCGATAATTCATCAGTCTATAATGACTGTGATTCACTGTATTGTTCGTACGACACGGGCCAATCAGAACCTCCAAACAGAGTCTTGCAGAGAACTGGCCAGTCACAGCGCGAGATCTCCCGGCCGGTGGCCAATAGAATTTGCCGGTACGGTAACCAGCCTGTAAGACGGTCACTGCTCGGTGGACGGACGGAGTACTGCGTGCTGTATGTACTATGTGGCATGGATCCGGCCCACCGCCGGGCAAATAGCCTGACCAAATCTCTGACATCAATTTTTTTCTTTTTTCTTTTCTCTTTGCTGGCTTGGGTCTCCGTCCGCGTCCGACGGTGGTTAGCGTAGTAAGCCCAGAGAGGGAGGGGGGGGGGGAGGCACCGGGGCACGAGCCTGTGCAAGGAAGTGTTGCTTCTTTCAGACAAAGACAGACAGCCGATCAATTTGCTACTTGGTAGACTGAAACTAGCCTGTCTCCCCCCATTCCTGCCTTCAGCCAAGCCGAATCAGAAACCGACCCATGGCAATGGCTATTGAAATCGAACACTCCTAATGCTTACTAGATTCTGTACGGATATTATGACCTGAAAATAGATGTTCCAGGTTGCAACTTGCATGCCATGCCCATACTCCGTCGCCAAACTATGCCCGGTCATACCACCTGCGAGGGCAAAAGAAAAAGGGCAAATACATTAATTCATGAAATGAGAAACAGACTAGTGCCGCCCACTTCTGGCTCGGTGGTGGCAGGCCAGAGTCGAGAAGGAGGAAAAAAAAAAAGGCTCACGAGAGACATGGAGACCGCTAACTCAGCCATCCATCCCACAGTAATCTGCTTTCGGATTGCTTGTTCGGGATCAATTTATCTGTGCCACTCACTGAGGCAGCGCAACTCCAAACGCAACCAACGCAACGCAACCCAACGCAAGCGCCCAGAAGCTGCGAACCCACCTGCGGCGACCACTCAGGCGCGGCGCGTTTTGATTAGCTCTGCTCTGCTTGCCCGCCTCTGGAGGGAGAACCTAGATGCCTGTCCGAGTCAATCAATCAATCAGTCAAATCAATTAATCAGTCAGTCAAGCCCGCGTCCGTCCATCCATCCCATCATCGGCAGACACAGGTGGATGGCTGACTTCGCCGGCCGACTAATCAGGGATCGCTCACTGGAGCTATCGCTCCCTGGGCCAGTCAAAGAAAGAATGGGACTGGCACGCTAACTCACTAACCACAGTCGGATCCAAATATCCAAACGCTCAACCAGGGTATACGATTACGACGTAGTTTACGATATACTTTTTCCATGATTCAATCAACCCAATATTTTCATTTTATTTAGTCCGTTTGATTTGGTTTCGTTTCATTGCGCCGGAATCGTATCAAGTAGATGATGATAGGCGGCCGGCCGTAATACCGCCGTATGCAGTATGTACCATACCTTACTCGTACGGGCTAGGCGGGAGCTCAGGACTGCTTTTCTGTATGTAATCGTAACCACCACCAACAAAGTTAGCGACAGATTTCGTTTCTGGTCATTCCTATACTTCATTCCTCACTGATCAACTCCTTCTTTGCATCGTATTGGGATCATATTTGGAACCTTTTTTTTCTTTTCTTTTTTGCCCTCCTCGCCTCGCCATCCTACCCCTCTTTGAACTCTCAAACCCCCCTTCCTTCATTCGGCTCCGGCGTGAAAGAAGCAAAGCATAAATAATATTAATACGTACGTGCATGGTCAATACACAATACCGCCATACGGTACGGTACGGGGTGCATACCGCCCACCCTGGGAATACCATCAATGAGGTAATCATTTAGTTATCGCCTGCCCGTGCGATTCCTTTCCAATTCTTCTTTGCTGCCACCGGCTTTTTTTTGGTGTGTGTTTACTGTCGGACGACTCTCACTTGCTCGCCTTCAAATTGGCTCCAGAGGAACCAAAGTGAGCGCCAGGGCAAATACACTTGCAGAAACTCCTCCCTTGTCTCCTTCGGTCTCCCTCCTACTTGAGAAGCAACCTTGCCTGGTCCGAGTGACAACCATAGCAACAGTGACAGAACAGACAGACAGACACTGCGACAGCAACGAGCCGAAGACGCTCTAACATGGGAGGGGGCCTACTGTGCATTGGCTTGCCCCCTTCATTACCTCCATTCCGCCTCGCCTGCCAGGGTTGACTGTTGAATGCATCATCACCTGCGGCTTGCAGCACCCGTGCTTCCTTCCTAATCGATCGATAATCCTGTTTGACGGTGCCAGTGGTGGTTGCTGGAAAGCACCCTACCTGACAAGCTCATTCGTCTCTTCTTTTGCCGTCTCATAACGTCGCTCGCTCGCTCGCTCGAAACGCATCGCAGCTCGCATATCAGCTATCAACCCTCAGCTACGACACTCGTCTATTCCTCCGACAATAGAAAGAGTCTTTTAGGACTGAGCGATCGACTGACTCATGAAACCAAAAGCCGTACCGCCGACCACATTCTCAGTTCCTCCTCGCCAGGAACATCACACATGTCTCCCGCGCTCACGTCATATCCTTCCTTCTCGCTCCCATTCCCTCCAGCGTCAGACTTCAACCGCTTCCAGCCATACTCGCCGCTGTCGTCCCTCAGCAAGCTCACGTTGAATCCCATCTCCTCGGGGCCGACACATTGGTCTGCCCCCTGGAGAGACGGGTTACCCACGCCTCCCGCCGACATGAACGGCGTGGCATACAACAGCTCTGCTCAGTTTGCCGCCCCGTCAACGACCGCTTACGCCGCGAAACAATACCACCCACCTGCAGCTGCTCATTATGCTAATGCCACATCACATGCAAAGCCAGCTGCTGCTCCAAACCGAGTTCCGCTGGCAAATACCGTCTCCAATGCAGCACCAAATTACTTGCCTCCGTTGACCAAACAAGCACCTACTGCCTCGACAAATGTCGTCTCAGACCCGAAGAATCAGAAGAGAAGCGACAAGGAGTCAGTGCCGTCATATTCGCAAGTTCCCACTTCGATCAGAAAGTATGGAGGGGATCTTGCGGAATTTGCCGCTCAGGTAAGGACGCACATATCTTGAAGTGGTGGAAAGTACAAGCTGGCTAACCGTTGTTGGTTTACAGATTGCTTGTCTGTTCTGGTTTGAAAAGACATCAAAACTCAAGACTATTGAGGATTCAGTGCCTCAAAAATACGCCCTCGTTCCTGAAGCGTTCCCGACCTTCGGTTTCCAGAAATGGGTCTCTACCGTTCTGTCTACAACCCAGGTCAGCCAGAACGTGATCTTACTCGCGCTGCTATTCATCTACCGGCTGAAAAAGTTCAATCCTGGCGTTCGCGGCAAGAAGGGGAGCGAGTTTCGCTTAATGACGATTGCGTTGATGATGGGCAACAAATGTAAGCACATGAATTTGAAGGGAGAAATACATGGTTTTTATATGTTCATTAACTAACGTTGAATGACTGCTAGTCCTGGACGACAACACCTATACTAACAAAACATGGGCTGAAGTATCTGGAATCACGGTGCAAGAAATTCATATCATGGAAGTGGAGTTTCTGAGCAACGTCCGATACAACTTGTTTGTGTCGAAAGAAGAATGGACTCAGTGGCACTCCAAGCTAGGCCGCTTCGCCGTCTTTTTCGACAAGGCTGCTCTCATGCCACCAGACAACGAACTTGCTCCAGCAACGCCTGTTCTGCAGATCTCACCTACGGATCCTTCTATGCGCAACAGTGTTCCAGTGTCACCGGCTTCGAAATTACCTTCGCCTACTACCAACCAAACCCAACCTCAACTTCAATCCCAGCCTAATTGGAATCCGACCCCTACCTCTGCTATTGCGACAACAGCTACTCCATACCGATTGAATACCCCTCCTCGACCACCCCTTGCTTTCGAATTTCCCCCTTATCCGCGCAAACGTTCTTGGGAAGACGAGGTCGACGACCATCCGAGCAAACGAATGGCCGTTCCTAACAACTACTCAGCACCGGTTCCAGCTCTTCCGGTTTCCGCGCCAGTTGCTACTGTCCCGTCTGTCCCGGTGTTGCCTCCAGTTATTAGTGCTGGTACTATGCCTCTCTCAGTGCCATCCCTTGCCATTCCGGTGCCTCGCCTACATCATGCTGCGAATTATCAAGCGGCGGCGACAAACCAGCTCATGCCACCACAGTTGCCTCCCACCACGGTGTCGCAGCAACTGCCCCTCCCCAATGTACGTGCGATGTCGACGGTCTTCAACCCCACGACGACCTGGTCCCAACAGATTCCGCCAGCGGTGGCCCCGGTGGTCCCCGCGATCCCATCATCGAACCCGCTGAGCCTATACAACCAATCTGTATCCTTGCCCGACCCGAGTCGGCGACAAAGTCCGTATTCTGCAACGAATTCAGCAGACGCCGTGTCTCCCTCGTCGGCATTTCCCGTACACACCCCTCAGAACCATCTTTCTCCTTCGTTCTTCCTTGTCAATCGGAACTCACCTTACCGTCCGGTACGAGCTGTCAACACTCTGCTCATTCCACCACCATCTGCGTCTCTGCATCAACACCGTCACCTGTCGATGGATCAGATGCATTACCAGCCTTTGGGCAAGACTTTGACCGAGCGCCGCACTGGTGTGCTTCCATATTTACACCACGAGGGGCTACAGCAAGGGCTGCTTCAGCAACCGAACTTTCTTCCCAGCCAGACATACTAGGCTATTTCATTCAATAAACTTGGACATTTTTTCACCTTTCATCTGTATAAATTACCCCTGGTTTTATCCCCAGGTTTTTTTTTTCACCATGAATGCCACCAGTCTCATTCGCAGTCCAGGTGTTTGTTTTTATCATGGGTCGCATCTTGAAAGAGAGCCAAAAAACCATTCACTTTCTCATGATTTTTCCCCTTTTATTTCCTCTTGCATGAATCATATGGCGCAACTAGACAAAACAGGGAGGTCTTTTCTATTCTTTCTCAAGGCATTCATTATTTGCGTTCTCTTTTTGTTCAATCCCACATCCTATGTACCTCTAGGAGACATCAGCATACAACGGCGTTTTTTTTCCACCTTCCATCCACATTACTTATGCTCAGGGTGAGAGTTTATCATTTCATGGGTGGAATCTGTGTTTATCTATTTGTGTTTTTCATAGTCGCATCAAATCCAAAGAAAGCCTCGCAGGGTGTCTGCAAGGGCTTAAACTCACCACAATCTGTTCCGTCCATAGTTCAGTAGTATTTCCATAGACTTATAATGTTGGCGAAGCGAGGGAGAATCCGAACCCGAATCCGAATCAGGCAGGACTCAACCTGTCGCAACGGAAATATCCGTGTGACTGTGGATGGGAATGCTGCTCTACCTCGCAAGAGAGCTTTTTGCCTGCTCCGAACGTGCTTGGACAAATGTCGGGACCAGAACTCAGTTTCTGTATACCCTCGGCTATGTAAGCTCATCAATGACGGAGAGTTCGGAGAATTATTTAATAGAAGAAAGACAGTCACGTGCATATTCAAACACGAGACAGCTTTCCTCTATCTTTTCTGCTCTGCTTTTGAGCAGGTGAACTTATCAAGAGGAAGCACACCGGATTGCCCAAAGCAGAAGTACTAGGGCCTGTTTTTTTTTTCTCGCCCAGCACGGGACCCGCCTGCCAGCCCGGGCCAGTTCCCGGCCGACTGCGACTTCAACCTGCCAGTGCAGCTAGTATAGTCTTGTTAGCTATCCCGGCTGGCTGGCTCAGACTCATCGTTTGTGTTGTTGATTATTGACTATTTCGTCTGTCTTGTGTCCCCCCGGCCAGTGAGGCTCCTCGTACAGACTGGTTTGCTGTCGTGCACGGTGTCATTGATTGACTCCATCTATTGTTGCTGCGGATTTGGCATCCCGAGAAAACTTCACCTACCTTCTCCATACACCATCAATCCCATTGAATCGACTCGATCGATTCAATTGACCGCACAATGTTGGTCCGTCAACGCGCAGCCGCTGCCATGCAGCTTCCACATCTCTCTCGCAGGGGCGTCCTCGCATCGTCAACATCCACCGCTTCCACGACGTCATCGCTATATGCGCGATCGGTATCATCCCTTTCGCTTTCACGAAGGCAACAACAACAGCAGAAACAACAACATGCCCTTGTACAACGCTCCCCGAACCGTCGATTCTACTCCTCTGAACCACCCGCACCGCAGCCTCCCAAGAAAAAGCGCGCGGGCTTCTTTCGATGGACCTACCGATTGACCCTGCTCAGTGTCTTCGGTATGACCGGCTACCTTGCTTATGGCATTTACCAGCTCCGTCATCCCGAAGACCAGTTTGAGCCCGACCCATCGAAAAAGACATTGGTGATTCTTGGTTTGTCTATCCGTCATTCTCTGGCCATCAGCAGCAGCTAATATACATGTTTAGGTAGCGGCTGGGGCTCCGTCTCCCTGCTCAAGAAACTCGACACCGAAAACTACAATGTCGTCGTGATCTCGCCCCGTAACTTCTTCTTGTTCACCCCGCTGCTGCCCTCTTGCACTACCGGTCTGATTGAGCACCGCTCGATCATGGAACCGATCCGCAATATCCTGCGCCACAAGAAGGCCACTGTCAAGTACTACGAAGCAGAGGCCACCAAGATCGACTACGAGAAGCGCTTGGTGTATATCAGCGATGACTCGGAGATCAAAGGTGATGTCTCGCATACTGTCGTGCCGTTCGATATGTTGGTTGTGGGTGTCGGTGCTGAGAATGCGACTTTCGGTTTGTTTCCCGATCTTCTCTCGTTTTGTTCTTATTAGAGGTGTAGCTGATGATTTTATCATTCAGGAATCCCCGGTGTTCGTGAGCATTCCTGCTTCCTGAAGGAAGTCGGCGATGCCCAGAAGATTCGCAAGCGTATTATGGACTGTGTTGAGACGGCTGCTTTCAAGGATCAGACCGAGGACGAAGTCAAGCGTCTGCTCCACATGGTGGTTGTCGGTGGAGGACCTACTGGTGTCGAATTCGCCGGCGAACTCCAGGACTTTTTCGAGGATGACTTGCGCAAATGGATTCCGGAAATCCAGGATAATTTCCATGTGACGCTTGTCGAGGCTTTGCCTAATGTAAATCCCCTTCTCAATTCCACAAAAAGTGACAAGCTAACGCTCGCAGATTCTCCCCATGTTCTCCAAACAATTGATCGAATACACTGAATCGAGCTTCAAGGAGGAAAAGATCACTATCCGCACCAAGACTATGGTCAAAAACGTCACCGACAAGTACATCGAAGCCGAAGTCAGCAAACCCGACGGCACCAAAGAGATTGAGAAGATTCCCTACGGCCTGCTGGTCTGGGCCACCGGTAACGCTGTACGCAATGTCGTGCGCGATCTCATGAGCCAGATCCCCGCACAAAAGAACTCCCGCCGCGGTCTTGCCGTGAACGAATTCCTCGTCGTGAACGGCACCGAGAATATCTGGGCTGTCGGCGACTGCGCCATCACCAACTACGCCCCTACCGCACAAGTCGCTAGCCAAGAAGGCGCGTTCCTGGCGCGTCTCTTCAACGTCATGGCCAAGACTGAGGAGTTAGAATCGGAGCTCAAGAAACTGTCGATTGCGCAGCAGGAAGCCAAGAACGACGAGGACCGCAACAAGATCTTTGATGAAATCAAGGAACGCCAGCGACAGCTGCGTCGCACCAAGCAGATCGGCCCCTTCCAATACTCGCACCAAGGCAGTCTGGCCTACATTGGCAAAGAGCGAGCTGTCGCTGATATCAGCTGGTTGAGTGGAAACATTGCAAGCGGCGGTACGATGACGTACCTGTTCTGGCGAAGTGCGTATTTGAGCATGTGCTTCAGCGGTATGTCTATTATTCCCTTCTCCCGTTGATATACTTCTTTCCGTCGACTGATTAGCTAACGCATTAAACAATCTAGCCCGTAACCGCGTTCTCGTTGCCACGGATTGGATTAAAGCAAAGATCTTTGGCCGTGATGTGTCGAGAGAGTAGATACCTATCAATACCTTTTGGAAATCATGAAAATGCTTTTTTTTGCCGTCTTTCTTTGACCTGTTCTTTCTCTCGTTAATCATCATTTTGTCCAATTTTCTTGCGTGTCTTGCAAAGTGTACCAACTGCATGTCTTCCTTACCCAGTACGTACTATGAAATAGAATAATGTATTATATTTAGATTTCACTCTTTGCTTCTTCTGTCTGTATCATTCCTTTCTGTCAGTTTACAAGCCAGTCAACTTGTAAGATATAGTAGCTGGCCAGTTTGGATGGCATGTCACCAACTAGGCAGGAAATAGGGCTTAGGGCTTTGACCTCACGTTCATGTACCTGCCAGACAAAAGCCTACTCCCCTCATTTTCAAGTGAAATGATGATATTCAAAGTAAGTTCATATGAAACTAATCACGCCAATCGATTACAAGCATTTGATCTTGTTAGTAAGAGTATTATTGATATGATTAAATAGGTAGTAGAGCAATGACTGTTCTTAGTATACATCGGTAGACAGGCAACTCTTTTATTTAAACGAATGAACAAAAATTTAACAAATCAAGTATAGATAGTTCAAAGAGAAGAGTAAAATCACCGCAACTTGGCAACACTAACATCCTGCACGTTCTGGTCTACCCCAGTAGCAGAGTCCTCAAGCACGTTTGCGATCGCCTCGTTGTTGGCACCGTTGCTGTCACCGTCGCTCTCAGTACCGGCTGCCACAGGATTGCCACGTTTTCTGAGCACGGTCACGCCCTGCAGATTCTTGCTTACGGAGGTATTGTCGTCGTCGACTGCGTTTACCAGGGCGTCGTCGTCGGAGGCGTTGTCGTCGTTGTTATTAGTGTTTTCGTTGCTGTTGTTTCCATCGCCGGCGTCGACGATGGGCTTGGATTTTCCAGTGGGCTGAGATGCGGGTTCAGCAGCAGGTTCTGGGTCGGTGTTCGGAGCAGAAGGAGTTGGGGTTGGAGTGGCTAGAGAACGTGCAATTCTTGAAGCAGAGGGGACAGCAGAAGAAGAACCATCGACAAAGGGAGAGGCCACGAGTAGTCGTTGCCGTCGTCGCAGGATAGTAAGATTGTTCAAGTGGTTGGATGATATTTCCGAGTCATTGAGGACGTTGGCGAAAGTATCGTCCTTGTTGCCGTTGTTATCAATATTGTTATCGTTTTCGGGCGTGCCATCGCGTCGCAGAACAGTCACGTTGTTGATGTTCTTGTCAATACTTGTTTCTGAGCCATCTAAGATATTCACAAGGCTGTCGTCGTTACTTGCGTTGCCGTCGTTGTCGTTGGAACCTCCACCGAGAAGAGAACTGACAAGCTGACGACGCTTAAGCTCGGCAACCGACACGTTCTGAGCATTAGCATTGACAACCGTTGCTGTATTGTCAAGCACTTTGGCCACGCTCTCGTTATCGACTGCGTTTGAGTCTCCATTCGAGGAGGCAGGAGCTGGCACGGTAGGAAGAGGCGCAGTAGCACGACCGAGACGACGACGAAGACCACTAAGCGCACTGCCCAAGTCGGCAGCATTGACGCTCTGCGCGTTTGAGTCCGTCTTGAGATCACTCTTCCCAATGCCGTTGGTAAGCGTGTCGTCGTCGTTGGCATTGCCATCACCAGAGTCGACGTTGTTTCGTGTTCCCAAGCCTAGGGCTGACAGGACGCTGTTGCCAGCGCTTGATTGATCCGAGTTTTGTCGTCGTGCTTTTCCCGAAGCGAGACCTCCGAGAATATTACTGCCGCCATCATTAATACCATTGAGGTCTTGTAGGGCTCGCAGGCCTAGTCCGGAGAGGATGTCGCTGCCAGCACTCGTCTGGTCCGAATTTTGACGTCGTGCTTTCCCTGGGGCGAGGTCTTCGAGGACGTTGTCGCCGCCATCAGTAATGCTATTTAGGCTCTGTCGGGCTCGTAGACCTGCCTCTGGAAGGATGCTGCTGCCATCGTTGCTGAAAGTCTATAGCTATCAATATACGATGCAACCAGTGACTGAAGAATCAATGACAACTCACTCCAAACGTAGGCGCAGCAACTGCAAAAGTGCAGAGTAAGGGAAGGATAACTGCGGCGCTTTTCATTGTGTTTTCTCTCTATATTATTGTAGAATTGATGAAAGGAATCTGAATGGAAAGACTATTCGATGATGGTAGCCTAGTTGGACGTTGTTGGTATAGTACTTATGCAGTAAATATATCAATAAACACGAAGAGAAAGTAGAAGAAAAATAAGGAGAGTGATTGTAATAGAGAAGAAGATATAAGAAGCAGAGTAATATTTAGTGTTAATGAGTACACCGGAGCTTATCATAATTTCTACGCTCTTGAGCTACGAAATTTGATTCAGTTCTGATCTACCTAGTTGTCTTCAGGGGCTCGTTCGATTGAGTGAGTATTTGCAATAGACAGTCCAGAAAGGGATAAATATCTACCGGACTTTCTTTTCTTTACTTTTTCCCCAAAATTTTGTGTACTGAAAACGCACATATGTTGATAGTTCCGGTTGCTTTGGGAATTGATCTGTCTGCTGGTTCTCCGAGTCCGAACGGGGGACCCATATCTTGGATTTTAGGGGTGAATGCTTAGGTATGCGTGGATCTAAGTTTTCTTGCCGTTATACTATTTAGAACTTCTTTCTGCAATTAAAGGATTGAACGTTCCGTTTCAAGTAGTGTCGTGTTCATGGCTGAGGTCTGAATCAACCGGGACGGGAATTCGGGATGCAGCATGCAGCATGTGCGCCATTCATCACGCCTCTGATTCTACGTACTTCCTTGTAACTGTTTGGCTTTAGCTTCGTTTGTATCTTTGTTTTCTTTTTCTTTTTTTTTGAGTTCCATTCAATTTTATACATACCACTCAACCGATATACCTTTTGAATTGGGAATTGTTATAGTATAAAATGTGATATCGTTCTGGAGCCCTATATCAGCTTAGTATAGACGAAATTGTGGAGAATGTATCTAGATACTACCATATAACTGTACTTGGCTAGGTGAATATCATTTCAAGGAAAGGTTACACAGTCACATAGTGCACTCCAGGCATGCAGGTACCTTGTCTTACCTCGACAAAGGTCTTAAGCTCACCGATACATCCAGCAACCTTGATGATCAGTCTGCAACTCTGGATGGAGTTCCGGCTTTTCCGAAGACTTTGAGCGCCTTACTCATTCTCAATCACCCTAGTCATTTTCACTGCACTGGCCGAATGAGAGCACGGAGCTGAGCAATTTTTACAAGAACCTCAAGAAACTCTTAGACTTTGAGGAGATCAGAGATTAAATAAAATGTAAATCACACGTAGATTGGCCGCAATTAGAGGGGACTAAGTGTATGTTCATTATCTCCATGCTAGTATCGCATAAGGAAACGATTTGGAGAGTCCGGGCCTGGACAGCAGAAGGCAATGATAAATAAGCAAAGCTAAACAAAGAGGTGTCACTGTGAGAAAATCGGCGAGCTCAGGGGTTTGATTACCTCAGTACTCTACTGTGAACATTCTAGGCGCATATTTACGTTTATCTAGCGACAAATGAGAAACTCATAGCTGAGATTTGAATACTTTGTCCGTCAAGAAGTGTCTGATTTTGTTGTCGCCCTATCGACCATCGCTCTGAACACCTGCTGTCTTGCGCATTGCTCCAGGAATACCTGATACTTGACTTTAAGGAGCGCTCGTATATCCGCATTATCCTCCGGCGCGATAAACAAGCCAGACTTGCTGAGACGCTGCATGACGGACCAGATGTTCTCTGTATGACCTTCAGCGTCCATTGTTGATGCTTTCGCGGCTAACATCGCAGCTCCATAGCATACAGCAGCATTCTCATACCGTGGGATAATGACAGGCATATTACATGCAGTAGCCATAATACTCCGTAACAACTCGTTTTGACACTGTGAACCGGACATGAAAATACAACTAACCTCATGTCCGGCCGTGTTTAATTCGGTGATAATCTGGTGCGTTTGAAGGGCGAGAAATTCTATCACGCCATAGTACTGAATGGCAAGACTGTCTACACTTTTATCGGCATTCAAGCCCGCCACGGAGCCGCTCATCAATGGATCAGCAATTGGAGATCGATTTCCAAACAGATCTCCGTAGAAGAAGAAGTAGCGGGCGAGATATGGTATACTGGGCGAGCCCATTTTCATACACATCTGCTCAAGGTGCCAATTGAGAAATTGATAGATGTCCATTTTGTGGGATTTGGCCATTGACGTCGCCTCACTATAGGCAGGATGAATCTCCAGCACATGTTCAAATAGCTGTCCTACGACCAAAGCATAGAGTCAGCTCTTTGATTTTGGACAAAGTGTCGTGTACTAGTTCGTAGATTGTCTTCGCATCATTGGTCTTTTTGTTTCGCGTACAGAAATTGTAAAGATGAGTGTTGCAAACCACTATAACATACCTGAAGCAGCCTGGCCACCCTCTGCCATCCAATATCCCGGCAATATCCAGTCTTTGTAAGGTCCCCAAATACCTTTGACGAAACTAGGATCCTTCGAAGCTACCACATGACACGTTGATGTGCCGGCCACCATAGCTAATCGGGATTGCAATGGGAATTCGCTAGAGTTCTCCGGGCTTTGTACTTGTGGACCAACAGTGCCAACCCAACCAGCGTATGAATCAATAAGACCAGATGCCACCAGGACATTTGTAGATATGCCAAGCTCTTGTGCAGCTTTTGCACAGAGCTGGCCAACCGGGACGCCAGCAAGAGGATATCGTCCATGCTGCAGAAAAAGGTCAGTCACAATATATTGCATTTTTCTGAGCTATAGCTTACTTTGCACACGCCGCCGATCTGACTGAAGTCGTTGTCCGCCAAACCTCCTAGCTCAATATCTGCGAGGAAGTCCCTGCCCCATACTTTGATGGTGCCATCCACACCCACAGCGAGCGCATCATTGTTGCAGGAACAGGTGCAACTAGAGCAAGGCGTTGTTAGGTTGCCAGTCGCGATATAGGTGAGAGCATCATTTAGATTAAAAAACTTGTATTTCTGAAAGATCTCCTTTGGCGTATTCCTCTTCAACCATAATACTTTCGGCACTTCCATCAATGGGGATACAGTTCCACCAATGTATTTGAGCAATTCATGCCCCTTTCCAGTAATATATGTGGCTTCTGCAGCTGCTCTCCGATCCATCCAAAGAATAACATTACGGACCTCATCCGTGGAATTGAATTCAGATAGGGGAACCGGTTCACCAGTATCACGATTAAAAACCGCAAGCGAGCATGTGGCGGCAAATGCAATGCTGCATATGGTTTGGGGATCAATGCCGCTGCGGACTATTGCTTCTCTAACCACGGCACATATAGTCTGCCAGATGTCATCGGTAGACTGTTCCTATAAGATCATCGCAGTTTAGAATTGACCATCCCAAGCGTTGCGTTAAGCTTACATAGAAATCGGGCTGTGGCTGCCATTTCTGGATGCTAGCCGAGACGTGAGCTATTAATTGCCCTTTGTCATTCACAATGCATGCCCGAGCGCTGCCCGTGCCTATGTCTACTCCAATGTAATGAGATTGAAGAGGGCGATAATACTGATGATTGGCATCAACGCTCGCGGGATGATTCGGCTCTAGACTCGGCATTGTGAACTCTTCATGAGACTGCTAGGTAGTAATATCCATTTCAGCCAAATGACAGAGTTAAATGTGCAGACTGCTTCCTTCTGACTTGGCCAACATAATCACTTCATCTGTTCTCGAATATGTGCCTCCACTATAAAAGATCGGTGTTTCTACCGCTGCCGTTGTTGACGGCTTGATTGTGCTGCTTGTTCTTGCCGTCTGCCGTAGTGTAACCCTACCCAAATATGGCTTCCAAACATCGAGAGGCCCATCGCCGTCCTCTCGTATCAGCCCTTCGAAGTATCGAAAGTAATGATAAGCATATTGAAGCCGACAGTGCTACCAATATGCAAGACATGCAGACAAAATGCGCTCGACTGATACCCGGATTTCTGTTTCATATCAAGCATTGGTTGGTGAACGTTGTTTGAGAAATGAAAAGAACGCCTTAAATACGTTCCATCATTGCATGCGTCACTGAATATGCAGGCCTTTTTCTATAAATGTGGGCGTCAAGACGAGTGAAAAAACTTGGTCATATGTGACAATTCTCTCAGCTTACATTGCCGTCCTTATGGCCGCGGATATATACAATCTAGAGATGCTACAGTCCAATCCACAGAAACTCAGGTCAACTCGGTAGATGTAGTGGAGAGTGCTACTAGCAAGCCATTAAAAAATAGGAGACTTATACAAACTTGGGAAAGAATACAACAAATATAAACAGACAAATGAAGAAAACCAAAAATAATAGTCAACTCCTCCTTGGTGCACCACCCAATGTATCCCTTTTTCTTTTTCTTTGAGCCTGTCCCTTTTCAGACCCGGATATATTGATATCAGCGCTTTGGCTCGCTTTGCTTATAAAAGGCATCTAAAAAATACAGTCGGGACACTCCATCGTACAGAAGCAACTCGTCAAGTAATCAAACCTGAAGATATGCATGATTAGGCCTTGTCCTCGATGACACGAGTGATCAGACCAGTGGCGACAGTGCGACCGCCCTCACGGATGTTGAAACGTTGACCGGCCTCAGCAGCGACGGGACGATGAGTCTTCAGGATCATCTCAACGTTGTCACCAGGCATGACCATCTTGGATTGGTCATCACCAGGGAAGCTGAGAGAGGCGGCCTCATCTGTAGAAGAGTAAGATTAGTAACTTGAAGTTTTCCGTCACAACGAAAACGCTTCATATCAGATTACATACCAGCAGTGCGGATGAAAGCCTGAGGGCGGTAGTTGGAGCCGAATCCAGTACGACGGCCACCTTCAGCCTCGGTCAGGACATACATGGAAACCAAGAAGTTGTCGTGAGCCTTGGTGGTTCCGGGAGCAGCGATAACCATGCCACGTCGGACATCCTCACGCTTGATACCACGGATAAGCAATCCAGAGTTGTCTCCAGCACGCGATTCATCGCAGGACTTCTTGAAGGTCTCAATATCGGTGACCTTGGTCTTGATGGGGTTCTTCTGGTAGCCGATAATCTCAACCTCGGAATCCTTTCGGAGAACACCACGCTCAACACGACCAGAGGCGACAGTACCACGGCCAGAGATGGAGAAAACTTCCTCGATGGACATCAAGAAGGGCTTGTCGAGGTCACGCTGGGGGGTCGGAATCCAGGTATCAATGGCGTTCATGAGCTCGTCAATCTTCTGCTCGCCAATTTCAGGCTTACGGCTTTCCAAGGCGCAAAGAGCGGAGCCGAAGATGATTGGGGTCTCTTCACCCTCGAATCCGTAGGTGGTCAAAAGTTCGCGCATCTCAAGTTCGACAAGTTCCAACATCTCGGGATCTTCCACGGCATCAACTTTGTTGACGAACACAACGATTTTCTGGACACCGACTTGACGGGCGAGGAGCAAGTGCTCACGAGTCTGAGGCCTATTCTTTGCGTCAGCGCGAACCCTAGCTAGCGAACCTTGAATACGCAGGTATGAATTACATTTGACCGTCAGAAGCAGCGACAACAACAACAGCGCCATCCATGTTTGCGGCACCAGTAATCATGTTCTTAATGTAATCAGCGTGACCGGGACAGTCGACGTGGGCGTAGTGGCGGGAGTCGGTTGAGTACTCGATGTGGGCGGTCGAAATGGTGATACCACGCTTTCGTTCTTCAGGAGCCTTGTCAATGGCACCATATTCAAGAAAGTTAGCGAGGCCCTTCTCGGCCTGGCGCTTGGTGATGGCGGCAGTCAACGTGGTCTATAGACAATTTCAATGTTAGAGAGGCAGTAGAGAATTTTTATCACTCGAGCAAGCGCACCTTTCCGTGGTCAACGTGACCAATTGTGCCTGCCATCAATCAGTCTCAGCGGCGCTTAAACATTTCCCAATGCGCGATTGAAACATACCGACGTTAACGTGAGGCTTTGTTCGCTCGAAAGCTGTGGCAAAGGTACGAGCCGCAAACCTCTCGCTGGAGAGTGCATGGTGCACCGGGTTGACGGCGCGAGGACGCAGCAGGGAGGATTTGCTGCTCCTTAGAAGGAGGTTGACTGATCTAGAAATGCTGGCCATCCTGACTACCTTGCAATCAATCGATGAACGAAGGGGACAGAGAAAAAGAAAGAAAAAGAAAAAGAACAAGACGTAGAGAAAGAGGGATGAGGAGAGATGTTTATTGCTGCTCGAGGCTAGCAATCAATCATGCCAGGCCCCAAATTTTTAGGGGAGCTTAGTCACCCGCGGTCGTCCCCAGCCAATGGGCGCCCGACATTTGCGGAGTCTACATACACCACCAGCATACGGACTAGCTCTACGATGGAGGTCAATTGCAGCTACAGGACTGAATGTTGTAATTTGTACAAAGCTTTCAGGTGACATGAGATTTTGATCCCCCGCCCACAAGGAAGTAAAATGGGTATATAATGTAGTGTACAGATATTATACAAATTTGTTCGCGGTACATCATGTTTTCTTCTCAATGGTAATGGTAAGCGTTTTGCCAACTTCGCCATCCATTGGCTTGGTCTGACGGGCATCAAGTTCGTCAATGGCCGTCCTGATGCTGTCCATCAGTTGCCTGATCTCTTCAGTGGTCGCCATGCGTTTGCCGCGTTTCCGGGTCAAGACAAGTTCCACTGTGCGGCCTTTGTCGATAAAAGAGGATATCTTCTTCAAACGGTGTGAAAGATCATGTGGATTGATGGACCAATTCAGCTCAACCTGTTTGGTGGATACTTTTGCCGTGTGCTTTGCCAGCCTTGAGGCCTTCTCTTTCGATCGCTCGGCCTCTCTGAATTCGCTCAACGGCATAATCTTGCACACGGTAGCCCGGCCGTCAACACCGGCAGCTAGTTGGACGAGAATTTCTTCATTGAGTCGCATAGAAAGAAGTACATTCGACTTCCGTGTCGGCAGCTCAAGCTGCCCCTCGGCGTTCACAAGCTGGATAACATCGTCTTCAATCTCGTTATTGGTTGGCCGCGAGTACCGTAGCGCCGGCGTGGCATTCTTTTTCGCATCGTCTGTGTTTGTGGTAGCGAGAGCCCCGCGGAAGACGAAGCGAATCTGAGACACCGTCCCTGCGGCAGAGGGCCTGTCTAGGAAGCGGCGACGTATAGGTGTGTAGCGCGAGACGGATGCCTGTCGAAGGAAGAAAGATGCCGCAGCCAGGCCCCGGAGGGATCTCATGGTTGGATCACAACATGCAAGAAGGTCCGGGATGGCGGTTGCAGGTCGAATATAGCTCTGTTCCCTCTGCAATAAACTGGCGTAGAAGCAGGCAGAGAGTCGAGCGGTATGCTTGGTCGGCAGAGGAAAGGACAGGGCCGCTGCAAACAGCAACGCGGCACGTGACTTTTCCGCCACGGCGTCACAGCGGCGGTTATCTTAGCGACTAAAAACGGACGGCCCCTTTTGCATCCGGGGAGATTACTTGTCCGCAATCTTCTGTGTTTTCTGTTTCTTTTCTTTTTCTACGGAGTAGCGTGGCAACACAAACAGCATATTCATCTCGGATTCACAACCGATACCCCGTGCTCTTACTCTGATCGCATCCTGTTTAGAAAATCAGCATCTTCTTGTCCCGCGTTAGAAGGCGAGGCGAGAAGGCACAGCAAGAGCGACTTGGCTGTTCTGCTCGCATGTCCACCGGCATTGACAACCAGCAGGACCAGTCTCCCTTGCCTCATACCTCGGTGTTCGCTTCGCATTCACGGAAACGATCTTCTCCAGCTTCGGCGCCGCTGGCGGATGATTTAAACAAGGCTTCGCCAATGCATTCAGAGAAACCAATCATGGCGCAAAGGTCACGACTCGTGAAGGCGGGCTTAATTATCGCTGGCGTCTTTTTGTTCCTTTTGTACTTGGTGCCATCAAAGCCATCAATCAGCTATAATATCGGAGGTGAGACACGCACATGGACGTTTGACCAGGGTGACCGGCTTCTAACTTCAGATAGACAAAGGTGCCACGGACGCTACGTCCCCTTCCTCGTCAAAATGCACCAAACCATATGATCCTTCGAAACCTTTAAGACAGTATGTCCTGATGATCGACGCTGGTAGCACAGGATCGCGGATTCACGTGTATCGATTCAACAACTGCGGACCAACTCCCGAATTAGAGGATGAAGTCTTCAAAATGACCGAGAAGAAAAAGGGCGGATCCGGTCTGAGTTCGTACAAGACGGATGCTGAGGGCGCGGCACAGAGTCTGGACGTTCTCATGGACGTCGCTATGCAGAACGTCCCCGATGAGTACAAGCCTTGCACACCAGTGGCAGTGAAAGCAACTGCTGGTCTGCGAATGCTCGGAAAGGAGATGAGCGAGAAGATTTTGGAAGCTGTAAGACATCGTCTGGAAACCGTTTATCCATTTCCCGTCGTCTCCAAGGAAAAAGGAGGGGTGGAGATCATGGACGGCAGCGAAGAGGGCGTCTATGCCTGGATTACAACGAACTATCTTCTTGGTAAGATTGGCGGGCCTGACCAGACCCCGACTGCTGCTATCTTCGATCTGGGCGGTGGCTCGACGCAGATTGTTTTCCAGCCGACTTTTGATAGCGTATCAGGTGGCATGCCGGAGAAACTCGCAGAGGGCGACCACAAGTATGAATTGCAATTTGGTGGGCGCGAGTTCGAACTCTATCAGCACTCTCATCTTGGATACGGTCTGATGGCTGCGCGCGAGGCGGTGCACAAGTCCATTCTGGAAGCGAAATTGGCGTCACATCCAGGTGACTTGACTTGGACTCAGCATCCCATTGCTAATCCCTGCATCGGTCCTGGTATGAGCCAGCAAGTCAACCTCACGTTCCCTGTGGATCACGCTCTCGGGCCTGAGATCTCAGTCATCATGACTGGGCCTACTGAACTATCGGCTCCTGCTCAATGCCGCGGAATCACTGAAAAGATCCTGCACAAGGAAGCTGATTGTAAATTGGCCCCTTGTTCTTTCAATGGGGTCCACCAACCTTCTCTTGAAAAAACATTTGCTAAGGAGGATGTATACATCTTCTCCTACTTCTATGACCGGACCAAACCGCTTGGTATGCCCGACTCGTTCACCCTTCATGAGTTGCAGCGCTTGACGGAGATTGTCTGCGCTGGCAAGGACAACTGGAGCATCTTCGAAGGTATTGAGGGTGCGTTGGAAGAGCTCAAGGACCGCCCCGAATCATGTTTGGATCTCAATTTCATGCTCGGTCTTCTTCACACCGGTTACGAGATGCCACTATCGCGCGAGGTGAAGATCGCGAAGAAGATTAAAAATAACGAACTTGGCTGGTGCTTGGGTGCAAGGTTTGCTGTCCCTTCTCATAAACTATTTTTCTTTCTATTTTTTACTAACGATCACTTTAGCCTACCACTTTTAAGCCAGGAATCAGGCTGGACCTGCCGCATCAAAGAAGTCTCATAGATACGGAGTCGGTATCATACTTTTCATTGCCATCTTGCCTTACGATGCGATGATGCGATATATTGTTTAAGATAAGTTTGTACAGGAATTGTAGTGTAATCTTTTTACATTTTATTTCTTGCATGAAAAGTTGGGTCAACAGCACCTAGCTTTTTTTTGGACCCTTTCCTCATTTCATTTTCTCATTTCTACGGAAAAGGTCTTAGACTTTTTGATTATTGGTTTACTCGTTTTTTTTTTTGGTGGCGTGGTCCTGCATGGTTTAAGGGAGGATACATGTATGAGAAGGCATACGAAGAAATATTAAGGCTCGCATGTATAAGTGTTGATTTACATGGCATTGGTCTATTAGCCAAAGGCTTGAAGATATTCGATCACAATACGATAGTTGTCATTATCCACCTCTGGTTAAGCTATCATCATTCTGCAAAGCATCATTGCAACTAGTGGTGTATATATGTTTTCAAGAATTAATGCATCGTTAAAGTTCATGCTTGTTACTACTATACATAGGGAGAACCCGACGGCATTCACCCATCGTCGACTTCTTGAATATCTGGTTTCGTCTTCCGAGAGCGATTTCTTAGACCCATTAACTGATCCATAACATGGCCTTCGCCTTCATCTTCACCTTTCGGATGCTCGTCTTCAGCATCGTCCTCACTTTCTTCTGAAGATGACGTGCTCTCATTATCCAGAGCTCTAGTCTTCTTCCTTTTCTCTTTGAGCACCCCTAAGCCTAAATTCTGTATCAAGGCGACCGTCATTGTTTAGTAACAGCTTCCTTCTTTTAATGTTGTGGGAAAGCACTTACCATCTCAATATACTGCCCTTCTTCGCCTTCTTTTACATCATCCAAGATTATATCGTGTAGGTTACCACCGCTGGCGATTCTGCTCTCTAGATCTGCATTCGCTGCCTGCAATTGTGGTAGAAAAGATGATAGTCTAGATAAGAGTCCCGACTCGTCATCAGGGCGTGGCGGTTGGATACGCTGGATATTGGGCTTTGGACGGCCCGGCACGTAGGTGATGGTGTCATCATCGGCTTTGGATTCTGGCGCATTATTTTGAGGTCCTAGCGGTCTTTGCCTGGTGTTTTGGTGATGTGTGGTTGTTTCTGCTATGCTATTTGCAGATTCGATAGGCTCCTCATCTTGCTCACTATCGTCGTCATCTTCTTCATCGGAGGATGAGGTCCCGGAGGAAGATGTATAGTCGTCATCATCTGGGATACCTTCGTCCAATTTAGAGCGAGTAGTGCCCGGTAGAGCGCTTCCGACGGCCAGCGACGACGATTTAGGCCTCTTTGGCAAGACAGTTTCTGCTTCTCCCAGCCCGCGACCTTCTTCCCTGCCACGCTTTTGGGTTGTCGTGGTCGGGTTCATGGTCACGCACACACAATCTATTTATGGACAATGCCCTTGCCCATTGACAGGCCAGAGTTAGGCGCCCTTGTAATTTAGATGGTGAGCACAAACCACAAATCTCGCGTTGCTCCGGGCGGCAAGCGATGCGTTCGCTGTTTCGAATTTAGAGGTCGGGGGAGAAATCGGCGCCTGTGAATGGCTGCCCTTAATTAATGCCTTACCCGCCCTGTTCCATGCCCCAGGCCGCCATTGTGGTTGGCCGCTGCTGGTCCTGGCTGAGTGGGATCTGGAAGATTTTATATTTATCATACGGATTTTCGTTGGTATTCATGTTCTCTCTATCGAAGGGCCTTGCTTATAACAATCTCTCTGCTGGAGCACCGCCTAACCACGCGGTCTACATACATCGCATATAGATACCCCGGCTCGCCAATCAGATGCGAGGATCCCTCCCAGAACCATCCAGGTAGCAACCCAGGGATTCCTGTGCACCGAATAATAATCAAAGGTGAGTCACTTATTTTGCAATGTCCAGGTCCTGTTTTGCAATATGTCCGCGTGATTCTTTGTCTTGAGAACCGAAAGCCTGAGGAGCGGGTACTTGCCTTGCAGAACAAAGACGAACAATGCTGCTAGCCCTAGTTCTTTCGACCCATGTCTGCTATACACACAAAGACACAAAGGCTTCTGCAGCGTGCCTGCAGCATATCTGCCTCTCTTGCATAAGTGCTGTGACAAATACGTGGCGTGCTTTTTTTCTGTTTGAACAAAATTGAAGGATTGTCTTAGTGCATCCTTACATATACCTTTGCTTCGAGCAGTCTCCTCCAGGAACCTGCTTTCTCCTGCATCCATACATCTACTTCATGATTGTTCGCAACGAATTTGTGTATTTGAGCCTGTTGCTGATAGATATACATGACAGCCAACAAGTCGACTTAGCTCAGACCCCAGAGCTACAGTTTCTTTTCTAGCCGAATCTTCCACATACATACAGCATACAGCATACCCTGTGACTTGTCAACAGTCATAACCCTCTACTATATAATTTTTTCAGCCTCAATATGGCTGGACCGATTATCCAACTCAACGGCCATGGGCAACATCCACTTCGCGAAGAAACAACTCCAAATGCCCGGAAGACATTGCATCAGAACGTGCTGGTGAAATTACGCCCTCTACCATTCCAATACCACTGGACAGTCTGGTTTGATAAGCACATTGACCCACCCAGTACGACCAGCACACAGGGAGAGCAGTCACAGCAACAACGGCAACAGCAACAGCAGCATTACAGCTCTCGCCTCACCGTTCTCTATGAAGATATTTCCGATATCGCCACGTTCTACCGAGTCTATAATAACTACCCATGGGACAGAATCCGTTTGCGCGATACAGTCCACATATTCCGGAAAGGCGTTCAGCCTGTATGGGAAGACCCAGAAAACGTAAGCGGCGGATGCTGGACTTTCCGGGTCCCCAAAATCAAGGGTCAAGATTTCTTCCATGAGGTTGTCATTTTGGCCATGGCGAATGAATTACAGGCTGCTATAGAGAGTGGTATGTTCCATTTTTTTCTCTACCCTTTTGTGCTCTCAGTTACTAAGCACAGGATGATACCTACTTGTATAGAGCACGACCATGTCCTTGGGGTCAGTATATCAACCCGATTCAACAGTTATCTGATCTCAGTATGGAACAAACATGGCTTCAATGAAAATTCCATACGGATTCTTGAGCGGACTATCATTGTCCGATTGTCGCCTCACTTGAGACCTGTCGCGACAAGTAGTGGCAACTTGAGCTACAGCAGCAATAGCACTATCGCTTCACCACCTTCATCGTCTTATTTCTATAAGAGACATTCCGAGCATGAAGGGTACAAGGAAGCTGTTGAAAGGGCAAAGCATGTCTAGTATTAGATAAATGCGGAGCAAACTTGGGCACTTGTAGACGGTGCTATGCTTGATGTATATATGTGAATTCTTCTAGGATCTTCTTCACCCAAGGTGATTTTTGATCTGGTCAGACTTGCTCGGCGCGTTTACTTCCTTGAATAACTATACTATCTTTTCCCTAGCATGAATTTGGGTGCTACTGAAAAGATGGATGTTTGACACTTATTGGTCTCTTGTTTTCAGTTGGCACTTTTAGTTGTATCTCATATCATATGAATATCCCGTAAGATCGATGGAGGATCGACGATTGATCCTTTTCAGCATTAAATTGCAACTTAAGTGATGCTTTCTTTAACTTATATTATCCAATATATAGGGTTTCAAAGCGAGCTGAATTATACGGGGCAAAAAAATAGATATCTCTGGTTCGTGGCGCGGGCCGTAGTGAAGCTTCAACTGCCTATCGACTTGGACTTCGTCGGTAAGCACCTCGCCTGTCATCCCGATCTCTCTCTCGTCGGTCACGGTCTCTTCTGTCGCGATCTCGGTCTCGATCTCGATCTCGGTCACGGTCACGGTCTCTATCTCTGTCCCTATCTCTATCCCGATCCCGATCTCTGTTTCGATCTCTTTCCCTTTCCCTCTCTCTTTCTCTTTCCCTCTCTCGACTCCTGTCCCTGTCCCTGTCCCTGTCCCTATCTCTATGATCTCTGTCCCTGTCCCTCTCTCTTTCTCTTTCTCTCTCCCTCTCTCGACTCCTGTCCCTGTCCCTCTCCCGATCTCTGTCCCTGTCCCTCTCTCTATCTCGATCTCTGTCTCTCTCCCTATCTCGGTCCCTATCTCGGTCCCGATCACTGTCGTGATGCCTATCACGCTCCCGCTCCCTGTCTCTATCCCTATCATAGGCCCTGTTGCGATCTCGATCCTTGTCGGCATCTCTGTTTCGGTCACGGTCTCGATTATTAGATTTATCCACCTCGGCCTCTCGATCTCGCTCAGCTCCTGGGATATACCTGTCGCCACGAGGTTCTCGATTCCAATCTTGATCTCGGTTCCTGTCGTGCTCGCGCTCACGCTCACGCTCAGGCGAGCGTACCCGACGACGGGGAGATCGACTGCGGTTGCTAGTGACTGGCACGTACCGATCAATGTCCAGTTGGCTGGGAGATCGTGACCGGCGTGATGGAGAATGTCGCCGAGTCGTAGAAGCGCGAGACGTTGAGCGTTCCCGGCGATGTCGTGTTCGAGAATGGTCGTTGCGGGAGGGAGAGCGGCGGCGGCGAGATCTTGATCGATGACGATCCTCTCGGTCTTGGTTAGAGCCGCGATCTTTATCTCGGGTTTTGTCGGCATCCTTATCCCTGTTTCTGCTGCGGTCCCTTTCTCTCTCTCTAGATCGTTTCCGTTCCTCTTCTCTTTCGCGACTTCGGTCCATGTCACGGCCAGTATATCGATCATATCCGCGTTCTCGATAGTTGTTACGATCACGGTCACGCTCCCTATCTCGTTCCCTATCTCTGTCTCGGTCTCGATCTCGGCCTCTGTCTCTATCCCTAGCCCTATCTCGGCTATCATCTCTGTCACGCACCCTGTCCTGGCGGGTATTCGAACGGCTGCGGCTTCGTCTGCTAATCCTTTGGCCGCGTTCATCCCTTTCACGCTCCTTGTCGTTACGAGTGTCCGAACGACTACGGCTTCTTCGGCTTGCTCGGTGGCTCCGGTCCTCCCGGTGACTGCGTATGGAATGTCTGTCATCGTCACGGTCTCGAAGCCTCAGAGATCCCTCCCTTGACACATTTCTGTTGTCACTATCATACCGAGAAGGCCTCCTGGTACGCGAGCGGGAGTGGCTCTTTCGCCGTTTGTCGCGAGCCGGATCCGGAGTGGCAGTTGCGGAATAGCGCGCCTCTGTTGTAGTCTTCGCGCGCGGCGCAGTTTTCCTGCCGCTCTCAATTGCCTCAGCTTCTTCAAAGTCAAATTCTGGCTTCTGTTTTGCCTTGGCGGCGAGTTCTTCGCCTTCTTTCAAAAGTAGCTGTAAAGCGGTCTCTTCTAACGTCTTGTCGTCAACTGGGGGAGCCGGCGGAGGTGTAGGCTCTTTCGGTGTAGCTGTTCGAGATCTTGTCCGCCGGTCATGATCTCGAAACCGAGATGATGACATACTAGTGCCCTCATAGCGGTCATAACCTCGAGGAAGATTGTAACCCCGATATCTTTCCCGGGAGTCATCACGTCTTCTCCGTTCGTACCGCTCCTGCCTTTCCTTTTCTCGTTGATCGTCGAGGGCGCGCTGCTCAGCACGTCTCCTTTCATCACGTTCTCGTTGTTCTTCTTCTTTCTTTCGTTCAATCTCTCGCCGCCTACGTGCTTCTTCAAGTCTGACCTTCTCTCTTTCTGCCTCGATCCGTTCTTGCTCTGCCAGTTCCGCTTGATGGATTTTCTCGCGTTCTGCCCTCCTCGCGTTGCGCCAACGGTCGTAGTCCTCTTCTGTCTTGTTTCCGGCCTCTTCTTCCTTGGCCGCGACTTCCTCGCCCACTTCATTTCGCCTGACCTCCCGAAGTGAAGTTAACATCGTGTCCAGATGCCGGGCTATGAAGGTTTCCAAGTCATGTTCAGTATTCTTATATATATCACTGCGGTCGACAGCGCCCTCGATCAGCGTTGCCGCTTTGCCTCTGTCACGCGACAAGTGGGCGGGTTCCCGTTCAATTTCCTTGTCTGCGAGTTCCTGTAGGGCATCTGTGAACTTGCCCTTGAGTTGCTGCATAGACCGGTTAGTCGCAAGTAATTTTATAAGCGCGCACAGTACCCCAATCAGGAGAGGGGTTAGGCTCTGATGGGCAGAAAATTATAGAGGCGAACATACTGATTCGCTGAACTCGGCCCATATCTTCTTCCGGTAGTTGTCGAAGCCACCCTTCTTTTTGAATGCGACAAGCAGATTCTGGATCGCGCTTTGTTGGTCTTGAGTCAGAGGCAGCTCTGATGTCTGGTACTTCCTGCGTTGGAGAGCCTCGACGTGCGTGGCAGGTAAAGGCTTGTCGCTGGCAGCAGCAGCAGCTCCTTCCTCTGAGGTGGCCATGGCGAGCAAGATCGGGCGCTAGCACGGGACTATGCTAGGACCACACCGATTAACGATAAGGATAATGAAGTGAGAAGTAGCGATGCATTATCAAGAAGTGCTAAGTTAGCTGGGAGCAAGCCAGGGGTGTCTGACAGGAAAAGCCCATTGTCGACGGTTGATCCAGGCTGGCCGACGATTATTCCGGCAGAAAACAGCCCCTAGGCGGACAGCTCGGCCGACGCGCCGCTGATTGGCCAATGGGCCGGCCACCAATAGCGCCGCGGATGATTCCGACGTCTGCAGCAACTCAAGAACTTCGCCGGCTTGACTCCTGAGCAGCAAAAGACAAATCTCCGCCAACTACCGAGCGCTGTCCCCGCATTGAGCAGACGACCAGAGCTATCATTCGAGCTGTGCTCTAGGTTCGTTTTATACCGTATCTCCCGAGACTTTTGCTCTGCACGGCCTCCAACCATCGAGCCGATTTCCACAGGTCCGGGCATCCGGTCAATCATCGCGCATCGTCGCCCAAGGTTTTAATATACTCGATAACAATCATGGTTCACAAGGTCCTCTTCTGGAGCGGCTTCGGTATGTTTTTATGACATTTTTATATCCATTGTCCGCCTCGCTGCGGGGTGTCTATGGCGTCTGTATGCGAACAACGATGACTGATACGGGTACACTATGTAGGCATTGCCGTCCGTCTCTGGCAACTCGGTATTGAAATGCGCCCTCTTCTGGGCAGAGAGTCTCTCTGGGTCTACCCACTCTTCGCAGGCGTTGGTGGAAGCTTCGGCTATTGGTTGCAGGGTGTTGAGAGCAGACAACAAAAGATCCTCGCTGAGCGACGAGAGGCCATTCTTGCCAAGCGCCGACGACGGGATGAGCGGGAAGTGCGCCTGTCCAATACGGAGGAAGCTGGTGTTTTGGCGGCGGCATCTTAATGAGTGTTTTCTGTTTTAGCTTTGGCGAGGAAAAATAAGAAGGAGGGGTTGTCTCGAGGGGGGAGGTTATTAGATGAGAATCTGGCCAGGATCATGACCATATTGCCTCGGCTTGCATTGCACGGATCCCTAGCATCCAGCGGATTCATATAGGTCGTGTGTTCCATTATCAACTAGCGAGAAGTGTTCGATAAATTGTACAAGTTGACTTATATCTGGAACATCTGACGTACAGCCTCTGCCCTGTCTTACTAAAAAATCCTACAAATGGAAAAGAGAAGGAAGCATAGTTTAATATGTGCAACTATGATTAGACTTAAGCCTTGTCTACAGCAAGCTGTAGAGTGACTTCCCATTTCTGACCCCCAGATCCATATCCTCCGCCAAGCCGATTTCTTACCAGACTCGTAATTCGCTCCCGAAGTTTTACCAAAAGTTCTTCGGGGCCTGCTACTCTCAGCTTGAGATTTGCCATACACAAGCCGTAATGGACTTGCCAGAATCTAGCATCGTCGATTGCAGTAACCGCAGGATCAGCTTGGATGTCCCGCATTACTGCATCGACACCGTTGCCCGAGAAGGACATCAACAGCATCGATCCCAGAGTCTTCACAATACGTGAGCCTAGAATGCACATAAAAATAGCCATAGACAGAGATAGAATCTTGTCGAGGTAGTTGTAAAGAGAAATGGATAGCAAAGGCAAGACGAGAAGTAAGGTAGAACAAGAAAGGGTGAGGAAATGAGACGGATTGCTGAGAACAGAAGGAAGGGATTCAATGTATGCAAACCGCATTGATTTTCCGATGCGTGCATGGTTCTTGAGTCCGATTGCAGAGACCAGCGTGGAGCCGATTGCGAGAATGGCTGTAAGATCAATCGAACCCGTTGTCGCTCGATCATGTTCATGTGAATGGTGTGGTTGATGGCCCGGAGATGCTTCAAGCCAGTGCTGTAAATTGTGCGATAACAAGTCAAGACCCATGAATACGAGCAATACAGAAGCCGCAAAGCCAGCTAGCACTTCTGCACGCTCTAGGCCGAATGGATGACGGATGCTGGACCGCTTCCAGACTTCGAAATTCCCCAGCACATCCACAATAACACATAACAAGGCCCCCAGAGAGTCGAACAAGATGAGATGTGAAAGCGCGGTCATCGCAAGAGAGCCGTGAGCCGACCAAAGCGTGTATCCGGCAATCAACATATGGCAAACACTCCACCAGAATCTCGTTGTTTGGTCTTTCGACATGCTGCTTCGGCATTCTTTCAGTGTGGGCATTGGCAAAGAGGCTGGCAATGCCAAGGGAGCTCTAGGTGGAGGTTCAAGGAATATTTGATGCGATATACTACTGTGTTTGTATTTGTGACCGCGTCGCTGGCCAATATTCTACAAGGAGTAGGGACGTCAGTCACGTTGGCGTTTGATTTTCGCAACTTGGTAGACATACAGATTTCATGATCGGCGTTTTTGCCAGTGTCATAGGTTGGAAGTTGAATGGGTTGGGATTAACCGCCCCTGAAGCTGCATTGCTTTGAGACTCATGGCTTGAGAACGAGCCAAAAGACGGACTCGTGGGAGTAGCTGGAGCTGCCATGTTAGTGGAATCTCCTCCTTTCAATCGTTCGTTCTGTGCAAATCTGGGCATAGGTGAGAGCGCGTTCGGGTCGTATCGTTGTTGGTCTGGAGCCAGACCATCCTCCTCATGGCTGTGCTCTGACAGGGGAGAGGGGGTCCTCGGGGGTTGAGGGATTGGTAACGCGGAGGCCATTGTCATGAGCTGAGAGAGTTCTGCCGGTGATTTCAGTTAGCTAGACTGTGTAAGTGGTTGAGAGACGCATGAGTATTCACTTACAAGCACTCACTCTTCAGTCCGATGTGCCGAGCCCCGAAGCATCGAGCGGTAACATGTATGTAGCTGCTCCGTAGTACCGCGTAGGACTGCGTAGTACGTACGATCCCCGCCAGCCGTTGGCACGTGCGCACCCTAAATCGACTCCATCGTTCGTGAGAGACTCACAAATTCCGGCTTTCGATCGTGGTTTCCAAATAGGTTGAAATTGTAAATTATCAGACCATCTTTTTCTTTTGCACCCGTATCAAGTATAGACTTTGATTGTTCCTGATCTGCTTCGCACGCTATTGATATACTCCCTGGATTGGGGTGTTAGCACCCTCTTCTAAACACCCTATTTTTTCTATCAAAACTATATTAAGGTTGTAGAAGATTTCTCAGCATACCAAATAGTATATTGATTTTATTTTTTTGATTTGAACACAGGGAGGCCTCTAAGCCCTTAATTAACTCTGGGTTGGATGTCGATATAGTCTGGTAGATCTCCTACGGAGTTGTTACCACTTTGTCCAGGAACTGTACGTATAATTGATGGGCTCATGTATTAGACAAGATCTGCTTAATTTCAGTGTAACGTGACAGAGATAACCGGAAGGCTCTCCGGACTATGTAGTGACTCTTTATCAAGATCTGCTTCCCTGTCGGCATTTTTATGCATATAAACACTAGGCCGATTACGCCAGAATGGATTCCAAGAAAAGAAAGCATTTCGATTTGACTGGATCAGTCGGTTCGCAATACGCTTCTCAAGCGCCTCCGTCCGCCCAATTTCCAAGTTACGACAGCAAGGATCAAGCCAAACAGGAGAACCAGGAACAGCCATATATCGCTGACACAAGGCATCCATAATGGGTTTTGCTTCGTTAAACTTGAGTAAGCCGCGTCCATACGCCTCCGTGATGAAACTAGCTGCACAACTGTGGTCCGCTCGCGTGGCATCCTTGTAGGCGACCATGGCAAATGCTGATCGACTCCCTTCGACGGCCACGAAGGGGTTTGCCCCGGTGTAAAGCAGGAGTGGCACTAGACTGTGATGACGTGCGTCAACGGCAGCAGACAGGGATTTATCCAGAGCATCTTGGAATTGGTGCAATTGTATCCGGCCGTTATGATGAATTGTATGCTCTAGAATCATGATAACAGCGTTGGCATTTCCAAGTACTGCCGCGGCTCGTAGAGGAAATTCCAACGGCCCGGCATATGCAAATGGGTCTGCACCGGCATGTAAAAGTGCGTTGACTATGCGGTCCGACCAAGACGTTATAGCAGCTACAAGCGGAGAGCCAAGGGGCCCCCAGTTTGCATCAACACCGATTCCGCGTTGCTTCAGTCCGAAAATAATTTTTGCTACCATGTCGTAGTCACCTCTTATGGCTGCATCGTAAAGCAACGTGTCTTCTTGGATGAAGATATTCTTGAAGTGTTGTATTTCTTGTAATTCCTGCGCCCTGAGCTCACTGTCGTTCCCGGTTGGCTTTTCGAATGTCGGGTACTCTTCTTCTCCATTATTCTCTTCTTCCTCTTCCTTTTTTCGGTCTTGGTTTTCGTCCTGATCTTGCAATGTTTCACCAATATAAATTATTGTATGATCCGAGGATCGTGTGTGAGGAGTAAGAGGGGCCCATAAATCAAGAGAATCATCGTTAATTTCAGAATGAAAATGTCGTCCGATTAATTGACTTTGTTCAGAGTATCGGCACTTATCCTCCCAATCAGCCGCGAGACGAAACCTCGAATCTAGTAATGAATACGGCAAATTGGGAACACGAAGCCTGCCATGTATAGAATGAACGAACTGGAGGGCTTCATGTGCCCTCATCCTTCTCGGCTGGCTTTGTGCAGACAAACAAAACAGACCACAGTTGGGACACGTTAGGAAGGTCTCAAATTTCCTCACCCGTGCACGACAAGAAGTGCACACTTGGCCATTGAGCTGCAGCTGGGAGATTATGGCTGACATGTAAAATTTGCGCCCATTCTGGACTTGATCTGCCCAATTGCTGGACCCTATCCTTTTGAATCGCTTTTCGGGTCTGTCAAAGACAGAAATAATGAACTGCTGAGACCGGACCTTCTCAAACCCGTATCTGTTCTGTGTATCAAAATAGGGTAACAGAATAACACCCAGATCATCCCAATCAATCGGTATCTCAAAATGTAATTCTCTTCCTAAGAAGTCTGAAATGATGAATTTGCTAGAAAGTGTCCTTGGAATGTAGCATATGCCCATAAAATAATCCATAAGCATGTGCAAAATGGAAGCAGGTCTGCCATAGTTACCATTCACGAAGGTCTCATGCAAGAGATCCATGATCAGACCGTGCCGCTGGGTATTTATATCGTCCTTTTCTTCTTCTCTGCTTCGCTTGGCAGGAATCACTTTATCGGTATCTATCGTCGAGGATGGGGGAATCCTAGACAAAACTGCTTTTGCATATGCCCCAGCGATCGCAGCAGCATACGGCTGCCAGTGTTTATTCTTGTGCTCATCTCCATAGTCACAAACACCGCGGATCACCGCTACAGGGATATGATTCATTATCCCCGCTGCTTCCATCTCCAGGCCTATAATGTCGTATTTGTCTTGTATTTCTCTCCTTTTCTGGGCGCTCTTCATCAGCGTATCTCCAGATCCGATGGCGCCATACCATACTCGTGTGCGCTGTGGCTCTGGTCGCTTTTTCCGAAATACCAATTCTCCGTTCGTATCATACAGGTGATCATGTTCCTGGCCTGGATAGTGAAATGACCCGTCTTCGAGTGTCCTGTCTTTCATAGATTCGTAGAAGGGCAAGAAGGAACGCGAGGAAAACGGCTCTTCGGCCTTTAAACTACCGATGGCTGCTCGAAGGATAGTTTTGGTATTAGACAAGACATAACCTGACCGCAATAGCTGGAGACCATCATCGCCAATCTGTTTCCCTAAACCATAAGGAACAATCGCGGGCTTATCCTCGGTCGAAAGCGCAACTAAAACATCCCCAAGTCGAATGTCGCGAGGTGAACCGCCACTGCTACCCCTCTGCGGTGACAAATCCGGAAAACCTGCAGCAACTCCTACCAAGAGACCCATCTGTAAGTTAGGGAAGAATACCTTTACTTGACTCGCGAGGGCTGCAGCAGCACTCGTGCCATATTCTTGACCAGCCGGAAAAGTCGCGATAACGACATTGTACCCGCACATATCTCCAGCTCGAAAAACATAGTCGTGGCCAGGGCCAAGCAAGAAATAGCCATCGTGTTTATGGTCGAGGAGGCAGACGGCCGCGCGAGCCTCGATTTCGAGCGGGGCGAACCATACCACCGTATAAATGCTGGGATCTAGCGGCATAGCGTTTGTTGGTGCTTGGCTTTCATTTCGGATAGATGTTCAAGCTGAAATCAGGGAGCAGAATTGTAGAAGATGGACGGTGTTTTGGGTGTTGTCATTTTGGTCGCCGTGGTTTTTGCTGCTCAAGTGCTCGCTCTATTCACCCCGTGATCGCAAGGCTGCGCCACATACTTTCGACTGGCTGTCAGCCAATGATCCAATCTGATCAGTCCAATTGTCATGGTGGATAGTTCAAATACATTTGGTGAGAAAGCGGACGTGAATGCTACCGGAAAGTAGACTTTATAGGCTTCGACTCGACTTTCAAAGAAGATAGATACAGTCAGTATGCGTGCAATATCTATTTTCTAGTGAATCAGGGTACGGAGCAACGGGTACATCCGCGACTGCGACCCACCAGAGATTATATTAGAGCCCCGGTATAACTTGAGGCTCGTTGACAGGTTTGCTATATTTACAGTTCCCGGACAGAAGTCTTAGCACTATATTGTGCATTTAAAGGGCTCGGAATGCTTCAGATAGCCAACTTATTTGGTCATCCAGTTCGGTGCGTGATTATATGCATTTGCAGAAAGCCACCGCCATCAGGAACGGACGATAAATCATAAGAATCATCGAAATGTACCTTTAACTACTTTGAAGGACTGTATTATTTGTATTGTTCTTCATCGAGTACAAAAGCCAACAGATATTGAGGCTGTGCATTCATCATGGTAACATCGGTAGTCCTGGGACGCCTAACAACCCATTTTACTATTCAAAGTGCTCGCTTATTGTATCCTAATACGAGCAATAAATTGCCAAGGCTGTATCGCCCCCGCTTCAATCTCGTAAGGCTACATCGAAAAGAATATGTTGAGAGACGAGTAACACAGAGACTTCCTTTCACCTACTCAAGGGAGCAGATGACCTGTTGACCATTTCCCTGAAGCCAAAGCCAGAAAGAAAGGAAAGACATCGTATGTATACACATGCATCATGGCTGAAGCATTGGCTGTCGTTGGTATCGTGTCATCAATCATCCAACTCGTCGACTTCGGGACGAAACTGCTGAGTCGCTTACATGAATTTGGTGATGATGCTGGGAACGTGCCAAAAGTGTTTCACGACACTAAAACACGACTACCGCTGATCATCAACACTTTAACACGTACTAAGGAGCAGGCGGAAGCTGGCGCTGTTGCAGAGTCGGTGATGAGTGCACTCCACCCTCTCATTGATGGGTGCACGGAGCAAGTACAGCTCTTGTACGGCATCGTCGATCGAAATCTTCCCTCGCCCAAAGCGAGTACTTGGGAGAGAAGATTGAAGGCTCTAAAAAGTATCGCTGTCGACAAGGATGTGCAGAAGATAACCGCCTTGCTAGATCGCAATATCCAAGCATTGATATTTTATCAAACAACGGCCAGTCTCGACAATATTACATTGAACACGACAAGCCCTACACGCCGAGAAAGAATCTCTCCCGAGCCGCACTGGGTCGTGCCTTTTCTGCAAAACCCCAAGTTTGTCGGGCGCTCTTCCGTCATTCAGGAGCTCGAGGCAAAACTAGGACAAGATGTAAATGGTCATCGGCTTGCTCTGACGGGACTCGGAGGTGTAGGAAAATCCCAAGTTGCTGTTGAGATGGCTTACCGTACACGAGACAGGTTTCCCGGTTGTTCCGTTTTCTGGGTACCTGCAACAAGCCCTGAAGCATTCGAAGCTGCATATCTAGAAATAGGGCGTCAGTTGACCATAAATGGCCTGACAGATCCGGCTGTAGACATAAAACAGCTCGTGAAAGCCCGTCTTAGTGATAAAGCTACTGGAAAGTGGTTTATGATAGTGGACAATGCGGACGATCTAAACATGCTACTTAAAAACATTGGCAGCGAAGGGCGACAGGTTACTCTAATAGATTATCTCCCCAGGACATCGCATGGCGACATCTTGTTCACAACGCGAGACCGCAAAGCAGCTGTGAAGTTAGCAAGAACAAATGTTATCACGATCTCGGAGATGGACGAAGATGCAGCGGGTGAGCTCCTACGCGAGTCGATTATTGATACCGATATTCTCAATGATTCGGAAGTTACAAAAAAGTTGCTGCGCCAGCTAACTTACCTCCCCCTCGCAATCGTTCAGGCTGCTGCCTACATAAATGAGAACATGATTTCACTCGGAGAATATTTGAATATGCTTGTGGGGACAGAGGAAGTAGCCATGGAACTTCTAAGTGAAGATTTTGAAGATGAAGGAAGGTATCGAGAGGCAAAAAACCCAGTTGCCATGACGTGGCAGATATCTTTTGAACAGATAAGATCTCAAGACCCATTGGCTGCCATGTACCTTTCGTTAATGGCATGTTTTGATCCGAAAAATATACCGCTTCGTTTACTTCCCGCGGATAATTCAAGGAAAAAACAGATCGAAGCTTTCGGGACATTAAAGGCTTATTCTTTCCTGACCGTTCGCAATGATAAAGCCTTTGACCTCCATCGACTGGTACATTTGGCAACTAGGAACTGGCTGGGTATGCAGAATAGCCTGAGAGATTATATTCAACAGGCGACCGAAAAATTGGCCGAAGAATTCCCCTCCGGCAAACATGAAGAGAAGGCGAGCTGGACTGCCCTGATGCCGCATGCACAATATGCTCTGCAATTTTCGCTCGCTATGGAATCCAAGGAACGGTATGAGCTGATGCGGAAGGTATCATTGTGTCTGTCAGCAGACGGCAAATATGAGGAGGCTGCACGGTTGCAATCCAAGACATTAGCTTGGGCCGAACGGACTCTCGGTAAAGAACATATAGAGACGGCGATACACGTTCAGCTTTTGGCAAAGCTGATGCAAAGCGTTGGGAAATACGATGAAGCAGTGGCACTTAATCTGCGCGCCTTGGCCATCTTGAAAAAGGCGCACGCTTCTGAATACACGAGTATATTGACGATATTGAACAACTTGGCTATGAACTATCAGTCTCAGGGTCGTCTCAGTGAAGCACAAGAACTTTTCAAGCGAGTGGTCGAAGAAAGTAAGCTCAAGCTTGGTGAAGAGCATGCTGAGACACTGATGAGTATCGCAAACCTGGCCACTAATTATACGACCTTGGGAGACTGGACCCAGGCTGAAGATATGCTGCTAAAAGCCATCGAGGTTTCCAGGCGGATCAATGGACCGGAACATCCTGAAACCCTACTATACATGAATAACTTATCTGTCACGTACAACTCACAGCGAAAATTAGATCAATCCCAGGCAATGGCGAAGCAGACCCTGGAACTTAGGACAAAAGTGTTAGGTCGCGATCATCCTGACACCCTGTTTACCATCAATAATCTGGCCTTGAGCTACATAAACCAAGACCGTTTCAACGAGGCCGAGGCGTTATTCCAGGAAGTGATTGAGGCCAGTACGAAAGTGCAAGGAAAGAATCATCCGGACATCTTGATCGCGAGGTCCAATCTTGCCAGTATCTACTTGGCGAAGTCCGATTGGAAGAAGGCGGAAGAACAGCTTTTTCAAGTGTTGGAAAGTCGAAGGAGCTTGCTAGGACAGTATCACATGAAGACCATCAACATTGCGGCTCGTCTAGGCTTTGTCTACTATGAGAGCGGACAGATAGAAAAAGCGGAGCAATTGCGGATGGAAGTTGAGGCTGCGACTCCAGTGCTAGTGATGCAAGGCATAGCGCCAGCCTGGGTAACGTTCAGGAACACCGATGATCCTGCCGGGTTTTGGGAAGTTCTGAGGAAAATATGCAGCCCTGAGGCACGTAAACATGGAATCAAGGTGTTCTCGGGATGACTGAAAGTTAGCTATACTGTCTGATCACTAGAACTAGATATCGTTCCTTTGTTGATGACGCACGACACCAAATTTCTCAAAGAAGCAAATACACACATGAATCTATCATAATCCACTATCAAATGGTATAATGACTCTGGTAAAGAATGTAAGGAGGAGGTCGACAATGAAATGCCACATGCCTGCATCTGCCGCATCGACATACATTACTTCATAGTCTTGGAAGGATAGCCTGAATACATCGAACAGTGCGTGGACAAAAGTTTTAACACCCTCATTGTATTATCTTTAACAAATCATTTGAGACAAAGGTGTTTAGAGGGCTTCCAACATTGCCCCCATGAGCAGATGCATTGCGTAAATAGCGATCTGAGGCTGTCGTATGGATATTGGACAATTCATCAAGGATACATGCTCGGATAAGATCCATGGGAGTTCCGAGATGGTCTCGTAACATGCTTAGCTCCATGTTGACTCTTGTAAGCTCGTCGGTAACGCTGGTAAGCTCACCGTTAACGCTGGTAAGCTTTGCTTTGACATTGTTAAGCTCGTCGGTTAACTTTGCTTCGACATTGCTAAGCTCATCCGTCTGCTAATCGAGCGCGGCTCTGACTTCGGCGAGGTCCTTTTTCTCTTACAGAAATTAGCTTGCATTCAGAATGAAGGGAGCAAAGTTTTAAATGCACCATACATGTTGAGCAAAATCGTCCAACAACGCCCAAAGTCCCAATGGCCGTTAGATTTTGCACGTCACCGTTGACCAGATTGCCGATGTTAGCAAACGCTTGGAATGTGCGAAGCACATTGGTAACGCGACTATCAACCTTTCTATGGCCAATTTATCATGTTCGATCAATATCTGCCGTAAATCGCATTATATCGATAGCATCTGACGATCGACTAGACTAGTTTTTGCGACGAGACCTTCTCATCGATAAATAGGGCGGCTTCATATTCAGAGATTGCTTGGGCGAGCGGAATCTCCGGGCTCAACATCCCAAACCTCGCAGTCGATATCGCCATTTTAGCTTATTCTCAAGCACGACAAGTCAGCTTGATCCGTCAATCTGCAACGATTAATTGTGGCTCAGCGTTGTAGTCCGGCCCCTGTTCAGCCTTGCACCCCACGCCCGTAAACCTCCAGAGACCAGAGGAGTACTGTTTGAAGCTAGTGTGACAAGCGCCATTCTCAAGTCCTCAAGGGCTCCTCTTCGATGTCGCTCTTCATTCTATGGGATTATATGCAATGGTAGCAACAAGGCGTTCGTTATATTTTGATCTGTGGTCGTTATAGAACGAGAGGTAAAAAAAATACGATCCTTCCGCGGTTCGAACACGGGACCTTCAGCTGACCAATGTAGGAGGCTGATCTTCTACCACTGAAATAAAGGACCGAGCTAAGTAATTTTCCGTCCACCTGAGATTATGTAGCCATCTTGGGAGAGCGCATGCCCAAGCCTAGCCTAGCTGTATTATCCTCCCATACCACGACCATGCAACTACCGCGAGTCCTCTAACGCTGCATCCAGACGAACCGCTCCCGCCAGTACGTGGTGAAATGACCCCTCCAGCTGGCCTGAATGGATAATCGTGGCGGCTTTTTCTTTTTCGTCATCGCCGTCTACATCCTACTGAGCTCGTCATCCCGCGCTCCCTTAATCGATCAGTTTGGAGAACGCGAAAGACGGCTCGCGCATGAGGAGAATGCTCTGAAGCTCATCAATGAAACAGAATATGGCGCCTTTGATCCGCAGGCTGATAAATGGCTCTCAGTGCCGGGACTGAGACAGAATGATAGTTATTCGTGGGACCTGTTGTCGCAAGCCCAAGAAAGAGCCCGACGGAACATACGCCTTGCTCTGGAAAGCGGAGGCATCAGTAGCCCGCCAGAGCTCGACTCGCCCGATAAAGCCCCGACAGTGAACTTGTCCTCGCTATCGTTACCGGTCTATCGCAATGTCACAGGGAAACTCAGGGGTGATTGGGTGAGGCATTCTTTGCCTCACGGGTCTCACTTGAATATTACGGCTTTGGTCCAAGAAAATGATTTTGTGACCCAAGAGTTTGGTCTCAACGTAACAGGGACCTCGGGGAGAATGTATGTTGATTTTGTGGAGGGCGATGACCAGCAAGTCGGAAATAGTGGGCATTCAGTCCGCGAAATCCGTGCGAATCTGGCAATCGAGAGTGATGCGTCGTGGGGCAGCACTTGGTACATGACCACTTACGGTCTTCACTTTGCTGAACAAGGGGCAATTATTTTGACAACAACAAGTGAGAAATTTGGTGGACTTCTATCTCTGCCTCATTTTGCGCTTTCACAGGACACTTTCAATACCTCGCATGATGCAATGGTGAAGGCACTTTCCAACAATATCGCCAAGAGGCGAAGATTAGAACCGACGTTCTTTCCTTCATCATCTTTATCCCACGCAGCTCAACCTATGGCATTCCTGACACCAAAATGCGAATACATACTCTATATCCAGCAACGTCCTGTGACCATAGGCGGGAGCGCCGCAGATCAAACACTGTTAGATCAAATCGAAGAAGAGCTCAGATTCCCCTTAGGAATACCAATCCCATCTCCTCCGATGATGGAAATGTCTGTTGTCATGTTCTCACCAGATTGTGGGATACTCCTCGAATCGAAAGGAGCGCCGGATTATCCGCCTTCTGACGGTCTGTACGTCATTGGCCCAAAACGAGAAGAATACAGGAAATTTGCCTCACGTACGATGTATGCCCTCGGCTTGATAATGGTAGGGCAGTTGTACTTGCTATTACGGCAAATAAAGGACGCCTCTACACCGTCTACAAGGAGTCGTATCAGTTTCTACACCGTCGCGCTCATGGCTTTGGGTGATGCGCTGGTCATGAGCTTAACGCTGCTCAGTCTATATGCCGACACATCATTCGTGGACATATTGGCTATTTGGTTTCTTGTATTTCTTTCAGTTAGTTACATCGGTATGAGATTCATGATGGAAGTCTGGGCAGTACAGGTACCCGAGAGACGTAACCAAGACCGTCAAAACGAGACAAACAACAATCAAGACTCTCTTCCTCCTCCTGTTACAGCAACTGCAGCTGTTAGTTCCGGTGCTACTCCTATTGTCTTGCCTCCCGACCAAGCCGGAGCTGCCGAAGACACACCGACTCCCGCAATCACGCCTGGTGTTACTCAAAACACGATGCCTTCGCAGGCGGAAGTAGGAGCAGATGTTGGGACCATGTATGCACGGTTCTACTTTGTTCTAGGCTGTGTGGGCATTGTTTCTCTTTGGTCGTTTCTTTTCCCGAATAAAATCGGAGCCATATACGCTAAAATTGTTGGCTTCATCTATCTCTCCTTTTGGACACCACAAATATACCGCAATATCATGCGCAATTGCCGTAAAGCATTAAGATGGGAATTTGTTGTTGGACAAAGCATTCTTCGCTTGTTCCCCTTTGTTTACTTTCTAACTGCACAAGGAAATGTCCTATTCATTCGCACTGACACAACCACAGCACTGGCTATGGTCGGCTGGGTTTGGATTCAAGCTTGGATTCTCGCCAGTCAAGACATTCTTGGTCCTCGATTTTTCATACCAAACGGCTGGGCACCACCGGCATATGACTATCATCCCGTCATACACGATACCTCAGCATCTGGTACTGGCGATGACCTGGAGTCAGGTACCACCCTACCAATTGGTTATCTACGTGCTGAAGAACGGGATGCGGCAAGTGCTGGCAGCAGCCAATTGAACAAACCGCCGCGGCCGAAGGATAAGAAGAAAAAAATCTTCGACTGTGCCATTTGCATGCAAGATATCGAAGTACCTGTCATTGTGTCTCCATATGGCATCGGAGGGTCTAGCGTGGCTGATGGCGCAAGTAATATTCTAGGCCGGCGTGCGTATATGGTGACACCCTGCAGGCATATTTTCCACAGCACTTGTCTGGAGAGCTGGATGAGGCTGAGGTTGCAGTGTCCAATCTGTCGTGAATCCATACCCCCTGTATAGGAAAAGCCCGGGTGTATTATTAGCATCATCAACCATAGCTTTGCTTGCAATTAGTTTCGAAACGAATTATCTCTCGTCTGGTTACACTTCAACTTTCATGTTCAGTTGTGTGTCTTATCTCTTACTTAGATGTGCCATGATTGACTTCTATAACTCTTCTCGCATTGTACTCAAACAAACTATCGAAAAGCCAACAGATTTCCCATCTCATAAACATTATTGAGATAGACAAGAGAACCGTAAAACACAACTAACAAGAGCTAGAGAAAATGAACAAAAGAACTCTGTTTAGTGCTCTTCAATACTCTCCAAGTATGCCTTTTCATCCATCAGATTGTCCAACTCGCTGGCGTCATTGACCTCAATCTTAGCGATCCACCCGTCGCCTTCGGGGCTCTCATTGATCGTTTTGGGCTTATCTCCCAAGACGGTATTGCCATCAATGACCTTGCCAGAAAGAGGCGACAAAACATCCGAGGCGGATTTTACCGATTCGACAGCGCCAACAGGCTCACCAGCACCAATCTCGAGATCGGCAGTAGGCAGCTCGACGTAGACGACGTCACCGAGCGATTTAGCAGCGTATTTGGTGATTCCGATAGTTGCTATACATTCCCAATGCTCTTCAGTTAGTTCTACCCAGACAAAAACAAAAACAGGAAAATAGTCCGCGGTACAACGCAATCTGTGATTCAATTGTGCGGTTTGAGTAGACTCACCAGTGCTGCCATCGTCGGAAAGCTCAACCCATTCATGAGATTCCGTGTACTTCTTGACCTCGACTAATGACCGTCAGCATTAGCACCATACTCTACTTCCTGGGCAATATTCCGGCGCAAATCCAGCGAGAATTGGGGACGTACGTTGCGAGCTTCTTGAAAAGGACCTCATGCTTCCCCGCGGGAAAGCGGGAATGGCCCGGCGGGCAGCAAAGGACGCTGGGAGGCGCTGGCAGAGCATGCGAGACGCCAATGGACGAGCGGCTGCGACTGCAGACATTTTGAAGGTATATACTGGGTTGAGGAAACGAGGTAGAGAACGAAGAGCGAGACAAGGAGAGATGAAGAGCGGAGAGAAGTGGGAAGAAGAATGTTGGACTGAGGAAGCTGGGAACAATCGCTGGAGCTTTGCCGCCGTATCTAATCACCTCGGCCAATCAGCGCGCCGGCAAGCTATCGTCGCTCGTCAAAAGTCAGAACTCGGTCTCCGCAAAAGTCGGCCGCAATCCACGAAAAATTCCGGCATCACCGCAACCCGCAACCAGTCCACTTCGCGCATAAAGCCATTGTGTAATTCGGCACGATGCTGTACGAATTAATTGCAATCGTAAGACTTCTTCCGTGTTTCGTTTTGATTGCCTGTCTCTATCGCTCGCTGACTCTGCTCTCGTCGTACAGGTCCGACCGGGAAGTCTCAAGGAGGTCAAGGAGTACGTGGAAATCCTAAGCATCGTCGGCGCTTGCAAACTTAACCCATCATTACGCTACTCTTCAGCCATCGGAAACTAATCTACGCTGTTCATGCTTTAGGATCGCAAAGAATGCCGGTATCCAAGTCCTCCGCTCTGGCGGCGTAGTCCGCGGCTACACGAACTGGGGCACTTTCACACTCCCTAAACCTACGACAAAGCATCAGGCGCGTTACTCTGAAGGCTGGCACTTCATTATGCGCTTTGATGCTTCTGGGCCTGTGCAAGCCGCCGTCCGCCGAACGCTCTCTCTCGATCCTCGAATGATCCGCTTCTCAGTTCTTAAAATGGGTGACAAGCTTCCTGAAATCAACGACGTGTCAGGCCATGTCGAATGGAACCCGACCAAGACAAACCTGGCTGATTCCATCATGTCGAGAGAAGGCCTTAGGTCAAGAGAGATAAAGGAGACTCTGATTCTTGGCGCGGCTTTACGAGACGCCCCCGAAAAGCCCTAGGAAATAGGCCACTCTTTCCACTTTCTTTTTCTTTCAAAGTTGCCTTTTAATCCGGTCCTTGTTTTACTCGGCAAGGGGAATCTTCCGGAGTGAGGTATTTGTACTCTGTATTTTTAATTTATAGCATCTGTCCACTGTATCGGGTTCGTCGTGAGACTTTGCACGCTTGTTTGAGCGGTGTTCATCCTGTTGGTCATTTTACTGGTGGCTAGAGATATGATTTGAATCTGGAACTCTGGCGGGACACAGTGAAGGAGGATCTATGGGCAGAGTCACTTTGAGTCGTTTTGATCCATCTTTGGGGCAACAAATTGGGCGCGATAGTGTTCAAAAGGGATGGGAGTCCGTTCACTCAACGAAGGCTATGGCCACCATCAAATCGAGACATACCACTAGCAAGGGAGGTGAAGTGAACAGGACCAATATCGACTGAATAAGGGTGTCACTTCCTGACGAAATCGATAGCACGGCAGCCGGCGAAAATCCTTGTATATAGCTGGGAAGGAGTTTATTATTTTACTTGTTGAGAAATGGTGCATTCTGTCATGAACGGTATTGTTAATAGACCAAAGACTCTAGAACCACCTACATGTAAATCTATTGCCTTTTTTTTGAAAGTTATCTATGCGCGAATTCATCCGCTTGATACAAGCGCGGACAATGAGACAAGAATGTGTGGTCTGTTAGGATCATATATACAGAGTGTGTACCTTACCTATCTTAGACACTCGATGATAACTCGCAGCTGTCACGCAGAAAACTCATACATCGAATTCGGCGTCCGACATACAGCACCCTGAACAAAAGGGTTAACACCCTCATTTTGTTATCTTTGACAAACAATACTAGCAATAAGTGTTTAGAGGACTTCTCGTTTAAGGTAAGATTCCTTAGTATTCCTTCAAGTCAATGAATCAATAATTTATTTAACAACGAGCTCGGTATACGGCCATCTCGACTGGCAGACCCAAAATCAATCTCTTCTCCGGGATGTTGTCTGAAAACAGTTGCTGTAGATGCTGTCGCAACTGAGGAGTTTGTCTTTCTATTTTTCTTCTTGTGCCGTGCACTCCGTTGCACTAAATCCCAAGTGCCTGGGAAAGTGACGTATTCGGCTTCATCTACTTCGTCAATCGAATTCGTATCCAGGCCGTCGCCGGTATATGTTGAGATTACATCTTGGTTTATCGGTGAATGAGGCCCTTTCTTGTTGCCTGAGGAAGTCTCGCTGGTATTGGGCTGGCAAATAAGTGCTATTGTTTTATGATACTGTTTGGTTCCGGCCTCGTGGTCTATGCGGTTTCGCGTATCTTTGAAGCTGCCTAGCACACTATCCGGCCTCAATGTCTTCCCATCTGTAAAATCGGGATGCTGATCTTCAGAACTGGCGTCTTTCAAGTATTTGCGATAGTAATACACGTAATAAGACGGAATCGTCACTCTTGACGATATGCTAGGCGGTTTCGATCCAGATATAGCCGTCGGTGCTGTTGTTGCACCACGTGCGGCATCAGAATTGCTCCGGCTTAGTGAGAGCCACGAAGTTTCCGGAAACCTGTTGTCATCTGGACTTTTTATTGTTGTTGATTCTGATAAAGTAATACTCAGGTGTCTCTGGTTTCTTCTTGGCTCGACTTCCAACTTCGATGTTTCTTGCACGATAGCAGGTGGTATGATCATCTCCTTACTCCATCGATGCTCGTTTGACCCAGAGTTTTCGTTAAAAGAAACAGATTCGAGGTTTGGATTCGATTTCTTGTAGCTATGTTCTGAATGTGAAGGCCTCTCGAGGAACGTGTTATTCCTCTTGGTTGACGTGAAAGAGATGAGCGCCCAATTTGGAACGCAAAAACCGTGCTTCTTTCGTGCAATGAATAACGCTGCTAGCATTGTTGCCAGAACTATACACACTATCGAATGATATATACCGTCCTGGATTAGCATGTCACTTACTATTTCTCGTTTTTACGGGTAACTAAGAAAAAGGGAGACTCGGTATTTACCGACTATGGCAGCAATAGCACCTGCTTTGAGCTTGACATTATGCAGGTTATCTGATAAAGTGTCCATGTCGCTCATATGTGATCGACTATGTATGATTGTGGGCTTATTAAATCTTTCCCATGATGCGCTCGTTGAATGAATAAATGCGGTTGCGGTGTAGTTTGGGACTTGACTTTGCACAACCCACACCGTAGGGAGAATAGCAATAACAATAACGATGTCAACAAGTCGTATAAAGGACACTTAAAATTTAAGGAATCATGCAAAATTGGCAAGTGTATGGTAATGTATATTTTGCAAAGTCGTACAAACACTCGAAATGCCTGGATCGCCGAGATGTCCAAGGTGTTCTGGGTAGTTATCGGCAAGAACTTCACGAGAAGAAAATTCTAGGAAATTCTATTATCAAATTCGAGTATCTTGTTGCATCAGCTAATATCTATTGATAAATGCAAATGCACCCAAGACATTATCAGGAATAGAGAGACTAGGGGACGAGACAGATTCGGTCCCGGGGAATCAATGTGAAACGGGAGGTGGCTTTTTTTGCAATCTTTGTATGCAAGTCAACGCGCTAGATGTTTTGTCATTGTCCGACAATGCGTGTTTGTACCCTGAGAAGCTTGATCAGGCTTTCAAGATTAATCATACGATTCTCAAGAGAATCTAAGTAGCTCAGCCTTGCGCCGCTGTTTACATGTTGCAATAACGCCCCTGCAGCAGGCCTCCGAAACTAAATGCAACGCCCTGGCTTGCTAGGTAAGTTACCCAAAGTACCCTGAAGGGCCCCTACAGCTCATATTAACGAAAAGGTATCAGGATCACTTTTTTCTAGGCCGCGGCCTCTAAATACATGGAACAAGTAATTAATTTAACAACGACCTGGTCTTGGAATTGTGATGATCCTGTCATTTTTGGCGAGCTCATCCCATAGCGCGATGACTTCTGGCACAGTTTAGTCTTGCGAGAACGCTTCTCTGACTCGCCGGCAGCGTCAGTCCCTTTTCTGCAGAATACTACCAACATGCTAGCCCTTGCTCTGGTGATAGCGACATTGATACGGCGATCGTCTCTCAAAAACCCCAAGCCGCCGTCATAGTCGCTGACCAAGTCAACAATGACGTAATCACACTCATGGCCTTGCATTGAATTGACTGTGGTAACCTTTGGCAGTTTGTTGTACGGAAGCTTCGTGAGCTCATGCAGAGTTCGTATTGGAGGCGAGATGCAAATCACGCTGGGCGGCATAAGGAGTAATGATTCGGATCTCCTTCTCAATGTTAGTTTAACATTTCGAGGACAACGACGACGATAGCTTTTTTGAAACGAGAAAAGGTTCTTCCTTGGGTCTGTACTCCGCCAGCCTGGACAACACTGGGTGCATACGGTATTGTTCCCTGAGATTGGCCGCCGGAGGGTTTAGCCTCAAAAGGGATCCATCAAGAATCGATTCAGCTGACTTGAGAACTCGTTGTAAATAGTGGACCGAACGAGTGGAGGGAGCTGCTGGCGGTCTCCGAATCGCAAGACGACTTGAACACGAGATGCATATCTAGGAAGGGTGATCAGAATCCAACTAGCTGGTTCAAGTGCAACCCCATCCTCGTCGGCGACAATAACGATATTGTCACGATCATCACTCGCGAAATAATGTCGCACCAGTTCAGAACCACATAGCTGTTGTGTACATAGTAGTACTTTAGCTTCCTCGATCACCCGCGCCCGGACAGTCTCAATAGCTTTAGCAAGTAAACACAGCTGCTTCATGGATTTCTCCTTACTCAGTCCGTCGGTACAAGATTCGAGCAGCTCTTCAAATTCGGTGTGGGCAGAACAAAAAATGTGAACCGGACTTCGGCGCACGGAGCAGCCCCTTCAAGCATGTGCAATCTCAAGTCGTTCATGGAACGGATATTTTGAGGTCGCTCCATTAACCCAACCGTAACCCCCTACCCCCCCCTTTCTCCCACCCCCTTTGCTCTTGAAACACACATCTATGGGAATCACTCCTTTTCCGTTCTTTGGTCGTTGATGAAAGTGCATGTTTGAGATACGTGATGCACGATATTCGAGACTAGCAGGGTACCCATTGGTAGAAGCAGATGTATTTTCTTGGAAGATGTAAAAACGTATCCTTGAATCCGCTCTCAGGCCTTCAATACGAAACATCGGATTGCCCTTTTCGACCTCGGAAATGCGTGGCTATATACTTCCATCTGGACAGACAGATTCCGCTGTATATAGGGGTTTGAGCCATTGTCCTTTGGTGCCTCTGCCAGTTGAGACCTCAATGAGCCTTTCTAGACCGGTAGCCATAGGTAGGACGCAAGCTGAAGGGGTAAAGCCATGATTAGCACAGAAGAAAAAGACATCGAGACGGGACTTATCAAGACCAACCTGCGGGCAGTAAACTGTAGTGCTGCAAGTGAAGATAAAACGGCCATGAGCGGCCAGAAAAGAAGAAGAAGAAGAGGAGGAGGAGGAGGAGGAGGAGGAGCAGGAGGTTGGAAGCAAGCTGCCCACGTGCCCCGCTGCGACAAACGCTTCGACAAAGGCGTAAGGCAGATGACGCAAATCTGGCCAATTGAGTGTCCTCATTACGACAATAAGGCCGTTGTCAAGAGTAACAATACAAAGAATATGTTGATATGGTTACACGTTACGTCAATGGAGGCCGGGACGCAAACAACGCGTACAGAATGGGCTCATAGTCGCCTAGTCTACTTGTTTTACAGTGTCTGGACAAAAGTGTTAACGTCTTTGTTGTTTTATCTTTAAAGATGTCTATTAGGGAATGAGTGATAGAGGGCTTCTCATAGTAATATCACATGTTGATTTTAATTTGTTAATTTATATCTCGGCGGGCCTTGAGAGTCCTTTACTGATTCTAGTTTGAATGTTAAAACATCCTGGAAGACCTCCTCCAGGGGTGATAACACTTTCGTACAGGTACTGTACGATGCTTGGAGGTCACGCGGTAATATTTGATAGGTGTCATTGAATGAGAGTGTTTAATATGAATTCTAAAAACAATCCATAACGGAAGCAGGGTAAGTTTAGGTATATCAAGATACTTAGAATCGCTTTGAACGAGCCTAATGATAAAGCAACGATATTAACAGAACAATTAACAGAACATCATACGAACGACGTATGAGGACCAAGACATCCCGTGACAGGAGGGTATAAGAATAGATAAGAAATGAGTGTGGAGACTAGCGAACACGATAGCAAGTAAGCAGACAATACAGTAGGCGGAACGCATCAATCCGATTGAAAGACTAGTCTACCTGACCAAGCAGCCAAAGTGTCACATTGCATAGTCACTATCGGGTCCTCCCAGTAGTCCTTCTCGTATTCACGAAGGGGTGATTGCATTGGCTCAGTTCACGATTTGCAACCAAAAGACAATTCTCTGTTTTGCTCCAAGGAAGTGTTGTCATAATGTTGCCCCGGATATTGCAGATTATAGCAGTACGGGGGTGGGCTATCTTTTCATGGAGGTCAAATGATAGCCCGTAAAGGTTTTCGAAGCTGTCTCGCCAGTTCTGTGCTCTTATCGAATCCACTTTGCACATACGCCAGATAATCTCAATGTCAGCAACAACATTGCCCCCAGGAGCAGACCCGTTGCGTATATGGCGATCTGAGACTCTCGTACGGGTCTTAGCCTGTTCATCAAGGACACATGCTCGGGTATGATATATCGAAATTCCGACATGGGCTTCGAGCTTGTTAAGCTCCCTTTTGACGTTGGTAAGTTCTGTTTCGACGTCAGCAAGCCCTGTTTGGACGTCGGTAAGTCTCGTTTTGACGTTGATAAGCTCGTTGGCATGCTCGTCAAGCGTCGCTCCGATTTGGGCGAGCTCTTTTCTCTGTTACTGAAATTAGCTTGAATTCGGGGCGAAAGGAACAAAGTCTTGACTTGTTCCATACCTGCTTGGCGGCATCGTTCAAGATCGCCATGCCGTGTTTGTTTCCGTAGTTATACTCGTTAGGATCAAAGTTCGCCGCCAGATGGTCGGCAAAGCTTCTGGCCACGCGGGCGTTTTAGATGTCAGACGACGTGCTCAAAATTTTCAAATTGTAGACTTGTGCATGTATGCTAACTGCGCACATGGTTGTAAGCCTGTAGATATAGTGGATTAGGCAGACATGGTCTTGTGGCAGCCTACCGTGTCCGCTTCCGTGGCCATGGTTATGAAATCTAGCACACCAATGTGAAGACACTAGGGACATATGATTCGAAGCACGAGAGGTCATCGGTTACAGGATTATAATGGACTGTTCTATTGCCTGAATTTGTCCAATACGTTTTGATGGCGCTATCAGGGATGGAAGTCTGCTCTCCACAATGGTGGTTCTCATTCAGTATTCCTCGATTAAGCTTCCCTCTTTCAGGCTAACATAAGAGTTCGCTAGCGTGGTATGTCTAATCCAGACCAAGGTGAGTGAAGACAGTATGGTTATATCATCATATGCCGCCCGCTAGTAATATAATATCTATAGCTCTGGGGTAAGTATAAACTAATAGCACCCCTCCTCCATTATTATGTTGATTTGAGAGATATCATAACACTAATCTCGGGGAGGCCTTTACACGCTTCTAGGATTTTTAATTTAGACATTCGTCATAGTCTTCAAGGTCTTCTACATGAAAAGCAATGCCCCTGGAGCGTCAGCTCGGATGGAGCCGGCTCGGCATGGAAACAATAATCGGCATGTCGGGTTGCCGAAAAAGATGCGCCAATTCGTGGAGATCGCCCCGTTTTGACAGGTTAGGGTTAGGTTTGTCGGGTGAGTACTCTATTGATCAGTTGATCTTCGTATCAGATCAAGTATAGGCTGACTCGTACGAAACTTCTCTTGTGCACACAACAGTTGGTGGCCTCGGATCTTATTCGGAACCACTTTGCTTCGAAAACCTCAAACGGGATCGTCATTATTGGCGATGAGGATGGACAAGCTCTAGAACCTGTTCAACTCATCGCGATCTCTCTGCTTCGACATGCAAGCAAAATCAAAGCAAATTTGCGTTTTGGAGACCAAGAACAACTGCAGCCCACGTCCCTCTCAGCCCAGTCCCACTTCAGTGAGTTCGGACCACAGCACCAGAGATCTTTTTTTCGACCGCTCGTTAAAGTATCACGAGCCAGCTGTGACTTTGTCGACGCAATATCGCATGCATCCTGTTTTGTCCGAATTCCCCAACAGTTACACATACAAGTGTATCCTGCAGGACAGAGATGACTGTGCAAGCATTGCTGTTGATGAATCTTTTGATAGTGGTTTGATCAAATGGGCCACCCCTTATCTTCCAGACGACTACCAGCCTGACGATAAATTTTCACGCTTGTTAGCAGTGAACATCCCGGACACCACCGTCGAAATCAACTCCGTGACGAAGTCGAGAGCAAACCTCAAAACTGTCAAGGCTGTTTCGGACTTGTTGCACGTCATCTTCAAGGAATCGCCCGTGCCGACATGTACGATTGCGATAATCACCCCGTACAGTGCACAGCGCATTATATCTAGATGTTATTCGCAATCTTCATGACACGTTCAAATTGTCTTTTGAAAAACTCCCGCAAGTCGCAACTGTCGACTCAATGCAAGGACACGAGGCTGTCTTTGTCATCTTGGATTGGGTAAACCAGTTTGGCGATGACTTAGGTTTCCTCAAAGACAAACGTCGAGTCAATGTTGCACTTACTCGAGCACGCGCCTCCTTGATTGTTATTTACAGTGCCCCGTACCGCGAAGAGATCACTGTCACCAAGGACAAGAAAGGAAAGGAGTACGAAGTCTTGAGTCACTGGAACTACCTTGTGGTTAACCAGTTGGAAATGGAAATCCTGGATGAGGACAAGAACGAACAGGATGAGCAGGACGAGCAGGACGAGCAGGACGAGCAGGACGCGGTCTCTACTGTTACCAACCGCAATCACGCCAAACTCGCTGAATGGTGCCCTGCTATTAAACCTCTGGAGCCCTCCTCTTCCATTTATGACTCCGTTTGGTAGACGGGAAAATCAATACGCACAGACAAGCTCGAAAGAAAAGAAAAAAATCACATACAACGCCAGAGCATGAAAATGAAAAAAAATAAAAAAAAAAATAGGCGAAAAAAGAAAAGCAAAAAGAAAAAAAAAGTATGTACGATGTAGCGATAGTTTCAGAGAAAATGAGTTTTTTTCAGGCTTGCCTAAGTATCGTCACCTGTAATTATTCGGCAGCTTATAGCTGGCTATCGTCGTCTAAGCTTGCGTAGCTGTGATTAACGAGTGCCCTTTATCCCCTCTCAAGTGTAAAGTGACTTCGTGGCTTCATCCGTAGGCTTTCGTTTATATGCGCGGGCGCGCTTTTGAAACCCAGTGATCATCTAACTTGATCGTATCGTCAGAATTCGAAAAATGATGTGACCCTCGTGTTACAGCGTCAGGCTACAGTTACCACAGGAAGATATGGCTTCAAACGGCATAGGATTATTTTCTCAGCTATCTACGTACGTCTCTGCAATCCATCGCAAGGAATGAGGACTGACCAAGCATGGCAAATTCGCGTACAGCAGGATCCTACCAAGCGAAATCGCTCTCTGCTGCGTAAAAGTCGGGATGTTCTCAATCCTCACATGGTCTTGTTTCGGTATAACAACTAGCGACAACTCAAAGAGCTTCACTTATGATGAGAAGTGCCGGGAACGTCAACTACTTGTCGCACAGTTTGTGGAAGTTATCGCCGTTGAAAACCAGCGTACGAACAGGATAGCCACAATTCGACTTGAGCACCGAATCACAAGTTTGACATCAAGTCGATCTCTTCGAGACCTGGTAAGTCTTCAGCTCAGTTCGATCAACGACGACGGCACCATTCTCTGGTGTCCAAGTTATCATTGCTAGTGACTTTTCTCATTAACTCATCCTTGTGATTTCCATTGGTGTACTAACTGCTTTGTTGTCTTTAGACATGCTCATATAGCCTGCCGCAACAAACTCGCCAGATACAAGACCATCAGGCATCGAAGGTTCCGCACTGCTGAGCAGTATAGACATCATCAAAACAACGAGAGGCGGAAGGATGCGATACTTGCTTGGGCGAAATCATGAGCAAATCCCTTAGAAACTACATAAGCTGGGGTCCCATTTCTGGAGCTATGAAAAAGTCTATCCTATGAGACAGCGTTCTGTCGGCCAAGTCAAAGAACTTCGCCTCTTCTCCATCTCCTCCGGCCACTGTGCAAAGCTCTTTGCCTCGGGTCAAAGGAAGCGGCATTTCCTATATTCCGCGACGATTTGAAGTGGCTGGGTAGTTGGTTGAGAGACTAGGGTGTGAGACCAGCGCCATGGCCACTCAATTTTTTGGCTCATAGAAACCATGAACAATGTTCAAGCTTCAAGTATGAAGGACGTTGTGTCCAAATGCTGCAAGGAGTTCTCACATCCTTGAGAGAAATCAATACCGAGTGGGATCTAGATGTGGACGAAGCTGACAGAACCTCGATCACTGCAAATACCACGTCCAAGATACATATGCATCTCTGGTATGTTCAGTAATTTCTTCCACACTAATTACCAATTGGGACAACATAAGGACATTATTTCCATACATGCCGTTATAGTTTATCGTTCTATTGTGATAGCAGCACCTCTTTCACAACACCTCACGAATTAAAATGGTCGGTAGATGGAAAATTGTCTGAAGGATGAGGAATCCCGCTCGTCAAGGACGACGAGAACATTTGCCTTAATTGTACAGCACGGCAACTTACTCTGACTGATTATTGAGCAGTAGTCACTTACAATTGATCTAGGTGGATTCATTCCGGGGTTTGTCCGATAAAGCCATCGCGGCGTCTACGCCTGGTGTGATTTGACAGAATGACTGAAGACTCACAAACAATCATAAAATATCAGGCATCTTGAGGATACCGCGCATCGCTTGATTCATTGACTTGAGGATACTTTGTCCTAGAAAGATGAGACGAATTTCAAAGATAATTCTCAAGACTATTTCCGATTTCCATGTTGTCGGTAGCTAATGAAAAGACGCCGTGAATAATTATTTTTTTGAAAAAAAAAAAAAAAAAAAAAAAACAAACAGAGTCCAATCATTTAAAAGCATACCTTGGTGGTAATCATACGCCCGGGAGTTACATCCATCAATAGCTGTGGGCTAACAGCGACCCAAGAAAGGTGCCATGATTGGTAGCAAAAACCGCCCAGTCTTGAACTGGAAATTCCTTCCTGTGTTCCGTCACTTCCGTGACTGAAGTACCCAAGTCTCATTCACCCCATTATCATGCCACTGCTATAATGCAAAGGAAGGGTCCATTACTCCATGTTATACAACGAGTGAGGTTTGACGGACGAATCGGCTCTGGTGTATGACACGACATGCAATGCCATGCATGCACCTTTGGCGGCAGGTCCGTTCTCATTTGCGTACGTGGTCACACTATATAGGATAACAAACTATGTCTTAATTACCTATAGGGGCAATATCAGGCCTCCAATGTCAACCGGTTAATTCGTTGCTTAATACTTACGATGTTACCTTGACGGTTTTTTTTGAAAGGTTGAAAGGCTAAGCGCCAGCCTGTAGCTACACGAGTCATGATGATGATGCATGATACGGAAATTTAAATCATTAGAAATCGGTCTAACGTGTCGGCAAATTGGAGGTCAACCGTTAATGTCTCACACTGCTCAAGTAATTTGCGCTATGATTTAGCCAATCACTTTTAGCATGGCGTTCGGAATTAGTCGTTTTCTTCTTCTTTTCCAGGAGCGAAAAAGAAAATCAACACACAGGAATGAGTCATTACATGTGATATCAAGACACTAGCAATTCAGAAGTTATGCAAGACATGGCCTTGCGAAACATATTCGCGGCACTTTTTACGTATTTAAACTCAAAAGGAGATTTAGGGTCAGTACTGTAAGGATGATCCAATTCTAAATTACAGTTTTCGGATAGTTAACGCGTATGCATTTACGTACTATGTAGGTACGTGCCGGATATGCTGGCATTGTGCAGCATGTACTCCGTACCAAGCCTCGACCGGAGACAGACACGCAAGGTCGCATCAAATTAAGCTTTGAGTTTCGTCTGCTCCGTAATGGGTCTCAGGTTAATTATTATCTGACTAGACTAGCCATGACCCTAACGAACAAGACCCGGCGATCCATCAGATTGTTTCATTATCTATGGCATCATCGAATCAGGTTGCTGGTTGCTTGAATTCTCCTATTAGTACGAATGGACTTCAAATCATCGGTCAGATTCGTGCCGAGGTACGGTTCTTATCTCGCTGGTATTTCGGCTTTTCTCCAGGTAAACTACTCTGAAACAATCAATTCCGATAGTAGTTGTTTTCTCAGGAGTCCGAAGTATCATCATCGGAAAGATACGTTGAGGTTTAAGTCGTAAGAAACTTTTCATCATAATAAATATGTTTCGACGCGTTTATGCTCGTCATTTTCGAGGGTGATTTCGAACCCTGTGTTCATTCATCTTTTCGTAACAATGGTCGTCCTCCAGCTCGAGAATGCCATGATGTACAGAACCCTCGTTTCTCGCCATTGAAATACATACATATAGATCTCTAGTATATGATTCGATTCCAGGCTTTTCGGCATAAACACCTACGAACTCATGAGCTTTTGCATGCTGTTCACTTACAAATAACAGCATCATGATCCTACGAGAATAGACAGGGATTGGAAGCAGTGATACCGAACCTTGCCGATTGACACGCAGCATCGAGTACAAAGCATCACGCTACGTATTAATAAATTCAACTGATGATCAAATAAAGGTGTAATCCTCGTGACCGGGAGGGACGGGGCGACGGGCCGAGCCGCAATGGTTATCTTGACGTCAAAGAATGTTCTGCAAGCAACATCTTGTCCGCGCCACCGGTAAGTGCCTAACAAAAATGCACCCAAGTGGAACAAATTAAATCAGGATCATCATATATGACTTGGTGCTCTTAGTACAGTTGACCTGTTTTACGTCATTGGCATTCGGTTTGAAGATCTTTTCATGGATGTGGAGAACTCGAACAATGCAGCAAATCACAGTTTGGTTATTTTTGATTTTTTGATTTAAAAGTATGGAATTATTGAAACTCTAATGGTTCTTTTTTGTTTCTATAGGTTACGTGCTGAAAAGAGAGCAGACGCAGTCGCTGCATTTAACTTGGACATATAGTTCATTCTTTTTCTTTTAGCTTCTAGAATTGCCTAAGTACATTCATGGCCTTTTGGGAGAGAGTGGTGATATTGAGGAGCTTAAAGTAGCAATATGCTCGTTCCAAATGCCTTTTTAGGACACTGCGTCATATATGACATATGCATAGTGTCCAATGGCAAAATTTCGCCTCATATGGCCCCTAAGTTGAGGATTTCTACTGCAATTTTAGATCAACAGAAAAACAGGGGGAAGAGTATGAAAACATACTGACTTGCGAAAATACAAGAATTGCTTTCACCTGATTTGATATTTAGAACTTTCCAGTATATACCAACGCTTTTGCCACCGAAGTCGATCATGCACCACTATTATAACGATACGCCGTAACCTATATTAAAGGCTCCACGTCATCCAATGAGAAGTAATCCTAGTAACGTATCAATATAACCTCTATATTTCATGGGTGCATAACAGATTGCTCGTGATTAGGGCTAGAATTTCGCAAACGCTACTCAGTTCTAGAGGCCCGAGCTCAATTCTGCATAAAACGATGTTACAGCCATTGATAAATGAAGAACAGTACGAAGCGCATTGAAATTTATTTCAACAGATCGTCGATGATAAGAGCATTGAATGATCCCTGCATAGAGCTAGGTGAAATAAAAGCATGACGCCTAACGTCAACTGGCACAAAGTGGTGGGTAATTCTGCACGAATCCATACCGGGATTTCCAATCTATCTAAGTGAAGTTATTAACGGTCTACCCGGGCCGGGCCCCATAGCAGACGGACACTGGCACTGCCTTCCCCTTGCGGAGGGGTTTAAATCTCACTTCGTATGGGCCGTGGGGCGCACTAGGCAAGATGCCCGCTTCGGATATTTTCGATTGATGGTAGTAAGCAGTAGTACATACTAATCCTGCTGTAACCCGTTGCTAGAACTGCACCAGCATTTTTAGCCTGTCCGCAAGTGTACCGATATATGATACTGATTGTTTCTTGGGCATCTTCTCCCTTGAATAGCCGGTAATCGTAAGAATATTGCCTGAATCCAGAGAAAAATGACCGTCAACCCAATACCAGATGGTTTTAACTTCTCATTGTGCGTCTCACAATCGTTTACTTAGTACGGGCGATTCAAACCTTATCCAACGTACTCAAACAAGTGGATCAAATGTACGAATATATGTTCTTTATGATACTCGTGACGTGGCTGAGCAATGATCTCCGTACCACTAGTTATGTTCCTTTGTTTTACTGCACTATTCAACTACGAATGCCTATTAGGTAGTCCGCCGAATAAGTTTTCTCGGAGGCCGTTCACTGACCAGTGAGCATTGTACAACGCCTTGACTAATAAAAGCTTTTCTATAATGGGCCAAGGAACACGCCGTTATTTGTCGAATATTCTTGCGATCAAGGCGCCAAGGCGCCTGTCAAGTTGTGAGGGGTCTGTGTGGGCGACTTCACATGCTTTATGGCCACAACCCGAAGCAAGTTGTGCTTCAACAGACACTAGGAAACAACAACTGTTTGTAAAGTGAAAAGGTGAGAAAATTGACTTTATGCCGAGAACCTAAAGCAATTTCCACACGTCGAGTCACTGTCAATTGTACGGAATGACTTGCCGCTAATTTTGGATTTTGCGTGGCACTATATTTGCTTAACTGGATGGTCATATAATCTAAATGTTTGCCATGCGTCGCCGTTATCCCCCATGTTACATATGATATATGCACAGTGGATGTTGATCCCTGCTACCGCCATACTGATAGAACAAAGGTGGCCAGGCGCACCGTTGAATTGCTTATCGCGACATGCTTAAGTTAAGACCAGATGATGACACATATAGCACCAATACATCCAATCAAATTAAATTTGTTCCTTTTTCTGTACCGTAGCTCGGTTATTTTACCGAACCTTTTGTGATGTCTCGTCAATCGTTGAGATCGACAGGGCGACGTCACTGTGAAAATGGGACAATTGGCCTCACCATGAGATATGTACAAAGCTATCAGGAGACGGGGCTAAATACCGGGCTTGATGATCCTTGTTGCATGTCCTACAAGGTACTTGGTGCTGATAAAATATGTGAGGCTGATTGTCTCCCCTGTAATCATACGATAACCGTTGCTGCCAATCACAGAACGTGGAAGTGGATCTAGGACGTTAAACTACGTACATCGCTATGCGGTGTCACCGAATTCCTGTCTTTTCCCCCTCCAATTCCGTTTCTCTTCCTTATTTTTTTTTTTTTCTTTGTTTAAGTTTGGACTCAGCCAAGAACCGATTCTATTCGGTAATGGACGACTTTCCAGTTTGGTGGCTTTACGGGCCAGGCCGGCCGACATAGCCTGCTTTAGATCGTTTTGCAAAGTCTGACAAGAAAAAAAAAAACCAACGGCAAATTGGCTAGGTCCCATCCCATTCAGAAATGCCTAGGTAAAAATATTTTAATATGGTGCTGTTTCCGTCTTGCGAAAGAATAAAAAGTATTCAAAAATCAAAATCATAAACAGAAGAAAAAGCCTCTTTCTTTTGCTTTAAAGGCCCTGTCAGAGCCACGTGAGTGTGTATATTCTGCTAGCCTTGATAAACTGAGGTGCCAGCAATGTATGTAGCCAAGAAGGCTTGTTGATCTGCATGAGATTTTTATGTTTGAGCGGGAGTAGAGGTTCGACCTGGCTGCTGTATGGGTCCGGAAAACATTACCAACTGCCGACGTGTGGATCAAATCCTATTATACATGGATACTCCCTGTAGCCGATTTCTTGCTTTTAAATCTTTTCTTGTTTCAATTCTGAGGACTCCCCTCATTGCTCAACTTTTTCCCGTTGGCGTTGAATCGACTTTTTGCAGGAATACCAGGAAGAGGAGTTGGCTGCTCAACGAAAGTGGCCGGGCCTGCGGAACTAATGTGTATGGTGCGTGCTTTGCTATTCTTTTCAACTGTAATTTAGCACGTATCGTTTGTGTCCTCTTAAATCATTCTGTTACAGCTATTCCCCCTCCCCAATACACGGAGTTATTACTACTACTGGCAAATAGCAATGATCTTAGCTTGTTTAGGGCTTGTCTTATATTGCTTGACGCTACAGGCACCACACGACAACGTTGTAGCATCCCAGAAGGAGTCTCAAGAATTACTGTGGCTTATAACTATGAGCGTGCTGCCACATTTAAATCTCATCGAAGTTGAAACTAGAAAAAAACAATTCATCATGCTTCACGTTACTGCTATCACGCTCTACTTTAGCCAACGAATATTTATTAAATGACGACTTTCATCGCCCCTATAATTGCAGCCTTTGCGATTCCAAGCCACTGCGCTGTAAATAATTCTGTCAATTGACAACCTTATTCAATTCTTCGTTTTCGTCTCGTTGACCAAAGGTATGAACAATACTCGTTGCTGTTTTATCGAAATACCAAGAATCCAGAATTATTTGTACCTTTCTCTTCGCTCATTGTATAATAGCTATGCGAGATCTGGAAGAATAAAGGACGAGATGTGCGACTGGTACAAAATCATTTACGTCTCTTCAGGATGCCGTGATCCTAGCCAGCATTTTCACAGAACCTTCCTCGAAAAGGGCAAAGCAGACCGGTGCATTGACGGCCCTCATGAGAGGATAGTTATTGAAATTGAAACCTGTCGTCTCTGCCATCGGTAGCGACGCAAGTGTTTACCTTTGCCTATACTGGATTCACGTTCGACAGTGCATGCTCCATCCTTCTCGCGCTTGGTCAACGATAATTTGAGGCTTTGATTTGGTTTAAAGGAGTTGCTTTACGACAGTACACGATATTTGGTTTATTTTCCTTTTACTTTATTAAATATTTGGTGACTTTTTCCTGTTCATTTAGAGTGCGAAAATTTCTGGTCGTGTTCACTCTTTTGTTGGGCTGTGTTTTTATTTATTTTTTTTTTCATGTGATATAATCACTTGGTTTCTCAACATATGTCGGCAGTTATGGAGTTCTCGGCTCGTTCAGACTGTGTCAACTGTCTCCCCGCGTGTAGAGGGAGGCGGCAAACTATGTTAAATGTATTGACTTATCAGAAAATTGTCTGTGGGCAAAAAATTGCCAGATCTTCTGAGCATTAATTTACTGAAATCCTTGAGAATCCAGGAAATTGATAGGTTTGACAACACCTGACTACATGGTGAGCCCTTTTCATGCATAACATTGCCTAGTATTACCCGAATGCAAGCCAGAATAATCAATTTATCCCCTGAAAATTACTCAGAACAACTAAATTCACTTCCTTGTACCGCTGAAAGCTTAGATACTTGGACATAAGAGAATCAATAGGGGTGCAAGCAAATATGATATATCTAGTAGGCAAGCCTAAGAACGTCGCAAGGGGTACAAATTCCAACAACCGCCATACTCCCAGGTGGCCAGATATCAAAGACCGAGTGGCCTACCTGGGTACGTAGGTAAGTGATTATCTGGCCCAATAAATGTAGCGTTGATACCTGCAATAAACTCTTCGTGCGGTCTCTGGTTCGCAACGATACAAGTCCTTGGGATCAGTTTTAACCGGAAGATGTAGTCTATCCAACGGAATTGCGTGTTTCTCACGCTTTATTTCTGAGGTCATGAGAAGGAGTCAAAGTTAGAGGCGGACTTGTGAGTCAAACATGCTTAGTGAGGTTTATTTTGGATTTATGGATCATTCTATGCGACGAAACGGAGCCAATGCGAGCGGTACCTTGTTACCAATGGTCCTTTAGCAGTTTAGTATGATTTACTAGTAGAAACATTGGATAACTACATTATTGATTCGCGGATTTTATTTCAAGGTCCTGAATTGTGCACTCCACATATTCCAAACCTCAATGACCAATTCGTAACAATCCATCATGGCTTTCAAGACGACAAACAATCTTTTGATATTTCTCCAAATTACAGAGTCGTATCTAGAATTGCCTTGATGTTCTCATATCTTTAAAGAATATGTAGATATATGTGCTTTGTCGTTCATGTCGGCGCTCGTAATATATGTGGCTAGCTGATGTATGCTAAACTTATTTCGTATGATTCCTTATTAAAAGCATCTTCTGACTTAGTGTGTGATTTATGAAAAAAAGAGAGTTTACCACATGCCATACGGTTACAAATATTCAATGTTTACCTGAGCACAATGATTGACCACTGGAAGCTACGGCGCCTCTGACCATGGTACAACATGCTAGCACTTTTAGTGGCCACTTCAATTTTCAAGCACGACAATTTATATTGACTTCAGGGACCCACGATTCACGGTAATATCCTCTTCTTACAGACGACGCTCGACGTTTGACATGTAACAATTATCAGATGCGCGAGAGCGTTCTGATTGGCTGCTCACAGCATACAATCACTAGTCAGCCCCCGCCTTTAGTGGGCTTCGAGCTTTCCCCAAAAGGGTAAAATCCCAACTAAACAAAGTCACGTGACTGGTCAGGGTGAGACATCGGGAGAACCAAGGAAACAAGCAGCAATTTCGACAGGAACAAGTCCCTCAAAGCCTGCACCAGGCTTGCCAAACCCGTGAGACTCTCTTCTCGATAATTAACTCCTGTTTGCTGTATAGCAACTTTTCGCTCGCTACCATAAATCGACTTTCGTTTTCACCTCCCAGTGTGCTTCTCCAAATCTGGCCGTGGAGGGTCCGCCTCCCGTTACGCCTCATTTAAGCAGAGCCTCCTCGCTCCTCCTCTGCGATAAACCGCTCGAACGATTCAGCAACCATGGTGGGGATCACAGATTTGGATAGTTTTTGTGAGACGGCTCCTGTGCCATTGTGCTCTCTGATCGGGCCTCCCTCTGCGATCACGGGCTCTCCTGGGATTCTCCCGACTTGTTATGCGCGCAACATCGATGTTGGAAACACCATCATTTTCCAGGGTGCGTCCGACTTCGTACACATCGCTGCGTTGGGTACTATTGTGGTCATGATTCTGCATGTACGATCTAAATTCACAGCCGTTGGTAAGTAATGTTGTTCTACTTCTTGTTCCTGGAAGATTTCATTTTGCTGAGAACCAAAAAAATAGGCCGCAAAGAAATTACCACGTTCTTTTATCTTTATCTGCTTCTCACTGCATTCTCCCTCGTCGTCGATGCTGGCGTCGTACCCCCTGGTAGTGGTCCTTGGCCATATTTTGTCGCTGTACAGAGCGGCCTCGCCTCGGCCACCTGCGCTTGTCTGCTTATCAACGGCTTTGTTGGATTCCAATTATACGAGGATGGAACAACACTTTCGGTGTGGCTCTTGAGAGCCAGCTCTGCGGGAATGTTCGTGGTATCTTTCATCATCTCTTTGTTCACGTTCAAAGGATGGGGTGGCCTGGATCCTGCGAATCCGGTTGGCGTGTTCGTTGTCGTTTATATCGTGAACGCTATTTTCCTCTTCATTTACGTCGTCATGCAACTGCTCCTAGTTTACAATACTCTGGAAGACCGCTGGCCCCTGGGACACATTGCTTTAGGTGTTTTCTTTTTCGTCGCCGGACAAGTCATTCTCTACGTCTTCAGCCATCCAATCTGCAATGGGACACAACACTACTTGGATGGACTATTTTGTGCCACGGTCTGCAATTTGTTTGCCGTTATGATGATCTACAAGGTAACGTTTCACCTTTCTTCAACTTGCTTTGGTTTGATTGGACGATGTAACTAACCAAACAATCGTGATCTAGTACTGGGACTCAATCACCAAAGAAGATCTGGAATTCTCTGTTGGCGTTAAGCGAAACAACTGGGAAGTCAAGGACGTTTTCGAAGAGGACCGACGACTTACAATCTATCCCGATAATGCATCCGAGTACGCACCCAGCACGCACTATCGATCTTCAACATTTGGCGGCAACCATTCCGGATATTAACCTAATAAACCATCAGCTTTGTCCTACGTTTATGATCTAACTTTCTTTCTGAAAGGGCGCTCTTCTTTGTACATATTGAAAAGATTTCTCACGACCAACTCGGGCTGATGAGTCTTCGCTTGATTTGTGCGCCATTTATTTCTTTCACAATTTTTCCTTCTTATTCGGCATTGTAATATCGAACATTATGCTTTCTTTTTTCTTGTTTTTGCCAAAAGCAAATTATATGATAAAGCTTGACTGCTTCTTGTTCTTTATTTCATGTTCCTGTAGCTAGGATAGTATCACAATATTCCATTATCATTACCCGGTGCGTCCAGGATCATTTGCCTGGATATAAGCTGCCAAGGCAGAAGCAAGACAGTCGTATTTATATAGCCACAAAATAATTGAACCTCACAATGCTTCGCGAATAGCGCGATGTCCTGGTTTATCACGTTCCGTCATAACGTATAATTATCCAAAGTGATCAATTGGGCCAGATCTATAAAACAATGAAATCCTCTTTGTCTTTGCCGCCAGCACCACCAATTCCATCGGTTGTCGTTGCATCGCCAACAGCTGTGTCGCTGGCACTGTGACTTCTGGTAGCACTAGCATACCAACCCTGGTCAATCCATCTCACTATCGTATCTGCCGCTTCATGCGCCAACATGTAATACTTCGGGTTCTCTTTTGGGCCAAACATGCTGATATGCGCTGTCGTCTCGTCTGGAGCTTTGTCATTGAGTGCCAAAACCCATTTGATACCTGGGTGATCGGGCGTTCCGTCACCAGCGAGAACATGGTCGTTCGCATCAAAGTCTTCTGGTAAATGACAGAAAGTCCGGTCGCGGGCACGTGGTATGCGAAGGAAAAGAGATGATGAAGTGTTGCTCTTATTAGTGGCAGAAGGTGAAGTCGCACCCTGGCCGAGACAAGTGTAGAAGTTGATCGCCTTGATGCCACGCTCGTGCTGGATATCGGCGAGTCCAGCAACGCGATTCCGAAGGTCGCCGGGACGCGCGAGACAGCCCACAAATTCAAGGTGAGAAGTCATCCATCGCCAGCCTTCGGTGAATCGCTCCCGCTGTGAATAAAGCGCCGCTGCACCTCCGGCTGCTACGGCACCGGCTGCGCCTGCAAACATGGCCATCTTCCCCCATCGCGACCATGACGGTGTTGCTGCGGCATCTGAAGTCGTGTCTGTAGTTGCAGGCGGTAGGGCTAGCTTTTGCGACTGCGTTGTGGTCGAGCTGGCTGTTCCTGCAGCCGTAGTTGACGTCGTAGTAGCAGTCGATTTGTTTCCATATCCGAACAATCCGGCCACTTCGATGAAAGTATTGTACGCAGTCGATGCGTTTTCTTGAGCGCCATGAGAGACAACGCCCGGTGCAACACCTAGGAACGGCGTATCAAACGCCATCAAGCCTTGGATGTGCGGAAACATAAAGAACGGCGAATCTGATGCATTTTCCCCATAGTCGTCACGATCCCTCTCTTGTGATGCGGACAAAGGTGGAATGGGTTGCTCGGAAGCAAGAAGCAGCAAGGTCTCAGCTCCAACAATGCCGCCCATAGAATGACCGACTAGAATTACATGGACGGATGGATCGACGGTCGGCGAAGGAGTTCCGTTTGCGACTTCGATATCGATGACTTTGTTTTGAAGCCTGTATCATCCGACGTATTAATGTTAATGGAGATTTCATAGATAACGAAAAAGCTAAACAACGTACATACATACCATTCACGAAACCTAGCCACGCATTCTTTCAAGTCCCCTCTCGTCTCGAATTTGGGGTACGTCACTGACTGCACAGAGATATCGGGAAGTGCATGTCTCACGAGCGCAGTTAATTGCTCCGGAAACTTCAGAAACGTGTCATTTCCACCCTGCATAAAATCAGTTTGTCAGCTCTGGAAGCCTAAAAAAGCATCACGGCGTTGGAAGAGTCTACCCTAAAGCCGTGAATGAATACGAGCAAGAGTGATTTCTTCATGGTCCTTGCTGTCGGTTGCTCGTTTTACGCCTTGCTTCTGTTTCAATCTCCGTGAGGAGCCACTTGGAGGTTGATCATGTTGTTATGCGCGGCAGTTGGACGGCGGGCTGGGAAACGGTATGGAATGAAGTGTGGTATAGAGGAAAGGAAGAAGGACGGTTGACTGCGGGGCGCAGTTATCGTCGCTTCTTACATAATCATTTACCCCAGGTTTGGTTCTTGTAGAGATTCGCTCATTGCTCCTCCTATCTCTGGATTCTGACGAAGTGACTATATGAAACATTTATTTATTGGTCTGAACACTATGAATGCCCGAAATTGCTTCACAATCAATGCATATATACGATCATCAAAACGAAAAGTCGTCCACTGTCGTCGTCTCGTAAAAGGAACATATCTTCATCAGCGTTACAAGAGCATAATCCGAAGACTAAGTAGGTAGTTTTATTCATCCGTCATGATCGCGTAAGGTTCGGTCAAAGCTTGTCCGTCTTTGGCTCTCGAACCATACAAAACAACTAGAACAGAGCGAGTCAGCCTGTACTTGATACGAAGATCAACTGATCAATAGAGTACTCACCCGACAAACATCTTCACCATCCCTACAATCCATCTCCTTCACCATCCGAAAGCCCAACTTCTCATAAATCCGCACGTTCGGCTCACTCTTCGAGCTTTCCAGATAGCACTTTACCCCTTCCCTATCCGCGAGGTCTGTGACAACTTCAAACAATTTCCGCCCAATACCTCGACTCTGCGCATCCGGTCGGACCGTCACCATGTTGCAAAAGTAGTATCCACGCTCTTTATCCGTCCATAGCTCGCTCTGCGCTTCAGCCTGCTGTGCTTTCCAGATCCAGTACCGTTTCGTAAGCAGGCCGCCACGGCCCCAATACCGCAGGTTTGTGGCTAGCTGGCGCAGAGAGAGAAGCCATGTCTGGTACCATGTATACCACGTCTCAGCCTGGGAAGCAGGCTGCGGAGCCAGCCAGCATGAAACACCTAGCACGCGAGAAGATGAGGACGAATCTGAAGGTTTCGTAGTATCATCATCTACTTCTTTGGCAACAAAGAAAAGAGCATTATTAATCCCCCACAGACACCGTGCTGTGAGCGAACTTGAGTTTCTCTGTTTATTGAACTATACAAGTCGCGGAGGCAACAATCCCTTAAACGTGAGAAACAGCGGGGGTTTTCAAAGCAATTGAACAACCGACCGCGGTTTACTCAGTGAATGGCCTCAGAAGATTAGCTTCTATTCTTTTGATTTTCGAGAATTCCCCTCAAGTTAACTGGCTAACTATGTTGGTGTGTCGCCTTGGGGTGAGTAGCAGGAGTCAATATTATGCATATCAGCTCTCCTCTCCTCTCAGTCCAGGCCCTTTCAGCTTCAAAGAAAAGTAAAAATGAAAGAACAAAGTGGGCCTTATTCAGTTTGAAAGGGAAAAAAAAAGAATTTATAACCACATACCTTCGAGGCATCATATACCCATTGGAAATAAGGGTCGTCCGCAAATGCTTCCTGGATACATTCAACAACGCCTGGAATGTCATCTTTCTGCAATGGCAGGATCTTGATAGGCATATTTGGTTGCGTCTTGGCTTTTCTTTTTTTGCGGAAGTTGAAGACAGCAATTGTATACGCTGTTTTGGAAGACCGGTACAAAGTAAACGGATGCAGCCAATCAAAGTAATCGTCTGTAGGGAGCGGTCAACCAGTGTCCACTTCCCAGGGCTGCAGCTTCCCTTATGTCTATGACTCTATAGAGTGTGAATAACATGCGCAGACAAAAGTCTAGACTCAGACCGAGGAAGAAGGAAAGTGAAGCTCGAGGCGTTGTTTGGCGCTGTTCTAAATAGACTGAAGGAGTCCTCCGATAGGCAGACGACTAGCAGAGAACTAGCGGGCAGCTAGCCCGGGCTAAGATAAGCAGTCAGTAATCCAGCCGGGGGATTCGGTCGAGATCGATCGATCGATCAATAAACAGTGAATCAGTCAATCAGTCAGCTGCAAGGAGAGGAGTAGGACACAGTTCACAGTTCACAAAGTAAAAGGAAGCCTGCGAATGGAAATTAATAGAGCAAGATTCAGAACTTAAAGAGGGCGAATAAATCACGAGGGGAGCAACTGGTCTGGTCGTTTGGACTAGCGGAGGAAGTACGACTCCCAGGCTAACCAAGCTAGGCATCTCCAAGCGTTGTGACCCATCACCGCCGCCTACGAGAACCGTACAATCAATAGCTTTGTTCAAAGTGAATGTTTGTTTCTATTATATATATATTTAGATATATACAACGAAACAGATAATGGAGCTATAAACACCACCTTTTCCCTCCCTCAGCGGTATATGACGCACACAAAGATTCGCCCAAAAGAAAAAGCAACAAAAAGACGGAAATTGATATCAGGTCCAGTAAAAGCAAAGTGCATCAAAAATATAGACAATGGAAAAAAAAAAAAAAGGAAAAACGCCAGTCTAAATGATGTATGTAAATCAGATTGATTCATGTCCCATACATTCTTCGCCGTGGCTCGTCGTTGAGGTATCGTAAGATCGTGAGAAGATTGATGACTGTAAGTATATACGAAAATGTATCACCATATGCATATGGAAAAGACTAAAGTATGTTGGTGTTTCACTGAACAGTGGCATCACCCAGTCGAACCCATTCTCGCGGAACATCCATGCTCCGATGTACGCGACCGCCAGGTGTAAGCGGGACGTCAACTCGACCAAGCCCACGCTCGTCATCCTGTTCCTCGAAATAAGACAGACGGTTGAAGTAGTCTGTCAAGACCGTCTCACGGTCACTATTACCAACTATGGTTGCGTACTCCGGTGGCGGAGTGATCAGAGGCGGAGGTGGCTCCAGTTCCTCGAAAGAAGGCGGCGCGAAGGATGGCGCTCGTATGAGATGCATTGGTCGTGCATCACGCTCGCTAGGCTCGTGCGCAATGTGCGCCTGTTCTGGCCGTGACAGCCCGCCTGACCCACTGGTGAAACTGCGTGGTAGGCCACGAATGGGACCAGTGGCATTGCTATTGCCGGTGTCGTTGTTGTCCGTTAAAGAAGGTAGGTTGACTCCGCTGTTTGAGGCGCTGCGTTTTGATATCGGAGCCCCAGGGCATCCACAAGAGTGCTCGTCTTGCGGAATCACAAAGTCTGAAGACGGGTCGCTGTACGCTGGGAGGAATATGTTGCCTTGTGTGGCCTTGCAAGATAGGATGTGGAAAGGAGAGTCGATCGAGATCTCAAAGTGACGACGTTTAGAGGGTTCTTTTTCGTCGGGCTTGGACAGCCGCATCACAATCTATTTTGTACGTCAGCTCGACGTAAAAGTTAGAAAGACAAGAGATAAACACTCACCTTTATCCAATGATTGATCTGGATATTCTCATAAGTCGTATCGAAATGCAACTTCTGCCCTTCGTCTTTTCCTTTCATAGTGTGACAACTTGGGAGCTGCACGCTGAATTCCATCTCCGTAGGACCAGTGCCTACATCATTGGACAAATTGCCCAACAAGCTAGTCACTCCTTGATTCACTTGTTCTTCACCCCGCGAGGCTGCTTCTCGTCGATCCCAAGGCACACCACCGCCAGCGGTTACTCGCATGCTGCTCCCTGGATATGTGCTTATACTCGGTGTATCGGCACGTTTCTCAAAGAGCAGCACCTTTTTCGGCGGCTGCAAGCGATGAACATATTTATCTTGAGTCCAGTGTTGGATATTTTCTGTGACGTAGACTTTTATCCGGTGACACTCGACCTTGGCGAGCGGTGTTAACTTGAAGGCAATAGGGACCTGAGATCCCATTGGAAACGACTTGCCCGAGATAACTATATCATAATGTAGCTGATCTTCCCAGTTTCGAGAAATGGCTATTGGCTCCACTTGCTCAAGAGATCCCTCGGCAGGTGTGCGTATAACTTCTATCTCAGTGTTTCCCAACAGGTTGGGACGGAATGCTCCTGATCGCTCCACAATAGCTTCCAGATCATAGCGCACATAGCCGAGCTCACTTTTGATGGTTTCAGGCATTGAACCATCAACGGGGAATTCAAATGAGTAGAGGTAATCACCAGGAGGAAAGAGTCGATAATTGCGGACTGCTTGTGGTTGTGTGCTGGAAGGCGCTGGATCGTTCTTGCCGAAGCTGCGGGACTGATTTGACTGTAAAGAAAGACGCTTCAGTTCCTTCGCCGACTCTCTATTAACAGTTGTGGTTGATCCATTTTTCAGTAACTCCCGCGTGGTAGTCGTCACGCTGTATATCTTTGGTTCCTTGACTGTTGTAATAGGCTGCGGGTTCGCTACTTTGTAGTAATGAGCGCCATAGGGATTTTGGACCAATGCAGTATCGCCATGGTTGAAGTAAATCATTCCCGATGTGATGATGTCCTTCTTGTCATGAAATGTTACCTTCTTCGGCGGAATTCCTGTGCAATTTACAGATACTCAGTCAGTCTCTATTCACACGAGCGAGAAAGAGATTGTTCGACCTACCATCCGGCCAGTCCGTTTGGGCTTGTCCGCGAAAACATATCGAGATCTTCTTAATTTTAACCGCCTTTGTTGTTTTAATATGTAAGTGGCCTCTCAGAATGGCCGACTTCTTTGTGCTTGGGTCGTTGTGATCATAACCTGGCAAGAAAAGCAGGGGCTCTGCGAGAGCAACGCTGACTGTAATGCCATTTCCCGTGGCAACAACCCGTTCATTGCGTAATGTCGGCATGCTGCCGCTCACGCTGTATGAGTCGTCACTGTTTGACCGATCTCGAGATATAGGGCGAGAAACTCCACTGGCAAGCGAGTTGTTACTCAGATTGCTGCCCAGCGTTTGAGAAGCCATAAACTGGGCTACTCGCTCTTCATCCGCATCTACAAAGACGTCGGAATGAGGCCGCGAGCGACCCGGCCTCGCCACGTCGATCGACATTGTGTTATTCGGCTGCCGAGAGGCGGCGGAAGTTCGCAGGCGCCAGAATCGCTTTACACTTTCTTTCGGCTTCACTGACAGCAGCTTCCCCCAAAATTCAACTAGGTCTGTGCCGGACGGCCTGGAAGAGGAAAGGCTGAAGCTCTGATGATCGCCGTCACGGTGTTTGCGCCCAGATCGAGGGACGAGCCGACCTGGCTGGGAATATACAACACACTGTCCATCGTTAGCATGAGGGCTACTGACAAACGTCGTCATTGGACGATAGCGGATGGAAGTAGAGGGCATCTTTGGGTGCCGATGGTAAAACTACATGAAACAGCAAAGAGATGGACAATGGCATCCAGACAGCATATAACAAAAATAAAGAAACACAATGTGAACATTGGATATACTCGGGGCTGCCGGGATATACCCAAGCGGCATCCGGGTAATCTCCTAGACAGCTCGCTATGCGGCGGCATCCTTGTACTAGGTATGAAATGCCATGCATGGCTGCAGGCGGGGGAGGAATCACCGGAAACCGAGAGCTGGGGTGTGACGAATCCGATCGGCATTTGTGTGATCTCAAAAAAAGGAAAGGAAAGAGGAGGGGTTGACAATGCACAGGCGCAAACAAGGGGTGAACAAGAACCCAAAAAGTGACATAAGGTGCACACTTACGCTTTTCGGGGCTTTTCAAAGCAATAATGACCCGCAAAATCACTAGTGGCGGTGATAATTGCTCCAACACCGTCGGATGAATCTCTTTTGTTTCGATTTCCAACTAAATCAGACGGAGCACCCAGACTGTCTTCATGAAAGGGCTGGCGTTGTGGTGATTGTACTTGGGACCAACTAACTACCCCTGCACCACAGGTCACAAGCGTCCGATTGCGGCGGGGGCGAGCAATTCCTGGAGCAAGCGACGATGGTCAGATGTTTCAGCTCGGCGCGCGACGACACGGCGTGGTATGTGCGGGCTGGAAATGTGAGGATGTTTATATGTATAGACAGTTTTCTAGAAAACACGAGAGCGAGGAATGGTGGAATAGTAGTCAGCAGGGCGGCCTGCAGTTGCGATGGCGGGCCGGGCGGATAAGTAGTGCGTTATAGGTCAGATCGCATACGATCTCAAGGGGGGTGGGAAAGGGTACGTATGAATGAGCGTGGGCGGATATGGAGAAGTCGGATATGAATAACGATGAGTTATACGTGATATGGATGATATGATGACTTTTTTCGAGGGACGAACCATCGCAAAAGACTTCCGCCCACAAGGCAGGATCCGTAGGAGCGCCTGCCTGCTATGACGCGGATCGCTGCGGTCATCGACAGCCAAAACGCGCCCGCTGATTGGCCGCGACTTTGACCCAGTAAATTAGCTATCTTAGTCATGTTTCCAGCGCCTCAGCTGGCCAGCCTGACTAAGCTGAGGAACTGGCGGCCTTTTTTCGGACATTGAGCACATGCCATATTGGAATATTTTATGATTTCCATTTTCTACTTTATAATATAAGAATTCTTTATTCTTATTGCCAAATACGGATGACGGATGACAGAGACATGTAGCGGTGCCTGTTGTGGCTCAGTGCAGAATGCGGGGGATCATCTTTCTCCGGCCGCCGAGGCTTGAATCCTCAAGCAATATTCGGTCACGCTTCATCGCGATCGTCTCGTCTCAGAGACAGCACATCGTGATACGGATATAGAAATCTATTAATATGCAACAATGGCAGTAATCAAATCTAATTCTCAAAAAGCACCAGCACCCTATAGCAAACAGTCAATGTCAATCATCCGCTTCAACAGTCACTCGCCGGAACGGTAGTCCTCGTTTATTAATAGCAATCTACACGCAGCACCACGCGCTGATTGGATCCACGACTCAGTTTCCCCATTCACGAACGACTGATTTTCCCCTTCTTGGGATGCTCGGGTTGGGCTCTCAGATCACAAAATTACTCACTGAAACAGGACGAACGTGTGGCTTGACGCTTGAAGCAAACCTTGGTTTTCCCGCACCCATGACATCATCACTCTACTAGCTCTAATTCTGTAGATCTTAAATTTTTTTTTTAATTGCATGGTCATGCTCGTGATGGGACCGAATGATCGAGGATTCGTCCCGTACCGAGGAGATAATTTGGTCTCGCCCTGTGCGTGTCTTCTTCTCACCGTATTTCCGAGGGAATTTTGGCCTGAAATTTCTTCGCTGTCAAGATGCAGCCGGATATCGCGGAATACCGACACAACACGGGCCGTTCGGCAGAGAGCCAGCCCACCGAGCAACGAATGCGTGAATGCATGTAGGAGCCATGTTCCGCGGATATAGGACTGTCAGTCACAGGCTAGCAGAGCGCCTGATCTGGAAACTCGTTCGCTGCCTGCCGTTGAACGCATTCACATTGGTATACACTAATGGAGTAGTACTACTTAATTGGGCGGTACATGATTCCCAGCTCAGCACGGGGTAATGACTAGTCAATGATCTAGAACTCTGTTGCTCCTGTCGTGGCGTGCCCTGGGTGGCAAGTTCTAAACAGCCACGCGTAAGTACTTTTGTGGTTGTGCAGGCTTGCATCATAACGGCTCAGTTGTACAAACACAGTAATACTACACAATGATTATGGAAAGGCCGGGATAGAAAATGTCACGGACGTGTAATTGCCGTCTCTCCATCTATATTCTCATCAAATATAATTATCGGACAACCTCGGGACCTGAAACAGTTACATCATTCGTGGTATGTGGCTAAAGAATATCATGCCGATGTTAACTCATAGAAGAGTGTTCGCCTCAGAGTAATGGTCAAGCACTTCTAATTCAGCCAGGAATCGTCTAATTCGCCTATATCCATCAGGTTGCCTCCAAGTAAGCTATCTTCCCCTTCCAGATTATCCTTTTCCATGAACAAATCATCGAAGCTAGATTCACCCGGGCCCATCAAATCGTCCTGGTCATTGCTGCCATCAAAACCTGACACATTCAACGAATTCAAAGATTGGTCGCCTAGTTTGGGTAGGTCAAAATTGAAGTTATCTCCCGCGTTGTTGTCCGTAGCGTAGCTCTCAAGACCGGGGAGGAGCGAGCTGATCGAGCTGGTGCCATGGTCATTGTTTGTTTCTCCTGCAATACCAGAATTTGTATTGCCAAAGTCAGTCCCTGCAAGGAAGTTCTGGTCACCGATTTCATCATTCGTGAAATTGAAATTGAGATCAAAGGCATTGGTAGCTTCACCAGTCGCGGCAAGCATTGAATCAAAATTCATCTCGTCTCCCGTAGTCAGGGAGAGTGGCTGGTCCCCTTTGTCTGTAGTTTCATCTGTTTTCACAGCCCCAATTGGTTCTATTGTTGGAAGGTTCTCAGATTGCGCCTCATTGTGCTGTTTCAACTGCATTGTTTGCGGTGCTGTGGTTGGCTCTATCTTTATAGGTCGGTCCGGCAGCTCTGAGTTTTCGTTAAAGTCCTTGGCCTCCACGCCCACCGCTAAATCCGGTGCTTCTGACATTGGAATGTCCTCTGGTGGTTGTTGCGCGGGAGCATGGGCTGGAGATGGTGCTGAAGAGAGAGCCTGGGTAGGTATGGGGACTGGCTCTGGCAGCGACTCGGCTTCTGGCTTCGGCGCAGTTTTCCTGGCCGTAATGTTTTCGTAGTCTTTTTCTAGAAACGCCTTGGCGATGAACTAAACCGAAATCCAAGGTAGTTAGCATGTGGACGTCCGACGGCAAAGTCACGCAAAGGCCTGCTCACAATCTGTTCTGATAGCGTGTCTAGGGCAGTCTGGAATCTTTGATACGATGCTGGGATTGACGACTTCAGCTGGGACCGGGTTTGCAAAGCCCCCGAGCTTTTAAAGAAACGCCCGGTGTCGATGAGCTGCAATAGTTAGTACCGTGTGCACCGCACTGCAATGTACCGCCACTTGTGGGCCAACACACCGTTTGATTGACGGCATCTGTGAGGACTGCCAGAGAATCTGAGCTCGCAAAAGTCCCGGGAGTAGTCATCGTGAGACCTCTGTCGTATGCTTGCACCGGACAAGGAAGAAAGCCAGGATGTAAGGAGTTTTGGTTTCGGTGCGATTAGGCTCTCCGCTCTCGTGGTGCGGGGGATTAGTCGTTATGGAGCCGCGGAGGAATGGAATGTTCTTGGATAGAACGTCGCACACCGTGGCTGCAGAGGGACGTAACTTCTGTCAGTGCCGGTATGCTGAGCGAGGGACTTGCCTGTCGAAGGCGCGTTCAATAAATAGCCAGATGTACCTTGGAATGGTGTTGGCGGAGAAGAGAGGCCGCTTGCTCAGCTCCAAGACGCGGTATGCTCTGGTTCTCTCTTCTGTCCTCGTGCGTGCTTGTTCCAGCACGATTGCTTCGCGCAGACAGACGGTTTCACGCGCCTCTCTCAATCGATCGTGGTTTCGTCGTTGGTTGGTTAGTTGGTTGCGCTGTATGACAGGCACAGGTTACTCCAGGCCAGGCAGGCTGCTGGCTGCTGTCTGGGCCTCCCACCGTCACCGCCCTAGCCCGTCCCGGCCTAGCGGGCCCCCTCAGGGCGGCTCTTGCCCATCCAAACTTCTCTCCAGTCGGTCAGTCGCTGCTGCTTGCTGGCTTCGTTCATTGTTTGTGTTTCCCTCCGCGCTGCCCACAGCTCTCTCTCTCCCCATCCGTCGTCCCTCATCTTGTTCAGTTATCCTCTCCCCCTCTCTTTGCGTCTCGTTTCTCGCGGCTTCTTTTGTGCGTCGTTCCCTGTGCCAGCTTCTGTGACTGCTACGGTTTTCAGCTGCCCCGTGTGGTGTGGTGTGCTGCGCGGCTTCTTTATTTTTTCCCTTTTTGCTTTTTGCTGCGGCCGTCTCGTCGTTTTTCCCTCCAGTCTCGAGCGCATCGCTTCCCAGTCTCGATCTCGTCTTTGGGCCATTTTCGCTGGGCCCGCCTGTCTGTACAAGTCGAAATCTTATTACGAAACTAGAACGCACCGATAGCTTCTGGTTGTTTACTCGGCAATATTTGTCAGGAGAACCGGACAGACATCTCGTTTCAACAAACTGCCATCACATCGTCGTGTGCTGCAGCCTTGTCAATCGTCCTTCACCGCATACTCGCTTCTGATTTGCCGAGCCCGCCTCTCTTGTCTTTGACTCGGTTCTTGAACAAAAGGTTCGTTGCTGTGCAGTACTATACTGTGTGCCTGAGGCCCCACACCTCTTTTTGTCAATCAAGTGGATGTATACTGAGAACCATCTGGCCTTTCAATAGACCTTTCGAGTTGAGCCTACCGCATCTCTTTCGCCATGGCTGAAAACGCACCGCCTGCTTCGTCATCCACTCTCCCCCCTCCTCCTCAGGCATCGGCTGGGGCCCCAGGGCAAGCCCAACCCCAATTCGACTCCGCTCAGGGAAACGGTCAGGGGACCAGCTCTCACATGCCTCCTCCCTCGCTGCCTCCCGTGGTAATCCCACAATCGACAAACCCCATCCCTACAGCCATTACCTCGCCCATGTCCGGCCAGATGATGTCGCCTACTAACACGGGCGGCTTTGTGCGTCGAGCCGCCCCAGAACCGAACAAAAGAGCTCTTTACGTGGGTGGCTTAGACCCTCGAGTTACCGAAGACATCCTCAAGCAAATTTTTGAAACTACCGGACACGTCCAGAGTGTCAAGATTATTCCAGACAAAAACGTGAGTTGTTGAAAGTGCGGCTTATCTTCGGCCCCAGCTCATATTGCCCATCCCATATTCACCACATTCCTTCCCACTCAACACTTACCTCTTTGTTACCCTTTCTGTTTGCACATCTCTCGTGATCTATCTAAGGATTTTAATATTTTGATTTCTCTTCTTCTTGTGGACACCGGGTTTGAGATTACCAACATACTGACTTCGCGTTCCTTATTGTGCTACAGTTCCAAAGCAAAGGTATGAACTACGGATTCGTGGAATACGACGATCCTGGTGCCGCAGAACGAGCCATGCAGACCCTCAATGGCCGGCGGATTCATCAATCAGTAAGCATTGGAACTATCCTCTTGATGCCCACCATCTGGAAGCTAATTTTCGTATAGGAAATCCGCGTGAATTGGGCCTACCAATCCACAAATAATCACAAGGAAGATACGTCGAACCATTTCCACATTTTCGTCGGCGATTTGAGCAACGAAGTAAACGACGAGGTTCTTCTCCAGGCCTTCTCAGCATTCGGATCCGTATCAGAAGCCCGTGTGATGTGGGACATGAAGACAGGTCGCTCCAGGGGATACGGTTTCGTTGCATTCCGCGAATTCGACGATGCCGAGAAGGCTCTCAAGTCAATGGACCGAGAATGGCTTGGATCGCGCGCCATTCGCTGCAATTGGGCCAATCAAAAGGGTCAACCTTCGATTTCTCAGCAACAAGCAATGGCGGCGATGGGAATGACCCCAAGCACTCCATTTGGTCACCATCACTTCCCAACTCATGGCGTCCAGAGCTACGATATGGTTGTCGGTCAGACCCCTCAATGGCAGACTACTTGCTATGTTGGCAACCTCACTCCGTACACTGCTCAGAACGACCTAGTTCCCTTGTTCCAGAACTTTGGCTACGTGGTTGAGACCCGTTTGCAAGCGGACCGTGGTTTCGCGTTCTTGAAGATGGACACTCATGAAAATGCAGCCATGGCCATCTGCCAACTCAACGGCTATCAAGTCAATGGTCGCCCGCTCAAGTGCAGTGTAAGTCTTTCTCATATTCGATCTTAAGAGACCCTGCAGGTGTCAAATCTAACGCTAGCGTATAGTGGGGCAAGGATCGTCCGCCCACAGGCCAATTTGACGGCTTTCAAGGTCAACAGACTGGTGGTCCAGGCTTCAATGCGTCCCCTTACTTCCCTCAGTACGGGGTTCCCGGCGCCCCGATGAGTCCACAAGGTGAGCTGGTAGAGACAACACCGTCTAGTACACGGATGTTCTAACAACCTTTTTTTTTCTCTACAACAGGCCCTGCTCCAGCTGGCCGCGGTTGGGATCAGCAAGGAAATAACTTTTCTGGCGGTGCCGTCCCTGCACAAGGCTATCAGGGCCCTCCGAACGCGAGCGGATACGGTCGTGGACAAAACAACGCGGGTAACAATAACAATTTCAACCAGGGCGGCTACCAGTCCTAAGCTTTCGGCAATGCGCTTTCATTTCTTATTTCTGGAAACATCCATATTTGGTGGATTTCACGTCGCAGTTCTTATTTTGCAGTTTCGACAGGCATATTTTGAGACTTAGAAAATGCCCCTTGTTTCTTGGTAAATTGATGACTCTGGTTTTGGAAATGCCTGCCTTTTTTGCCCCTGCCCGCAGCTTTCTGGTTTCTGCTGCAGGTGGACTGCGAGCCTTGTTCATTTGAAGTGAAGATTTTTGTTGTCTTTCCATTCAAACAATACCCCAAATCCTCTTCAATCTTGGAATGTTTCGATCTCAACTCTCTTGGTCCTGTAGCGTACGCGCAATGTCTTTTTATGTTCTCTTTTCTCATGGCTTCTCCATGAGCTAGGTTTTAGGAAGAACGTGGTGGAGTCTTTTGCGAGGGACAAAAAGTTTATGCTCGTCCAGTCTGTTATATGCGTGTGTGAAGTACCAGCCTTTTGACCCTTTTTTCTTCTTATTTTGTTTATTTTTTTATTTTCTCCTCCAAAATATGATCATCCCCCCCTCCTATCTCACGACTTCTACTTGCAGAACTATCTTGGGTTGTTATTTTGATTTCCATGCCCACTTTCTTCCTATGCTTCCTTCGATAAAAACAGATCTCTGCTCCTGTGATGAATTGGGCATATGCATTATTTTCATTCCGCCTTACAAAAGTAAGAGTCAAGTGCACTTATGCCATCTTTTTGCCTGTTTCTACCTATTCCTATACCCACTGATTCGTTCATTCATTTGGTCCTTCCTTCATTTATTTTTCGATATGATCAGCAGGAAAAACAATATCACTTTCTTTTATGTAACTTATCCCGCCCTTGTTAATGCCTCTGCCCAACTACTGCGATGCATGATGCAGTCGTCTTCTCTCTCTTGCCTTTTTTCTCCAACACAAAACAGCTTAGTCAGGCCGTGTCCCTCCACTCGCTCAATTCGATTTCTTTTCAATTTTTCATCTCGGCTTGTTATTTAATCGCTATAGATGGATGTCATTGTTTGCCAGATAGAGCATAGAGTTTCCTGTCAAGTGGACTCTCAAGATGTCATGAGTGGTGTATTCATAGAAGCACTACGATTATATTCTCCGCGAGCGGCCAAGTAAATCCAATGTTTTCTCGAAAGGATTCGAAGTGTATCTGCGACATTCTTCATCATTCTCCATCACCATGCATCATAACGTTAAGTTACCTTCTATCTAAATGACTCAGCTCGCCCGAAGCACACGAAACCGGGCGAACTCGTCCGCGCGGCTGACTAACCCGCTGGATCCTGCGTTGGGTTGGTCCGTAGCATGCCTTGCCTGTCTGGGTAACCGCTATCAAAATGGAGTCATCGACTGCGATCTTCGTAAAATTATTATGGAGATCATAACGTGTACCGCCAACCGATGCCACCTAGGTCGTGCTTTCTGGTTCTCTATTGGTTCGAGCGTGATGGAAAAGGAGGGGAAAAAAATAATAATACGAGGACCCATCTAGGTCAGCCCTAGGCTGCAACAGATGCAAACCCAATTTGACATCAAACGTTCAGCAGAGCTCGCGCTTGACATTCGCCCGACCGGTTTTTTGTGTACTCTGTGTATTGCTAACTAGGGTTTATCATGGCGCCTGGATTTATAATCGTAAACTCCGTATGGGCTCTGGACCACGTAATTGATAAGTCCGACATGCGTTTTCGACCGATATGTAAAGTGGATGTGATGGTTATACCAATAAATAGAGAAGAATGGCCCGCTGAAGCAGAATAATGAAATAGATTCACATCCAACAGCCAGCCTTCAATCGCAAAAATATCGATCATACATAACGTCATTCTTTGCTTATCACTGCCAATTCGCCTTGTTTACAGCTGAATTAAATACATATAGATCATCCTAACAACAGATTTCTCGATCTACATACTCGCGAACAACCATGGATAAGGAGGAGATGGCCTCCTCCGGAGAAGCCACTAGAGCTTCGTCTCTATCAAGCGAAACATTTCATGACAACAACGGTCCCATGTCTCTTGCCGTAAAGAAAGAGATAGACGCAGCTGCCGATGAACCACAGCAGGCTCTGGACGATGTTAGCGTGTCAGGAAACGAGAACGAAAAAGACATTGCCGTTGAACCTACAGAACCCGAATATCCCACGGCAGCAAAGCTCGCTGTCGTGGTGATCGCCCTAATCCTGTCCATGTTCCTAATGGCACTTGACATGACAATTATTGCAACAGCCATTCCCAAAATCACCGATGATTTTGATTCTCTTGATCAAGTGGCCTGGTACGGCTCAGCCTTCTTCTTGACATTGGCCGCTTTCCAATCGACCGCAGGAAAGGCATACAAATACTTCCCGCTGAAGTGGACGTTTTTGTTGTCTATTTTCATCTTTGAGATCGGATCATTGATTTGTGGTGTCGCTCCAAACAGCACTACCCTGATCGTGGGAAGAGCAGTGGCGGGGCTCGGGGCTGCAGGAATATCTAGCGGTGTTTATATCATCATTGCTTTCTCTGCCCCGCCAAACAGACGACCTGCCTTGACCGGTGTATTGGGAGCTACGTATTCCGTTGCTAGTGTGGTTGGTCCTCTATTGGGTGGTGTATTCACTAGCGATGTTTCCTGGAGGTGGTGGTAAGTGACTGCCCACTGAACTCTAAAACAAAAAGGAAAAGAACCCAAAGGACTAATTAACTAATTCACCATCTAGCTTTTACATCAACCTTCCCATTGGTGCCGTCTCCGCTGCCATCATTGCCGTCTTCTTCCAGACCCCCTCCGCAGCTAAGCCAGTATCCGCCTCTGCCAAAGAGAAATTCTTACAGATGGACCCCCTGGGAGTTGTCACAATTCTGGCCGCCGTTATCTGCTACCTCCTCGCTCTGCAATGGGCTGGTGTCAGTAAGGCTTGGAGTGATTCCGAAATTGTAGGCTTGCTGGTTGGGTTTGGCCTCTTGATAATCCTCTTCATCGGCAACGAGTGGTACTCCGGGGAACGCGCCATGATCCCGTTCCGACTTTTGAAACAGCGTAACGTGGCGGTTTCTTACGTCTATATTCTCTTTTTCGTTGGACCCATGTTCGTCATGATCTACTACCTGCCCATATATTTCCAGTCTATCAAGGACGTATCGGCCTCCCAGTCGGGCGTGCGCAACGTTCCCTTTATCCTGGCAACTAGTTTGTCTACGGTACTCTCCGGTGTATTGATTACCATCAATGGCCAATTTGCATATCTCATGATTATTGCCTCTGTGGTCGAAACCATTGGCGCCGGTCTGATCTACACTTTCGCCATTGACACTGACCCTGGCAAGTGGATCGGCTTTCAGATTCTTTGCGGTATCGGTGCTGGACTTGGCATTCAAATCGCCATCATTGTCAATCAAAGTATAGTAGACCCGGCCGACATTTCCATCGTTTCTTCCGCCACCTTGTTCTTCCAGACCATCGGTGGTGCATTCTGGGTTTCTGCCGCCGAGGCTGCCTTCACCAACCGACTCGTGAAGAAACTGCCCGAATATGCCCCTGGCGTGAATCCTGCGCTTGTTGTTGCAACTGGTGCTACAGAGCTGCGCAGCGTGTTTTCGGCCGATCAGATTTCGGGCATTCTTGAGGCATATATGTCTGGCCTGAAGGTGGCTTTCATAGTGGCGGTTGCCCTTGGAGGCGTTTCGGTAATTATTTCTTTATTTCCAAAATGGGAAAGCTTGAAGGGCAAGATGAACCCTGGTGCAGGAGCCGCATGAGGTGCTGCTAGCAGAAGGACCGGATGACGTAGACATTGTTTTTAACGAGAAGAAATAATTTGCATACTGGCATAGATAGATTGAGGGTGGTTATTTGCTCTTTTTTTGGCGTCTTGGAAGTTGCAACATTGTTGGGTATGGTGTTTTCAGATTTACTCAACTCCTATAGATACCTACATATATGTAATCAATACACGCTTTTCTAAGTATACCTCATGCTTCTTCAATTATGATTCTACAAGTCTTTGCATCAAGTGGCTACCCGACAGGGAAAAATCCCCGAAAGCGTTCTAAAAGTGGACACTCTAGATAACTTGGCTGTTTGCTGGAGATTTTTTTCTTATGTTTTCAGCTCCTAACCTGCAAAGTTTCTTGTCTTCCTATACGAAACTTGGAAGCCGTCGAATGACTTTCCTAGATAGGAAAAAGACCGCAGGGTCCCCCATTGGCTGCTGAGTCATGTGACCCACAGCCCTAATGGTCAGCTCCTTCCAGCTTCTTCGTCCGTTTTCGACCGAGCCTACGAGATAATCCGCCACTCTCTTCGCCTTTTTCAAGTAAGTCATTAAAACACGTATTCACTTCGCCAGCACTCGGCTTACATATATGTGACTGTGTTGTATGATTTTGACAGCGCAGTACTATTTCTGACAGTCTGCAATTTTCGTCCGTGGCCAGAGCTTCAAACTCCGGCCAGTCAGTGAGCTCTGAACTCTGAGTTCCCAGAACCGGGCTTCATAATCGGGTTTACGGAGTTTCCAGCCTTTAGTCACCTTAATAGTACAAGTTATTGATTGCCTTTTTCCAGGATTAGATTGCATGCCAATCTTGCTGCCTGGAACTGAATTGCTCGTTGTGTGTTACTAAATTCTAACGTCTCACGTCGTTCCGGGGTGATAATTTGTTTTTGTTTGCTCCATTTCTACCGCGATCAGTGACTTCAACAAGGAAAGCGGAGAAGGCCTTGTCGCCTTTGGATGCCAATTGCTGCGCATCCTTCATCGTTTAATATCTTCGTATTATCCGGGCTTATCCATCTTCGGATTCCACGGAAGCTGCCATTCGGAGCTGTCATTGGCCCCTGGTTATCTGATCTTGTGCATCGAACGCACTTCGGACAAAATGTCTTCGGTCCGGTTCACGGATTCCCAGGGTCCCCCTCGGAAGAAAATGAGAAAAGGCACCAAAAGCTGTACTGAGTGTGAGTGTTCAATACAATTACTCTTTGTCTTTTTCTTTTTTTTGCACCTTGGCCATCGAGAAAATGGATAGCTGGCATTCTATACCGGTGCTGGCATCTAATAGAACTTAGATTGACGCTATAATAACAGGCCGTCGACGAAAGATACGTTGCACATACGACACAGATCGTCCCAATATATGCAACGAATGCCATTCACGGGGCTTCACATGTATCGACCAGGAGTATGGGACCTTAGACCCCAAGGCAAGCGGAGTTCTTTCAGGAGAGCAATCATACAGTCTACGCGAGCGAGTAACGCAGTTGGAAAGTGTTGTTAGCGATCTCCTGCAGCGTATAGAACAGACCAGTTCGTCAAATTCTTCATCTCCCATTCAACAACAGCAGCAATACAACAAGGATCTCCCGTCTCAGCCGAGCAAGGCATCTGATGCAACCTTGACATCTTACCAATATTCCGACCCCATCACAACTCAAGAGACGAGAGTAATTGCGATTCATAGCAGCAAGTCGGTCGACGCGCCAATCACAGAAAATAATCATATAGAAAATGCTCCTGTACTCCAAATCTTCAACAATAAAGTTGTCTCCAACGCCGAAGGACATCTTCAGGATACTGGTCCTACCAAAGACATCTCACAGAAAGCAATAGCCGCGGGAATTGAACTTGCGAAATTGATCCCACCGCGGGGGGATCTGATTAGAATTCGAAATCTTGTCTCACATTGGTGGTCTGCGTGGGTTCACTTCTTTCCAGAGCTCCGCGACGGCTGCAAATCCAACCTGATCGGGGAGAATGATATTTTTGACATACCAGAATCACCGGGAGAGGTCGCCAAGTTTTTAATATGTCATCTAATGAGTTTAGAGCAACTTCCGGCTGGGTTTGACTTTCAATCCTTGGAACAGCCCTTCGAGCTGCAGGAATACACGGACCGATGCGTCGCGGCAATTGATCGCTTGGTCATCAATGATGAAGATCTATCTAGTACCCTACCGGGCCTTGAAGCCATGGGTCTCTTATCAAAATGGTATTCGAATCTTGGACGGCCCCGGAAAGCATGGCTCATGAACCGACGAGCCATTGAGTTGGCACAGTTGGCTGGCTTGCATATATCAACGGTAAAGGAACCACACCCAGATGACACACTATATGTACGACGCCTCAAGTTATGGACGGTGCTTGGTCTGAACGATCGATTTCTATGCCTCATTTTGGGTTTGCCACTTGCAGTCTCAGAAAGGCATTTCCGTCCACAAGTGGAACGCCGACTGAAAATGGAGACTGATCACATGGAGACTTATTGTCTTCGGCTCTGTCTTATCATGGGTTCCATGGTTGAACGAAACCAGGACGATCCGGCAGAGATGTCAATCGCCGAAACGTTAAGATTGGAACAAGAGCTAGAAGAGCAAGGACGAGCCATGCCTGAACATTTCTGGGCACCGCATGATCCTGATAAAAAATATTCCGTGTTTGAAGGAGTAGAATGTCTCGTACTGCCATTTCTATACCATTTCATGCGGGCCACCTTGCATCTCCCCTTTATGTTGCGATCACAAGGCGACCGTCGGTATCAATACAGCCACGAAGCTGCTCTGGAATCCGCTCGCAACTCGCTGATCTCTTACAATAAATTGCGTTCCTGGGACATGATGAACCCATTCATATGCCGAATGATCGACTTCCAAGCCTTTTCGATGGCAATGCTTTTGATTATCAATATCTTGGGATACTCCGAACACGCACCGAATTATAGTCCGCAGCAGGATGAAAAGGACTGGGCTATAGTTGATACGACTACAGAGGTGCTGCGCCATGCTGCCTCTGAGCCTGCAGGCACTGTTGCCGCCCAGTCATTGTTAATTATCGAGGGTCTCAGCAGGAACATCACTAATATAGACCCAACGATGTCATGTAAAATCTCGGTCCCTTACTTTGGAGTCATCACAGTGTCACCGGGCAAGAAGAAGTTCAAAACGCGACAGAATCGATCTACAACGGATCGACCAACGCCTAATAGTGGATTCAGCGTTTGCAGCACTACATCTAATAGTGCTAATAATAACAACTCAAAGCCGGATTCCGGCCAGCCCAGTCCATACCAGCTTTATACACCTCCTAATTCCAATATAGGTGAACCCAATGGCACGATCTCATCATATTCAGATCAGTCGTCGTCGTCTTCGCGTACAAATTATACCCCTCCACTCTTTGATGATTCACGAATTCAACTGGAAAACATCTTCACTTTGCCCAACGTTGGCATGATGGATCAGAATGCCGCTTTCACGGGCTTTGCGGCGAATAATGAAAATCTAGGACTCTGGTCCAACATGAATTTGGACTTGGATCTGGACCAAGGCTGGAACTTGGATTGGACAAACGGTGCAATTATGTAGAAGCGCTCTACATGTTTGCATCGTATTTGAACCTAAATTTAGAATGGTTTCTTACGTTTATCAGCCTATTGGCTAGTGTATTATTAATACAGCAACAAATCGACGTTGCTGGCACGTTGACTTTGTCATTCTTGGTGCTTTATATGTCTTGTCGAGCTTTCATCGCACCTCTCATCTCTTCCATATCTCTACACAGTGTAATAACACAGCCCCGATTCAATGCATACTGTACATTGATACTCAAACCGTCCTAAGCTCCAATTCTTCATATTTTTGTAGCTGCCTACAGAACTACTTATAAGCTATATTATACTGCTTCATCTCTAATTGAGCCCTGACCATGCGCTGCCTCGTGTGAGGACTTCACCATCTGTAATCCACTGATATGCTTGATATACATTGGTCGCGCCCTTCGAAGTCGTTCACCATAGATATGGAGAAGGATATAAAGCGGGATGAGACCGAAACTGCAAATAATGGCCTGTGCGGCGAAAACCCATTTGTATCCTTCACAAGTAGAAAAGAGTAAAATGCAGTTAGTGTCGTATACATGGATGAATTTAGCTCCATAACGTAGACTTACCAGAACTTTCAACCCAGTAATAAATAAACCACGGATTGATAAATGCGGAAAGCTGTGTTTGTATCAGCCTATATACGCTTGGAATGTATGCACTTCAATGCAAGTCGAATGAAGAGAAAGTATGATGACTGCAGTCCTTACATTTATGATAACACTGTAAAAAGTTATGACTTCATTCGCGTGGTCGGGATAGTTGTCCACGATATATGCAGAAAGAACGGTATTGCCTGTTTGTAATCCAAGTGTGTCTGGTGGCCTAGTCAGTGACGCTTCCTTCAAACATCGATCCAGACAGAATCTTGAGCACTCACATAAGAAAAATGCGACCTGACCGACAATCCAATGCCAGTTGTCTTGAACGCTGATGCCCCAAAGAACTAATCCGATCGCTGAAACCACGGCAGCTGGATATCCTAGCCAAAGCCTCATTTCCGGAACCCGTACTCCTTTGTTCTTTTTTGAGAAATATACCATCAATTTATCACTCAAGTGACCCGAGCATACAAGTTCGGCGACAAGTAATCCCACCAGAAGACCTATCAAGAGCAGCCCCTGGACTGCAGGTGTATCGTTGATATAGGCGTCGGGGACAAGGGTTGCAATACTACAAATCCTATCAACGGTATTCGGTTAGATCATCCAGTATCTCATCTCGTGCTAGCCGGACATACCACCAATACTGTAGAAAACAATAACCTAGCACACTGACGACAATATTAGGATATCGAAACAGATTGAAAAACTGAATAGTCGTTGTCCATGCTCGTGGATGAGGAACACCCGGGACTTTTCTGAGCATCTGGGTTGACATTAAAATTTGAGTTGATGGCCAGCGTTAGGCGATGAGAACTCACGAAACAATCCAGCTTGCTCCTCGGCTTTGGCACATTGACTACACTGGTTCCAACACCACCATTCCTCTCATTCCCTTGACTTTCCTGGAGGAGAACGGCTGCTCGAGGGTAAAGTGTTTCTGGGAGAAGGACAATTTGTGTGGCCAATAAGACGGCAAATAGAATGGTTACATGGTATGCCACCCACTCACCAGAGGTAGCCAGCAAGCCACCGACTTGTTTGGGAAAGAACATCAGAACACTTTATCTAGACTGTAAAGAAGGGAGAGCAAATCTGCAACTACTTACAAACTCCACCTAGTACTGTTCCAGTATTGGCGGCGATTGTCCACATCCCTATCCTCATTCCTCTTTCATGTTCAAAAGAAATATCATGGATGATAACAAGACCCACGTTTGCGGATGGACCAGCTCCAAGGCCCTGAAAGAACCTCGCCGCCATATAGCCGCCAAAGTTGATAGTCTTGATAGACGTACAACCACTCGCCACTACTGCCAGCGCTGTGCTTGCGATCAAGATCGGCCTTCGACCGTAGGTATCTGCCAACGCCCCTACTAAAAGAGGCCCAATCGCCAGGCCTAGGCATGGAAGCGCAAAACTCCAACTGACTTGTGAATAGTTAATGCTGAGCTGCTCTTCCAGAAAGCCGAAAGAAGGCACAGGAGCTGTCGTGAAGTAGGTGAGCATGAAGTAACTATAGATAGCAATGAACAGACATGCTGATTTCCGAAGACTCGACCAATTGAGGGGATCTTTTTCGTCGTTTGTCGGGGTTGGTCGTAGGAGACGACCCTTTGTATCGAGCTTTACGGACTCCGCTTTAGAGGCCAGGGTCGTAGGTGGATTAGAATCCTTCGGATGAAAATCCTTATCCATTCCAAGGATGCTCTCAGGGGTGTCTGCCATTGGATAATACAGATAGGTATACCACAGATGCGTTTTCTGGGGGTCGATGAGAATATATAACCGGTGGACCTGAGGGAGCCCAAACTACACATATTTATATCTTTGACGCTCTCTTCAGTCGTACTCATTCAACAATTGACAAGGAGGCATATCACGAAGCGCTTAGGGGTTAGGGCTTCCTAGCGGGATGATAAGAAGGCGGGGGAAGTCGATTGGCCGGATTGGCATCTCCTCGAATTTCCTGGATGGGCATAGTCGAACTGCGGGCATCTGCTGTCAATCTAGAACTAGTTGTGTATGCACCTCTAATTACGTGTGTTTCTTATCTATCCCAAACTTTGTTTTCATTTACTCGTGGCTTGGTCCTTGACTTGTTCTGTCGAGGGCGAGTGAAGAGATAAACAGGCGAGTCAACGGGGTCCTAAATGCCACCTGCACGCTCAGCTTCTTTCGTATCGTATCACAATATCTTACATAGGTTGAAAAAATGTACTTGATTGTTTGTCTTTTCACAGCCGTCTGGCTTATATATCAACTAGCCAAATCATTGTATGGATGGCAGGCTAAACTCCCAGGTCCATGGTACACCAATGTCACCAGCATTGTATTGAAATATCACGAATTCACAAAGAACCGCCGACTATGGGTCCATGCGATGCATCAGAAATATGGCCCGGTCGTCCGTATTGCCCCAAATGAAGTATCGTTCTCCAACTTGGAAGGTATGAGAGAGATATACCAAAGTGGAGGGAGCGGTTATGATAAGACTGAGTTCTATGACCTGTTCAAGCAATATGGCCATCGGACGTTGTTCACAACGCCGAAAAAGGCTGATGTCAGTGACGAGAAAGTTATTCTCAAGATGCCGCTGACCATCAATAGCATGCTGCGAGGAAAAGAATACTTGCAGACAGATACTCAATGACAAATGTTCTTCGAGCACCGTTGCTCGATGGCTTTGAGCGGAGGGCGTCCTCTGTTATAGAAAAGTGCGAAGCATCTCGCGGCAGCTATCTAGATGTCTACGTACGTAGTCTGCCTTTGCTTCAGATCAAATCAAACAATGTCTGAAACGAGAGCCGTGTCTATAGATTACGCTGCATTGCTATGCCATTGATTGTGCATCTCACTTTCTCTTCAGCCCTGGAGGGACAGATACTCTCAATGATGGCGAGGACTTCAAGTTAATGCGAGAACTATCGTATCATGACAGCATCAAACGTGAGTCGCGCTGAAATGGTCTAGTCCACTCATTATACTGAAAAGTACTTTGGCAGAGCGATATGTTCAACATTACTACCCAATGATGAACAAATTATTGCCTCTATTCAGCTCAAAGTCAGTCCCTCTGTCGAAAACATATGTTTTGAAACAAAGCCACCAAGACAAGCCTCAGGAGGCGTCTCTCATCAATAAACTACAGAGCAAATCACCAACTATTTCAACAATAGAAATGGCTGCCGAATGCATGGATCATATGGCGGCTGGTATCGACACTACGGGCGATGGTCTCTGCTTTTTGATGTACGAGCTGTCATTGCCACGTTCTCGGCATATACAGGAAACCCTTCGCAAGGAGATCTTGCAGCATCCAGATGCCAGACTGGACGATTTACCATATCTTGATGCTGTTATTAAAGAAGGGCTACGTCTTTTTGCGCCAATCCCGATGAGCTTGCCTAGGTATGTCCCTGAGAACGGCAGGACTATTAGCGGTTATAAATGCCCTGCGGGCACAATTGTCAGCTGCCAGGCATATTCGCTTCACCTACTAAATCCGGATGTGTTTCCAAACGCCGACTCGTTCGCTCCTGAACGATGGTTGCAGGATGAAGGAAACGCTGATCGCAACAGATTGTTGTTTGCGTTTTCAACAGGCGGAAGGGGTTGTATTGGGAAACAGTGAGCTATCTCTCGCCGATATTTTCATTGCCAACTGCTCAGCATATACTGATGACAATGCAGCCTAGCAATGGTAGAAATGAAGACATTGTTGCGGAGGATTTACGGACAATACAGGACAACTGTAGCACCGGAAATGAAAGGTGACATGTCAATTCATGACCAAATCATATCATCCAGACCTAGGGATCAGACGTGCCTTCTGGTGTTTGATCGAGTGAAACAGCAATCCTGAGTTCGACGAAATGCAACCAGGTTAAACGCAAATCCCGCCTCTGATGCCTCTGATGCCTACGACGTTTTTTAGGGCTTCTGCAATAGTCTCAGTTGGTGCTCCCGTGACCTGATCTATAGAGCATCAGTTCTATGAGCAGTGTACTGGCCCTCCCTGATAAGATATGGAAAATGAGGGTTTGATCCGTCTTTCGGCTGAGTATTTACTTTGAGGCGACATACAATCGGATTATCAACCGATGCCTTTGTTGCCCAGAATTGTATGTGTTGCGTGCATTTAGTAACATTTTAACCCGAACACGTATTTCACAGTCCCAACTAGGCCTACATATCAGTCCAAGAGTAACTGAATCTGGCAAGCTACATGCCTCGCCCCACGACATACCAATATCCGCACTGTCCGTAGTATCTTTAATTGTCAAGCTTTACGAATGGTTCGCCAGGTGGGTGGCGAAAGGTTGCGTTCGAGTCGGGCCTGGCCGATATTCTTTTTGCCTCCTTTTTTTGGTAAAGATAAATGAGTACGTCGACTTGTAAGGCTCCCGTTGTATCATTTACGGTTGATATAGCCAACCGCTGTTCTATGTCGACTAGATTCAAGTAGTCAGATCCCCGGATTCGACTATACTCGGTAGTCAGTTAGCTCTTATTCGGCAATGAAATATTTCATACTTTAGTATCCCTTTGTTAGGTATGACATTACTCTAGCCAGACACGGGCAACCGAGAAATCCTCATCATCTATATATTGACAGTTCTCAAATACGACATAGCTAGAACAGAACAAACATCGAGGCTGTGGCTTACTGCCAGGTGGAGAACCGAGCCGGTTGTCAATAGCAATGGATGCCTGCTCCGTCAGGCTCCCAATGACAACACCTCTCCACCACCCCATTATTCCTTGATTGATCGTGGCTCGCTCCCACAGCGCCCTTCTTGCATTATCAGTGTTTGCTAGCGCTTGGATTTTTTCCCCTTTACTCTCCATCAACGACCGCGTGTCGGTGTCAAGTGCCAACCATACTTGCATGTGACCGATTTGCTTCCGGCTTCACCATCTCGCCACGGTTCCCTTCTCCGGCCTCTGCTCGTCACCCAGCTACATCTCCGCCGTCCTCCGTTACTGCACCCTTTCTCTAGACAGCAGTCAGTCCGACTGGATTTTGGTTATTCTGCGACGCTGAAGAATGGTAGATCAACGCCCACGCGCGGAGAGCAGGAGCCTCACCGCTCCCAGCCTGATCGCGATGAATGGGCACTTTGCGTCTGTTGGAGATGCCGCGCACGACCCCAAGGCCTATGAACATGGCGTACAAGTGATTGATGAGGATAAAGAGTTCAAGTGAGTCTACTTCACTGCGCCTGTCTTCGCAAAACGCTTCATCTCAATGGATGCTTATTGAATGACATCGTACCCCTAAATAGTCCGAACTTGTCAAAATACCTGTCACTCGAGGACGTTACGAACGCCGGTTTCAATTACCACCTAATATCTGTCTTCGGGTCGCAGTCGACTGGTAAATCCACACTGCTGAATCACCTTTTCGGTACACAATTTTCGGTCATGTCCGATAGAGAGCGCAGGCAAACGACGAAAGGTATCTGGATGTCAAAGAACAAGACCAAACACGAGGACCCCAATGCACGCATGGCCGACAATATCTTGGTTATGGACGTTGAGGGTACTGACGGTCGTGAGCGCGGAGAAGACCAAGATTTCGAACGCAAAAGCGCCCTCTTTGCATTAGCGACGAGCGAGGTGTTGATTGTCAATATTTGGGAACACCAAGTCGGATTGTACCAGGGCGCCAATATGGGATTGTTGAAAACAGTGTTTGAAGTGAATTTGCAACTGTTTCTCAAAGATAAAAAGTACTGCCACCTATACCCCGCGAACATATCAGCAGCCTTCAAAACTAACTTTGTTGATACAGCACCACCCATCGCTCCCTTCTTTTCTTCGTCATCCGTGATTTCATGGGGAGTACGCCCTTGGTTAATTTGGAAAATACCCTTCTTGAGGACTTATCTCGTATTTGGGCGTCCCTATCGAAGCCGCAGGGCTTAGAGCGGTCTACAATTCACGACTATTTCGACTTTGCATTCTACGGACTGCCACACAAGGGATATAAACCCGAGGAATTCGTAGCGGAGACCAAGAAGCTTGGTTCGCGGTTCCGTGAAGGTCGGAAAGACCGAAAGGAACAGCTTGTCGGCTCATCGGGGGCCAACGGTGTATTTCTCCCAGAGTATCACCGCAGGATCCCTGCCGATGGGTTCGCACATTACGCCGAGGGTATTTGGGATCAAATTGTGAACAACAAGGATCTAGATCTACCTACACAGCAAGAGCTATTGGCGCAATTCCGATGCGATGAGATTTCGCGAGAAGTCCTTGTTGCATTTGATGAAGCTATCGTTCCATTCGAGGACAAGCAAGCTGCCGGGGTTCGAGCCGGGGCTCCGATTACGATCGGCGGGTTGGGCCCAGCCATGCGAGCCGCAAGAATGAAGGCTGTCAAGAATTTTGAAACCGAGGCTAGTCGCTATCACAAGGGTGTTTACCAACGGAAGCGGGCCGAGTTAGAGGCAAAGATCGACACAAGACTGAAAGGCCTTTTCCAAGGTCAACTAAGCGCCGCCCACAAATCAGGCGTCAAGGACTTCAGTGAGGCTGTCTCAAATGCTGTCAAGGCTGGTCAAAAGAAAGGTGCAAGTTATGACTTTGCCGAGATTGTCAAGCAGGAAACCAAAGCTGCGCTAGAGCGGTTCGAAAAGGAGGCTCGTGCATCTGTGGTGGAAGGGACTGCATGGAGCAACTATAAACAAGAGCTGGGCTTGTATCAGAAAGACTTGGCAGAAGTCAGTGGCCAACTGAGACGCGATGAGATGCGGCGACTTGCGACGAGGGTGGAGCGATGGGTAAGATCTCGTCTCTCGGACTCGGTCAGCTTGGAATTCAACTCTCTTGGCTCTGGGCGGGGTGGCTCCGGTGCGCCAGAGACTGGAGACAAGCCAGCAGAAAAACAAATCTGGGACCGTATCTGGAATCTCTTCGTCGAGACCGTTCTAGATGCAGAGCGGCGATTCACGGACCGCGCCACCAGCTTCGATGCCAGCGTTGACGAAGTCGATGTTGGCCTCTGGCGGCTCCGGAGAAAGTCCTGGGGTGTCCTGCGCACGAAAGTTGAAGAAGAGATGATGGAGGGTAATCTGTTGTTGAAATTACGCGAAAATTTCGAGGACAAATTCCGTTACGACGAGGCAGGTGTACCGCGGATCTGGCGCCCGACCGATGACATTGAAGGAACATATACCCGCGCTCGCGAGTCTACCCTGACATTGATCCCTCTTCTATCAAAGTTTCATCTCGCAGAAACCAACTCACCGCCTCCCCTCGATCGATGGGTTGGCCACACCCCTAGCTCGGCCACTGCCGCCGATGAAGAAGACCTAACACCCATCGGAGGCGTTGACGAAGACGACGGCAAATCCCTAGAAGAGGAGGTTACCATCCTTAATGACGCTAAGCGTCAAGACCTGACTGTCCGCTTCAAAAAGGCCGCCGATGGAGTTTACGTCGAAGCCAAACGCAGCGCTATCGGCGGTATTACGCAGGTCCCGCTTTACTTTTATGGATTGTTACTTGCACTGGGTTGGAATGAGATATGGGCTGGTAATTCTTTCCCGAATCAAATATGTCTCCCAGCTTTTCTTTGTAGATCGATGCTGATGAATGTTATAGTCCTTCGCAACCCGGCATACTTCTTCCTCCTCTTCGTCTGCGCAGTGGGCGCATACGTTACATATCAGCTGAACCTCTGGGGCCCGATGCTCAAAATGGCCGATGCAGCATCGAAGCAGGCCCTGGAAGAAGTGAAGAAGCGTCTACGCGAATTCCTAGAAGCGTCTGATACGGGCCGTCAGGCCATGGCCATGTCGGCTAATGCTACCAATGCTGATTCTCGGGATGAATATGAGATGAATGCTTTGAACAAAGGAGGGAGAAAGGTCGAAGAGGATGGTGAGAATGAGGATATTTAAAAACGCTACAATGTCTTTCTCTCTATACTCGTCATGCCTTTTTCAATGTTAGTATATGAGGTAATGAATGGCAGCGTGAGCTGCTGGTAATAATGCACAGCGGTGTTGATAATGTACTTGACTGACTGGATTGATGGGTACTTCCTAGTGGTATTGGATGTTTTATGCGCGCAAATAGTGTTCATATTTATATATATCCATGGATGTATCTACTTATTCTGGTCAGATTCTCACCTAGGCATCAACGACCACTCAAAGAGATGATTTGCAATGTTTATTAAAATGAAGAAGCCCCGGGCTGTACCAGACTTTTATGGCGAATCGTCTCTGATGATATTATATTAAACATAGTCTCCTAACCTAAACACAACCCATCACTCAATGGCTGCACATACTTCTCCCAGTCGTGTAACTCTGACCCAGTAGTCCCTCGCGACTCATGCAGGCTTGCGGCATAAATCCCGTCGCGATCAAGATCGAGATCCCTGCTCTTCCATACACTCTCTACAATGCCCCTGACGCGCGTCAAGGCTCCTCTTGCAACTAGTGCTCGTTGCTCTTTACCTAAAATCTCGAATTGATCCAAGAACCACATGCGTTCTTCGTCGTCGCCTGTTGAATAGACCGCGCCTACAAATAATGGCCACAGATGTGCGGATCGTAGATGATTTGGTGACAGTTGTCGAGTATACGTAATTATTTGCGCAATGAGTTCTCGTGCTTGCGTGGCATAGGGGTTAAGAGAGCGAAGCGTTGCGTGAAAGTAGAGCGTGGCAGAGGTTCGGATTAGGAGCGATGTGTTATAGAGGATTGCCGTTTCGTCGAGAGGAGTAGAGGTAGTATGCGACGTTGGAAGTGATGTTTGAGATTGTGCTGCTGGTAGAGGTGGAAACGAAACCTCTGACAGATGGGAGTAGATGGACGGAAGATTTTGTACGAGCGTGTCCAGCTGCTTTTCCAACTTCCTCGTTTCTGCGATCCATAAATGTCGCTCAAATTGTGGATTTCTCTTTCATAAAAGTTAGAAAATAATATGACTAGCCCTTTTCTCGGCTATGAATGATCTTACCATATCTCGTGCTAAATCGGTAATTTTCGAGATTATGCCGAGCAATTCGTACGAGCACCCAATTGAAGGGTCAATCTGCGTTGATCATCAGAAACGTTTACTTGACGGGCTATAAATGAAGGCATGGAAAGAGGAAGTATGATCTCACCTCACTCGATACTACGTGTAGTATTTCATGCTTTATTTTGGCAACTTTGCCGCATGCTGTGCGGCCTAGAGCATCTTTGACAAGAAAAAATCTGGAAACGAATTCTTTTACTTGAGGGTCAATTCTAGTCAGAGCCGAATCTGATGAATCACTGCATGCTAGTCGCATGAGATCAAGCGCAGCGCACAGATGTGTTGACCACGATACTTGACAGTTATCGGAAATCTGAACGAGAAATCAGATAAGTCATCTCTTTGTGAAGGGGCATATAGATGGAGCACCAGAAGGAATAAATTCAACCCACCTCGAACATGCAGAGCATCAATATGACAATTAGATTTGCATTATTTGCAGCAGCAATCACGTTTGAAGCAATTTCTTCTCGGATGAGCTGCATACAGCGCTGTTTGTGCCGCAACGCCATAGGATAAAAGTGGGCTTTCCCTTCTGCAGTCGTGAGCGACAAGGCACTCAAAGCGAGAATCATGTGCATTATTGAATCCTTTGTCGTAGCCAAGGGGATAATCAAGTTGCGAAATAAGTTTGTCGAAGAGTCAAGAAGCGGAATTGAATGAGACAGAGATTTGTCATCTAGTATCCCCATCAGTATCAGGTAAACGGGAGAGACCTATTAGGAAAATATACTCACAATAGTCAAAAAGAAGCCCATTCGTTCCTCGGTCTAGGTTTTCGGTTGCAAAATGCAATGTCGGCACCGGGGAGGGCGAATTGTATAGTCGTGCTTCTGTTCTCCAATCGACTCCCTCAAAGTCAAGGCCTTCAACCGTAGGAACTAAGAGCTTGCCCTCAACGTCATTTATAAACGTATTCACAAAGTGTCTCCCGCCATAGCCTTGCGGGAAACTAATCCACGTTGATGATTCCGAGACCGACAAGTCCGCACGGTCAGCGCGTATCGTGCGCCCATGCTTAATTCCCCGTTTGCGAGAGTCGTCCTCCCATTGTAGGTGAATTTCATAGGTGCAGGATCTGCCATCATTCGCGCAACGGCTGCAAACCGGCTTGTTCTCTTCTCGAAACGTCAGTACCCTATCAGCCTTTGACGTGCGGTGCCTTTGGGACTTACCTGGACAACGCAGCTTGCGTTTCTTGCAAGTAAGACAGCCACCGCGGGAATGTGTGACTTTGCGACCGGACGGCTTCAGCGGTTGACTTGTCTTCCGTACCATGTGTGTTGGGCGAGGTGACTGTCATGCAGAGTTGCTGAATCTTGAGAATCTTGGCGATGAACAGCCGTTCTGATCCTCATGGTGGGGCACATGGCTCCTCCGTAGATCCTAGATCCATGGATGCGGCTGTCTTGCTCTTCGATGTCAGTGCCGAGATGATTAGTAATTACTCCTGTCTCAGGTCGGTGCCACGCCGAGGTCGTCACTATTAATTCATTGTTGTTGTGCTTTGGCCAGCAAGTCACGGGTAAACGCGAAGTAGGACGCCAGTTGGTCCGAGGAGCTCAGCCACAAAGATTTGCTGTCATTCGCGGATCACAGGCATCGCCGCGCTCTTCAGGATGTCACAAATCAGAGATTTTTTATGATGCAGATGGTGGTGTTTGGGGCAGGAAGAATTGCTTATGAACTCGCGGTGCCACAGGCAGGAGCGACCCCCACGCGGGGCATCTCCGAGAGCAGGCGCGACGAGGGCCGCAGCTGCTTCCCGCGTAGACGGGGGGAATGCCGCTTCTGATAATATTATATCATCTCTATTCCTCTCTGGCATTGTTTCCGGTACAAACTGTCAATACCTCGCTGAATAATACAAGAGTTGCTATCTACAATGGCGTCGTCCCTACCAGCAACATACGAGGATCTCCCAAATCCTCGCCAGTACTGGCCAGCGCCTGCCGGCTCGTACGAGGAGGGCCTGGGCATGCTCCGAATCCTGACCCCAGAAATCGTCGCCTCCGCCGCGCGCAACGAGATCCAGACAGGAGAACGTGTGTGTCTGAACTGGGAGCTTGAGAACCTCAACCCCGCCGGATTTGGCCGCCGCCCCTTCCACCACCTGATCAAGCCTGTCGATGGCAGCAACGGCTCGGCGCTAGATGACGAGTACCATTTTAACCCCCAGCAGTCCTCGCAGTGGGATGGCTTGAGACACCATTCCACGCCGTGGCCCAATAACAAGAATGAGGAGAAGAAGCTGTGGTATGGCGGCACGACACTGGAAGAGATCGTCAACACCGATTCGGGCCGCATTGGAATCGGCCACTGGGCCCGCAAGGGCATTGCTGGTCGCGGCGTCTTGATTGACTATGCGTCCTGGGCGGAACGTACCAAAGGCTTGAAGCCTGACTATGCCTTGACCCACCACCGGATCTCGCTTGACGACGTTCTGGCCATCGCGGAGGAGTGCAAAATCAAGTTTCAATACGGTGACATCCTGTTCCTTCGCGTCGGTCTTCCGGCTACATGGAAGGGAATGACCGAGGCGGAGAGGAAAGCATACTCGCAGCAGGAGACCCCCAAACACGCTGGAATAGAGCAGTCAGAGCGCGTGCTCAAATGGCTGTGGAACAACCATTTCTCGGCGGTAGCTGGTGACGCCGTCAGTTTCGAGGTGTTTCCTGCAATTGATAAGGACCATGATCTGCACCATCATATTTTGGCTGGTTGGGGTGTGCCCATTGGGGAGATGTTTGACCTGGATGAGCTGGCTGAGCTGTGCAAGCAGCACAACAGGTGGTCCTTCTTTGTCAGCAGTAGTCCACTGAATCATGCGCGCGGCGTGAGCAGCCCTCCAAATTGCATGGCTATATTTTAGTTATTAGGTAGTCAGATATACAAATATAATACAATGAATGTATTCTAGTTACCAGATAGGGTCTATCAGCTGAGACAAGGTCGGTGTGCCCAACAAGGCAGTCGCTCCGACGAGGCCGCCAAGACCTCCGAGCCGAGGCTTCTTTCCGGCGGAACCGTGAAGACTCAAGTTTCGGATTACATGTACATTTCGTCTTTTTTCTTTTCTTCGCGAGATTTGCCTCATTCAATCCGAAAATAGTTGAATCGCGCATTTGCCATCCCATCGCAACAACAATGGCTTGGCTATCCACCCTCGCCGACCCTTCGATATTGTCGGTCATTCTGTCCTGGAAGGTCGTCGCAGTGATATTTGCCATTATCAATCGGAAATCACTGCCTTTCTCCTGGACTGTACGTTTCGTGCTGTGTCCTAACTCTCCCGGGCAGAACTAACAAAACAATCAGCTGGGAATATTCTACCAAATACACCGGAACCTCCGTCGCAATGCAACCAAGTTCACATTCAACTCCAACAACAAACCGGTCGATCTCAAGGGGAAGCCCACCCACCCCGTCTTCGCCGCTGCGACAATAACCAGCTACACGTCGATTATGGAAACAGACTACAATTTCCACAAGTCGAACAGCACGTACTTCGCCGACATGGACATCTCGCGCACAGCCGCCGTCACCCCGCTGTATACCCCTGGCGCGGGCATCGTAAGCAAGGAGCTGGACGAGGAGATTGCCGCTGCTGCCGTCGCGGAGGGGAAGCCTCGCCCAAAGAAGAAGCTACCCATGTTCATTGCCCTTGGTGGGACATACTGCACATTTAAGCGCGAGATCAAGCCTCTGGAACGCTTCGACCTCAAGTCTCATGTGGCAGCGTGGGACGAGAAGTGGATGTACATTATAACCTTGTTCCTCAAGCGCGAGAAGAAGAAAGGTGCGGGACCAACATTGGCTGCGATTGGATTGAGCAAATACTGCATTAAAAAGGGCCGATTGACGGTCCCCATTGAACGTGTCTTTAGGGCTAGTGGATTACTACCTGCCAGACCAGATGGTGCAGCGGCAGCAGCAGCACCGTCGCTATCTGCTGCTGCTCTGGCGTCGTTGGCCGACAATAATATTTCGAACACGGCCACACCGCGAACTCAGGATGGTTTGACGGATACTACTTTGGACGAGGTTAAGCTTGTCCAAGAAGTCTCCAAGCTTGGTGACCAAGCGCCCGAGGTCCTGCACAAGCAGCAGAAAGAGAATGCTGCTTTGTGGACCGAAGAAGAATGGTCGTGGGAGCGTATTGAGGAACAGCGCAAGAAAGGACTGGAAATGGTCCATGGCTTTATTTCTCTGGATAACATGCTTTATGAAAACTGGAAGAGCGGATAGATTTGCTTGAAGGTATAGGGTTTTATAGATTTGGCGTTCTCACATTATAGACAGACCTTCGATTGTATTCATGGATACATAATTCTTCTTATTTGATTTCACTCGCGACTTTTTGAGTTTGTTTTGTCTAGACGTCAAATATGACCTCGTTAAGGTAATAGCTTTGCTAGTACTGGTACTGGAAGAATTTTAAATCAAGCTCCTTTTGCATCTACATGATTTCCGCGCACAGATTAAGTAAAAGCCCGAGATTGTCAATCGTAGCGTTCCAAGAGTGTAGTTTCAGCTTGTTTGAACCGACAGAACTCTGCTTGTAGGCGTCATAGAGGTCTCCAAAAATGTCCAAGCCTATTCGTGGCATGGTCCTGTACACTTCATACTCCGCCTCCCAGTCGGAACCTGTCTTTGCTTCCCAGAGTGACTTGGGGGAGGACAGGGGAACATCCCGAAAGCTTGTGAATCTATCACAGGGTACACCAATCTTGATCTGAACCATCTGCGTGATCAAAAGCCACACTATGGCTGTCCTGCGGTTGCGGGTGGTAAGTAGTGGGATAAGATGTGTTGGAAAGGAGTTTTAGACATTACCTTCTTCTAGACTCCGCAAAAATCCATTCCTGCCAGCTCGAGCTCGGGCAAAGTCTCTCGTGCTGGTAGAACGGTTCGTTGCACAGGTCCTTGAAGCTATCGCAAAGGCCCTGCGAAGTTTAGAAAGAATTTTGTGGACAAGTAGTACGATGCATTAATACCTGATAAGTGACTAATAACTTGAGATTCAAGTCTTGCTCCATGTTGGAGTTGTCAATGACTCGCATCATGATATAGATAAGTAGAGCTTGTATAGCCGCGAGATGGTCATGCTTCGAGAACAGTCGCTGATTTGCCTATGTACGGGTTAGCGGTGTATGAACATTGCAGTGCTAGGTTCGTGGATTATAGAATTGCCCAGCTGAGAAACTGACCTTTTCAGCCAAAGATCGTTGCTCTTGTCTAACTGAGAGCCACAAAAATGATCTAGTCTCGAAATTATGTGAAGCGAAAATCTGTGCCAACCCCATACAATTGACTAGTGGCTGGGGCAGAGCAGACTTTGTAGCATTCGAGGATATGTGCCAATGTCCGTGTATGAAAGGGGGAAGTGTGTTTCGACGGAGCATCATTTGCGGAAAGGCACAGAGCATCTGCATGACAACATTTGTAGTGAACTTCGAAACAGGGTCAGATATTGGGACTGGAACTAAAAATTTAGAGTAGTACCGCTCATGAGAAGGCCCCGTAAGCGCAGAAAAGTCTCCCTTCGGAAGACTCTGGGCAGCAGACCAGGTCAGTTGCGTAGATACAGTCCTGCGCTCTGGATCCGAGTTTGGATCGATGCAATCATCGTCGTGATTATTGTTTCGGGGTGGAGATGAACCGTCCGATAGAACATGCAAGGCCGGCTCAAGAAGAGCGTGTGAATAAGACGGCAGATCCAGATTACTACTTTGCAAGAGCAAGTCGGTTTCTGCAGAATCAAGATAACCCCAGTCTACGTCGACTTGCGCTGAGCTCGCATCTGTTGCTTCCCTGAGTGCACAGAAATGATCCAAGCTATCTGTAATATGGCCCCCAGCTAACGAGGTTCCGTTTTCTGCTGGCTGGGGATTATTTGTCTCGACAACTGGCATGCTCCTGCGCGTTGTCGCTGTTGCCGTATTCAATGTTGTGTTGTCATAGACACACTGAAGATTTTTATGCATGCACCGTTGGCATCGAAGCTGGCCGTTACACTTTCTTTTTACCTGTTTGCAAGCCTGGCATGACCTGATCCGAGAGCGAGGACGATTCTTGGCCTGGCGACAGTACAATACATGCCGATTGTACGATGTTCCGTTCAAGAACGGCTTGTTACAAAAGCTGCACAGCTGCAGAGACCTGGGCGATGAGTTGTTGTGTGGTGACTGTGGTTCAGCATCCATGATGAAGTCTCCAAGGTCGATGTTTTTAAGCCTATGAACGTGGGACGGTCAATATAAAGCCGACTTGAGCTTGATACAATTAAGCATCAACTCTTTGAGTTGGCTGACTTGAAGCTGTTGATTAATTAGATCAGCAGAACAGCGGTGCGGTGCGGCTAAACTAGCCACCACGCCGCAGGCAGCTCTTTGTGCAGAATGCGGCCATTTTGGCCACGATATGTATGCTTTAAGGAATTTCTCCAACTTCCTGGTTGCAGGTCTATAAATAACAGATATGCGGAGAGTGTTGTCACGATATCGCAATTCCGACTCTTTCCACCCTTGGTCTTCACATTGCCTCTCATTTCCTTGCCATTTCTACGCTTAACCCTAAAACCCTGCCTACCACCATGAGCTCCTCTGAGGAAACACAAAAAGACTCGACTGACCAAGTGCCCGAAAAGGTTCTTGACGATTCTGGCAAAGACAAAGACAACATAGCAGGGGGGCCGGTAAGGCAAAGAACCATCCATGGCTGGAAATGGGTGGCCACCGCTGCGTCTCTCTACATAGGAGCACTTATCTACGGCCTCGACAGCACTATCGTGGCAGATATTCAGCCCGCTCTAATCCAGCAGTTCGACGAGTTCCAGAGTATCACATGGGCCGGCACCGGCTTCCCTCTAGGCTCTTTCTGTTCTATCCTGCCGGGGTGAGTGGATTGAAGATTATCTCCATGGCTCTTATTTCTTGGTGTTGTTTGTAAAGACTAACTTAGAATCCCATGAAGGGCCTCTATGTACGCCATATTTGACCTCAAATATATGTTCATCGGGAGCATCATTCTTTTTGAGGCTGCTTCGGCGCTTTGTGGAGCAGCGCCTACCATGAACGCCTTTATTGTTGGTCGCGTATTCGCGGGTGTGGGTGGGAATGGCATCTTCCTTGGGTAATTTCTTTCTCCTTTCCGTACTTGATGTATCGCTGATAATATCTCTTCCCAGTATCCTGAATTACTTCTCCCTTATCACCATTGACACCGAACGGGGCCGCTATATTTCTGGCATGGGCGTAACCTGGGGAATCGGAGCTGTCCTTGGCCCTGTTATAGGAGGTGCCTTTGCTACCTCGTCAGCGACATGGCGATGGGCTTTTTACATTAATCTGTGAGCTATGTCATAAATGAAACGGTTCTTGCATTGTGCATCCGCTTGCTAACCTAACTGATACAGCGTTATAGCAGCCGTTTGTGCACCTGTATATATCTTATGGCTCCCCAAGGTTAAGCCAGGTGGTGTTCACGACCGACCGGCTCTCGCAAAGTTTGCATCTCTTGACTGGGTTGGCTTTACGCTTGTTACCGCAGCCATGGTAGCTTTCACCATGGTGTTGACTTTCGCAGGTTCTACCTGGAGCTGGGATGATAAGCGAACCATTGCTCTTTTTGTTGTGATGGGTGTGCTGTTTCTTTTGACTTTTATCCAACAGTACTTTATGCTATTCACAAGTCCCGAAGAGCGCATGGTTCCCCCGACACATGTTTTACTCAACTCAACGCAGTTGCTGCTATACATCAATACTGCCGTAGCAGCCACCAACATTTATGTTCCCCTGTTTTACCTTCCTTTATATTTCTCGTTTACGCGTGGAGACTCAACTATGCAGGCTGCCATTCGTCTGCTGCCTTTCATTGCCTTCCTAGCATCGGGTACAATGTTCTCTGGTTCCATGCTTCCCAGGATTAACTACTAGTAAGGATCCCATCTCAACTTACTTCAACTTTATTCGGCCAGAAGTTAATTGTCCCAGCTGGATAATATATTTGGCAGGAGGCATTCTCATGACAATTGGTGGTGCAACCATGTACAGCGTGAACACCAACACCTCGACATCGCTTGTCTATGGATATAGCATCCTGCTCGGCGCTGGCACTGGCATTGTCTTCAATCTCGGTTTTACAGTCGCTAGCATAACAATGCTGCAACAAACTGGCTCTGGACTAGACGTTCAGCGCGTCAGTTCAATGCAGAATCTCTCCCAGCTTGGGTGGCAGCTCGTCAGCTTGCTTATCTCAGGCCAGATTATGCAGGAATTGTCTTTCAAAAATCTTTCAAGAGTTTTAGATGGTCTAGGATTCTCCGACGAAGTGATTAGACAGGCTGCTGCGGGAACTTCGAGCGAGCTGTTTGACACTTTGAGCCCGTCTGTACGAGAGCGAGCCACCCAGGCGATTACAGATGCTATGAAAAACGTCTACATTCTTAGCATCATCTCAGGGGCGGCCATGATTCTCGTCGTGATATTTTTGCCCAAGGGGAGGCTGTTTCCAAAACAGAAAGAAAACAACAATGCGCGGCCGCAGCTTGACAGCGCTCCTAAGCATAAAGTAAACTAAGGGAGATATGCTGAAGATTGGGATCGATGCACAGATAATTAGTGTGCTTAGTCGCATTGGGGAAGTGACATATTGCCAGATTTTGCGATCCAAAAAAGATCGACACCTTTGAGTACTCACAGCATGTATGCACGACTAAAGTAAAACCCAATCGAAGAGTGTATGACTAACGAGTAAAAATCTAGAAGATAGATAGATGAAAGCTAGCAAATACCTATTTTATATGTAGTCTTTATATTGAGGAGATATAATAATAAGTACCTTTGCATTTAGTCAATCACGTACCCTTCTGTCCCTTCATCTGATCTCTGAATCTTCATCTGCGAAAACTCTACACCATCCAATATAGCAACCCTAATCGGGACAATCGACAGCTTCTGGCGAACCATCTCCTGCTTTGGCGGCGGCAAGCTATCCACCAAAGCCTTCGGAGGACCATGCAGTTTCATGTAGATTTGCACACCGCAGACTTTACAAAAGCGGTGGCCGGTGAATTTTTTCGCAAAACAGTACTCGGCCATGTTCTCAGCACCCACGATTGACACCTGTGATTGATCCGGGTAGATGCACACGTTCGCATTCTGTGCTGGTTATTACCTAGACAACATTCCGTGGGGGTGGTAAGGAGAGACATACACGCTGGCAAATACTGCAGTTATCTTCTTTTATCTCCATGTCGGGAAGAGGCTTCGTCTTGACAGCTACCGTGACAGCACCACAGTAACAGCCGCCTGTGTAGAGTTTGAACTCTTGATCAGAGACTTCAGGAACTGGGCCTGAAAAAGAAGGGGCGGCATAGGTGGACGATAGTGGTACTTCAAGACTAATTGTCTAGAAGCATTAGACACCCCAAAACTGAACATCGAGCAAAACCATACCTTTCAACGGTGAGGGAAAATGGGTTTTGATGGAGCAATGCCCTCATCTTCAAATCTTATATAAGCGAGATGTATATGCTATTCTGTCCAGACGGCCACCTACATTGACACCCAGACCCCTCCCTTCTGTGGGCAAAGCATGATTCCTCACCAAAACTCCAGTACCACAAGTCGGACAAAACTGGATGAACGAATAAGCATGTTAATGAATACTCGAAATGGAAAACGTCACTAACGCAATGTTCACTGTCATCTGATGAGCGGTAGCTGGCCAGCGCTTCCCCGCCGCGACTGATATGAAAGGTTGCCTCTTTAGGGAAGACCCAGAGATAACCCTTCTTTTTGCAAAGGACACAGCCACACGCAAACACAGTTTCTAGCGGCTTATCTAGCTGTATTTCGAAGCGGAATCTGCCGCAATGGCAGTTTCCTGGATAAGTGATTTGTGATGCGTGGGCCATGTTGCGGTTGGAAAAGTTCTGGATGATAAGGAGTCCTTGCTATCGTAGGTAACAGATAGTAGAGCGAGACACTTGAAAGGCCACTAAGCATTAATGTGCGGTCCACGCGCGGGCAAGGAATATTTACCAAAGTCAAAAGAGACTAGTTCTACCGAGGAAAGGCGTTGTGCAAGGCAGATATAGCGATAACGCCAGGGACTTATATACTAGCAAATGGAAGACGTAGGTCCAACGGTAATCATTATATAGACTTGTATGGAAGCAGTTGTATTAAATGAATAGACATTTAGCATACTTGGAATTAGGTAGCTATTTGGATTAATATACAAATCAATCAAGCAACCTAGCTGTTGCAATTAGTCGCAAGGCAGGTCTAGTATCAATTGTGCAAAGCAAATCAAAATCCCGCTTTTCAAGTCAAAAACGCCCCGGTAACATGCAAGTCATGAGACAAAAGAGTAGAGAGTGGTGAGCTACCAGGGCAGATGTGCTCAACTTTTCAGGCCAAATCAAAGATTAACTTTATTGCTTATCGGTCTTCTCCTCTTTCTTCTCTTTTGTCTCTTTTTTCTCTTCTGTCTCCTTCTTCTCTTTCGGTTCCTCTTCTTCCTCTTTCTCGTCTTTCTTTTCTTCTTGTGGCTCTTGCGCCTCCGAGTCTTTCACAGCCTGGTGATGGCCCTTATGGTCATACAAAGGCTGGTGACGCTCCTTGAGTTTCTCTTCTTCAGCAGCAACCATATCGCGCCACAGATCATTGGTATCGTCGTGTTTCTGGTGATGCAGCTGCTGGAAATCAGCTGGCTGGTTCTTCTGCTCTTTGATGGCATCACGGCCCTTCTTGGCCGTGTCCAATAGGCCCCGTCCTTTGCGCTGGTCGTGGATTTCAAACGCAGCGCTAGCGCACATGACGGCCAGCGTCAACCCTTGGGCGTAGACACGAGCTTGGACAATCTTCTGCTGGCCGGTCAGATACGGGTTTCGGCCAACCAGCACAAAGCTGCCGACAATGGAGGCGATCCAGGTCGCGCCGATGATCTTGTATTTCTCCTCTCGCGCCCAGGCGCTTATCCGGCTGCCAAAGGACATTTGTGCCAGCTCTTCCCGTCGTAGCCGTTCTTCGCGGTTCTCAAGGTATTGGAGTTTCACGTTGCGCTCGGCCTCGAATTGGCGCGAGGCATGGTCGGCGGCGACGATGCCGACAAAGGTTCCTGACGAGGTCACCAGGAAGGCTTTCATGGGTAGCGTCAAGTTGCGGATTGTGTGGAAGCGGCGAGAGGCAGCCATCACACCGGCCCAGCCACCGACGAGACCGACGATGGTGCCGAACGAGCCGCCTTGGAGGACGGTCCTGAGGACGCGTTAGTGGCCGTCTCGAAGAGGGTAAGACAGCTAACGAAGAAGAGAGATAAGACATACCGGTAGTGGGCGGCCTCTTCTTCCTTGGTGAGGATCTTCATCTTGCGGCGATGCTGTGCGAGTGTGGTGTTGTACAGCTGCGGGCAATTGCGTCGAGACTTGTTATTTTGCGTATGTGCGTGTGTTTTTTTTTTTTTTTTCTGCTATTTCTTTTCTCTTCTGGACGTGCAGTGCAGCTCTTATGTAAAGGCGGCACAATTGTGTCGTCAGGACTTGGGGCGGGATCGGCAGCCCCGGTGACGTCTGATAGAATTTCCTGTTCGGGCCTAGCGCGCTGTCGTTGCCGGCTGCCCCCGAGTCTCGGCCGAGCCTGCGTCTTTTCTTCTTTTGCTTCTGCCAGCGATATCCTGTAGCTGAATAGCTAATGCGCCATAGCATCAGGACTCATGTCCTACGCCAGCTTTGCAAGCAGGCGTGCTGGATATCCAGGCTGCCCAGTGTCAGTCAGCAGATTATTCAGCAGGTTTAACTTGTATTGCGAACCTGCCGCGTCCGGCGCGCACTGATCTCGATCTCGATCTAAATCTCGATCTCGGCGCTTCACCACAGCGAGGACATTATTTATCTCTTATGAGCCGGATATCACAATGTTTTTGCTTCAGTAAAAATAGAGAGAGGGAAGAAGAAGAAATGCTACTCTTTACAGCTTCCCATGAGACATCTGTCCGCTATTAAGACGTTGCATGTTGGACTTTCTGGATTAGCTAACAAAGCGTTTTCGATATGTTAACACAGCCAGTCGAAGGACATGTCGCTGGAATAGACTATAAATTCCAAATAGACTCAACAATAATTCAGTTGAAAGTTCTAGGGCGATGACTTCGAACATTGAGAGTGTCAACTTTTTATTCATCTTTATCCGCTCGTGATTCACTACAGAACATGAAGATGTATTGTGGTGAGGGGTAGGATAGAACAGCTGCAAAACCAACTACAATGAAGACTGAGTTGGATAGCCCTGATTGGTTCTTGCTCAAAGCAACCTGGGGGTTGGATGCACAAATGGTATATACTATGTAAGCAGACTAGGTGTACCCCCGTATTTAGCTAGTCGGGGGCATACTTAACGGGGGGGCCGCCCGCCATTCGCGGTATTCCGATTCTATTTCGCACGATTCCTTGCCCTAATGGTGACTTCCTACTTTCACTAGCTGGTAACACGAGGTATTCCACCTTGGAAATAAATTTGACATAATGCGTCAATGTATGAAATTCAGAATATTTTCGTATAGACTCAACATAAAGTGAGGCTCAGCGTTGTAGTATTTGGCCAGGTGTTACTGTAGTGTAGCATCAGTCCTTAGTCCTCCGCTAAATATCAACAGCTCCTTTAGGCTTCAAGCCTCCAACAACCCGTCGGCAGCTCGACGTACACAATAGGTTTGAATTGTTACTCCTTCCAATCGACATTCTCCACTCCAACCCAATTCGACACTACAGACTTCTTCCAAGCATTCTACTGGAAGATGAATATGAGACGAAGTGACAGAATTGCACACGTTCATGTCGGTCTGCAGTCATATCCTTGTAGGTAGCTCTTGCTCTCATGGGGCCAGACAGCTGGAAGGCAGGATTTTTCCAAAGCAAATAAAATGAAAACAATCCGAGATATATATATGAGACATTTTGCCCATGCTCCTATTTAGCCTCGTCTGAAGAAATCCGGCAGTGTGTCATTCAGCAAACCTATTAAAATGGTGCACTTCGTTTCTCTCGCTGCCTTTGCGGCAGCCCTCGCTGCTGTAGCTACCGCTCGTCCAGCGCCTAGCACACATACGGTTCATGAAAAGCGCAGTGGCGAAGTTCATGCCCGCTGGAACAACCCACTACGAATCAGATCAGACTCTACTGTCCACGTCAAAGTCGGGCTGAAACAGAGCAATCTTCATCATGGCCACAAGCTCTTGATGGACGTGTCAGTATAATCTTCCTATACAAGCCGAATGGAAGCTCAACAGAAACCACTGTATTCGCATATTAACAACTCTGTTCTGATCAGATCGCATCCCGACTCAGCGAACTATGGCAAGTTCTGGACCGAGGAGGACGTCGTTCGGATGTTTGCTCCATCCGATGAATCAGTAACAGCCGTCAAAGAGTGGCTCGTTACATCCGGTATACATGATTCTCGCATTACCCACTCTGGTAACAAGGCCTGGTTGGCCTTTATCGCCTCTGGTGATGAACTAGAGGACTTGCTGCATGCGGATTTCTTTGAATATGAAGATTCACATACAGGTGATAAGACTATCGCATCTGAGAGATACCATATTCCGACGCATCTCGTCGAGCATATCGACTATGTTACCCCGGGTATTCGCTTTCCATTCCTTAGAAAGCGCAGCCAGAGTAATAGTCTCAAACCTGCCCCCCCTGGTCTCGCACGACGATCCGCCATCAATGTCACCAGTTGTGCCGATGCTCTTACTCCAGATTGCATCAATACAATGTATCAAATCCCTGAACCCTCCGGAACCCCCTCATCGAACAACTCCTTGGGAATCTTTGAAGAAGGCGACACGTACGGCCCGTCCGATTTGAATGACTACTTCACCACCTTTGCTCCTCGTGTGCCGAACGGAACCTTTCCCATATTCGACTCTATTGACGGCGGAGTCGACCCTGGCACATTTGTTGTTGGCGAATCGAACCTGGACTTTTCGCTTGCTATTTCGCTCATTTATCCTCAGAACACCACTTTGTATCAGACCGATGACTCTTACTATGGTCTTACCTATGGTTTCTCTGGACACGGCCTTTTTAACACGTTCCTTGATGCTATTGACGGCGTGAGTGCATTCTCCCTTCGTCCGCTGACCTGATGCTTTCTTCCAGCGGGCGCATACTGAAAACCTTGAAAGTCGTACTGCACGTCTTGCTATGCTGGCGAGTGTGGTGATTCTAGTATCGATCCTGTCTATCCAGATTCTAGCGGATTTCAGGGTCAACTCATGTGCGGGAATTATACACCAACCAACGTCATTTCGATATCATATGGCGAGGGCGAAGACAAGGTACCTTCATCGTATTATGAGCGTCAATGCAATGAGTATGCCATGCCCATTTTGGTATTTCTGAAAAGAAAAAAAAAAAAAAGAAAAGAAAGAAAAGAAAAGAAAAGAAAAAAACTGACTGTTTAGATTCATGAAACTTGGCCTTCGCGGTGTATCAGTCTTCATCGCTTCAGGAGACTCTGGCGTCAGTGCTGCATCTGAAGGATGTCTGGGAAACTCTACCTTGGAAATATTCAACGCCGACTGGCCTGCCAGGTACGGATGCATCTCTTCGTATTCTATTCTGTCTTTGGAATTTTATATCAGATGCATTCATAATTTGACCAACTAACAATCGGAATCAAGTTGCCCCTATGTCACTGCCGTCGGAGCCAGCGCCCTCCTCGCGAACGGTTCTATCACGAGCCCTGAAGTTGTAGCCAACGAGCCAGTCAATGATTATTATTCCTCTGCCTGGGCCAGTGGAGGTGGTTTCAGCAACGTTTTCGGTATCCCCGACTACCAAGCTGAAGCTGTCGCCAAGTAAGTCTGTTCTTGGAGATTGTACTTCTCTTTCACCCTCTCCAACAATGCTGACGGTATACCGCAGCTACCTGACCAATTACACCCCTCCATACCCTTCGTACAACGGCAGTATTCTCGGTGAAAACGGCGGCATATACAACAGTTCTGGCCGCGGCTACCCAGACGTCGCAGCCATCGGAAACAACATCCCCATCTACGTTGATGGTGAATTGTCCTACTCTGGCGGAACGTCCGCGGCAGCTCCCATCATGGCCTCGGTTGTCAATCGGATTATCGAAGAAAGGATTGCGGCAGGTAAATCCGGGCCAGTTGGGTTCCTGAATCCGACTTTTTACGAGAACCCCGATGCGTTCACTGATATCACGAGTGGGAATAATCCGGGTTGCGGGACGGATGGCTTCTCAGCCGCGCCGGGGTGGGATCCAGCCTCTGGCTTGGGGACGCCTAATTATCCAAAGTTGAGAGATGTGTTGATGGCTCTTTAGATTTAAGAGGGGGATGAACGCATAAGGTTGGTAGACAACCTCAACGTCCGTTCATCTTGACGATCATTCCTCCGCACGACGATTACTCAAGGCTTGTAAATAGGTTATAGCAGATTCGACGACACATACGGCACTTGGTTCTATTTTCCTAATTGCAGTAAATCCCTGAGACTCGAGACCAGGATTGTAGGGTTGTTTTTGCTGCCTGAGGCCACAGATTCTTGCCCTCACGCCAAGGCAGAACGTGAACAACCAATCACATCGCCCTGGTAAGATGCTGAGCCAGCCCTAAGTGGCTCTAATAGGAAAGAAACGGTATACTGCAAGTGGAAGAGGATAATGGTGTAAATAATGAAAATAACTTTCTATATAGACCTTGTTCGCTCCACATGGCCAAATACATACCGATGAAGCCCAATACACATGACCAAGTCCCAAAACAAGTAAATCAATATCCAAGAGTTGTGCATCTCAATTACTAACATGCGTCACTCATTCCAGTTCTCGTGCAAGGTAGCAATGTCGATTTTGCCGACTTCTTTGAGATAACTTGTCAGCAAAGCGCTCCCGCCACTCTTCTCACGCTCTGTCCATCCATTACCAAAATACTCAAACCTGTTCCTTTTCCCTTCTTCGAATCGCTCAAAGACAAAATCTTCCCATCGTGGATCCCGACTAATATCAAACCGGTGATGGCCAGTTCCAGGCCATGAGAGCAAAGGCCGGGACTTGCCAAATCCGCTCTTCCACCAACCATCACAGTCATCGCCTATCACCTTGTCTTCAAAAAAACCTGTGACTATTTCGTTAAAGTCGTCGGTTGCTTCTTGAGAGGGGTATATAGTGCGATAGCCTTGGCTTTGGACTTTGCGAATGACCTTGGAAATATACGTCGCGGATATCTCTGTCTGCAGAGGGAATGTACCTCCTTGGCCGTTGGTATTTGCCTGTGTTTATTAGTATCTGATTGAAGGCTTTTATCTTGATGGCTCACCTGAACTACTGCAAAGTAATTAGGAAAATTGGGAGCCATGACCCCAAAGTATGTTTTTGGATATCCGATAGGACCATCTTCAGCCCAAAGCTTGCCCAAATCCACACCATTTTTTCCTATGGTGGGGAACAAAGGAATAAAGCCGTTCTCAAATCCAGTAGCGACAATAATAACGTCGACAGGTCTCTCTTTTCCATCCTCAGTCACAAGCCCTATTTCCGTAGCATGCGTGATTTTCGTGCTGTCCACGTAATCCACTTTCGAGCTCCGGATGGCATTGATATATCCCGCAGAAGGAATCGGTCGTTTACAACCCGGGGCAAAGTTAGGGACTAGTCGATCAAACCAGGACTTGTCCCCATCAAGCCTGGCTAATAGTTCCTCCTCGTACTTGTGTCGGATTTGATTGTTTTCCTTGCTTCCCGAGATCGTTCCCTCGTATCTGCCGTGGAAGAGTCTCTCTATTTCCTGGCGGTACTTCAAATATGCTTCCGGATTTTTGTCAAATGTCTCCTTCTCTTCATCAGTATACACATGTGCTCCTGGTAGGTCTACTTTGGGTGAGATGAGATTTGGATTGAATGCCGAGACAATCCACTGCCTTGATCTGACATAGTGATCAATATGTGCAACATCATTTAGTATGTTGACCAGAATCTGCTGTCCACTAGCACCGTTACCTATGACAGCCACACGCTTTCCTTTTAGGCTTTGTGTCAGATCTTCTGACCACACCGCAGTATGGGCAACGGTTCCTTTGTAGACAGTCTTGAGGCCTGGTATCTGTGGGTACTTTGGGACATTCAGCCTTCCAGCAGCTGAGATAAAGAAATCCGACGTTTCGGTGAAAATCTCTCCTGTCGCTAAATTTTTGACCGTAACAACCCACTGTTTGATCTCGTCTGACCATACAGCGGACAAGACATCGTGCTTAAGATGAAGATGATCTTCAATCCCAAAGTCTTTGACGAGTTTCTCATAGTACTGTCGTATCTCGTCTCCTGACGAGTAATATTCGGACCAGTGGGTGTTCGGAGCAAAAGTGAGTTCTTCCCATGCGCATTAGAAGGAGCAACTAAATTCCAGCACACGACCACGAGCGTTACTTACGATAAGTATGAGACGGAATATCACACCGCACACCAGGATAGCGATTCTGCGCCCATGTGCCACCCTGTTCGCCTCATTAACTCTGGTGGTCGGTTGGCGGTTGGTTGGGGAGATAAACCTACCACTGCATCTTGTCGTTCAAAGACCTTGTAGGACAGATTGGCCACTTTTCGAGGAACAATTATTGATGCAGAAATACCTGCGATTCCTGCACCGACAATTATCGCCTAGTCGTACAGTCAGTTAACACACTCTCAAAAAAACTCGGCTATATAACGGTTGTATTACTTTGACTGGGCGAGCCGAGTCGAAGGGTCTATCTCTTGGCTTCCATGGCTTATCGGGCGCCGATTTGTTTGCATCCCCTTCAGCAGTTGATGGCGATGAGAGTGTTTTCTGTATCTGTTGCAACCTTTCAAGAGCTCGTGCCATGGCTTCGGTGTCTTGACCCAAATGACCGATATAATTATTTTCGTTAAATTCAAGCTCGCAGAAAAGGATTCGAAAAGTTCATCAAAAATATTCTGACAACAGCTCAATCACGCCGACCAATGATTCAGAACTCGGACCTCTACCCGAGTCTAGAAAGTTATGATGCAGCATTCCCTATACAAATCACGCAATATAATCGCAAAGTACAATGGTTCATTTTTAGACTGAATGGCGTCTTTTGATAAGAAATTCATCCACAAAATGACAGCTTTTTTTTTCTAATAATAAGCTATGGTTGAGCGTTTTGTTTACCAGAAGTTTGAGGACCCTAACTGCCTTAGGTGACTCACATTAGGCGCATTCTATATCCCGACTAAGTCTCATATGATGCTTATACCTGAATATATGGACGATTAAACTAGATGAAATGAACTTGAAATAGACAAGTATCTAGTTCTTGGTGCTTTAACGAGTCAAAACATATACCTCCGTGGCATTGAATGTGAGTCTCTCTACATGCATAGCCAGGAATTACGCGGAGTTTAAACCTGCTATGACTTCCTGTATACTTCAAAAGGCATGTTACGTCTCTAAATTTGTTGTACCACAGTAATATCATTCGCGAATGTCTCTGAGGTAGGTTTTTATGTGAGACACTGTACGCATTTACTGAATCAAACTTAGGGCTTATCGGACAATTCCCCGACATTAATGAGGGAATCCAACTTAAGAGCACGCGAGATTGGAGTTTATGCATATTTAGTGAAGGATACTATACCGTACTCTAGGTTCCGACATGTCAAAAGGTAATCAATATTCAGTAAACAATGACAGTGAAGAACCAGTCATTTCCGAGTCCTTCGCGGCCTGCGCGGATAAGCTCCGCGATGAACGGCTGTCGTGACCAGCACGCCAGATTTAGCAGCCATTGCCTCATTCAGAAATAATAAGAGCGTCAATATATTCTGTTATTTCCCAATGCTGACAAGGCATTTCATATGTAACCCTGCTGTCAAATGCTTGCCTTCCACCACGGTTGCTCTACCTAATCGACGATACAACTATTCGAATCATTAAAATGGCCGAACAGACAGTAACTCCCAAAAAGAGAATCCATCTTAATGGATTCGACATGTTCACGGTCAGTCATTTGTCATTTGGACAATGGCGTAACCCCAAGGACAGGTCGAAAACCAAGCGTCGCGATCTTTCGTATTGGACGGATCTAGCAAAGACTCTGGAAAAAGGGGAGTTCACAGCATTGTTTCTCGCCGACACATATGGAATATACGACACATACAAAGGAAGCGCCGAGCCGGCCATTCGCTATGGTGCTCAAGTACCCATGGGAGACCCCTCTATTGTAAAGTTGTCCGCCGTATATGCCGGTTGTTACGTTGTTACTCTAGTAACTAACTGGGTTGAGGCCGATCACAGCGATGGCATCTGTAACCAAGAATCTGTCTTTTGCGATCACTACGTCTACGTCCTATGAGGCGCCGTACGTCGTTGCCAAGCGATTCTCGACCCTAGATCACCTAACGCAGGGTCGCTTTGGATGGAATATTGTAACTTCATGGAAAGCGTCGGCGTCAAAAGCTGTAAGTCTCAATGCACACTAAAGCCATGCTATATATCGATGCGGTGTTAAATATTATCAGCTAGGATTACCTTTAGTGGAACACGACAAACGGTACGAAATCGCAGATGAATATGTTCGTGTACTATACAAGTTCGTGCAGCCGCCCTTTCTCGAGAGTCTCTATACTAACTTCGTTTACCTATTTTCAAGGCTATGGGAAGGAAGCTGGGCAAACGATGCCTTGAAAGAAGACTCCGAGACCGCAGAGTACGCTGACCCGGGTCGTATTAAATATGTGCATCATCATGGGGACAATTTCCACCTAGATGGGATACACATACTAGACCCCTCTCCGCAAAGAACCCCCTTCCTATTCCAAGCGGGGACTTCCACTGCAGGCATCGCGTTTGGCTCTACCCACGCAGAAGCCATTTTTGTCGCTGGAATTAGCCCACAAGCCGTAGCTCCCAAGGTCAAGGCAATTCGCGAGGAAGCTGCCAAGAGAGGTCGTGATCCAAGTTCAATAAAGATATTCCCTGTAATCACGCCGATCATTGGACGGACAGAAGAGGAGGCTAGAGAAAAGTACGAGGAAGCATTGAAGTATGCCAACTATGAGGCTGGGCTTGCCTTCTGGTCCGGCGGTAGCGGCATTGACATCAGCCAGTTTGATCTGGATCAAGAAATTAAGTCGACCGATGTCCATGTGGATGCACGAGTGCATACGACACTCAGTCAGCTTCAACATACCAGTCCTGATATCCCAGCATGGACACCACGGAACATCGGAAAATGGATTGCACTCGGCGCAAATGGACCGATTCCTGTTGGAACGCCGGAAAAGGTGGCGGATGTTTTGGAAGAGTGGGTGGATATAGCAGATGTCGACGGGTTCAATATTGGCTATGTTGTTTCACCGGGCTCGTTTGAAGATGTGACTGAGTTATTGGTGCCTGAATTGAGACGCAGAGGCTTGTATGATCCCCTGCCCGGTAAAACACTTAGGGAGAAGATATATGGAGAGGGCCAAAACTCTTTAAGGGAAGATCATGTTGGGAGTCTGTACAGATTTGATGTTTATGATGGGAAATGAGAACTCGGATGTATCGAATTTGTTCATTGGCATTGACGCTGACCGAAGACATGGGCTTTGAGACATTCTTGATTCACACCGTTGTCTTCTGTATAAACGCTTCTAGACTCAAATGGCTTATCCAGCGAGAGTCGCTGGCAATGATGATTGATTGTCATGTAGTTATCTCTCCTATGCTATACTCACTAATATACCGAAATACCAACACCTTGACTCCATGGAAGCCTCCAAAGAACGCCGCGATTAGAAGCAGTAACTATTTGATTTAAAAAAAAAAAGATGCACCAAGTTAACGACCCAAGAAAACAGTATTTACACCCGCAAATGCCTCAATCATCTACCTGCGAGATGGTTTGTTAGCATTCAATTGGCGTGCCTTCATCCGGCGGAAACGGTCTTCTCCGCTAGCTCCGACAGGACGAGCAAATTTGTTGTCTTGAACGACTGTTGAACGAGGAACGATACTGTATGAAGTGTGTCCCATCTCACGGCGAGCACGATTAGCCAGACGGGGCGGTAGAAGTTCGCGAGCACGCGCCTCGTCGGCGGTTTGTTGCGCAATATTGGCACGGTTGACCAGGCGTCTGCTATAGTTAGCACAACTCGTCATCCATTACACAAGAAAGAGAGAATACATACGTTGGATCAAACTCGACTTCCTCATACACACGTTTGGAATAATCATCAGATCGCTGAAGAATCGGTCGAGTCCAGTCAGCCAAGAGACGCTCAGCTTGTCGCTTAATCTTCAGCTCTGGGCGCTTGCTCTTGGTGTAAAAGACAATTACTTTGCCGATTCCACTTGCGACAAGCGAGTCTTTGTTAATCGGAAGCTTCCCCAAGACATCTAGCAAATCACGTTGGATATTGTATGCAGGAAGCTCGCCGTCGTCGAGGGGTTCTAAGAAGAATTTAACAGCCTCTAATAGGTTGATCTCAGGGTCGACCAAACTGGCTGTATATTGATTGCGGTTCAGAAGGTTCAAGACTTCTGGTAACATCTTCAGTTTGTGCATAGCTGGTTGGCCTTGACGGCGAGCCTCGGCATCAAGTCGAGCTGCGTCTGTCATACGTCTCCGCATGTCCTCAATTTCCTGGTCTGCCATTTGCTCAAGGTCCTGCTTTCATTAGTATTTTACGATAAAAGCCGAGTGTCGTGGGTGCATACAATTCCGTCAACCTTTCTCCTCCGCCTCGTCTTCTGCTTCATGGCGGCATCCATTGCACGATCTAGAGCACGTCGGCGGCCTGCTGATTGTTAGCCTACACAGCCAATATTTACCTCAATAACACAATAGATAGCTCCGACTCACGTTCTTCGGGACTAAGTGTCTCGTCGTCTTCTGGAGTAGCCTCTCGTCTGGCCTTTGTTGCCTTGCGGCGAGCTGGCTTCCCGTCGCCCGATTCAGCATCAGAGTCTCTTTGCTGTCGCTTCTTCTTTTCTCGACGGCCTTCCTTCCTCTTCTTCGAGCCGCCTTCTTCGTCGTCGCGTCTCTTACGTTTGTGACGGCCGATCAGCTTCAAATTCTCGGCGTCAACGTCGAGCGCCGGACGATCTTCGATATCGACATCATCAGGATTGAAGTCTTCGAACTGCGCCTCGTCGACCTCTGACAATACCGACTCGTCATCGGAAATGTCTAGGCCTGCGGTCGGGTCTCCGTTGTCGTTGAGGTCGTCAAGTTCTGCTTGGACTTCGTCGCGATCAGGCGCAGGCGATTCCGCCTGAGGCTCTGGCGACGCTGACATTTTTTTGCTAGCGTGACGATCACGAGTTCGGTAGTAATTTATGTTGCTTCGGCGTGAGAACAGGCCGTTGGCGATAGTGAAAGTGACAAAGTCGATGGAGGTTGGATCGTGGCTGGAAACGCGACGTCAAGAAAGTTCGGCAGGAGGTCGGAGGTGGCCCGTGCACTGCTTGCCTCCGCAAAGTCAAACCTCAAAACTTCACTTTCGTGCTGGGTTCACATTGGACACTACATATTCTCTCGGTCACTCACATCATTCCACTTATTTTCTGTCAAAAACCATTTCGCAAGCACAGACATAATGTTCGGTGGAGGTAGGCTCTGAGATTATCCACGGCGAGTTGGTTATAACTGTTACTTTCAGCTCACTAACTCGATTCTGTTTACAGAGCAGCAACTTTCCAAGGAGGAGATCAAGGTGCGCTACAATTTTCCGTCGTCCAGACCCTGTCTATTTACCCCTGTACCTTGAAAACGACACAACGGATGCAACGAGGATCTTGAGATTGACTTATAATCGTGAACAGTCCGGCGAGATCGAGGCACAACAGACTGTCCAGTTCGCGGTAGTCGGCGGCATTCTCCTTTACCTCTGTAAGTGATGCGTCCTGCAATACCTGCTCTTCGGCCATCTCGCATGCTAATATTCGGCCTCGGAATGACAGCACCCTTCGCAATTGACTTTGCTAAGAAGTTTCTATAAACAATTCTATCCGTTGGACCCGATAACTGTCTGGTCTGATAAATGAAAACTATAATGTCGGATTTGCTGGCTTGCATAAGACTGGATCTCGATTTGATCTTCCTGTACTATTAGTAGAATCGTTGCTATACCTATGTTCGTCTTCTATGTTTGAATTAAAAAATGCTCTGAAAGTCTGATTCATCCCATACCATCACCGCTAACTCTAAAGTGCAAAACAAAAACGCTCCAACGCCTAAGTTTTTACCCCGTACATAAATATATGTTTCTACAATGAGAAAATCAAAGGTATTGTAGAAGGAAAGCTCGTGTCAGACTGTTGACAAAGCCTCTCAAATGGCCAACTGCGTTGAAAAATAAGAACAGCTTAAATGCGTTGAAATGAAATTTTACTGGCCATTCGTACCAGCAACTTGCTCTGCCTCGTCTAGTTCTTTGCGTATGGATACCAGCTCCTTCTGCAGATGTTGGATCTGCGAGGCGTAATCCTCGAGGATCTAAAAGAAATGGTCAACATATGTTTTGTGATGCAGTAAGTTTATGTCTTACCTTCTTTGCAGTTTTGATGGCGTTCTCATCAAGAGAAGCTTCCACATTCGCTGCTTTGCTGGACGCAGACTTGTCGATTTCAGCAGCTAGTCGTCTCGAGTGCTCACGAATGGCAAGCATCCTCGCCCAGATTTCCTCGGCTCTGCCAATGATGGAAGGATCAAAAACGGACCGCTCGAGTTGGATCAGTTTCTTCTTCAATTCTTCTTCGGCATCGTCCATGGCGTAACCCCGATTTCGGAGGATCTGGGTTTTCGCGGCAAGCGAAAGGCAACGTTGACTTAGGACAAGGTGTTTTCGCCGGCAATCGGAAATCCTCACAGAGATTTTCAAGTCATGTCGAGAGAGCAGTTCTGTTAAGCATTGGTTGATTTCGTGTAGGCGTGTTTGCATCATGGTGAGGAAATCTTTTTGCCGCTGTGCACGCTTTCCGAGTTCCCAAAATCCCTTCACAAGAACAGGCACATACCCAGGTCCTGGCCGAGATTTCAAAGCTTCTTCCCATTTGGTTGCGTCGTCCTCGGGTCCGGGCTGGTAAAAGGGTGCCTGGTCCTCGCCCACAAAATTATAGAGATATGTGCGGAAAGGTGATGTTTGATTCGTAGGGTCCCATTTGTCTTTAATTATTTCAATCTGTGCAGGTACCGTGCGGTGAACTAGATGAATTGTTAGCTACATACAGCCCCATATAGAGGAAGATACTTGCCTCCTGTAATGGCACGGCCGGGTGACCATAACGAAGATCCGAGTTGCGACTGGCTCAAAGTCTGCCCCAGTTGCGGCTGCTGTTGCTGGGTTTGTTGCGGCTGTTGCTGTTGATTCGAAAAGAGAGATCCCCCGCCAAGCAGTGACTGTTGTTGTTGCGGTTGAGCTGGTTGAGCGCCAAAGAAGCTAGTCCCCGACTGCTGCGGTTGTTGCGTAGCTCCTCCGCCTCCAAACAAGCTACCAGCAGGCTTCTGTTGAGTGCTTGCGCCGAAAAGACCTGTTGACTGCGGTTGAGTCTGCGTTGCGGTCTGCTGACCCCCAAATAAACCACCAGCAGGTTTGCTCTGCGCTTGAGACGACCCGAAAAGGCTTGTAGGTTGCTGCGGTTGCTGCGGCTGCTGGGTTTGTGCTGTAGAGCCGAACAGCCCGGTGCCAGTCGATTGCTGATTCGTATTCGAGCCAAACAGGCTTGTCCCTGCGGCTGGTTTGCTTTGAGTGTTGCCGAAGAGCGACCCCCCAGTCGCGGGTTGCTGTGTATTCCCAAACAAACTGGGCGTTTTATTTGCTGTATTACCGAACAGACCACCAGACTGCTGTTGCTGCTGGGGCTGCGCAGAAAATAGAGACATGGTGGGTTTTGATCTGAACAATCCACAATCCACAAACAGAATATGGAGGAAAAATGCTGACAGAAATGAAGACAAGAACTCTAAATGAGCGACAAATCCAGAATGACAAACAAAAGTATGAACCCACACAACTGAGGGGTTGTGGTTGCGCGTTCAAGAAGCTGATCCAGGTCGAGGTTGCGGCGCGGAGCTCCAAGAAAAACATCCACGGCAGCAATGCGGCGGGTCACGTGATACAAACAGGATCGCTGGAGCAGCCATCTTCCACGCAATAGCGAGTCATCACAACGCATGCACAATGTTTTATGCTCATATCTAGATCAATTTCACAAGCCGCTTTTCGTTGATATCACCAGCTGCCAATACATCGCAGCCTGAAGAGCATAAATACTTGCTGGGTTATGTAAGCATTGACAGCTCCGGAAGGCACGAGCCAATCAGAGCGCGGCAAAAGGGCTTGACTGAACTTCGCAGCTTCTCATCGCCGACGCCGTCTTCATCTCTCAGTTTGGAAGTGTGCACCCCCAAGCCCCTCGCAATACCACAAACATGGCGGCCAGACAACCCCAGTACGTCGAACACACATCCATTGTGTCGGGTCTTCTTATTCTAACCATACTAGGTTCAACCAACACATTCTCGTCGACACGACGCCGATGCCTGAGGGCATCCCGAAGGTCCAGGAAATCGGCGCTACCTCAGGTCCTTTGATGAGCGCATCTTTTTTTATCGGAGACCGCTGCCAGGCGTACAACGATGACTACATGAAGTGCAAGGCCGAGGCCAACGGCCGAGGAGAATTTGAGTGCCTCAAAGAAGGCCGCAAGGTCACACGCTGCGCCGCGAGTGTGTACGTCTTAACGTTGTCAATTGCCTCTATAACCCACAATCAGAATGCTGATGTCTGAGCAGGATTAAGGATATCAACACGAACTGTCTGAAACAATTCACCGCGCACTGGGAATGCCTCGAAAACAACAACCACCACATGTGGGAATGCCGGAAACCGGAAATGCAATTGAACAATTGCGTCTTTGAGAAACTGGTCCGTTCTGCATAGGGAACCTTGATTCAAGTAGATACAAATGCTGACCAGAATATGCCATTTACAGGGACTCAAGAAGACCATCCCGGGCACCCCCGAGAACGTGACTCCCGTGCACTTGCGACCAAAGCAGATCTTCGCACAATATCCTGGAAACCAATACTAGAAAAGCGAAATTTCTCCCTTCCATCTATTTGAGCATTGATGTGACACCACCGCCACCCTTGCCATTTTTTGTGCTTTTTAAGTAGAATGTTTGTAAATATTAGGCGATTACAGGAATGACTATCATTTTCAGATGACACCAAACACATGCTTAAAGCCGTTTAAAGCTTTAGCCGTTCTCTTCTTCGAGCGATCTTCATCTCTTGCAGCCGCGATGCCGCCTTCTCTTGTACTGCTGGGACATTGACTTTATGGTGCTCCGCTGTTGCGTACTTGACACTGCCGTCGAGGGACTCGATGTGTGCACTGATCAAGGCCATTGTGCGGCCATGTTGCTCGACTTGGCATTTTATGCGTATTGTAGTGCCTGAAAGATCTTGTAAGCTCGTGATAGCTTTCTTAGGCTGTAGATTTTAGCATTTTCCTCGTGAGCGTGTACTTACCCAGTGGAACGGCCTTCAGATAAGAGACGTTCAGCGTTCTTGTCACACCAGCTAAGAACCTGAATCATTTTCAAGAGGATTAGCATGTCTAATAATAATCTCAGACTTAACATAGGCACAGTTTCTCCAATAAAAAGTTTGTTTTAGAACCTACTCCCAATACCCGGGTCTGGAAACAGTCTGCATCGTGATAGCGGTGCACATGTCTAATGCCTCCACCGTTGAGCAAGTGAAACTTGTTAAGTTTAGGATCTACTCCCTTGAAGCTTGACTTACCGAATATCACGCCATAAGCACCTCCGTGCAGGACATTGTTCATGTTACACCATGCGTCGTCGACTGTGAGCTCCCAGGAAGTCGAGCCGGACGGGTCAGCATCAATGAATCGAAGGTCTTTCGTTAGCAATTTAGCATCGTAGCCCTGAATTCCGTGGAGGAGAACAGTTTAGCAGCAGATTTTGGGGAGGTTTCATAATCATTTCTTTTGGGCGTTGGAATTTACTTTGTAATTCTCCTCGACGACTAGTTGCTTGTATCTGGCATAGTTAGTCAACCCGTTTAATTAGTAATTCAAGTTTTGGAGAGTGCTAACTCATAGCACTTACAGCTCGAGAAAACATTCTACGGCCTCAGTAACGTCCTGCTTGCTGGGGCGGTGTTCTTGTGTGCCTTTGGCGGTCATCTTTACCAAGTGCATTCAAAACAAAGGTCCTGCCTAGGTAGATCGAGGTGCGTGCGAATTCAGCAAGCCATGTATCTCGGCAGAGAAAGCTTCAAAAACCATCAGTCAAGAATGATATAAGTATAATACGTATACTGCATAGGCACGAAGTGAACAGCTCCTTCCCGAGCGGCTACATGCAGCCTTTATGCACCGAACCGAGGCTAACTTCACTCCATCATTACCTGCTCTTGCTACAGCAGACGCCAATTAGCAGCGACGTTCGGGTTTTATCACCGCTGTTGTTGCAGCGTAAAGAGGGTAACAGCTATTCGAAGCTTGATGGAGAGCTAATATAAACATCTCGCCAGGCTATAGCCATACTGCACTCCCAGCGAGGGGAAGTGTGCATGTAGAAAGACTCTCTACACAGCAAGCCAGTGACAGTATGTTTTGCGAATCTAATAAATCTAACATACTTGGAATTTAATGATTCTCGCAGCGATGAAGGAACATTCATTAGGCTAACACTGCACAGGCAACCATCACCACCTCATCCAATCATATGACCATCGAAGGTTTGCATGTTGGACTAAGCGATGAACCTCCATCGCACGTCATCATCACCCCTAAAGTCGTCGCTGCGAAAATACGCGCGGTCCTTTGGCGGGCCACCAGTAATCTCATCTCGTCGTCGGTTCTCATTTATAAGTATACGCCAGAGAAAAACAGACGTAACCAATGAACCCACCACAAACCCAAGCGCCATACCATGTCCAAGAGGATACCGAGGCTTTTCATTAGGACGATACAACTGGCAACCCACGACAGCACCAATATCACCAATCGAGATCTGAATGGCTGCCGCGACGCACCGTTTAGTCTGACCAGACACGTTTGAAGCCACCCAGGTGAAAATCAAAGCCGCCGCAGGAAAAATCCCAGCACAAACGAAAAACGTGCCTAGATACTGAATGCCGACGTGATGATCGGAGAGGAGCAAAATGTACCCAATGATAGAAAGCGTGCAACTTGCAAAGATGAAGGGGCCGCGGGCCTGGTATCGGTCGGCAAGCAGTGCAGCACTGATCGCCATCACTGTCCCGACTGCATAAGGGGGCACAGTCAGCAGCTGCGCATTCGCAGCAGAATAACCCAGATTCGCTATGATGGTTGGTAGGAAGAGAGTCACAGTATAAAGCGGCAATGCCTGTCCCATCCATGCAAACGTGTACAGATAGACTTTGACATCACGAAACGTCCGTCCGACCTCTTCCCACGACCAGGGCTCGTCGCGAAGTGCATCGTTGTCCTCACTCAATAATGCGTTCAACACCTTGTGCTCTCGTTGGGAGAGAAACTTGGCCTGCGCCGGAAAATCCTGAATGAGAAAATAAGAAGCCGCAGCAACAACTACCGTCACGATACCCTCAATGGCAAAAATCCAGAACCAGCCATGTTTCCCTGCAACTCCACTCATATGCCCAATACCAAATGCAAGAATCCCGCCAAATGCCCCCGCAAGCGAAGTCGATGTATAGAAGAGAGTCACTCGGCTGACCAAAGCCCGTCTTCCGTACCACATGGAGAGATAGAATATCGCACCGGGGAAGACGCCGGCCTCAGTTGCACCGAGAAAGAACCTCGCAGCCAACAAGCCACCGAAATCCGTCGACAAGGCCATCAACGTCGCAACCACACCCCAAACCAGCATCAGCGTCGGCAGCCAGATCCGCGGCGATGTGAGCTTCAACGCGATATTGGAAGGGACCTCAAACACGCTATAGCCGATGAAGAAAACGGACAGTGTCACCAGGTACTGCTCCCCGGTCATGTGCAAATCGACCGTGAGGTTATCGAGTTTCGCATTGCCAATATTGGACCGGTCCAGGAAGGATAGGAAGAAGAGAAGCGTGATCGGTGGCAGGATGGTCCAGTCTATTTTGCGCTGGAGACGCGATTTCTCGGCTTCTGTGATGGTCTCGTTGTCAATGCCGGATTCTCCTAGATCGGAGGTAATAATGGCATTGTTATTAGATGCAGCACCACTGGTGGGGAGTTTCTCTTCGAGAGTCGCTGCCATTTTTCGCTTGTTTTCATGTACTGCCAAACTGTGAGAGGGGGGCCATCATCTCATCTCCTTCATTTGTAAAGGCATGTTTATTATTTATATAGACAGCACGATAAGTGCACAATCTACGAGGAAAATCCCATAGCACAAGTAAACCTCCAAATCGCGTCATCTTAGCATTCTACAGGCTACACTCGATCTTGCACGAATATTATTAGCCAAGAGTCCAACGTCGGATTTTCGTTATCTCTACCTTAATCAACCTAGCTCACTTTCCATGTTCCACGTAGCATTGAGCGCTGAAGGCTGGGTAAAAGCGTAGATCACCGCAAGAACACGGGAGTGAGGGGATACCTTGCACGTCAGATGCGGAGATGATAGCGACATCCGGCGATGCCTTTGAATGGAGTCTGGTATCCGACTACCTGGCTATAGTATGTACGTGGTTATATGGCGGATGTTGCCATACAGCCATACTGATTGTATAGACCTTCCTAACTTGGTAATTTATTGAATATGCAGCTTTCCAATCTCACACGCAGCCAAACGCAGCTGCGCTATTTTCGATACTGGCTACTTCTTTTGAGAAGAGCATTACTTAAGTGAAAGAATTAATAATATTATCCATAGATTGATGATACTCTTCCTCGTCCGTTCAGAAAAAAACTTCAGAGTAAAAAGTGCGTGAGAGTTATATAGTACAGTATAATTTCCAAGCCATCCCAAGCAAAGACAGCTTGGTATTTCTAGTTTTCGCCGAGTCCAAAAGACAATAAATGCGAGCATTGAGTGGAGATGGGAGATATTTCTTCAACAATACATGATGATGAGAGTTCTCGCACAAGTGGTGGCCGTAAGGAGGAGGAATAATTTGCTTTTTGGAAAAAGTGGTAACACATAAGATGAAGGAAGAGTATGGAGGAAATAGTTGTGACAAAAGGAAGTTTTAAAAAAAAAAAAAGAAAAAAAAACATTAAACGAAACCTGCCATATTACAAATGCAATACACGCTTAAATCGACAAAGAAGAAGCAGGACGACTATAGACTGGTACTCTAGTACATACCGCCCATACCGCCCATGCCACCCATGCCACCCATGCCGCCAGCAGGGGCAGCAGGGCCCTTCTCCTCAGGGGCATCGACAATGGCAACCTCGGTGGTACCGAGGAGAGAGGCAACACCGCTAGCGTCGACCAGAGCAGTGCGGACAACCTTGAGAGGGTCAAGGATACCAGCGTCGATCATGTCGACGTATTCACCCTTGGAGCTGTCGAAGCCCTTGTTGAAGTCGCTGGCGAATTCGTCGGTGAGCTTGCCAACGATAACGCTGCCTTCAAGACCGGCGTTCTCCACAATGGTGCGAGCAGGGCGAGTGATGGCCTTCTTGATGATATCAATTCCAAGCTGCTGGTCGAAATTGGCACCCTTCAAGTTGTTGAGTCCGTTGGCAGAGGCCTTGAGGAGAGCAGTACCACCACCTGGGAGGATACCGTCCTCAACAGCGGCACGAGTGGCGTTGAGAGCATCCACAACACGGTCCTTCTTCTCGCCAACCTCAACCTCGGAAGCACCACCGACCTTGATGACAGCAACACCGCCAGAAAGCTTAGCAAGACGTTCTTGAAGCTTCTCCTTCTCGTATTCGGAGGTAGAGGGATCCGCCATGACACCACGGATCTGTTCGCAGCGTTGAGCAATAGCATCCTTGCTACCCTCACCGTTGAGGATGATGGTGTCTTCCTTGGTGATGGTAATAGCACCAGTGGAACCAAGCTGATCAGGAGTGAGCTTGTCAAGCTTGATGTCGAGTTCGTCGGTGAAGACGGTGGCGTTGGTGAGGACACCAAGATCGCCGAGGATGTTCTTGCGGTTGTCACCGAAACCAGGGGCCTTGACGGCGGCAACCTGGAGCTGGCCGCGGAGCTTGTTGAGAATGCAGACAGCCAAAGCCTCACCTTCAATATCCTCGGCAATGATCACGAGGGGACGGCGAAGTTGAGTCGAGGTCTCAAGAGCAGGAATGATATCCTGAACGGCAGAGATCTTCTTTTCGGACAAAAGGATGAGAGGTTTCTCAAATTCGACCTTTTGTGACTTGGTGTCGGTCATGAAGTAAGCAGAGGTGTATCCACGATCGAAGCGCATACCCTCGGTAACCTCGAGCTCGTCATCGATGGTCTTGCCCTCCTTGACGGTGATGACACCCTCCTTGCCGACCTTCTCCATGGCGTTGGAGATAAGCTTTCCGACGTGAGTATCGCCGTTGGCGGAGATAGTAGCGACCTGGGCGATCTCTTCAGTGGTGGTGATATCGCGCTTGTTGGCCGTCAAGTATTGGACGACGGCTTCAACGGCAGCCTGGGTACCACGGCGGAGATCCATGGGGTTGCAGCCAGCGGCGACGTTCTTCACAGTCTCGGAGAAGATGGCACGAGCGAGAACGGTGGCGGTGGTGGTACCATCACCGGCAACCTCGTTGGTCTTGGAAGCGACATCCTGTAGTAACCGTGCTCCGAGGTTCTCGAACTTATCTTGGAGAGTGACAGCCTTGGCGACAGTAACACCGTCTGTGAACGTTAGTCTAGCTCGTACGTGGTAGATATGACTCTATGGAAACAGAATTCACATACCCTTAGTGATCTTGGGGGAGCCGTAGCTCTGGTCGATCAAGACATTGCGACCCTTTGGCCCGAGTGTGGAAGTGACGGCCCTTGCAAGAGTGTCGACACCCTGAAGGAGTTGAGCACGAGCTTCGACGCCGAATTTCAATTCCTAAAAGCACGTTAGTACCTTGCGCTGGCTGAGAACTGGCAGAATCGACAAATCTCACGCACCTTGTGAGCAAATCGCTGTTGTTGCAAGCTAACACCCGAGGTTCTGAGCTTGGAGAAAGGAGCTCGGGTGAGAGCGGAAGATCTGGAGGACAGAGCGCGCTGCATCTTGAAGGGGGAATTGGAGGATTAAACAATACAAAGAGAAAGAGAAGTATCCCAACACCCAGTCGTCGAGAGAGAGCAGTACCGAGGGAGAGGAAATGGGAGAAGGACGAGGAAGACGATGGATGGATGGATGGAGAATGGAAGAGGAGCCAACCAAAGCCGAAAATTTTCCAGCTTCTTCCAGATTCCCCAGACGGCTTGGCGCCGCGGAGAAGCCCGTAGAAAGCCGCCGGTCACGTGCTAAGCGCTCATCAGACTGCATGATTATTAAATTGTATTTTTGTCTTGTCTCGATTCATCTAGGTACATGAAGCGAGCACAGCAAAACAGCACAAGACCAATGCCAAATATAGACCCAACTTTCACCCTACCCCGGCAGCAACCGGGACCCTAAAGCTGCTACCAAACGGCCATCACGCGCAGACGAGCAAGCGAGGACAATCAAAAACCAACGAGAGCAGAAGGGAAAAATAAAGAACTATCTCCAATACTAAGAAAACGGTCATAACGAACCAGGACAAGATGTCAGGGTTCCAATGCAGCCTAATACCCGACCGACTTGATGCTCCAGTATGGGCAATGCCAGCTCCCTCCACCAAATGCTGCTAGACGAACGGGAACAAATCGTCTGTAAAGCTGCCGATGTCTGTGAGTCTCTCGAATTCAGTGTCTAATGCTGGAACCTGGTACTCGGATGCCAGCTCTGCGGTAAACTCGCTGTTATTATTCTCTGGAGAGCCACACCAATTAGTCTTGCCACCAGGCCAAACCTTTCGCTTCTTCAATGATACTCTCATCAAGCAAGTTATCAACATCAAGACTCTTACCCGGCGGCAAATCGCCGTGGCGATCCACGTGGCTATCCAATGTTGTAGTATGTTCCATGTCGTGGCCGTAGTGCGGGTCTGTCTCGTTATCGATCTGGGGCCGGGCGAGGTTGAAACTATTGTAATCACGCTGGTGGTAAGGCAACGCCTGTGGTGTGGCTCTTGCAGCTGAAGAATTGACCCCGTTGGCAGCCGAGAAGCCATACTCCTGACTGGGGCTTGGGGCATGGACAGTAGGAGCAACGTTCCAGCTTGGGTCAAAATAGGTGGGCAACTCCCGCTGGGTTTTCACGTAAGATTGATACGCGGGGCTTTGTTGATCTACAACGCGAGCGTCGGGGTTGCTTTCTTCGATGGCACGTAGCTTGCGATGCATCTTCAACTGAGGCTCGCAATTGGGATTTTCCAGGTATTTAGCGGGATGCACGAGTCTTGCATCGGGTTCGTAAGTCTCGTGAGCCCACGTTACTGCTTGCGGCGCATCATACTGTCTCATAGCGACGTCGAGTGGCCATTCTCCCCGAAGGAGGCCGGGATTCTGTGCATTCCCACAAGCCTTGGGGACTGGGCCATAGTAATCCTTGCTGAAGCCCCATTTCTCGCCATTTGGACCAGGCGAGGGCAACGTCCACCGCTGCTCGGGGTTTCTGTCGTGGAATACCCCAATACCTTTGTGCTTCACGAGGCGGAAGTTACTTTCACTAAGCTTGAGCTTGACGAGCAATGATCTGCCCGTGTCAACCTCGTCGTCGTCCTCAGATACGGAAGTCGTGCGAGACTCGTCTTTCATGTCGCCGTCGGTGTATTCAAGGAATTCGGCGCCCACCGCTACCAACTCATTATCCGAGTTCGATTCGGCTGATGTATCTGCCGCATTGTCACAATCGTAGTTGTCTCCAATGCCAGCTTCAAAGCTATAGTCAGTCAGCTTCAATTTGCGCTTCTTGTGAGACCTTTTCTTGTGGTGTTTCTTGGTAGGTCTGCTACGAGGATTGGCGCTCCATTCTTTGTCGCTGTCGGATGAGCTCGAACATTGGTCATCGCTTGCTGCACGCTTCTCGATCTTGACTTTGGGCTCTTTGGGAGACTTTGCCTGGGGCTTTTTGGCGTCTGTCGCGTTTTGTTCTGAGGAGAGAGGCGTCGTGGGCTCCTTTGGTGGCACTTTGGGAGACAACGCAGCTCCGACACCTCCCCGTCGCAGAGGAGGAGGCACGACCTTGCCTTTCCCTAATCTGCGGGCGCGTAGTTTCGCAAGGTGCTGGACAATCGCGCCTTCGGTGACATTGTTGGCCATGGACTGCGCTACCTCTGTCCAGGGGATTTTAACGCCTTCATGGTTGCAGACGGACTGGATCGTCAGGAGAAGCAGTTCATCAAGGTTTTCTTCAGGAGTCAGTATATGAAAAGTTTACTAGGCGTTGATGGATGTAGATCAACATACCGTTCCACCGTACCAGCTGGCGCTTGGATGGGCGATTCAGAGCCTTCTTTGCCTGACCTGCCATCTTGGCTGAAGCTCTCTCAGGCAAAGATTGGACGGTATATTCGGCGACGGTAAGAACAAAGAAGCAGAGGCAAGACAATGTAGATTCCAGATATGAATGAGGTGTACGCTGAATAGTCAAAAAGACAGGCGGGGTCGATCAAAAGTGAGACGATAGTAAGGTGAGTCTTTCGCTCCACGGTCGAGTCGACCCGAGATCTTGTCGCTGGGTCTGCTCTGCAGGACAGGATACCCTGAAGCAAGTCAAAATTGTGGTAAGACTAAAGTGCCATCTTTGTCTCCAAGATCCCAAGATGATGTTTCAAAAAGGGCAGAGTGAGGGTAATTGGAGGAGGGAAGTGTGCCAGGATTTTCATGGTCTCGCGTTATGCTCCCTGGGCAGTGAGAGCTGGTGTCGTGAGCTCCTGCTGCTGCTGCACAGTCACCTGACCTGCTCCTTTCAGACAAAGCCATCACAAAAGGATACTAAAGATACGAATATACTTGTAGTAGTGTAGATAGCAGAATACAAGGCAATTACAGGATGAATGTCACGCAGTTTTATAGTAGTGTGCATGCACTGAGTGCTTAGAGTTTTTTTTTCTTTCACTTGCAGAATGGGCCCTGCCACCAGCCAGCATGCAGAAAATGCTGGTCGAAGCAGCTTCTCCCGTCACCTTCAGTCTCAGCGCTAGTTGTCACTATAATTTATATGTAGTTGTATGTGTCTATAGACATGAGCGACAGAAGTCACGTGGCTATCACGTGACATCCCGGCCAGCGAAAACGAGATTCCAGCCGGACCCGAACAGGACGAACTGAACTTCTCCTTGTACCAGAGTCTACTCCATCACCACATCTTCCACCAACCTTCACAATGGCCGCCGCCTGGAAAGCTGCCGGTTTGACGTACGTGCTCGAAATCATCCTCGTTGAACGTGTTTCCCTCGTCCGCAATGGCTGATCACCGCAAAAATAGCTACAACCGATACCTCGCCGTTGCTGCGCGCGCAGTCCGCCGGTCCCTCAAGGACGATGCCCGCCTCGCTGCTGAGCGCCGCGGACAATCAGATCTGAAGTTCGCCAGATGGGAGGTCAGTGCTTGTTCCTTTGTTTTGTCGGCCGCCAGGCCGGTCGGCTGCTGGGGAATCTGTCGAAACTAACGAGGACATGTGGTCACAGAACGGCAAGCAGGGAGAAGTCAAGCAGGCCGGTGACGCTATTGTCGATGCCAGTGCTGCCGCCGAGAAATAAACAACGAGATAATTTCTTTTTTGGGGAATCATGACGGGGGACGGTTGTTTATTCTGTGAAAATGAAAATGCAAGGGAATTTCGCATGATGCCGGGGGAGGGTGGCCTGGTAGCGGGATTGTACATCTTATTCTTGTAGCAATACTGGGAGACCTGTTTTGCAGCCTCCATAAAGCAATAAACTTTGATTTTCTCGTTTTCTGGGTGAAAGTATATGTTGTAGACATGCAATTCGTATTTACAGACTTCGAGCTGAAGAAGCGGTAGCTCCAGTGAGACATCCGCATACCCGCAGCACTGACTGTTGTTTCCCGCCCACGAAAAAAAGCTCCGCGTCAAAACTTACTTTACGATCTCTAGACTCTGCACGAGCGACTCGACGCTGGTCGGTGCAAATCAGGTATCCTTTAGAAGCATGCTATCAAGCAGCCAATCCAGCCTGACGTCCTCGTATCGCATGACTGCGCGGGACATCACTACCGAATTCGTTAACGCTGCGTCGAGTGCGTCACTCTTTCCTCTCCCCGCAATTTGGGCTTCATACCGGCTCTACGCAGCGCACCCAAGCTGACATGCGAGGTAAATAGAACTGAAACAAGGCGAGCTTGTCAAAGATGAAGAATTCACACTTTTTGAGGCGGTGGGGGCTTTGGAGGTAGGTTCTAGCTTCTGGGAGACTGCGCTGCCATAATGCTGAACCGCTGCTGTCTATTGCAGATTATGGACTCCAAGATGGATAGCGGATACCTAGGCCCTAACGAGAGCCACGCCGATGCGCTTGAATACGACTACGACGTGATGCGCGAACTGCAGCCGGAACAAGTCCTGGGGCTTATGGATCAACTATTGTGCCACGAGGTTTGTTTGTTCCCACAAGGTCAACCTGATGTGTGCAATAATAACAAGAAGCTGTGGATTGCATAGATGGCATGGCACATGGGACACCCTCTATCGCAAACGCTGTTTACATCTATATATCTCGACAAGCTTCTTTGGCCGGTCCCCAAGTCCTTCGAGGAATATACTTTCCACCGCGGCGACACCGGAGAACAGCAGGAACGTGAGCAACGATCGCCGCTGGTACATCTCATCCTTAGAGCGTACTGTCTAGGGCTGGTCAAAGCTTGTGACTTGGTGAACAAGAGGATCACACGTGAATACTTTTATGAGGTTGGCCCGAATGCGTCTGTATCAAGTGGGAAGAGTGTTTCTGATGCTGCTCAGGAAGAGGATTTTGTGCCCCAGCTTTACAACCGGAGTCTCCTGAGTGATTACGATGTCTCTGCGGTCAAGACGATACTCGATGCCGCCGTCGACCACCTCGAGAAGCGTGCGGGAAACGGAATGGACGAAACGGTAAGGAGTGCTTTGATCGATAGGCTGCGACTGAGAAATCATTTTCTGGATGCTTTGAGTAAGGATGTAGACGCAGTGTTATCTAGAGATAGGGGGCCTTTTGTCTCTTGTTTGGGGCTTGTTTCTCCAATTGAACGGTCAGTGGCTTGTGGGATATCAATCCCGGACGCTTTCACGTTAAAGATCCAACGAAAGCTGGCCAGCACAATACCGCCGCGACCCATGGTGACAATCAGCGCGGAGACTGCGATTAGCTTCTTGAAACAGTTGTTCCAAGATGCTATTGACATGCAGGAGATACTCGATTATACGAGTCCAAACGATTTACGGGTATGTGTGTTTGTCGAATGTTTGGTGTCCGTTTATCTGACAGTGCCAGGCTTGCATTTGGACGCTGGCGTCAAGGAAGCCGCATCCTGGAATTTATATTCGATGTCTCATGCAAGCATACATCGTCAGTGAGATGAAAATTCTGGGCTCGCAATCCGTGAAGAATCTACTCTACGATGACCTGAGAGACCTTGTTCTCCCGTCAAGCGCATTGCTTGATGCCAGTAACGAGGAGATTGAAGTGCCTACCGACCCTCGTTTTCAAATTTACAAAAGCATGGAAACTTTTGTATTCCGCGTTGCCCATGTAAGTGTATGGTGAAAGCTATGGGTATCTATATTCTGACTACTTCTGGGACAGCCATTTGTGGACACATTTCGCACATCTTGTTTAAATCGATCTCGAGTCCGCCGCGCCCTATGCCACTGCATAGTAGAATGGGACAATCTTCAGATTGAGGTTAGTTTATTGTAGCACTATGATGTCCTATATTGGCTGACAGCTCTGCCTGTACACAGGCCGAGGAACTTGATTCGCAGCTTCAGAGTTGGACTGGCGAGATACCCTTGATGTTAGACAACGGCCAGTCAACATTCGCATATCCGTTGGGCAGCTGGGTGTACCACGAAAAGCTCAAGCAAATGCAGCTCATTTTCCAGATGGGGTTCGAGCTCTCCATCTACGCCCCTGAAGAGCTCGGCGGGATGTACTGGTACTTGGCTCATCTGTGCTCAAGCCATCAGCTGCACATCGAGCGAATACAAGCATTCGTTCATGCCGATAGCAGGAAAAGCAAGCTGCCAAAAGGCAATGAACGACCATTTGAGAGGACGCTTGCTATCCTGAACCGCCATAGCTTATGTCTCATTGCGACAGAGTCCTTTTCCTCTGCCCTCCAAGCTCTGTACGTGTTCCTCGACCGCTACGGCGTGCTACCTCATGCAGCTTCCAAAACGGCATACTCGAGTTCTCGACTCCGGTACGAACTACGGATGAAACCATTTCTCCCTATCAGCCTTCCAGAATTAGTTTCGTTCGAGCAATATGAGCAAAATGCAACTCTCAAAGGACAATCCGATAATGACGTACTAAAACGAGCCAGCCAAAGCATAGCCGACGCACGCAAAGCATGGGAAGCAGTGCTCGCGCAGGGTGCGTTTACCAATTCGCAGAAAGACGACGGCGAAGCTGTTCGCAGACCGGCTATTGAGAGTGACTGGCAGCGTAGCACGAAGAACTCGCTTCGAGCGTGCATTGGAGCAAGCATTGCAATTCAAACCGCCAGCAAGATTTTCCGCAACAAAATGTCATCCGCCGCGGGAAGCGGCAAGACGTCCGTCGAGCTGCCAATTAAAGTTGAGATTCCAGAAATTGGCTCGCCGAATCGCTACCATGACTGGTGGGTAGTGCCGCGCGTTTCTGAAGTCGAGTCTGGGTGAACAATGACTAGTCGACTGTGGTGCGCCGAGCATTTTGCACGCAGATTTCTCCAGACACCGGCCTACTTTTCTACCCTGGAGGAAGTATCTCTTTCACTTATACTTCGCTACTACGCTGAAGTGTATCAATACACATAGGTCATTCGTATACCGAATCCGACAGCCAGTCAATATGGGGCTCTTTGGACTGAACGATTTCTATGGTGGAGAATGCCAACTTGGGCTGTTTCATTCTTGCAGAAGATGAATGTTGAGTCGCCATATCTCAGCACAGATCGCTTGAGCTACAGTCTCAACTACTATAGGGGACCATCCGCCTTCAGGCTTCGATATCAATGAGAAGATAGACGCAATGCGCAATTCTACTAGCATACAAAGGTATCTACTATGCTCGTATATCGCGAGTCGCATCAGTAGCAAGACTTATTTTACCTATGCAGCACAATCCAAAAAATCTCTCTAAAGCGCTGTCCAGCATGTATAGTCAATCATTTGTTGTCTACATAACCTGTATTAAACATAGTACTGGATGATCTGCCCAATCAGAACTTATTTCTAACTACTAGGTGAAAAATGCAATGGGTTGGTGTATGAGTCTGTCACCAATGTCACAATCATCGATAATCCTTCTCTCCATAGAACCGAACAGCATCACAGCGGTGTTTACTCCTAGAATTGTCGATCCTTGACAATGTTCATATGTACCCATTACGTCTAGTGGCAGCACGATCGATGCTAATGCGTGATGCTAATGCTAGGTCAAGTACAAGCAAATTTGGTGTATAATAAAAAAAGTCCGTGGACGTAAGAAACGCACTTATGTTAAAAACCAGTAATAATATGAATGAATTGGGGAAAAAAAAAAAAAAAAGAAAAAAAAAAGGGATCCCCCAACTCATAAATGCGACGTCGAGTATAGCCCGAGGTCGCCGACCATGACAGCTGCATTTCCTCACACGTACACTACCTACCTGGGACACTTGAAACATGCTCAGATATTATACCATGCAGGCAGCTGTCATGCTATGTAAGAGTTTTAGGCAATACGCAGCAACTATTAGTTGAGGCCAGAGGGTAAATATCAAAATGAAAAGGATGTGGTTGAAATCCCGAGCGCATCAAAGCGTTAAGCCTCAATTCGGCGTGGCCGGCAGAGGGTCGAAATAATTCCAAATTCTGTCGATTCAGGCTCGTGCAGTCTAACTCGGTGTAGTTTAGCAGCTGCGATTGCATGTCAAGGTGCATGATTAGCACGGCTATTTTGCTTTCTGCTAAGCATGCAAGAGACGCAGCGGACAATAACCAGCCCTACGATGTTGACCCCGCGATCCACACTCTGCCTGTAGTGCACCAAACCAAGCAAGCACGGATACGCACACATGAAAAGAATAGGCGAAACTGACTAACCACGCGCATTATCGTCTGACTCTCTGCGATCAACTATGATCCTACACACATCAGCAGAGCTGAGCGGAGAGGTGCGCTACTAACTAGCTAGCTAGCTCAGCATCCTAGGTTCGGCGACCAGAATTTGGTGGCGTCTTCGAACAATCGAGGCAGAGATACGTAATTAAAAAACGACCAGATTGAAAGCCCGAATCATATTGGCCAGGGCCAGGCGAAGTTAAACTCATAATTCAGTGTCCGCACATCTCCGTTCTACTCCGTTTCCACCCCCTTGGCCCTGGGTTGCCGCGTACTGCACGCTTGTACGGCTTAGTACGGTTTAGTTGGCAAGTTCGATCGCCAGGCCTTCTTTGCCGGATGCAATAGGTAGCGCCGACAGAGATCGATCGCGAGAGGCATGTCTGCTAGTTCGTGTGAAAGAACACTTGCCGAAGAAAAGAACGCATGCAAGGAGGCCAGCCAAGTGGAGCAGGCTGGCTAATGTATTCCAAATCACGGCGTGTGTGCGTGCCTATCAACGAGCACAATCGATTGTCTAGCGCAGGAGCGTGTATACAATGCCGATTATTCGCGAAAGGCATCATCATCCTGACACGACTTTGTCATGGTCGTAATAGCATTGATATTAAAACAAATTAACGTCGGCGTCTTCCAATCCTTCGCCGAACGGTGGCTGAGTGCTCTGGCCCGTAGGTTCAGATTTTACCATTTGATCTAGGGTAATTTGAAACACGTGAATTTCCTCGTATACTTTTCTATAATTCTGATAATATAAAGTTGTGTATGTCCCGTTACGGTAAGATTGGTTTCAACTGAAGATCATCAGAAAAATTAGAATCCACCACGGGGTCTGCATACAACTGGAGCCCGCAATTCATCATTGTGGAGACGGGTCTAGTGCTTAGCTATTTGTCGTAGGAATTAAGCCTGTTTGTCTGTGCCATTAGAGGCTTGAAACGCTGGCCAAGTCCCTTTTTAGTCGATTGACTCGGTGAGCCCTAACCGACAATCATGTCTTGCCTCTGATGTATCACCGGTAGGCAGTAATAAGAATATCAAATGCATCAGAATGAAACTTGCTCGCATCAACATGCTTTGGCCCGGCATATGTGTCAGGAGGGTTTCTAGTTCCAGTTCCAGTCCTTAATAGTACGTCCGGGCTGCCAACGCTGCAACACTCTATAGTCATATGGTTGATTACAAGCGCTAGGTTGCTGACCCAACTTCCTACAGCAATCCAGCCCTTAAATCCGGCTGTAGTCTACGCTCGATCATATACAGGAGCAAGGTAGACAAGACCAAGGCATGAAAGAACAAGAGCTATCATATATCATCCAGCATCTTTGTGATACGACAGCTATAACAAACAATTCTCAATCGCCGAACCGATGGCTCACCACGTCCAACAACGACCGTCGTCAGTCTACACCCTGAACCCGCCAGTTCAAAACCACCAGTATCAACCAAATAGACGATACGTGGATAGCCCGTGCTTGTACTCCTCCTCCTCCTCCTCTTCCTCATCTATCTCCAACCCCAACAGCAACAACCGATATAAACACTACTATCACGACCAACAACAACAGCAACAACAACTCCTAGCAAACAGACCATCCTCCAGGATGGAGACAATCCGTAGTTCCACGGCATTGCAACATTACTACCAGGACTTCCACCATGCACATCCAATCATGCTACCATTGTCAGACATGCGCGGGCCTCTCGGGACACACATCCCAGTCGAACTCCGCAACATCATGGAATACATCGGTGGTCATTACTACTCGCTCCCGGCGGCGGGACCTTCTCAGAAAAAAGCAATAGACCAAACGCCCAATTTCATAGACCAAAACCTCTCAGCACTATGCTCCTCACCTTCCTCGCCCCTCTCCAATGGCTACCATGTGCAATGCCTGCTGCTACTAGGTATATGTGCCTATGCGCGTGACAAATTCAGCCAAGCAAACACTATCATCCACCAGGCAATCGAGCTCGCGCTCAAGCTGGGCATGCACAGGGACGACTTTGCGCGCGCAAACGGACTCGGCCAGCTGGCCATGGAAGAAATGTGGCGCCGCACGTACTGGGAGCTGTACGTGGTGGCGGGCCTTTTGAGTGGCTTGCGCGGGCAAGTGTCTGCTCTTCAGGACACCGAGTCGGATGTGCTTCTGCCGTGTGACGAGGTGTTGTATAAGAGGCCAGAGGTAAGCCGACAAAACCCCTCCAGGTTATCCGTGGCAAGGTTTCCCCTGTTTAGTGGAAGTTCTGACGCTCGTGAAACAAACAATTATAGAGCCCATCATCGCGCTACACATTGGAAGACTTTCTCCAGGTCTTGCGCAACGGAAGCGCATATGACCCTGATCTGCCCTCGTTCGGCTATCGGGTTGAAGCAGTATATAACATGGGCAAAGCCGTCGCCCACGGACCGCATGTTAGCCCTAAAAGCGCCGATGACATGGGAACAGACGACTCTGAGACCGCCGAGATTTACCAAATCGAAACAGCTCTGACAGACTGGCAGCGCCGTGCTGTCTATTACAAGGGGAAGAAAGACCCGTTGAACGCGATGCATGTCGAGCACATGCTATTCCAGACGCAGATCATTGCCCATGCGTGAGTTCTTCCCCGAATGGCTGCCGCTGAAGTTGAGTACCAAATTGATAAAAAATAGCGCAACCATCTACCTCTGCCAACCCAAACCTCACGGCGTAGCCATCCCAACCCTCAACACCCCCGGCCCCGGGATATTCCCATCCTGGTTCCTGAACGCCGACAACAAGCCATCCTCGTACCCGCACCTGGTGGGCAACGAGAGCCTGAAACCGCTCTTTGGCGCGGCCGACTCAATAGCGTCGCTGAACAAGAGTCCGACGATCGAGGTGTATCGGCACAGCCCCTTTTTGATCAACGGGATTACGCTGGGGATGATGGTGCACATGGCGGTGCGCGAGCAGTCGGGTGGCGATGAGAAGACCAGGGGCGTGTTGTATGATCACGCAGTCAATGCGCTGGGAGTGTTGAAGCAGCTGGAGAAAGTGTGGCCAGTTGCAAACTCGGTGAGGCGGAATTTGAATGCAATATATCGGGATCATTTTAATGGGCTGGGCGGCGGGAGGCGCTAGGTTATGGAACCCCATGCATAGCAGAGATAGAAGAAATGTTCGGAAAGACAGGCAGCTGAAGAGCGGTTCGAGAGAGAACAGCCATTCATAGAATTGGTGTTACTGAGGTACGCCTACATGTGGGATAAACATCCCTGGACTAGATGCCTAAGTATACGCATATAGACATACACATGGTTATAACAATTTCCAAGCAGTAGATGAGATTTTTGATTCACTTACCTTGTCACTAGAGCATAAGAGTAAAGACATCCAGAGACAATCAATCAACTCCGTTCATCAACTAACTGACTCCCTTACACGCCCAACACAATGCAGAAATACACGAGCATCGGACAGAACATGGGGAAAATATGATAAAACCCGTCTTGATTGATGATAAGTGAAGACCATCTCGACCTAAGACCTAAGGAAAACGCAGAACCAGCGCGTAAGAATAGAAGTGATTGTTTCATCTACTCTGTAGATAGAACTTTTGAAATTTTCAAGAAAATGCAAATGTATAGGACAAAGAAAGGGGAACGAAAGAAGACTAAGCATGTACATAGATAATGAATCAAGGCCCAATAGAGGCCGATTGACTCCATCTTCCAGAGAGATGTATGTTGAGAAGATCATGTACATAGAAGGAGGTCATGGTTCAATGGTGCCTAGACCTTGCAGATACCATCATGTGCGATTAGCTGGCAACAACCATAGCGTAACCCAATGGCTCCAGGACGTTGTCGCCATATTCGCCAGCGTAGTTACCTATTAAACTTGTTAGTGGTTATCAAATATGGTAATGCAAGGCAACGTACCAGCTGGGTAGTAATTGCACACAGTATATGGCAGTGACAAGCTGGAGCCCGAGTTTGCCAAAGGATCGCACGTCACAGTCGCACAGCCAACGCTCGTAGTGTCCAGCCAGACAATCTGACTGAAGTGGCCCCAGCTGTCAAAATCGGTCATGGATGGGTCAGCCTCTCCATACAGGCCTTGGTAGTTCATCATCTCGTCGTTGTACATCAGGTTGGTGATCATCTCGTCGATGACGTCGGAATCAATGCCAAAGCCGATGTTCTGGCCGTAGTTGGCAGCCGGTCCGAGATCAGTGTTGTGCCCGTAGCTGCAGGTGTTTGCTAGAGCGAGGGCGCTCTCGGCCAGCGTAGCGTTCCAGACAAGATCGGAAGCAGAGTGGTTGGCACGGTGGATGTTGTGCGCATCAAGGAGCATGGTCTGGTAAGCAGACGTGCCGGTTGCAGCTGCGCTGGAAGATGAAGAGGTGGACGATGTAGAGGTGGTTGATGTTGGGATCGAGGTCGTAGTAGGCTGGGCAACAACAACAGAAGTGGATGTCGAGGAGGAAGAAGACGAAGATGAAGGCACCACCACGTCTGTTGTCGTCGAAGTCACCGGGACGGGGGAGTATTCATTCTGAACCTGGGCTGCAGCGGCTTCGCTGACAACTGCGGAGGTGGAGACGGAAGTAGAAGTGGTCGAGACAGGCACGACAGTCGAGGTAGGTGTGGGATAGTCGGTGATAGTGACAGTGACGACAGTCACTTCCACGTCGGTGACCACAACGTTCTCAATGTCTCGTTTGGCGATTGGCGAGGCCACGGCACCCAAAGCGCACAAAGCAGCGGCGAACAAGGCACCCTTCATATTGAATCTATTCTAGGCCTTCCTTTCCTTTCTTCTTTCTTTCTTTCTTTTCTTTCTTTCCTTCCTTCTCACAAAGATCGGATGGAGATTTCAACAGTCGTAAGGCTTGATTGAACGATCGACAAACTGGCTTCTCCAGGAAGTGAGGGGCGGATGGACGATAAGGACTGACTGAGCAGATCGACTGCTTCGACGCTGTGAAGGAGTGAACAGCGACGGAGAAAACAGGTGACGAAGAAAGAAATCCTCTAGACGACAATCCAGTGCTGAAGAAAGAGGGAAGAAAAGGAAGGAGACAGTTATAGGGAAGAACCTAGAACAGGCTAGCAGCGGGACGTTTGCTGCCGATCTTAGATGAAGCGTTTTAGCGAGTCGACTAGGCCGGCTAGTCAGCATGAATCGCAGTCATAGAGCAGTCATAGCAATCAAACAGCATATGACTAGGGAGGCACTAGCTGGGCAGTGGCGCCGATGTCTAATTGTTTATAATTGCCTGACGTTGTGGGCGCCATAACCCTGATATAAGCCATGTCCGGGCAGGCGTCGTCAGCGTGTTGGCCAACGTTGCATGTCCCAGCATGGCGGGGCAGCGCTGGCACTGATCATCCTGGCTGGAGGGATCATCATTGTGCCAGCAGCAGCGAGCAGATCCGTAGAACAGGGAAGCGGAGTGGGTTGTTTTGACGTGAGGCCAGAGGGCAGACGAGAGAAGCGAAAGAAGGGGAAGAAGGAGAAAGAAGTCGCGCGGCGGCAGGGAGATGAGCTGCGCGCTGATTGGTCCGACCCCTGGATTTAGTCTGATGGGGCTAGTGTGCGCCACTGTGATTGGCCGCCGGCGTATTCTTATTCTGATCGCAGTTTCACCTTTCGCCACGCTGTTTGGCATCTAGCATAGAACTGAAACATTCCAGTTGGTTTTTCCATGATCTGTCGGCATCGCACACAGAGCGAGGCTGGCATTCTTCATAGCATCGATGTCGAAGAGTCGAACTATAACAGATTCTCTGCTCGTTACGTAGTGAGAGCAGTTCTTTGCCTCTGACTGAGAGAGAGAGAGAGAGAGAGAGAGAGAGAGGACAGTGGAGACTCGCTACGGAGTACTGAGAGCAACGTATCCCCGTCAAAGCCTGGGCTAATCAAATGGCACGACGCCACAACCCGGCGACGAGAGTAAAACGGCCAGCCATCGACTGCTCCAGATCGTGGCCGACAGTTTCATGTATCGATGGCGATGGGGTTCACTAACGTAGGTCCCACTGTTGCGCCGACCCTGAAATCTGCCCCGCCGCCAATCACAGCCCGTGCCCGTTTTGCGACGTTATTGCATGATGTTGGTGATGTTTTGAAGTTGCGTATAAGTTAGCTACTGTCCATATAATCCGTGCTTCAGCGTTGTCTACATGGTATACTGTCTCACGGTAACTCTTCTCCACGCGAAGAGCATATTGCAGCGGTGTCTGTATGCACTCGAATCCAACATTACCTCGGCATGTCAAGCCGGTGCTTTTTTAAAGGCAATTTTGGATACTTAAAATAATCTGCACGAAGCTAGTTATAGTTGAGGCTACGTAGGTACGGAACCGTGCTCAGATATATAGCTCATACAGATGGACTCACAAATGGCACAATTTGTAACTCGTTTCGGTAGCTGCTTGTTTCGGTACTCTTCCAAACTCATCAAAAGCGAACAGTAACTACCAACCTTACTAACAGCAGATTTGTGCAATGATTGAGCATCAACAGCCTAACTAGTTGTGAATGATTATTTTTCGTATGTAGTAGTATACACCGCTCTTCTATTCTCAATTGAAGACTTTCATACAAGTATAAACTAAGCAATGGCATTAACTTACATGACAAGGGTAATGTACTCACAATAATATCTTCCTTGCCTGCATTAACTTATTGGAACTTTTCCGGGCCACTAGTCGCGAATTTCCACCAGCCATATTTCCATTCTCCCCTTACCCAAATATGAGGCGAATATATGGTGTGATCAATTAAAGATTATAATCAACAAAGTCAAAGAGGTGTATGTAGTAACTAACTGCAGACGGAGTAAAGAAGGGTGCTCAATGGATTCATCGCTGCCCTAGCGTGGCCTGTGATATGGAGATATAATTCTCATGATCATTACATTTCCAATTCCATTAATACCCCCAATATATGATGGAATGTGAATCTAACATCTCTGCAAACCTACGAGCCTTTATTCATTGTGGTTCGCGCAAAACCCAAGCTGGGCAATACTCAAACCTTCCAATAAGGAAATACTGAAGTATTTCCAAGGGTTGCAGTGCTACACAAGTCGTTCCTAAGCTTGCTAAGCCTCATTTCAATGCAAGGTCAGTGAATCAAACAATACGAACTTCTCCATGTGGAGTACCCAATATATATCCTGTTGTCGTCGAATTTGCTGCTTTGTATCTCCAGGTCGTGTAACCCTAACCCCAAGGCATATAATATCTTGGACCGTGACGTCATCTCGTAAAGAGCGTCCAATCAGCGCACGCTTGGAGTGATGAATGTTGGAGATCAGCTTCATCACCGTCCTTTTTTTTTCTTCTTGAACACTCATCCATGCAATACCTACCGAGAAAACGAACAGAAGAAAAGGTGGTGGAAAAGAAACAAAGTAATAAGACAAACAAAATGCGCCAACGAATTCAACAGCTGCCTCTGGACTCACACAAGGGCCATGATGCCATCTTCGACGCCTCGTATCTCGACGACATCCCCGCCGCCTTGAAAGAATGGAAAGCGACGCGTGTGTTACTCGTAGTCAGTAAAACTCTTGACACAACTACCGACTTCATCAAGGACATAGAATCCCGCCTCAGCGGGCAAGTCGAGCACCTCCAGAAGAAGACCGGCGTCGGCAGCCACTCCCCCTACGCAGATGTGATTGATATCGCGCATCGCGTACAAAACGACAACATCGACGCTGTCGTCTCCATTGGCTCTGGCTCGTACTCCGACGCCTGCAAGATCGCAGTCATGCTCAGCGCAACCCTGAGCCCCGGCTTTGGGGAAGCCGACATGGAGAACCTAGTAGACCAGAAGCAGGGACTAGCAGGGCCGGAGAAGATGAACGCACCAACCACTAAATTGATCTGTGTGCCTACTAGTCTCAGTGCCGGGGAATGGAACTCGTACGCCAGCGGCACCAACTCGAAGGGCAAAAAACAGCATTTTCGACATACAAGTGGGTCGCCAACGCTTATACTTTGCGATCCCCGGATCGCTGCCACAATGCCTGCACATTTGTGGTTGGCATCTGGTGTACGGGCTATTGATCATTGCGTGGAGGGGCTATGTAGTATCAAATGTCACGAGGAAGCTGCCAGTCATTTCAAAAAGGGTCTGACATGTTTGCTCAAGGGGATGGTTCAGTATCATGCCGGTCTCAATGGTGGGAAGGATGATAACAAGGAGGAATTGCTCAAGGGCATTTCGGAATGCCAGCTGGGGTCGCGAGAGACGTTGTTGCCGTGGATCAAATGGCATGTCTCTTTCGGAGCGAGCCATGCTATTGGGCACCAACTCGTCAGTCTGCCATCCTTCATACAAGTGATGAAAAAAAAAGCTAACATCAACACTGTATTTGACCTTGTAGGGAAGCGTTGCAGGTGTTCAACACGGTGAGTGTCTACCTACAGTGCTATAGAACTATGGCATATAAACTAACACGGCGAGTATTTACAGGAGTAACTGTATGACCCCGCTTACCTTCACTTTTATTCAGCCGCACTGACATCCCATCTAGAGTTGCATCCTTCTCGCGCCCGTTCTGGCCTATACACAAGCCAACCCGCAGCCCAGCACCCGTCCAGGCTCTCACGCGCAAGTCCTGCAGATATTCAATGACACGTTGGATTGGCAGGAGAAGACCGCGTCAGATGCCATGGCCAAACTGGTCTCTCTTCTAGGACTGCCCAACCGTCTGTCCCAAGTCGGTGTTACGAGCGACGAGCAGATCCGTCGCGTCGCTGAGATGTCGCTGACAGATGTGCTGGCGAAAGACAAGGGGTTGCCGGATCTAGAGGGTATTCTTGAGATACTCAATTCCGTGCGCTAAGGTGATGGATACTTGTTGGCTATTTGTAGATTGCATTGAGAGCTTGACAAGGTGGATAGATAGAGCTGCATAAGCTGCATAGACGAATCTATTTGATAGAGTGACTGTGAAACGTGAATATTTATATACGTATATACATATATAATATTATTACAAGAGACGCGCCAAAACAACTCATACTTCAGATACCAAACAGGCAGTTCCGAGAAGGTTACAGAGACCAAGAAAGCGAATCTTTTGGTCTCACCGTCTCAGCCATGAAGTAGACGACGACCAGTCATGGCGCTACTGCGGAGTAAGATGTTAATTCAATCTCATTCAACGCCTATGTAGACAAATAGACAGTGGCAATGACAATATTAATACTCCTTCATCTGTCCATGCTTCCTCGTTCGTCCTGCAAAACGCCGGAACTGAAAGCCATCCAATGCACATAACGAAAAAAGAAAATCGCCGCGATATAAATCTCTTATACTAGATATATGTGTATATAAAGAAAACAAAGCTTAGAGATCCACTATGCGGCAACTACCAGTCTCGCAGACAAGTAAGTAGTCTTTCGGCGGTGTGCCCGGTTTGAGATCTTTAAACAATGGATTTCGCGATTGGAGCCATTGTGATGTCGAGGAGGCTGGTTTCCGGATATCGACCAGTGCCATGGTAGCTGTCGATGTAGATGCTGCTGAGCCTGCCTCGGCACGAACTCGCTCATAGAGGGCTGGTGCTGCTGCATCATCCGTCTGTGATGAGCCCGAGGCCGGAGGAGCAGTGTCAGAAGCAAGGACACCTGTGACATTTTTCACGCCTAGCTCCAGACCGACAATCGCATCCAACAGGTTAACAAATAAGAAGGGGTGCTGCATCATCTCAACTGAGAAGGTATTGCAGGTTTGTCGCGCTAGTTGTCGGTAACTATCATCCTCAAACAACGCGCCGAGTCGCACCAAATTCCGTGCTATGATGCCATTGATCGATGGCGTTGCCGAGTCGGTGCCGCTCTTGAGCCGTAGGAGGGGGCCTGGTTCGCCCGGTATGGGCTCTGATGATGTCGTGTAGTATCCAGCGGATGTGCCGGGTTCTGGACCCGGGGCGAGGAAATTTTTATTCAGGTGTGCTGTATTTATTACGCATTAGGTTATTTTGCGTTTATGGGAAAGGATAGAAGTGAATTGGATAAAACATACCTTGTAGTTGTTCCGCAAATTGTAGATAACTATCATCGAAGGTCGCCTCATACATCGCAATAAGACCGTATGTCAGAAAAGCGTAGTCGTCAGCGAACCCAGGAGTGCTCCCACGGCTGCCATCGCGATATATACGCCACAACTGGCCGGTGGAGGGTTCGAAAAGATTTTCCTTGATGAATTTTACTGCCTTTTGTGCCGCGTCACGACACTGCTGTGCTTTCACTTTATCAACTTCCTCCAGCAAGAGGCTGGCCTTTGCCAGTGCGCCAATGGCCAATCCATTCCATGCTACTATGATCTTGTCGTCAAGATCAGGCCGTACGCGCGTCTTGTCTCGGTACTCCCGGAGCTTCTGCTTGCCTGTCTTGATTATTTTGATAACCTCCTCTTCGCTCAGCCCAAATTCTTTTGCCAGCTTGCTGGGTGTGACTTTGATAGACAGCACGTTCTGGTTCATAAACTCGTCATGCGGGTCATTTTCCGGCGCTATATTGCCATCTGCCAACACACCCCAGTGTCGCGCACATACGCCAGCGTCTCGCCGACCTAGAACTTGTTTCAGCTCTTTCATAGTCCAGACATAGAACGCGCCTTCCCGCTTTTCTGAGTCGTTCACCGTTGGCAAGCTGTCGGCGTCCTCGGAAGAAAAGAACCCGCCATTTGGAGCGTGGATTGGTTCAGTCGTCAAGTAGCCTACGAGATCGTAAACGGCACCTAGAAACTCTGGCTCGTGTGTTGCCCGGAATGCATCCACGTAGACATCCAGCAGCTGAGCCTGGTCATAGAGCATCTTCTCAAAATGAGGCAGGAGCCAATCCACTGTTACGCTGTACCGCGCCACACCATGTCCAATATGGTCGCGAATTCCGCCTCGCGCAATATTCAGAAGGGTGGTGACCACCATCGCAGTGGCTCTCACGCATTCATCCTGACCGATAATATCCGACACTGCGGTTGGGTACAAAGCCAATCGGATCAAGAAGCTGATGTTTGCAGGGGTGGGGAATTTCGGTGCACGACCGAATCCGCCATAAGTTGGGTCAAATCGCGACGCAAAATGGTGAAAGGCTTCTTCCAATAGTTCAATTTCCAAGTCCTCGGCGCCCTCTTTCGTCCCTTGCTGCGCATGAGTGCCTTCCTCGGCGAATTCTCGTAGCTGTTTCGTGATTTCTTTCGCACTGTCCAGACACCTTGCCTGTTGTGTTTGCCATACGTCACGTAGCTTCTCGAGGATTTCCACGAAGCCAATGGGGCCTTCCGCGCCCCATTGGGATTGCGAACTCGACTGCGGTCCAGGCCAGTAGGTACCTCCAAACACAGGCTCGAGGTTTGGCGTAAGGAACACGTTCAGCGGCCAGCCGCCAGAGCCAGTTGTAGCCTGCACATAGTTCATATACACGTCGTCAATGTCTGGTCGCTCTTCTCTATCGACTTTGATCGGTATAAACGACTCGTTGAGGATGTTCGCCACTTCCTGCGACATGAACGACTCCTTTTCCATCACATGACACCCTAGACGGTGGTTAATTTCCCTCATTCAATACTACATACTAGCACGAACCCAGCGCACATACAGTGACAAGCCGAATAGCCAATACTGACGAAGATCAGACGATTATGCTTCTTCGCCAGCTCAATGGCCTGCGAATCCCACAGTTGCCAAGCAACGGGATTATTCCTGTGCCCTCGAACCTGGTCGCGTCAAATATTAACAGTGTGTTTTATGATGTTTGGGTTCCTTCCTCCATAAGTGCGAAACCAAGCAATAAATCGCGCATTACAAGGGGACCTACATAGGGAGATCGGCTTTCATGGAGACGGTTCACCAGCTTCCCGCTCGACGGCGAATCTGTTGTGCCTTGCTGGTCTGCATGGATGTCGGCCATGGTTGGCACAGTCCTCTCTGATTAACAATGGCAGAGTCCACGTGGTGTTCGCGCGATGAATGCTAGCGAGACTGGGGTTGGGGCCAATGTTAATTAAGAAATATTTCTTAGCAGGTCGGTAGGCTCGTTGAGCGGCGTCGAGGGGCAGCTGTCCGCGCCCCGCCGAGTAATGATGTAAGGGCCCCACAGGCGGATGGGAAATGCGAGTCGTCTACAGCGGCTCACCAGAGATCACGATAATTGATTGTGCGACCGCTTGTAGTTCAGTACAGGAGGAGGGGAGAAGTATGCAGCTACACACTCTACTACATCTTGCACGTTGGGTTTCCTGCAGATCCGACTCGGCTGCAAACGGCGCGCTAATATCAGATCACGTGATCTGCATCTATACAATAAGACAAGGAGACTGACTGACAGACAGACAGGATCTTATATTGGATAGAATGTGCTGTCAGCCCTAGATATATCGTCTGCGGGCACCGGCGGCTGCTCAGTCGTCGTCCGCCATCAGCTCCGCCAGCTCCCGCTCCTCTTCTTCCGTCAGCATAGACTCCTTCTCCGGCTGCTGCTCTTCCTCCTTCGGCTTCTTCGCGGCCTCCTCTTTGGCCTTTTGAAGGTCGGCCGGCCGCAGGCTCCACTTCCTAATTGTCGCATCAATGCTGACACTCACGAGCGAACTGCCAATCAGTAGTAACCCAGTCACTTCCTCGAAGTGGCCCGTAAAAGTATGATACAGCTCGCCAGTCTGTTCGAATTAGCGATGGAAATAAAAAGGAGCAAAGTGTTAACAAATATTTTGACATACTGCCTTGTTCCATACCCGGACTTCTTCGTCACGGCATGCTGTTATCACCCAGCCCCCTTGCTCAAAAACCACCACGTCCCGGACAAAGTCGGGGTGTTCGAGCACCAGGTTCGCTTTCCAGCCACTGTCTCGCGTAAGACACTTTGTAGACTTGTCGGCGGAAGCTGTCCATAGATCGCCGTCGTCGTCGAAATATAACTTATATACACTCGTCTCATGAACAATGACTGGGTCCTCGGCATGAGTAGTTTCAGTCCCAATCGTATACTCTCGAATCTCGCGTTCGCTTCCTGCCGAGAATAGCTTAATGGTAGAAGGATTGTCCTCTGGCGTGAGAGGGTCAATACGGAGGTCTTGGACGCCTCTTAGGTGATCTTTCAGAACATGCAATCGCTCGCCATTAGCAATGTCGAAAACGATGATCTTGGAATCCGCTCCTCCAGAGATCAGCACATCTCTGCCGTTTACTCGGCTGCATGTGACGGCCTTGACGAAATCCGAATGGCCTTCATATTTTCGCTGCGGCTGCCTGGACCGCACATCCCAGCTCCAGATGTTCTTGTCCCAACAACCAGCGAACAGTAGTTTGCCGTCTGGGCTAAAAGTAAGACTCGTCAAAGGCGCTGTTGGGCCTTTATATAGAGCCAGTGTTTCACCGGTCTATACCTTAATTAATCTACTGCCAAATATTTGATTCGTCCAGGCTGCCTACCTACTTCTAAGGCGACCTTTCGTATCGTACCTGCGCTCTCAGCGACAAAAACAGATTGCCTAGAGAAAGGGTCTGCCGCAATCGCTAGTACCTTGCTCTGGAGTCTGACAGGACTGCCAAATTCATTTTTGGACTTGGCTGCTTTGCGATCACTTTCCTCTATCGAGGCACTAGCTCACAATTAGCACGAAGCCCAGACCAATCAGAGGATTCACCAACTCTGTTTGAAAGAAGTCGTCTCGGTGTGACGACTGCGGCATAATGATAGAAGCAGTGGCTTTGATGAGAAGTTGCTCTTACTCAATTGCTCAAACGAAAGTCGACCGATATAAGTTATATGAAAAGGGGCTAGCGTGCTGCGTGTGGTACGGCTGCGGACTGCGCTTTGTGCGTCTGGCGCGTTCCGTAGCCTTAGTGCGATCTCAAGCCACAAACAGCTCCTCCTCACTAACGCCTCCCCATCCCTCTGCAATTGCCAATACCATCCTCAGCACTGCCTACCACGTTCATTCTTTCTGTTCCTTATCGTTCTTTGCCAGCGCCTTTGCGCGCTACTCTGCCAATATGGATATGAATCATCTGATAGGGTTAGCGTTTCCCGATTCCTTTTTGATCTAATCTCAATTAACCCAAATCCAGTCAGCGGTTCAACCTGATCTCGAAAAGCGATATACGGTATGCTAGACCTGTCACCAGCAATGCCAGTGATTTTCCCAATTGACAATTAAATAGCTACGTCGGCACCCTCCACGAAATCAATCCCGAAGCATCAACCATTGCGCTTGAGAATGTCGTCTCGCACGGCACAGAAGGGCGCCGAGGCAACCCAAGCGAGGAGCTGCCTGCGTCCACGACCATCTACGAATACATTGTCTTTCGTGGCAGCGACGTGAAGGATATTAGTGTTGCTGAGGAGAAGAAAGAGCCGGAGACACAGCCCTCACAAGTGCCAGACGACCCTGCTATCCTGGGTGTGAGTTATATCTGCCTTGTGCTTGAAGGACGATTCTGCCTTATATGTCGCTGTTCTTGCAATGCTGGAAGAGAAACTAAACTAACGTTATGTGCAGAGCATGTCCCGTCCCGGTCCTCCTCCTGCCAACCCACCTCCCCAGCCGCAACAACAGCCTCCTCCCCCGCCAGGTCCCCAAGGTGGCCGACCAGGTCCTCCTCCGGGGTATCCCCAACAGCCGCCGTTCCAAGGCTACGGCTATCCGCCATACGGTCAACAGCGATTCGGTCCTCCTGGTTACGGGCCTCCTGGTCCTGGCTTTCCTCCATATGGTGCTCCACCTGGGTGGTTTCCGCCTCCGGGGCAAGGCTTCCCACCTGGTGGACCAGGCCAATTTCCTCCGCATCAAGGACCAATTGGACCTCCCGGCCAGCAACGCCCGCCAGGTCCCCCTGGAGCACCTATCAACCCTGCCAAAGCCTCGTCAGAACTCCCTGTCAGTGAAAAGACCGCCCCTCAACCAACCAGCAAGAGCGCGACTCCAGCACCCGGCACTTCGCTTGAAGGCCCAACACCACCGGTAGAATCAAAGCCTACAGTATCAGAAGCCACTCGCGGAGCTGTGGCACCCGGCCCCCAGGCACCATCTAAGGTACCTCCAAGCGGCCCCAAGAATGATAGGTTTATACCCGCTATTCCTATTGCCAACACCGCCGTGAAGCCCACTTTACCCCCCACTTCTGCACAGCAAGGTGCCGTCGCTGCATCAGCAGCCATCACCGAGGCTACACGGGCTGCAACTGCAGCTGTCGCAGCGGCCATGGCCAAACTTCCGCAGCCGAATGCCCAGAAGAAAGCGAACGAGGCCGGTGTGGAAGATCTTACCAAGAAATTCAGTGAAATTAAGCCATATGACAACAACCGGGCGACTCGCGGCGCACACCACGGCCCACGGGGAGGAGCACGTACTCAGCGTGGCGCACCACATGTTGCGGGCAAGAAACTGGAACTTCCGGATACTGATTTCGATTTCGAATCAGCCAATGCAAAGTTCAACAAGCAGGACCTGGTGAAGGAAGCCATTGCTACTGGGTCTCCTATTGTCGAAGAAGAGAAACCCATCAATGGGGAAGAGGAGTTGGCTACGAGCCCTTCAGCGGCTCCCTCAGCATACAACAAGGCCTCGTCTTTCTTCGACAATATCTCCAGCGAGACGCGAGACCGTGAAGAAGGCGCAGGTCGGCCTCGGGAGCGTCGTGGCGAGGAGGAGAAGAAGAACATTGAGACGTTCGGCCAAGGCAGCGTTGACGGATACCGTGGTGGATATCGCGGACGCGGCAGAGGGCGTGGCTATGGTGGACAACGAGGACGAGGCTACAGTCGAGGATACGGAAACAATCGAGGACGAGGCAGCAACTTTCGAGGACGCGGTGCTTCACAGTCTACTGGCGTTCCTGCCCAGACTTAGATTGTACGAGACTGTTTCCTTTTCTCCCGTCCTGGAACATAACACTGTCTTTTCTCAAAGATGGAGCATATGATAACGGCATGGTTAGTTTCTGGTTTTTGTCTTTGGGGGTATCTCAGTCAAAGTTCAGCGTGCATTTAAACAAAAAAAAGTTCGTTGTTGTGACAGCGATTTACGTGCTTCTGTTACCTATTCGGCGCAATCGACACGTGGAGGACCGAATGTTACATGGAAATTTTGTTGAAAAATAAAAAATCTTTATTGCGTTTGTGGTTTGCCATGAGATGATATCCGAGTTCCTTCTTTTTCCAGGCCTGCTATGTGTCTCGGTTGGACATTATTTCTATCACTATTATTGTATGACTGGCGTGTTGGATGTACCATGCTTCACTCATTTGCGGTGCGTTAGAGATGAGCTGCAGCACGACGACTTGACTTGGGTTTTGATATTTTCCTCCTGTTTGTTTTTGTTTCTGCTTTTGTGCCGGATAGGCAGTATAAGGTTGTGTTATGTATCATACAAAACAAAACGTGCGAGAGAGAAAATGGGTGGGTTGTTTGCCTGTAATTTGATTTTTAGACATAAAAAGTATGTAGAAGTGCCGTCTGGGAACTGCAGTGCCATAGAAAACATGTGGATGCAGGCCTAACCCAAGTTGAGCAGCTGAGCCGCGGTACATCTGCCGCTGGGCTGGCCGGGACGTTATCGCTCGACGCTCAACCCCAGTGCCAAACCGACGGCATACGCCTGCAAGTCGAGTCCCTCTTTCATTCGCATCTCGTTTCTCATATTCAATGTCCATTGCAATCCGGCGGATGAGTCAACGACGTTGCCAGTGATCGCCGCGCAGAATCAGCGTTGTCGCGTGCCTGAGAACCAGACCTACGTACCTTGTTTTGCCGAGCCGAGATACGGACTATCACAGGCTGGCTGGCTGTTTGTCCTGTACAGTCCTGTCCTGTCGGCGCTGCTAAAACAGGGCCACGACCAACAATACCTCCATTCGCTTTTGCATACCCATTCAATTTCTTTTTCTAGCTACGTATCCATCTATCTATCTGTTGCCGAACTCGACTACGGCTGGTGTGCGGGCCGCGCCAGCTGTGCATGCGGCTCATGCAGAGTCTATAATACCCTCGGGTTACCAACGCCATGTCGGACTCAGTCGGTAAGACAAGACAAGACAATGCTCGGCCTGATTGAGCTGAGCTCCAGAATTCTGTATTTGATGTTCTACATGACTAGTACTAATAGCAACTGGCACCGGTAGATCGTGTCTTTGTCCATGCGCTCAACACAGTCAAGAAGATCCCGCGGACGGGTACTGCGCGGCCGCCGCCGGCGGAGCGACTCAAGTTATATGGATTATACAAGCAGAGCATGGGTTTGTTGCCTCTTTTCTTCATCTGGATTTGTCGTTCGTTGCTAAGTCGGTGCTCGACAGAGGGGGATGTGGAAGGGATAATGGACCGACCGATTGGCGATGCGCCGGACGTGAAAGCAGAGCGGGAGAAATGGTGAGGATTGATTTATACAGACGCTCAGGAGCGGCAATAATGAATGAAAACGACGACGACAGCTAATTGGAGTCTGTTAAATAGGGACGCTTGGTACGCCCAGCGGGGCAGTTCGCGCACCGAGGCTAAAGGACGCTACATCACCACGCTGATCAATACAATGCATCTGTATGCGTCGCAGACGGCGGAGGCGAGAGAGCTGGTGGCTGAGCTTGAGTTTGTTTGGGACCAGATCAAATACAATCATGCATCGTCGTCCGGGTCGTCGTCATCGTCGTTTAATCCAGTTCAGCAAGTATCGGGCATGGTCCCGATTGTGTCGGACAGCCGACGATATGGGAGTATAAACGACCAGATGGCTCGCTCGCTGCCGAGCCACGAGCATAGCCACAGTCACGGCCACCGCGGAGACGATGATGACGATCAGGATCTGGCAATATATCGGAGACGATCGGGAGATTCGCGGCTTCGTGTACTGAGTCCCGTCAGCCAGTCTGACGAGCCCGATGTGCCAATCTCGAACCACGATGACAGGGCCGGAAACGAGGACGACGACGGAGAAGGATTAGACAACGAAGACCACGACGAAGATGAAGATGAAGACGAAGACGACTTCCAAGAAGCTAGAGACGGCACCTCGTACTCAGAAGAGACCAGCCCTTCTTCGCAAGACCATAACCATAATCATAATCATAATCACAACCCGCACACAAGAAAGAAACGAAAGCGCTTAACAAAACAAAACCGCAAATACAGCGACAACAGCTACTACAATGATAAAGATCAAGACACATCCGACCCAACCACCAACTGGCGCCGCCGTGTCGAGCAGGCCTTGACCAAAATGACCGCCGAGGTCGCCGCGCTGCGCGAGCAAATCGAGTCCCGCCCCATTGCGCACGGCTCGCGCCGACGCTCGGGTCTCTGGGCATGGCTCAAATGGTTCTTGTTGCAGGTATTCCGGCAGATGGTGTGGCAATGCGGTATATTGTGTGCCATTTTGCTGTGGATGCGCGTTGTCAGGGGGGACCGCAGACTGGAGCAGAGGCTTCTGAGTGGTCTTGCGAATCTCAAGAATCGTTTGTGGCGGTTGTTGTTATACATTTTGAGGAGAGCGCCCGCTTCGTCAGTATCGTCTACGCCAGCGCCGGTAAGACGGCTGTTACCGAGTTTTTCGGAGATATCGTTGCCTTGAGGTATCTATCCCTCTTGCCTAGATAGGCGTCCTTCGTGTATATATTCGGTGCTACGTGCATTCTTCTTTTTTTACGAATCCTTGTGAATTAACTATCGCCTAGAAATGCATAATCGGAGTCTCTTTTTTTTTTTGGTCAAGTCTATTTGATATTTTTGCGCTTCATGTATGTAGACTGCATGCAATTGGTGTTTGCTTGTTGTGTTCAAGCTAGATTGTGATGCCTTTGATGGACAACGCACAATGCATGGTATGAGTATTTGGAGGGGAAATAAAATCCTGCGAGTCCCATTTTGCACACTCTTCTCACTTGTCCACCTCGACTCGTTCATCTGTCTGTTCTGCGTCTGGTTCAGCACCGTACTGCGCCTCCACAGCTCCGTCCACTGCATCCTCGTCGTCGCCATTCCCATCGCTTTCTACCTCATACTCAACCACGCCAGGATTATCCGCCTTGACCTTTGCAAGCATATCATCCAAGTCCTTGGGGAGGCCTTCAAACGCAAATGCCTTGAGGAAAAGCGGCATACATTCAGCAGTCGGGTGCACTCCAGCAAAGCGAAACTGCTCCGTACACTTGCCGTCCTCACTCTGCAACATTTCCGTATGCCCACCAAAAATCTCAAACGTGTCGTTGTCCAAATCAATGCAATAGCAGTACTCGCAGAACAGGCTGTCCATGGCAAACTCCAAGCTCAACTCAAACGGCACGAACCAGTCGCTCTTGGCCGAGGCAATGATGTCGAACAGCTTGGCGCCTGTCTCGCGACTGAGTGTGGGCGGATAGCATCGGGGGGCCTCCGAGAAGTTCCTGACTGAGCCGCACTGGCAGATGTAGCGTCCTGGGATGTCGACGGTGGCATAAGAGTGCTTCTCCATCAGTTCGCGCACTTCGTCTTCGTCTAGGATGGTGATGAACTCCATGCCCGCTTTGAGGCGCTGGATGTTGCCTGGCACAAGCAGGAACTGGAGGATTTGCCAGCCTTGGCCTTCGAGATAGCCATCCCACTGAGAGTACTGGGCAACCATGAAGCGGCCTTTGTAGAAGATGCAGATGAGGTTGCGGGTGCCCATATTGGTAGTGGTGGTAGTGGTGGTAGTGGTGGTCGTGATAGAGGTGGGAGATGTTGCGTGAGAGGTAGAATAACAGAGGCGAGAAGACAGAAGGGAGGAGAGCTACGGTAGGAGAAGGCGAGAAGAGAGACAGAGCATCAATCAGCAAAGGCTGAGGCCTAAGGCTGAGACCAATCAGGAAGGCACCCAGCATGCATAGCTAGCGCCAGCTGCCAACAAAGAACAGCCTGACGTTCCACATATATCGATTGATTTTTATTTGTATAATATAATTTATCGTCCACGAGGCCTCCATATATTTCTATATTGGCTTGGGTGTTTTATAGTCTTAAAGAGTCAGCACTCGTGTCCAGGACCTGACTGTACTTTGTTGGATGACTCAGCTATACCTTATTTGAAGGTTAAATAATAAGGCTATAGGAAGCCCTTCAGATATGTTGATCATTTTAATGATTTTTATAAAGGCAAAATCACATTCTGCTGACATATAGTACGTGCTATAAACACTCTAGCGTCAAGCTACTTCGTCTTGCTCGCCAAAATCCTGTTCTTCTGCCTGGTCCCAACGGCAACTTCATCATAGATGAAATTCACGCTATCGTGCTGTATGGTAGCCTCAAACCACCGCTTGAATTTAGGCACAGTCTCCAAAAGAGTCGGCAGCTTGGCACTGAGCAGGCCATACTCGGGTTTGACAAAGGTGTCTATGCGGAGTAAGAATGACCCGATGAGTGCCTTTTCGTCTTTGATTAGCATTCTCTTGTCTTTCATACGAATGCTCCTGCTCATTTCTTACCTCGGCTAGCGTCAGCTTCTCGCTGCCTCCAAAGTACGGGCCCTTGCCAGACACCAGCAGCGGCTCAATCTCCTTGGCTACGGCGTCGACAAATGTCTGCGCAGCCTCGTCGCGTACTTCTTCAGTGTCGGCACGGATACCGGTCCAGTAGTGCGGGGTCACTTTGGTGAAGAAGGAGTCGACAAAGAAATCTAGGCGCGCGCGGTACAGGGCGTTTTCGGCGGGTGTGGATGTTGGGAGCAGGTGTGAGGGGTATGCGTCGGCCAGGAAGCGAGTGACCACGGCTGATTCAGTGAGGATTTGGCCGTCGTAGGACAGCGAGGGTACAAGGCCGCGCTACAGATGGATACAAACTCTTCAGTCGCATGGCGGAGGCCAGTCAGCATTCAGTCTCTTACCGGGTTGATCTCCAAGTACCACGGCTCGCGCGGAACTGACAGGTCGATTGTGACTTCTTCATATTCCAGGCCGAGCTCTTTGAGCGTGATGTGGACGCGGTGCGCCCAGGGGCAGCCGCGGTTGGTGTAGAGGATGATTTTCGGCGATGCCATTGGGGGTGTCTTCGTGCTGAATTGGATGAAGAAAGTGGGATTGCTCTTCTCTCGTCTCGGAACAGACGTATTTATATACAAGCCCAGTCGCAAGACATGCAGTGGATGACGGAATGAGGGGGTTCTCTGCTTGACTCGTGGTGTGGTGTGCGCTGTATTAATAATGTCGGGGGATACCCCTCCATTCTTCTGTCCATGGCCCTGGCTGTGGCTGCGCTATCCCAGCCATGCTATCTTTTGCCTGCGGGGTGTTTGAGAGGAGAGATAGGATGGTTGTATACTGCAGATTGGTCCTATATCGAAACAATCGCCACAGGTGGAAGAAAATAGGGGTATCTTCGCACGCGACGTCATCGCACAGTCCTCAATACAGCAGCCATGTCTGCATTCCACGATTTCGGTGCAGAGCTGGCTGACCAAAGGAGTGTGTGCAAATGGCAGAATCAATCCCATACAAGCCCTTCAACTTCAACTAACTATCACCAACACCACACAACCTGTAGTGTTTATTTGTTGTGGACTGCTGGGTGTTTATGCACGTGAGCCAAGCGCTGCAGCCGAACCTGAGGCAGCCACCCCACCGGCGCAAACAAGACAAGCCCCGCCATCGCCCTAGGCTGCTGTGCACTTCCCTGCTGCAACCACCACCACCACAACCACACACCCCTCTGTCTCCCTCTCGATATCATTTCTATATCCAACTCCGCCCGCTGCTACCTGTTGTTCTCCGTCCCCCTCAGTATGTCCTGCCTCCTCAGCCCTGACCTGCCTCGCAAACCGCCCGCCCACCACTATCATCACCGCGCGTCCCTCCCCACAAGCCACTCAACTAACTACGTATCCTCTCGCAGTTCTCCTAACAGTTCCAGGCAGACCAATTCACATCGCCCGCCATGTCTGTAAGTTATGAACAACTCCCACACTCCCCGACATTATACACCCACACATAAACCTGCGTGAGGCTCGAATAAACAACAGGCTAATTTGTCCGTCCGAAACAGCTTGCGTCCGGGTATGTTTACATTGCCGTCTCTTGTTTATTATGCATATAATCTACAAACAGCCGACTTCGCTGGCAATCGCTCGTACTCGAACTATTCCGTCTGACTTGCCACCAGAGTTACCATCGAAGATGAGTGCATCGACGCCTTCAACGAGCTCCGTATGGGCCGCGGCAAGCACAAGTTTGTAATCTACAAGATCACCGACGATAAGAAGCGAGTGGTCGTCGACGAGAAATCCAGCGACCCGGACTGGGAGGTGTTCCGCTCCAAGCTCGATGCCGCCAAGGATGCTGCTGGCAACCCCGCCCCTAGATACGCCACCTATGATGTGGAGTTTGAGATTCCAGGCGAGGGCATGAGGTATGCTTTGTTCAGCCGGGTTTGACAAAAAGGAAAGAAATTGACGTTTTTGTTACTCAGGAACAAAATCATCTTCATCTCTTGGGTCCCGTCGGATGCCCCTACTCGCGTAAGTTGACGTATTCCACACGCTCCCGCTGCAACTAACTAACAAAACCAGGCATCTATGCTTTACGCCAGCACTCGCGAGGTACTCAAGAACGCCGTCAATGTCGCACAGTCCATCCACGCCGACGACAAGGGAGACATTGAGTGGAAGAGTGTTCTCGCCGAGGTCAGCAAGGGCAAGGGCAAATAAACGCATCGCATGTGGCTGATTGTCGGAGGGCTGCGGACAAGAACGGACAGGGGGCGCGGGTCGGAATTCTGTGGACGTTTTAACGGTTATACGGATATCTATGTTGGTTTGAAGATATCAAGCCTTGCTTTGCATCATCCCCGCAAAGAACCGCACTTGTAAAAAGAGCAATCGGGTGTCCGAGTCAAAAAATAATCGATGCGGTTTCGGAATGTCACTCCATAAATAGCTCTCCTATTATCATTATTTATTGCGATTTCTCTTCTACGGTTCCTTTTCCAGGTTGGACTCGTGTTTCTGGAGCAGTGCAGTCAGTTCTAGCTGCTTCTGGGTATTTTGTTTTCCTCTGTTTAGATTGTGCTCGAGAATCTAGTCGTATCTGTCTACTGCGGTGTCTTATTAGGACTCGGTCACTGCCTGGTACGCCGACAGTAATGTTGGCTACAACTTTCTACATGCTGTTGCTATCCAGCGAACAATTCAGGCCGGTCAAATATTGTCTTTATTCGATGTAGCAAGCGGTGCTATTCATAAGTATCATCTTGTACCGGACAGTGGCTCGCAGGCGGCAGTAGATTCGTGTCCAATGGGGCGACAGATATGCGCAGTATCGACTGGTGCTGCTAGCATACTTAATCGCAAACCTCGCAGAAGTAGAGGTCATAGTCGATCAACAAATAACCCTGCCAGGGTATCGTTATACATAGTACTACTGATAACTATTCCATATCGTACGAGCAGCTGGCACGGCAAAGTCTCGGGTCCGCGGGCCTAGCGCTCTGCTCCCGGGCCAATCAGCCGCACGCAAAAAAAAGCAAGCCCGTCATCTGGCTGACTAAGATCCCGGCTCCCGGACGTCCACCTCAGGCCAACCACACCTCACCCGACACCCATATCATCACCAGAGACCGACCTCTCGTTCCTCCAGCGCCCATCTCTGCTCTACCACCCGCTCAATCGCTCTTCAATTGAACCATCGCGGCACTCCCCACCGCCTGCTCCGTGGCCTGCGAGTGACAATCCCTTCCTCTCCCGCTGCTCGAAGCACCCCCCGTTTTTTTCCTCCTCGCACAATGTTCGTTCGCTCCGCTTCCCAGGCTGTCCGCAGCTCTGCTGTGCGCGCCCCAATGGCCCGTGTCGCTCTCGCCGCTCAGCAGACGCGTGCTGCCTCGGAACACGCCATTGCCAATCCCACCCTTGCCGGCATCGAGAAGCGCTGGGAGGGCCTGCCGCCGCAGGAACAGGCCGACTTGTGGATGCAGCTTCGGGACCGCATGAAGGCCGACTGGCACGATATGACTCTTCAAGAGAAGAAGGCTGGTATGTACCCTGTCTGCTAGGATTGAACTAGCGGAATTCCCGAATAGAATCGAGAAAAGGAAAGAGGAGAAAACTTCAACTAACATTTTCTACCAGCCTACTGGATTGCCTTTGGAGCCCACGGTCCTCGCAAGGAGACCCCCAAGGGCGAGGGCTGGAGAATCGCGTCCAAGGTTACCCAGCTGATTGCAGTGTCTGTTGCCCTCTTCTACACCACACGTCTCTTCGCGAAGCCACCTCCTGCCACACTGACCAAGGAATGGCAAGAGGCCAGCAATGAATATGCCAAGGTTTGTTTTCTCTTCTTCTTCTCCTTGCAACTATACTATTCAAGATGCTAACCATTTGTTTCCACCCTACAGAAAGAGAACATCGAACCTATCACCGGTATCAGCAGCCCCAACTATGAAGGTGCCGGCTACGTTCAGAGCCCACCCGCCAAGTCATCATAAACAGCGCCAGACCTTTTTTTCCTTCCCTCTCATCGAGTGTGAAGGATATTAGAAGAAGACTGAAAAAGGGAGAAGGAAAGACGAAAAAAAAGCAGTGCGAGAGATAGATTTGCTACTTCGTTAAAACTCCGTATGTACGGCGGGGGAAAAAATGTAATTTTTACTATATCCTGATATGAGCTGGTTGGCTTTTTTTTTGACCCTTTCTCCCCCCTTCAGTCTTCTTTCTTTTCTTATTACGCTTTTGTTGGGATTGAGCAAAACATGTCCTTGTACCGTCTACTGTGCCATAGTCAATATATTTCCTTTGTAGCGAGCTGTTAATGCTGTTGTTATGATGTATAAGTAGACCTGAGGGATAGTGGTTCGGGGTGTGTGGAATTGACGTGGCTATGACCTAGAAATTCGTGATTGTAGTATTCAGGCAGGGCGGTGATGTACGTAGGTCGCTTCTCGAAGACATGTTAGTGCCACTGTAGGAGAACTTGGATATGATGGCAGACCAATTGAAAATTTTAGTATTGATTCTAGTATTGAGAGGTGGGATTAAATATGAATTATACAATGTTACTGAGAGGTGGTCTCTAGGCATCTTGGTACATATAATCTCGCGATATTGCAACCCGTATCCAGGGTGTGTAGCATGGTTGCGGTGATATATATATGTATTGACAGCTACGTAAATGCCCCAGGCACTACTGACAGATGCGGTCTCCTAGAATCGGTTACTTGCTACGCTCTATAGTGAAGCCTGAAGACAATTGAACAGGCTCTTTAAAGGACCCAAACAGTGCAGTATCAACACCATTGCAGCCAAACTCGAGCAATTGAGCCGTCTTGCTGCAGATCCCGCAGGATTCGGTGACTTGGTGTGTACGGACAAAGGTGGTTAGTATGCCGCAGTTCCGAGCACCGGAGAAGTTGCAATTGCAGTTGCCAATTGCAGCGCCGTGTCAGCTCGCTGTTGCACGACGTAGCTGCAGGAGATGTGCCTCTGCTGATGCAATTATCTATATAGACAAAACGTGAATAAATTTCCGCGGCGTCTTCTCGTACCTACTACCGTCTGCCTGCCAGCGCTGAGGTGCAGCCCGCATCGGGTGTGGACGGAGCTGCGGTCACGGGACGCGGAAAAACAAGGTCCGGCCGCCGAAGCGCAGACTCTCAGCGCTTCTTCCCTCCCCTTCCCTCTGAGTCTTCACACTCTGGCAGCTGCCAATCTCCATCTCTTCTCGCCTCTCCCCCATCTTTTCGCTCTTAACACCCATCACAATGTTCAAGAGGTATGCTTCCACGCCAATTGAGCTTGCTTCTGCCCTCCCTAGCCTCCCGCGTTGCTGTATACTGACCAGGTTCTGTTTTTCTCAACAGCGGCCTCGCCCGGACCCTCGGCAGGGCTGCCTATGCCCGACCGACCCCTGTGGCTCGTCGCGCCTTTGAGCCTCTGCGATCCAATGCTCTGCCTGCTCTCACTGCCAGGTTTGCCAGCACAGATGCCGCTCTCGTGGGCAAGATTCACCAGGTCATCGGTGCCGTCGTCGACGGTATGTAACACGTCTCCGGGTTTTTTGGGGGCTTGGCTTGGCAAAGCTGTGATGTTGCCGGACCGTCGGAAAATCCAACAAGAAAATCTTTTTCTGCGCTCCAACTGCATCGCAAACTGCCACCAAGCTATCGAAAACCGTTCTGATCGTGTCAGAGAATCCTTGTGTCTGACTGGCCTGCAGTGAAATTCGACACCGAGTCCCTTCCTCCCATTCTCAACGCTCTTGAGACCGACAACAACGGCCAGAAGCTTGTCCTTGAGGTTGCTGTACGTGTTTATGCACCGTAATACACTTAATTGAACGAATGATAACTAATATTTATGTAGCAACACTTGGGTGAGAATGTCGTCCGTACAATTGCTATGGATGGTAAGCAATTTTTCTCCTTGGTCTGAGCTGTCGGAGCTACATCTAACTCATCATAGGTACCGAGGGTCTTACCCGTGGTGCTGCCGCCCATGACACCGGCTCGCCCATCTCTATCCCCGTCGGTCCTGGTACCCTCGGTCGTATCATGAACGTCACTGGTGACCCAATTGACGAGCGTGGTCCTATCAAGGCCACCAAGCGCGCTCCTATTCACACCGAGCCCCCATCCTTCGCTGAGCAATCCACATCCGCCGAAGTCTTGGTTACCGGTATCAAGGTCGTCGATCTTCTTGCCCCCTACGCTCGTGGTGGAAAGATTGGTCTCTTCGGTGGTGCTGGTGTCGGAAAGACTGTGTTCATTCAGGAACTGATTGTATGTTTTATTCCCTTTACCTTTCCAAGTTGATTCACTACTGACATGACAATTAGAACAACATCGCCAAGGCCCACGGTGGTTACTCCGTGTTCACTGGTGTCGGTGAGCGTACTCGTGAGGGTAACGACTTGTACCACGAAATGCAGGAAACTGGTGTCATTCAGCTTGATGGTGAATCCAAGGTCGCTCTCGTGTTCGGTCAGATGAACGAGCCCCCCGGTGCCCGTGCCCGTGTCGCTCTTACTGGTTTGACCATTGCCGAATACTTCCGTGACGAGGAAGGCCAGGATGGTGAGTTTGGTCGCATGCATAGTATTAATACAAAGGTTATAGAACTAACAGTTTCTAGTGCTTCTCTTTATTGACAACATTTTCCGCTTCACCCAAGCCGGTTCTGAGGTGTCTGCCCTTTTGGGTCGTATTCCTTCTGCCGTCGGTTACCAGCCCACCCTCGCCGTCGACATGGGTGTTATGCAGGAACGTATTACCACCACCACCAAGGGATCCATTACTTCCGTCCAGGCCGTCTACGTGCCCGCTGACGATTTGACTGATCCTGCCCCTGCCACCACCTTCGCCCACTTGGACGCCACCACTGTGTTGTCTCGTGGTATCTCTGAGTTGGGTATCTACCCTGCTGTCGACCCTCTTGACTCCAAGTCCCGTATGTTGGACCCCCGTGTTGTCGGTGAGGACCACTACCAGACCGCCTCCCGTGTCCAGCAAATGCTCCAGGAGTACAAGTCCCTCCAGGATATCATTGCCATTTTGGGTATGGACGAATTGTCCGAAGCCGACAAGCTTACCGTCGAGCGTGCCCGTAAGCTGCAGCGTTTCCTGAGCCAGCCTTTCACCGTCGCCCAGGTTTTCACTGGTATTGAGGGCAAGCTCGTCGACTTGAAGGACACCATCCGCAGCTTCAAGGCTATTATCAACGGCGAAGGTGACGACCTTCCTGAGAACGCCTTCTACATGGTTGGTGACTTTGAGTCTGCTCGCGCCAAGGGTGAGAAGATCTTGGCTGAACTTGAAGGATCATCGTAAAAGATGTAATATCAAATCTGCTGTGCTTACTACTGCTTAACAATTCCTTTTTCTTTTGTCAAAACTTGCATATTGTCTCCGCTTTCTTTTAGCGCGTGTGTATATTACCCGTATAAAAGAAATAGGATTTGAAAATGTTTTTTGTGTGATTGCGTAGTTGCTTGAATAGCTGGTGTAGTTGCTTCCATTATAATATATAGATTGATTGTACTAATATAGATGTGCCGACAGTCACCATGCCCAAAGAGGAATGTTGTAATATGCTAAGGTCTCGTAATACGGGGGTATTTTGTTTGATAAAAAGCCACCGCCCATTGATAATCAATCCATTCCATTCTGTTCACTGAAGGGTAATCGAAAGGCCTATCGTTGAACAAAAGCATTTACAACGTCATGCCCGACGAAGCAACAGATCAAGACCGCCTCCGCATCATCATCACCGGCGGCGCGGGCTGCATTGGATATGCGATCATCAAAGCGCTCCTCCACCACCACCAGCGCAACACATCAATCCACGTGCTCGACCTTGCCGTCCCCTCGCCAACCTCGCCCTTTCAGCAGCTGCAACCTAGCAACAGCACCACAATCCAATACCACAAAGCAGACATCACTGACGCCCCTGCCCTCAAATCCCTCTTCCAATCCCTCCAGCCCAGCGCGGTCATCCACTCCGCCTCCGTCATCCCCTCTGCCGCACGCAAACAACACCTATCACCCGCGCAGCTGTGGAACGTCAATGTAACCGGCACACAGAACGTGCTCGATGCCGCAGAGCAAGCTGGCTGCCGCGTCGAGGCGCTGGTGTACACAAGTTCCTGCGACGCCGTCAAGCCCGACAGCTGGATGGATTTTGTAGATGCGACGGAAGCTGGGACAGCGCATTTGCGGGACGCGGAGGTGTGGGATAGTGAGTATGCGAGGACCAAGGTCTGTCTGTTCTTTCCTTCTATCTTTGTAGATGGTTTCTCTTATATGATAATCAATGGTGTTAACGAGAAAGAAACAAAAAAGGCTGCCGCTGAGAAACTGGTCCTCGCGGCAGACCGCTCGATCAAGACATGCGCTATTCGCACGCACGGGGTTGTAGGAACTCTGGATCAGAACCTGTTCCCGTTGGTGGCTGCCAGTCCGCGGGGCATATCGCTGGGTCCAGGCAAGAATCTGTACGACTTCAGCTCGGCCGACAACGTGGCGCAGGCGCATGTGCTGGCGCTGGAGAATCTGCTCTCTGTAGACGGCAGCGATGACGGCAGTGCTAATCGTCGCGCTTTCTTTGTGTCGGATGGAACGCCCAAGCCGTTCCGGACGCTGCAGGAAATGATCTGGCGCGCTGTGGATGAGAGCGAGAAGGACGACGAGGATAATGACGACAACGCAAAAAGCAAAAGCAAGAGACCAAAAAACCTGCCCGGGAGCTACACGGTCATCCCGGTGTGGCTGTTTGCCGGTGTTATTAGATTCGTGCGGCTGCTAGGCGTAAAGACGCAGATCTCGCCGCAGGAGATTGGCGATGCGGTTTCGCAGCGATATTATGATATATCGCTGGCGAAGAAGCTGCTGGGGTACGATCCGGGGAAGAAGACGCTTGAGGAGTCGATTGGTGATGCATGTCGGTGGTGGAGGGAGGAGAAGAATAGAAAGTAGAATGACTCGATTCTGTATACATTTTCCTGGCTGGATGTTGATTGTTGTTGCTTTTAAGCGGGTGTACTCGGTTTTGTGTTACATGTTGATATCATGGTCTAATCGAGCATAAATATGGCTGGTTCACATCAGCGAGCGACGTGGAGCTCGCGTGGCTTGTTGACTGATGGTTATAATATCTTCTGCCTGAAGCAGTCATCGCGGTCACCTCTATCCTAAACAGAGCACTGTCTATGACTTATACTTTTTAGTAGCTATATATTTTAGAAAAACTACCCTGAGCAAGCAAAATCACTCTTCTTGTCGTCCTGGTTCACTTTAGTCTGATTCGGTGTCATATTCTCCCTCCTCCCGGTTGAGGCGGAGACGTCTTTTGACACGCGCAAGAAAGCCTCCTTGACGCCGGGAAGGCGGAGTCAAACTTCTGGAACGCTCCTCCGGTGAATCTCGTCGAAAGTGTCGCCCTCGTGGAACCATCTTTTTATCTCGTAGGAAGGCTTCTCGCTCTTTTGCAAAGGCTTCCCGCTCTTTCAGAAAGGCTTCTCGTTCTTTTAGAAAGACCTCTCGTTCTTTGAGAAAGTCCTCTCGGTCTCGTTGAAGCCGCATGCGTCTTCGTACATCATCCTCTTGCCATTTTAGACGTTCTGTGCGTTCTCGCAATGCCTCCTCTCGTTTGCGTAGGACTCTATCTTCAGCTGTTGCAGAATCATTTCGTTGGTTTTGGGCCTCCATTTCTTGTCGATCTAGTTCTTTGTTTTGAGCGTCAACCCTTTTCACGCGCCAGTCCCTGACTTCTGAGATGTATTTAGTACATTTCATTCTCAGGACGTTATCACTGTTCGTTTCGGATTGCCTCAGAATCGTTGTGAGCTTGTGTACGGCACCGTCACAAGCTTCGATGTCATTGCTGTCAATGACTGACCATAATGCTGCAAGTGCGCGAACTTCCAGGAGCTGTCGACAGTCCGACTCAATCAAACTATCTTTACATTTTTCCAAAGCTCTTGACCTTGTTTCTCTGACAAGCTGTTCTCTTTTTCGCGCATTCGCTGTATACTGGAGAATGAATGGTGTGGTAAAGTTTTGCAGAGGCTCCATAAGGCTGTTGACCACCGATAGATGTGCCAAGGCATGAGATTCTTCATACGAATCTCCTTTGATGTGGATTAATGCCTGGAATAGTTGATGAATTTCCTCTTCGCGTAGTAAGCTGACCAAGTATGAGAAAATTCTTTGAGATTCCCAAATCTTCTCCTCCCTCCATAATTTCAAGCACCATGTCTTCCATGACCCCCAGACGCCAAGCTCGTCAGATGTAAGAGGCCCCAGATAATCTTCTAATTGAAGGCTTGCACCGTCTGTAGCAATGTAAACATGTTGAATAATCCCAAGATACACTTCGCTTGTGAATATCTGTACCCGTCAGTGCCTTCTTGACGTCTTAACAGCTTTTGATTGTCATCAATACCTCTGTATCTGTAGGTTCTTCATGTATACGACGAGATAAACGCTCTCCAGTAAAACGCCTGGCTGTCTTCAGGGAACTTTCTTGCTCATTTTGGACTCTTAAAAGCGCGCCAAGTAATTTCAGTGAGTTTCTTTCCTGTTCTGAAAAGGCAGCATCGCTCAGCTCTTGTAAAAATTCCGATGCTTGAGAGGTATAGCCCTGATCGTGAAGACACTCGGCGTATTCTACGATTACTGGAAACTTGTCGAGGTGCTCCTTCAAGGTCTTGTCAAACAGGTCCAAGGCGTTTGTAAAGAGGCCTTGTCGAGAGAATCGCATAAAGTTTTCGAGCTCCTCGACAATATCTTCCTCGATGGAGCACTCCATTCGAAACTCTAGGTCATTGTCACCATCAGTCTCATGTGGCCGTAGATCGCGGAACCGGTCAGGTAGGTCTGTTTGTGGCCCTCCTCCTTGGAGAGGCGCTTCCATGGCGAGATTTCTTAGATGACTGTTCCTAGTTGAATAGTGATAAATTTCTACATGAACTCGACTTGCAAATAAGTTCAGAAGATACAATTGAGATTTGTGATGCAGTGAGTTTCATCTGCCGGCAAAGGATGTCTGGGCGCCAGCAGCCTCGCGCCAATAGCCTCACGCCAGGACGCCTCATTTGAGGGGTACCTAAGCGGGGTCAGCTTATTGTCCCGTGATTAACAAAAATTTTGACTTCTTTGATCCTCGGACATTTGCTTTAGATAGCAGTCCATGCGTTTGAGGGTTTTCAGGAATCTCTGCTCTGGCTCGAACTCGCGGTGAGTTCAGAAATGTCCCCTCGCTACAGCCGGTTTGGGTCTCGAGAGACCATCGCGCCGCAGTCTCCAAAGGCCCCTGTGGATGTTGGCATGAACGATGTAAGCCTGAACTATCTCGAGGTGGGACAGACAGGAAACCAAGCACGAACAGCAACGATTGACTGCGCCCTTCGTAACCGGGACTCAACATGGGGAAAGGCAGGCGGAGATGGCGCCGGAATCCTCATCCTGCATGTTACTTTGGCGCAACCAACAGGATATAAGTTGAGGGACGCCACGATGAATCTGTACTTGCTGGAGGAAGGTTCAGATAATTCCGGCAGTTGTCCTAGTGCGACTGACGTAGCGCCGAGAAGAGTATGTGGTCTTAGCAGCGAGACTGAGGTCAACACAGGGTGGCAGATTCAACCCGATGTAACCGCCGGAAATCTCTTCACGATTGGTGGTGTTGGATATACAAATGCGAAGAAATATCTCAAAAAGCACTGGTGGCTGTTTGAGACCGCTCGGCTTCCTGATTCTCGAAGAAACTACACCAGGGCTCAGTTCACCTGGGAGGCCAACCCAGATAATAATCAGAATGAGAGATGCGGGCCTTTGATGGTGGCCTTGGGGATACGGCATTCCGGGCGACCATTTCTTATCGGATTCGAAATCGCAGGGAAGTTGAATAAATATCTAAGCAGATATCAATACAGTGGCAGAGCCCTGACAAAGCTGAATCCAATCAACAACGGAGAAGACATAGAACAGCTCTTGACGTTGTCAAGTATGGAAGCAAAAACCAAAGTCTTCAATACGGTGGAGGGATAACTTGGTTCTGTTATATTTTCTCAATCCTATTTAGCACACATATCTGAATGAATTATGTGATGCTAAAATGCTCGGTGTACCACCACTTTATGCTCAACCCTATCTAATACTTACCTTGCAGCGAGTCGGATTGGGAACTTTGCAACGTCAACTAGACTAGGAATAAAAGGCACTTTTCGAATTTAAACACAATTGAAGAACGAGAAAGACAAATCCCAGAGAAGTAACAAACAATAGACACGAAAGAACAACCGGATATTCAGCACCATGCGTCTTCCATTCGTCTCGCTCGAAAAGCCCCGGAAAGTCAAGCAGACGCCGCAATTCTTGAACGATTCAAAGAATGACGAAACCCCGGACCACTCAATGAGCTTGACAGAATTATGCTTCATCCCGCAACAGTGGTAGACGGATGGAACGGTCTTTTGGCAGCATTCGTGAGCGAACATCTCTATCCGCAGATATTCTGAACTGGCAATCTGCCGTCTTGCTGTTCTGGACGAAGCTTCTTTCGAATGGATCCATCGCGGCCCTTTAGCATCTGCCGCCGGAGTCGATCAGCAACAAAAGCCAACCCACTCTCTATAGTATATGGGATGTGCTTGATCCGATTCGCGGGTTGGGGCTATTTTGATAGTATGTATAGTCCGCGCGAATCGGATGCCTGCCCGCATTTGATTGCCAGCCCGTTACCAGCACCAAAACAAACGGATAACTACTCAGCGTAAATATTCAGATACAAGCGCAAAATTACAAAAAGAAACAGAGAAAGAGAAGGAAAAAAGCATGTCTTGCATTCATTGAAATCTGCCAAATCGTCGCACTCTTGCTATTTTAGACTTTCTCCCCTTCAGTTTGTGTATACATCATGGAACATGGCGGCTGCAAATAATGCTGGTTTATTTGGCGCTGGTGCCCTTGGCTGCGACTTCATTGCCCAACTTGTCGGCAAGGACTTTACTGTCACAGTGTTTGATCCGAGTGTAGATGCATGCAAACGAGCGACTTCTGATGGTGCGGGATGCGTACCAAGCGCCGAAGCTGTCTTTTTGCTTGGAATACCTGTGATCATCTGTGTAGCGTCTCCAGGAGCCTGTGCCGCTACTATTGACGCTGCAATACGGGCCCATGAACGTGGTGCCCGGCTGGGTCCAATAATTGAGACGAGTACACTCCCGCCCAAGCAGAAGGGAGAAGCCAGAGCCCGTTTAGTGGCAATCGGAGCAGACATGGTGGACTGCCCAGTGAGCGAAACAAGCGCGCAGGCGCGCAACGGTGATCTCGCGGTCTTCTCGAGTGGTAACGCCGCCACTCTGAAGACATGTGCTCCTGTCCTCGCAGCAATTTCGCGGCAAGTGATTCCAGCTGGGGACTTTGGGATGGGAATGCGCCTCAAATTGAACGCCAATCATCTAGTGGGGCTGCATAGCGCTGCCGCTGCCGAGGCCCTGATGCTTGCAAGGAAATCTGGTGTATCGCTCTCAGTCGCGATGAGGGCTTTGACAGAAGGTGCAGGTACTTCGCGTATGCTGGAGGTCCGCGGGCCGTTGATGCTCAACCACAACTACGTTCCCGCCACTGGCAGTATTGATATTATTGTGAAGGATGGGAAAATGATCAAAGAGCTAGCTGATCAGTCGGGCTGCGATTTACCTTTATTTGATGGTGTCAATGATCTCTATAAACATGCGCAAACAGATGGGCTGGGGAGCATTGACATCGCTGGTATTCATGAATATCTTCTTAAAAACTATAGCAAACCTAAGATATGATAGTTATATTATTGAGTAGCATTTGCAGAGTCTTTTCTTATATACTACATGTATGGATTGCCTAAACCGATTGGACCTGGTCCGCGATGCAGACTGTTTATATGCTGATGATCTTAAATACAGAGTATTGGCCAATAATGTTGATTGAGGGCGGAAGAATGTTTGATTTATCAATCAAAGAATTACTCTTTTTTTAGGGTTCTATGTAACCACTTAAAGGAATTTCGTATGTGGAAGTAATTGATTAGGTGTTTTGTAATATTTACTTTTATATAGGTCATGCAGGTTTACTAAATTATGCTAAGTTATAATTAATGTTGAATGAATTAAAATTTCCTAGCCCAGTAAATCTTTAGATCTTATATTCTATAAATTGAAATAATTACGATGAAGCCTAGTGAGGAGAACGAGGTTTCGACTCTGTCTGTAATCCATAATATGTCTACTGGATTTTCCTCTTACCCCAGAGGTCTACGAAAATAGTCAAGGCTTCGCAGTAACGCATACCCAATTTGCGTCATGAACGTTGGTGAGGGCTATCGCCATATTATTGCCTAATTCGGATATGCGAGCCTTATTCGGGCTATCTTTGTAACTCCGAATTTGCTTTTGATCAAAACCGAGGACGACGGTGATAAAGTCTAGCCAACACAGAGGTCAGGCATCAAATAAACTTATCTGCCTACAGAGATAACAAATAGCTCCCATGACATTTCAAATTGTGATGCCTACGGACGCTAGCCTCAGGCGCCAGCGTTTCCTGGTGCAGCCGCTCAGTCGTGATAACCAGATCCAGAAAAGCTCAAGGATGGCATGTGCAAGTATATATCAATTGGCAAATGATATAAAAAAAGGCTCTCCGGGACTTTTTGAAAAAGAAATATCTCCACCTGGATTACACACATTGATCACGCTCAAGCTTTCTGGTAATCACAATTGGCCATAACATTCCCTTGAGAGACAACATTCTTTTGAACCCTTGAATTTGCACCTTGCACGTCAACACAATGAAGTCAGCAACCGGCAAATCCGAGTTTTCGCATGAAACCAAAAATCGGCGCTGCAAGCGATGCCCCAGCATCAGTAGCCTTAGCAGCAGCGACAGCGACGGCGAGAACGACAACGATAACGACAAATGCTACAGCAAGAAGAAACAACCCTACACACACGTCCGACACAGCTACGTAGACAGCAGCAGCATAACTGAATCCAACATCAAACGCAGCAAGGTCCTCAGCAGCACACTTTCCAGAGTTCGAAGCGCAAAAGGAGCAAAAATTAAGGACTCAGCTGTCGCAAACGTGCAGGCTGTGAAAAAATGTGACATTGAGTCGGCGCATATCCAGGGCGTGGACTATCTCAAGCGAGCAGCTGTCGAGCGCTCTGATGTGGTTGACTGTGTTATGATCAAACGCTGCAAGGTTCGGGATAGTGTCTTGCGGCGTGTTTCGCTGGCGCGGTCGAGCTTGGACAATTGCGAAGTCGTGGATTGTGTTATGTACGGGTCGAAGTTTGTTGGTATGGTCCTTGAGAATGGGATATGGAAGAATGGGGTGTTGGTTGGGAGAGTGGATGAAACGAAAGAGGTTGTTATTAGGGCTATTGACAAGACGGTATGTTTTTGCTTATCCATAGTGCTGGTTCGTATTGCTAATCAGCTCATTCCGAAGGCAACTGGATTTTCAGCTGTCAAGTCTGGCATTGCAACGTCGACACTGAATCCGATACCCAAAGGTGAGAATCATCAGATCACCGCTAACGCAAGTTGGCATTGTGCTAACAGTATAACACAGATTGCGAAGAAAACCTAAGCGAGACTCGGGGCTCAGCTGAATTCAACGAGCCTCCTCCCCGATATGAGTCGCGGTGGTTAATGCGATGATTTTTATTTTACGAGTGGAAATACTGTATATGGCCATTATCGCATTTGCCCACGAGGGACTCAAGCTATAACTTGTTCTTAATCAGATATGAGACTTTTCATGATAAGATGACAATATGTTGGTGTTTTCCATTTATGCTCGGTGTAGCCAGCTATCATGTAATTTTTCTTAAACTGATGCTCAGTAAAGAAGGCCAAAGATCAGTCGAGGTAGCACATTAAGTAAACTTGTCAAACAATCAGTCACAGACATAGCAGCTCGTTCTAGCTTGTGCCAAAGAATGTTCGCCGACGACATGAAATCACTCTTCAGCTACTTCATCAGCAGCGAAGGCCATGGAAAACATGCAAAATCCAGATTTTTATATGGAAAATCTTGGTGATTCTTTTGCAGGAAATGTTACTGCGTGGTTACTCAGAGCCGATACATGTTGCTTAGTCATGGCGAGGAGTCTTTGTGCCAAACCAGACAATAAACTACATAGCGACCGCACTTACCACCAATAACCACATAGTCATCTCCAATATGCTCTTATACTTTTAGTTTTAGACTGTTCTACTATATCAACGCTTTGTTTATTGAATCTTTAGCGTCTTCAACATTGCGTGACATGCCTTTTGATGCTCAGCCTCGCACTACCGTCAAGATACGTGGGCGTAGAAAGCAAAGACTTGCCGAGGCCCTGATCAAAGTGCACCAAGCAAACACAACCCCCGAATTGCTAAAAAGCACGCCGAAAAGTTTTACCGTTCGGGTGGTATGCATTTCTGACACACACAACAAGCGCCCGACGGTGCCCTTGGGAGACGTTCTGATCCATGCTGGCAATCTAACAGAGAAAGGATCCTTTGAAGAGATGCAAACTGGCTTGTCATGGCTATCATCACAGCCTCACAAATACAAAATCTTTGTTGCAGGCAATCATGACGTCCTACTTGATGAGGACTTTCTCAGGAAGTACCCCGAACGGCGCTATGGGCAAAGCAAGACCAAGCAAGACCTTGACTGGGGAAATGTAATTTATCTACAAGATTCCGCCACCACCCTCAAGATTTCTAGGAGCCAGCAAAAACAAGAAAGTTCCACGGATGATGACGATACAGACGGTGAAACTAATGTGAGGAATATCACGATATTCGGTAGTCCTTGGACGCCAAAGTACGGGATCTCATCATTTCAATACCACCCGGACAATTCCTGTCATTGGAAAAATATTTTTGCCTCGTTAGACGAGAATCATAAGAAACCAGATATTGTTGTCACCCATGGGCCCGCGCGTCTTCATCTCGATAGGCGCGACTTCCACCGTGCTGGGTGCCCGTACCTAGCCGAGGAACTGCATCGCATTCGACCTCGACTTCACGTATTTGGTCATATCCACGCGTCATACGGACGTGAGGATGCGCTTTTAGATAGCACACAGAAAGCGTATGAGGAGGTGATGACAGGTTGGGGCGGTTGGGGTAATATTGTGTGGATGTATATCATGATTGTATGGGCTAGACTAAAGCGTGCTTTTAGGGTGCGGGGGGAAGGCCTGTTGACCACATTTATCAATGCTGCCGTGGTTGGAGGTTCGCAAAATCAGCTGCAAAATGAACCAGTTGTCGTCGACTTGTAGAAGAGCCTTCCAATTATAGAATACTTTGCCCTACTCCTCATGATGGTACGTAAAGCTATTGATGAGGATAGCCTAGTACACCTATGTTAGTTCACAAAGTTCCTACAAGCACTCTGCAAATCGAGTAAATCAATTTCCAATCGGAACTAATCCTCTCTACAAGGGGCACCCTTGCCAGTTAGCACGTAGAGATGTAGTGAATGAGGAATACATTAGTAATGTGTCTGATACCCTGGTGTTTTCATTCTCATCTCGATCAACAGCGCCACCAGCCTGGAAGACATTATCAAGGCACTTGATCATTGAACTTGTCATTTAAGATGCTTGCGTATGCGCCAAGTACTGATTTGTAAAAGACAACATGGCTGAGACGACTGCAACGATGAAGGCTGTGAATTGATCCATACTCGTCCACAAGGCCTCTGATCTCGGAAAAGCGCATCGCAAGACGATCGGAATTTTCCTGTCCTGCGCATTGAACGTTAAAACCATGAGAAGAATGAAGACTGTCCAAAAAAGCCACCTAGTCACGATAATGCACGTCGCTGCCTTCAGGAATTTGAGATGGCCAAAACTGTATAACCAAATAGTCACATCAGAGATCACCATTAAAAGGATACGGGCAAACAAGACTAAAGAGTTACCACCACATATGACAGGCAGAATCAACACAAACCAGTACAATCCTAGGACTTTTGGCATTTTTTTCCCTGGGTAGATAAATTTCATAAGCAAGACCTTGATCTGGAAGAGTGCAGTTGCTGTGTTCAAAACATCTATTGCTGCATTGTAATTTGGGTCTGCCCGCAAAGTATTGAAATCTGGCTGCTTTGCTGTCCTGATCATCGCGTCGATTGCGGCGAAGAATGGATATACAAGAGCGGCAAAAGTCATGCCTATATCGACTTCTGGAGATTCCGGAGTTGATTCTTCCCTTGCGCGCCGCGGCGGTCTAGCTGGTAATGTCTGATCTAGCAAAAGCCGGATAAATAATATCGGAGACATCAAAAGTCGGATAAGTGACTGTGATATCCATATCGGGATACTGGATACAATGTATGGAAGTGCTAGTACCGCCTTGACGGAGGCCATTGGCATGTCAACCTCGGCATCTTCCTCAGGTGTCTCAGTGAGACTCAAGATATCTCCGTGTCGAACGTATAAGATGAGAAAATCCTGCGCCACGAGAGACAACGCGGTCGTAAGCCAAGCCGAGAAAGCTCCGGGCCCATAAAAGCCATTGACCTCGGACGCATCCAGCGAGTCAACGCTGGCACCTATACCATAGCGTACAAAATTGATCTCGAATAGAGAGAAGAGTATACTCTGGCCTTTGCCAAAAGAGCCAATCAGTGACTATCTGCGTGAGCAAACATTAAATGATCCCCATACTTTTTATAAAAGGCGTAAAGAACACCCTAAGCTTGGATCTCGGCATTTTTGGTGATTTTGTTAGCCTTGAGCATGCTACAATTGAAATGGGCCGAGAGTCCTAGGAACTGAACGAATGCTATATTGGTCGACCGTAGTCTAGTACGGCGGACGGAATCGAGGTTACTGACTGTGAAGGAGGTTTACGAGAACGTAGTGAATTGGGACCTAGCCATGGCCTTAATAATTGGATTCGAACCGTAGTAAATAATAAGAACAATAGCTTGCAACAACAGCTACATAGTAATCGCTGCCGTGTGGAGAGGGGTTCGAACCAGATCCCCACAAGACCGAGTTTTGTTGTGGTGTGCCAAGCCATAGCTTAGTCAGCACCCGTCAGGCAATCACGGGTTAGTGGTCACGTGTTTATGGGACTTGAAGCCATTCGGACGTCCATTCTATATGTTAAACACTACCTGCCCCTGCAGCAAGCCCGAGCACTAATCCCGATAAGGAAAGGAACAACCAGCCAAGCGGTATCAGAGCTAATCCACGCTATTGTTTTCGGGTATATAAATAAATGGCGTTCATCCTGAACCTTATAGCCGTCTTTCACATTATCAATCGTCCTTACAGCAACAACGGAAACATCCACTTCGGCCATGGGAGCGCAGTATAGTTGGTTGGTAGACATATTGAAGCAAAGCGGAAGTGCTGCAAACTTTCAGATCTCCAGATCTCTAGGTAACTGGTCCAGCCATCTCCTCGTGGGCAACGTTCGGCTTTCGACTAGCAACAGCCTCCATATCAGCAATCTTCGCAGCGTCGTCATCAATATGAGAGGCAGGCTGCCAGCTTGATCCGGGCACGAACGTCGCCGAGTTGTAGAACAGGTCGTCCATGTCCTCGAGGTTCAGACCCTTGGTTTCCGGCAGGAACGCCCAGAAAAACAGCGAATTGGTCACGTTGCAGATGACGAAGATCAGGTAGTAGCGCCAGCCAATCGAGGTTATCGCGATGGGCGTAACCTGGCCGATCATGGTATTAGAGGCAAACGAGCTCATTGCCCCCCATGAAACACCCTTGGTGCGGAGAGCAGTCCCGAACAACTCGGCCGGAATCGCCCACGACAGAGGACCACTCGTGATGAAGAAGACAAAGTTGAACACCCATGTCATTACGATGAAGCCCCAATGTGCGCCATTGTTTGTCGACGTGGCCGGAAACACCTTGATCAGTGCACAGTTGACTGCAAAGGTGACGGCCATGATCAGGCCGCCATAGATCTCCATCGGTCGTCGGCCGATCGAGTCGATGATCATGATGCAGACCGACGTGCCGAGGAAGGCGATGATGGCATTCACCGCCGACAGCATTAACGTAGTGCCCGTGGGGATGCCAATCTGGGCGAAGATCTGAGGCGAGAAGTACTGAATGGCGCTGACGCCGGTCATCTGGCATGCGGCCTGGATCATCATGACCAGAATGGTGCGCCGCAAGTTTGGCCAGTCGCCAAATAGATCCAGATACGTCTTTTTCTTTTGGTCATGTTCTTGCGCAATCTGGGCCTTGATCAGGTTGTATTCCGCAATCACGTAAGGGTCGGAGGTGTCATCATGCGCATGCAGATGCGCAAGGTTCCGAAGACCTTCCTCCCATCGGTCGTGGTCGCATAGCCAACGCGGGCTTTCAGGGAAGATATAGATGAGCGCTCCAAGAAACAAAGATGGGATAATCTGGATTGCTAGCGGCACGCGCCATTCGCGACTGTCGGCAGTGGCATCCCAGGTGCGCCAGCAGCCGTAGCCAATCCATGTGGCAAAGATCTGGCCTAGAGCATTGAATAATTGCTGCAGGGAGGTGATCTTTCCGCGAATGCGGCGGTGGCTAATCTCAGCCTGGTAGATTGGGATAATCATCTGAATCAACACATCAGACAGGAATCCGGCGGGTTGCAGATGAAAAGAAAAGAAAAAAAAAAAGAACAAGGCAGGACCTCACTCACCGTCAACAAACCGACACCAATACCAGCAATCAGCCTTCCGGCATACAGCATTCCGATCACCACGCCGGAGGTCTGAATCGCTCCCCCGACGATGAAAATACAACAGGCGAGGAAGATAGTCCCTCGACGACCGAGCGGGTCAGTGAATCCAGCACACAAGGCGCCGATGAAGCAACCGCCGGTGAAGAGAGCCACAACGGTGCCGGACCGAGAGTTGGCATTCTCTTGCAGGAAGCGATTCTTGAATGATGTCGAGGCCACCACTTCGGCAATAACGCCGAGATCGTATCCAAACAGGAACGACCCCAGAGCTGCAAAGCAGCCAACGAGGAATTGATACACACCGGGCTTCATGGTGAGCTGGAGAAACGTTGCCCTGTTGGTAGATGGCTTTTTTTGCACAGATGGGCAGATAATAAGAGGGATGCCTACAGGAAACCTCACTCGATGGGAACCGGCAGCAAGTCCTGGCAAGGAAATACCGGATTTTATATACGGACTAGATACATGTTTTACTAATGCAGACGGGCACGCTGACTCCTGTCTATGGCATTAATTATCCGGAGCGGTTAATTTGCATCATCGCACAGGAAATGAAGACAATCGCAACGATTACATAGTAAGTTATACCGCTGATCAGCTCGTATACTTCATGCTTCTCCGCATTTCTTGATTCGGCAGGTAAGCCGATGCGGGAAAATCCGAGGGGGGAAATCCGGAGGAAAACTCTCCGGCGTGTTGATTTATAAGTCAGTTAATATAAGACGATGATTCACATAGCTGGCCACTAGGTTAGTTAGTTAGACTGTTCCAGGTTGCCATTCATTCTGTTAGGAATTTTACACTATACAAGGCTATAAGCCGACTCCCGTTCGTAGGCTTGTTGGACTAGCCTTGCACCGATCCTGGCTTCGTGATCTAGGACTGTGCTGAACCAATACTAATTTAGGACAAATAAAAGAAGGTATTGGACTATGGAAGAGAGAAATAATCACCGAGGCCTGTGAGCTCATATAACTAGGCAGGCAGCGCGCCCCAACAGTGCCATCTGTGTGGGCACCGCTAGGGCTAGGGCTAGGGGCGTTCATCTTCTTGCAGCGAGTCCTACCTTGTGTGCAGATTGTTCAGGCTTTCCAAGTAACGTCTTAGGCAATCTCATGTAACCCTCAAATGGATAAATGGTCTCGTCATGCAAGCGCAGGCAGCTCGATTATTCGTCTATCTTTTTGTGGGTCGCCTGTGGTTGACCTGCCCACTCTGGCACAGAGGCGGGAGGCCCAATGTCCGTGCGGCTCACCCAGGATAAATACATCATACGTCCATGATTCCCCCTCAAGTCTTAGCATGTAGCCTCAGATTTACCTCCAAACTCCAGTAAAAAAAAGAAAGAAAGAAAACCCAGGCAACTGTTCAAACATGGGCAAGCGTATCGTATTCACTGGCGGTTCAGGCAAAGCCGGTCGTCATTGCATCCAGTACCTGCTCTCCAAAGGCCACACGGTCCTCAATCTTGACTTTAACCCTCTCCCCAACCCGGACGGCGTTGGCTTGAATCCTAATGTGTACACGCTGAAAACCGACCTGACCGACAGCGGCCAGGTCTTCAATGCGCTCAGCTCGCACCTGCACACTGACGAGTACGCCAACGCGCGCACAGCCTCCGGGAGTCCAACAACGCCTCCAGACGCCGTCATCCACTTCGGCGCGTATGCGTCGTCCATGTTGGTCCCGGATAACGAAACCTTTGTTGCTAACATCACGTCAACCTACAACGTCATTGAAGCCGCATGCAAGCTCGGCATCAAAAAGATCATCATCGCCTCATCCGAGACGACCTACGGCGTGTGCTTCACGCAAGGCGACGCGGATTACCATGCCTTCCCCCTCGAGGAGGACTACGACAATGATCCCACGGACTCCTATGCCCTCAGCAAGCTGTCCGGTGAGGTTGTCGCACGCGGCTTCGCTCGCCGCTTCGGCGTCGATATCTATGCTCTGCGCATTGGTAATGTGATTGCCCCCTCCCAGTACGAGTCCGACTTTGTCAACTATGTCACCAAGCCTGAGACCCGGAAGCGCAATGCCTGGTCGTACATCGACGCTCGCGACCTGGGCCAGATCTGCCATTTGGCTGTCGAGAAGGATGGTCTCGGCTTCCAGGTCTTCAATGCTACCAACGACACTATCACAACCACCATCCCGACGGAGGAATTCCTCAAGAAGGCATGCCCTAACGTGCCCATAACCCGAACGATGGGAGAGTGGGAGGCTCCGTTGAGCAACCGCAAGATTCGCGAGGTTCTGGGGTTCAAGGAGGAACATAATTGGAGGAAATATGTAAAGCTACCTTGAAAACATGTATAGCGAGAAGAATTTGATTTAGATTATGCTCTGTTACAAGGATTTCAGACCTGGATAAAGGCAGAAACTAGTTTATAAGAGTGCCAACCATTTGTGTTCTTCTGCTTCTGTTTTTTCTTTCCTCCTTCTTTTGCATTGCTGGAGTTTCAACCCGAACCGCAGGGGTGGAGGCCCGCTCTGTACTCCATTGATATCTCAGATACTGAGCATAGCAAACTCCCGCCAATTGACACAATGGAAAATGCGAGTAACATATGAAGCTCAGCGACACAGCTGCATTATCAGTAACAATTCCCCTTCCATCTCACGTCCACCTTCACAATGCTCTAACCACACCACCAAACATAAAAAATCGTCCAGGTAGAGGCGGTTGAGCAGAAAACTGACTATTACCAGCATACGATGCCGATGGGGCTTGGAGATAGCCAGAATAGAAAGATGATGTTGGCGGTTGTGCAAGAGGAACTTGTTGCATCGGTGGAGAAGAAGGATGTGGCATATTTGCTGCTGCAACTCCCGATTCAGCAGCTAGAGCAGCTGCTTGTTCACACTGCGCTTGCTCAGCTTGGCGACACTCCATCTCTTCAACACACCACCATCAATCAGAGCCCGCTTTATTGCCAGAGAGAGAAATATTTCTTTTTGCTATTAGCTCTGCCCAGTCTCTCCTCCTCCAGATCTCGCCACTTAATCTTATCAACCCTCTTTTATTTATCATCACATCCCCAACACCTAAATGGGCTTTATACAGCCGCAAAACCCCCAGCTTCTAGAATCGCATCTCATGCCCCATTTCCTTGGCGGTTGTCTTGGCCTTCATCTAGTTAAATATACAGTAACTATAGTCCATGAAGCTATAACTCTACCGTCTTACTAGATACATGTAAGATTATTATTTCCCAGATTTAGTACACAGCGCAGCCTTCTTCAACCCTACTTATTCAGACATACTATCACTTCAAGCATATATTAAACAATAACACCAATCTCAAGCAGCTACATAGTCCAATTAAAATAATGCCCTTCCTCATCCAAGTATTTCTCTTCAATATAAGAGTTTTGAGCGTCACTCTTCTCATGATACATCAATATACAACATGCACCCAGCTCACGTCCGGCTGCTCCTGTTCGACCGCCCCCTCGACGTCGTTGGTAGACTGGGTCGCAAAAACGGCATTCCGGCTCTGGAGACTGGCTTTCTTGGGACTGCGACTTTTAAAAATGGCCTCGATCTCCTCCAGGTTCCAGCCACGGGTCTCGACGAAGAAGAAATAGACGACAATTGCGCCGGCAGCATCGACCAGGATGTAGAAGATATAGAAACGCCAGGAGACGGTGTTGATGGCGATTGGAGGGACGTAAGTGTTGATAACGAGGACGATGTCGCGGATCAGGTTGTAGAAGGCACGACCCTTGGCGCGGGAATTGAATGCCAGGACCTCGGAGGGATAGAGGGCTTGGTTGGGCACCTGCATAGATCATGATTAATACATGTGTTATTTATGTTATACAGCGATCGAGTCTCAGTATTTACCCAGCAGAATGCGAAGACGACGAGGAATATGTACAAAAAGGCAATTCCGACACCACTGACAACAGGATTTCCGGCGTGCCGGGCAGTGCAAGCAGTGATGATGGAAAGCGAGATACTCATCAAGATACTCCCAATCATGAGCATAGGGCGGCGGCCGAAGCGGGCGATCAGACACAAGCCTGTAAGCGATGCCATCATCATGATGGGCGTTTGCACGGCGTTAAGTAGGAGCTGGATCTTGACGCTGGTGATTCCAACAGTTTTGACTAACGATCTGGTCAGTTTCTGCGTTCCCCATACATACAAATACATATATATACATATATATATATATTTGCTTCAGAGGTCGTTGACCAACGCACCCATTAGTGGCAGATAGTAGCTTGTCGGCGGCACTTCAATCTCGGAGAACCAAGCAACGCAGATGACCAGTAGGGTACGATAGCGAGCGCCAGGCGAGTTGAAGAGGTCGCGAAAGTCCCAGAAGCGCTTGTCGGAGCCCGAGGTGGAGACGACCTGATGCATCTCTTCCATTTCGAGACGCACAATGGTTGAATCCGGATTACCGTCGCCATGGTACTTGACGAGGATCTCCTTGGCCTTGTCTGCTCGGTCTCGGGACATCCACCTAGAATACGACAATAAAAATGGATAAGAGTTGTACTTGTCTTACGAGAGATGTAGGCAGATACTTACCAACGAGGGGTCTCTGGAATAAAGTAAACGGCGGCAAGCAGGAATAGACTGGGCACGGATTGCATGGCCAAGGGCAATCGCCATGCCACCGACGAGTTGCTAGGCAGATAGCTGAGGCCAAACTCCAACCAAGTGGTGCTAATTGTACCGCAGAAGAAAAAGCTCTGGTAGAGGCCCGTGAGAAAGCCACGGTATATGGGATAGGCCATCTCCACGACATAGGCAGGGCCGGCCGAGTTAGCGATCACCGACCCGATGCCGAGAACAAATCGACCGGCCATCAGATCCGAGCGCGTACGTGACGATGCCTGGACGATAGCACCGATGACACAGATGAGCGAGCCAACAGCCATACCGAAACGACGTCCGTAATGGTCGGCGAGGGGCCCTGCAAAGAGACAGCCGGTGATCTGGCCAACGACATACAGAGCAACAACTGCGCCATTGTTGGCAGGTGTCAGGTCAAATTACTTGGCGAAATCCGGTTCGGCAGAGAGACCACCTGTCGGCCAGTCAGTCATCAGCTAGCCAACAGCTCGCTTGAGACGAAGGAGGGAGAAAGACAGGAGGCCGCACCAAAGTGTTGGCATCGAATCCGTTGGTACTAGAGCACATGTAGGCCACAGCCAGACACAGATACAGCTTCAGGAAACTGGAGCGGAACGGCCCGGGCGAGGACGGTGCTGCCGACGCCAGCGTCTTTGCCTGGCGTGGGCGAAGGCGAGGGCAAGGGCAGGGTCTCGACGTGCTTGACGATTTCAGGGCTCGTCTGATTGAGTCATATCAAAGATTGGTGGGATCACAGAACACTGCAGGATAGGGACTGTCAGCCCGCAGCCGAAGCCCGCATAGGCCAGATCTGGTTAGTGTGATAAGCTGACCCCAGACTTCTGTCCTTCTTTCTTTTCCCCGCAGTAGCCCTAACCTATCGTCTCCGTCTGCTACATTACTCTCCACGACCCACGACTGCTTCGTCCTTTTAAGCATCGCATCCATCCAGCAAGCAGATGGACGTACATCCCATTCCACCCATCCCATTCAGCAGCACCCACAATCCGAACCCCTAACATGGCTGGCATTGCACTTCTCGGAGCGGGCATCTTCGCTACGGAGGGTACGTGATATTTTGTGCTATTTGTGCTACGTTCTATAGACTAAGGTCCCGTTGAATAGAACATCTGCCTTCGCTGAAGCGCGCAGACGCCAACCTCAAGGCTGTCTACTCGCGCTCCAAATCCAGTGCTTCGTCTCTCCTATTGGCCAGAGTTATTCTACTAACCAGAAGAGTCATGATAAGTGAATAGGCAGCAAGATCCCAATACCTTAAACTAACCTCAAAAAACCATCTTCGTTTCGCAGGTGATATTTATCTGATTATCTACAATAATATTTAGGATCTGTTGATGGCCGTCCGAATACCTGTATAGACAATCGACCCCCCGTAGATTTGCAAAAGACATACAGGTAAGTAATTGATCTTTTGAATGGAATGACTAACTAGCTCGCTTGCTAATTTACAGCAATCAGTGATACCTTGGGAGCAACTCCTTCTGTGATCTCGCCTTCCTTGCCTTCGTCGTGTCGACCAAAATAACCATCAAAAATCTCTGGCTTTTCGCCGTGGTCCTCGCCATCTTCTTGCTGCGCTGACTTTCCGGCATAATATGGAACCTCTCCAAAAACGGCCGTTCTCGTAGCTTCTCTTGTGCGAGGGTCGTATCCTCCAGGGATCGCACGGTGAACTACAGATCTATTGTCCCAAATAGCAATGCTATTTGGCTCCCACTTCCAGCGCACTGTGAAGTCGGCGGAGCTGTGGAGATGCTCGCGCAGAAATTCAAGGGTGTGTTTGGACTCCAGGTTGCTAAGCTCTTGAATTTGGATGACAAATTGTGGGTTATAGTTAAGGATGCTCTTCCCAGTTACCGGGTGGGTGCGGATCTAGCATTTGTCAGTAAATCAGTTCGTACAAAGATAGATATTCAAAAAGAAATACGGAGACTAACCAGAGGATGCGGTTGCCTGGCTGGACCACGTAGTGGCTTACCCCCTTTGGCCACCGACAGGGCGTACGCTTGCTATTGTCTTGATTAGCTCTCTTGTAGTAATGTAAAACGATTTGATTTTACGAAACTCACCTCCGAACTGTGGATGCCAGTTGTTCCATTGAGCAACCTCTTGTACCCCGGGCTGAGTGACTCGTATAACTTCACCTGACTGGTGAACAAAGTATCGCCTCCAGTTGGTGGATGGCGAATAAACCGCAAGACCGTATATGAAGGGGGGTTCACTTCGAAAGAGTGGTCACCATGGTAGTCCGAACCATACGACTCGTGGCCTCGGGTATCGCTGTGAGGGTCTGATTAGAATTGATATCGTGGAGAACAGTCAGTCTCGACATAGGTTGCCTTACTCATTACGACCAAGCACGGTGACATGACGGGGGTCAACTTGATTGGGGTCACGATCTCTCTGTGAAGTCGTTAATCGTTTTCCAAAGTAGCATCACAGTTGCATAGAATTAATCAGGGCTCAACTTACGATTCCCCAGTGGTCGCTTAACTCGTATTGCTGTTCAAGTGTCAAGTCTTGTCCGCGTAGTGTCACGACACCACGCTACTCAATTATCGCAATTAGAGATGCCATACACAACCAGAGTCGGAAAAATGAAAACCTACTTCAGCTACCAAGAGGGCCAACTCATCTTTTTGCGCTGCCGTGAGCTGACTCAGCTGAATGCCCTCGAGCTGGGTTCCAATAAATGGGGTTAACTCTATAACCGAAGTTGCTGCTGATAGGAGGGATGACTTCTTCGGATCTGCAAAGAAGGCGCGGTCCTTGGGAGGCTCGAATGCTTTGAGCGGGGGCTCGGGTGCGACATAAGAGAGCACTTCGGGAGTGAGGGGGAAGGATGGAAATGACATTGTGAATTCTTGTTGTCAGAAGAGAAGGAGTAAGGCAGAGGTATTATCATGAAAAAAGCACGAAGATGCACTTATCTGCGTACATTGGGAGGCTTTAAGTAGCATGCAGGCTTGCACCTTATATCCTAGTGAGTGGGAGGGGAAAGATAACCTTAGAGCACGACTTAGAGCCTGAAACGGGGGATGCATGCGAAACTCAATGCAAGACTGCATAAGCCAGCCTACTGAGTCGGCGACTCAGCGATTTCCGGACCCTGCTAGCGTAGAAAACGCAATTGTTCATCCGCTCGGCGTGCTTTTTGCCCACGCAATCCGACGCCATGCCAAGGGCAGTGGTCCAAGCCCTAACATTGCTTGTTAATATCGAGCTATGTTGAATTAGTATTCTCCAAGAGATACATGCAGCATAAAGTAGCCAGGAGCATTGGGGATCCGAAAAGATAGAAAAGCCTACTTGCCACATTGGGTAATGCCTTGTAGCCCTAATCCCGTCCCTACTACAGGCTGTGTGATATTCCGGTCGAACGAGTAGGTGAATCAAGTTCATCTCTCAAAAAGATAATCGCAACACGGTAATAATAAGTGGAGCAGTTTTTGAGAGAAATTACTATCAGCAGACGTGTTGGAGGGTCGAAATGAGATGCTTCGTGTGGACCCAATAGTATGCCCAATGTTACGTTGATAACAATAGTTTGTAATTTCGGTAGTATAACCTCTAAGTTACTTAGAATTACACCGAGCGTCAGCATCTAAGATCTCGCTATATGGAGTAAATTTCCAGCTCTTGATGTTGTCCTCGATGGTCAGGGTGAAGGTTTTGAAAACAATGCTTTGATACCATGTGTCTGCCGCTGCCCGAGCCTTTGCATGCCAGGGTCCTTTGCCACCAGCAAAGGCATCGTCTCTGCTCTGCCAGAAACCTATATATAATAGTTGGTATATAGATGATTCTTATAATGATTGCGGCAGATAGAAAGAACGGTTGTGTAGACACACTTACAAGTAGCAAGGTTCCTTAGGTCGCCGTTCTTGGAACCATACCAATACTTCAACAACCCACCGCTCTCGGTCGCCTCTGCATGTGAATAGGAATCCAATTCGAATAACTTGTCAGAGTCGGCATTTGGTTTGAGCTGAGATCGAAAGGTGACCACGTAGAAGTCGCGCTTCTTCCATGCATGGCCCTCAGTTTCGGCGAGCTGTTTTAATAGTTCAAATACGCTGTCAAAGTTGAATGATTCAGCGAATTCGGCCACAGCATAGTCTTCACGAATTGGTTTAAAGATGGTCAGCGCCTTTGAAAAAAGCTGTGTTGCGTGGCCGTATCTTTTGAGGTCTAAGAGATGTCGTGGCGAGTTGTACGGAGATACAACAAGTCTATCATCGACTGTCACAGCCTCATAGGATTGACTGGCTAATTTCAGCTGAAGGAAAGCTGCAGCATGAAAGGTGAGCTGTTCGAAGCTTGCAGTGATTAAAGAATGGTGAAACAGAGGCAGTGACCGAAGATCACGATCATTACCCGGCTCGTTCCTTGTTGCTGGTACAATCTGAGTCGTCATGGTCTCTCGCGCTCAAGGAGTCTTAGTAACAAAATGGAAGCAGCTATCAGATCAGGAGTGGGAGCCAATTCATAGATATGGACCCTCGGGGCAATTGGATCTTCCCGTTTGCTCGATAACGAATTCCCATAAACGGAACTGACCGACAGAGACCTCATTAAACATGGCACCAAAATTACGGCATTGAGCTGCATCTGGCATGCACAAAGGACCAAAATCTGCCATTGAATTTTACCGCTTCAAAAGCAGACATAGTATTCGTAATTCTACAGAGTATACACTAGGACGCGTCAGTTCTGCGAAGAGACCCATCAGATAAACTTTTTTCATAGTTTCACGAAGTAGCATTATCGCCGTGAATATACTAAGGACTACTTTAGATCTTCAAAATGAACAACGAATCCATGGACTAGAGGTGTTTCACCGGAAGGCGTCATCAGTCGGCTCTAGCCTTAGCCGCCGAATGTCTGGCCCAAGGTAGAAGCTGACCATTTTACAACGGCTGATTGGACCTAACCTGGAAGAAATGTTGCCATTATTAGGGTTTGGCTTGCTACCTGTCGCAATCGAACCCATTCATTCTGCCACTTTGGCGTGAATTTTCTTCAATATAGTACTAAACATTTATGTACTAATTTCAATTCTCAGTTCCAAGAAAACTAAAAACAAGAAAAGGCGAATACGAATACGAAGAAGGAAACGAATTAGGTTGAGATTTTTGCTCTTTCTATAAAACCATTTTTTGCTCACCTAAAATCTATCAGACATGACAAATTTGTCACTTGTGTGGTCTATATAAATATTTTCTGAGAAAATGGCGGATTTGGGCAATGATAAGAGCAACTCTACTGCTTTGTCGACAGAAACCGATTCTGATAACAATCACGAAACGCACCATGCTGAAATCAACTTGGACAAGGAGCTTATTAGCACCCTGAATATTGACCCTGTTCTTACCAAAAAGATAGCATTGGTCAATGAAGCGATCGATGAAATTGGAATGACCCCATTCCAATGGAAGCTATTTTTTTTGAATGGATTCGGCTATGGAGCTGACACAGTATGATTCTGTCTTCCCAATTCAATGATTTCAAGTCTAATTGTTCAGCTTCTCGTCCTCTGTCAATCTGTATCGCAGACAGTTGTAACTCAGGAATATGGGCAACCCAGCAAGTATATTCAGGGAATTGCAATGGCATCCCAAGTAGGCTTGTTGGCTGGTGCAGGAATTTGGGGTCTTTCTGCAGACATTATTGGTAGAAGACTCGCTTTCAATACCAGCCTCTTCGTCTGTTCCATTTTCGTTCTGATTGCTGGAGCAATGCCCAGTTATGTCTCTTTCTGTGCGATGTAAGTGACTTCGGTTCCATATTACTTTTGTTTTTAATTACTAATCCCGATAGCCAGGGTCGCCATCTACTCTGCGGCGAATGGTGGAAATTACATCCTAGACACAACCAACTTCCTCGAGTTTCTTCCTGCCTCCCACAACTGGCTCGTGACATTCATGTCTATATGGTGGGCAGTTGGCTACACAATTACGGGTTTGCTTGCTTGGGCCTTTCTGGGAAACTACAGCTGTGCCACAGATGCTACAGTGTGCACGCGAGCAGATAACATGGGATGGAGATATCTTCATTTCACTTGCGGAGCTTTAGTCACAGTTATGGCGGTTGCTCGTGTACTTCTGATCCGAATGCAGCAGACACCAAAGTGGCTGATCAGCCAGAATAGAGATGAAGAAGTCTACCAAATTCTCAGGGATATGGCAGAGAAATATAAACGCCCGTTCTCACTCACACTGGATCAACTCCAAGAGCAAGGGCAAGTCCGGCATACGGAGAAGTCGATATGGTCTTCAACCCGCCTGAAGAAGCACTTCTCCGAACTGTTCAAGACACAAAGTCTTGCTTGGTCTACAGTAATGCTTTCTGTTAATTGGTTCTTCATTGGAATTGTTAGTCCGTTATACACCGTCTTTTTGCCTTACTATTTGGACGAGCGTGGATCAAACATTACCGGCAACACTTCAACGTACGACACTTGGCGAAACTATGCAATAAATCAAACCTGCGGAATAATAGGCCCTGTTATTGCCGGAGTTTTGGTCGAGACAAAATGGTTTGGTCGTCGGGGTACATTGGCTATTGGAGCAGCGATCACTACTGCTCTGCAGTTCGGGTACACGCAAATTAAAACCCCGGTCCAGAATGTAGCAGTCTCTTGCGCAATTACTGCAGCTGGTAATATCTACTATGGGACACTCTATGCATATACACCAGAAGTACGTAGAGAGAGAACCCGTTGAACCATCAGCTATTCTGATCTTTGTCCAACTAACACCCATATTTCCAATATTAATAGGTACTACCCACTGCGCATCGTGCTACGGGTTATGGCATTGTTGTTATCCTAAACCGTATTGGCGGTGTCATCGCTATTTTGATCGGAAGTTATGCAAATGTCAGGACGACTGCTCCCCTTTTCGTTTGTGCAGGCTTATATGCTATTTTGATTTTTACGAGCTTGCTACTACCATTGGAGAGTCGTGGCAAGAGGAGTATCTAATCTATTGAAGGGGGGATTATTTCGACTGATTGATTATAATAGCTAGTACGTGCCTTGCGTAGAGGCAGACGGGTGGTATACAAAATATTAGGGCTTCCGAGGCGGTAGCGTGGGAGCGGGAAGGGGTCACGTAGGGCTTAATACCAGAAAACTAGTATCTTTCATGGAGAGACCGCATTGTGGTATGCTGCGTCTGTGGGAAGGATGTGTGCTGTAGTTAATCTACTGCAACGTCAGGATCTTGATCTTGATGTCTCTGACACTTTTCTTGGAATGACCCTGTTCGCGCTCCTGGTAGCACATGGGCATATAGATGTTGGCAGCCTACCTACAGTGAGATGAAAAATGTGTTGGCACCCCTCTAAACATTAAACTAAATACCTAAGTCAGTCGCGACTGACTGTGGCCCAATCCCAAGGACATATGCGATTGCCCTAACCACATAGTCAATATTCCACTTATTCAATCCACAGATACACGCCCGGCCTGAGGGCATGAGATAAATGTGGAATTCTCTCCTCAGGTGATCGACCTGGTCACGGTTTAGACCAGTATAGCTAAACATGCCAATCTGCCTCTCTATAAACGACCAATCGCCCTGGGTTCCATTCTCTTCTAGCCTTTTCCGGAGCTCGCGCCGCATAGTCTTTATCCTTGAGCTCATAGTCTTCAAGTCCCGCTCCCATTGCGCCCGCAGCGCTGCATCCGCTAAGACTGTCTCTACCAGGCTGGCTCCGAAGCGTGGCGGATTGGAATACTCCGCGCGGGCAAGGGCGACCAGTTTCGAGTAGGCGCCTTGCGCCGAGAGATGCCGGGGCACAACGAGATGAAGAGCGCCCACCCGCTCGCCGTACAGCCCAAAGTTTTTGGAGAAGGACTGAGCCACGCACAGGCCAGGATGCTCCGGCGGCCCGTTCAGGATCAGCTGCTCGACGAAATAGCGTACTGCCCATGCGTCACTGTCAATGTCGCCAGTGGCAAAGCCCTGGTAGGCATTGTCAAACACCACAAACAGCTTCTTGTGTTTCACGACATCTACCACTTGCGCCCACTGCTCCTGCGAGAGGTCCACCCCTGTTGGGTTATGCGCGCACACCTGCAAAATCACCACGTCATGGGCCTGTGCTGTGTTCTCCAGCACAGCTAGCATGCTTGCCAGATCAACCGCTCGGGTCTCTGATGCATAGTAAGGACAATCGTGGACCTCTACCTCAGTGGTTGCCCAAATAGGTTTGTGATTTATCCATGTTGGTGACGGAATAAAGACCCGGGCCGGGCGCAGATGCTGGGATAGGAACTGGGCGGCCATGTGGTTGGCGCCCGTCCCCGAGACTGTCTGGATGGATGCGATACTGTGGTTTTTGAGTTGCGCGGTGATTCCGGGTCCGAAAGTGAGGGATTGCGCCTGCTCTATCAGGGCTGGGGAGCCTGCTATGCCCAGGTATTCATGGGTCTGATTCCGGTGGACACGAGCTTTGGCCTGTATTTCACAAGGTTGATAAATGTTTCAGAAGAGACTAGAGCTGTCCGAACCTTTTGCACACTTGGAAGCATCCATGGTCGTCCGTCTCCATCACGGTATGCCCCTGGTATTAGGTTGACTTTCTTTGGATGCGAATCCGCATCATATTCCGCCATCAGCCTAAAGGCCGTGTCTGCAGGAGCCACCTCCAGGTTCAAGTATTGTTCGCTCATTATTTAATGCCGCTTGGAGTTGTTGGGGAAGGAAGACACAAAGGTGAAGCGTGTCTATGACCAAGCAGTTAACATGATTTGGAAAAGGCCATGATGGGCTCCAGCGACTTATCAGTCATTCGGAGCTTGGGGGGAGTCGGCACACACGCATTTTCCCGCGATCCAAAGCGGCATTCTGAGCATTCTCCGAGTCCCCCCTCGTTGAATGATTTCTCGCCCCTGCAGCATTGTGAGGAACGAAATGCACATTCGCTAATTCTAAAGGTCATCCAATCGTAGTATCTATCAGCCCTGTCCGAGTTCCCATTTTCCTTCATGTTTTTTTTTTTTTTTTTTTTTTTTTTTTTTTTTTTTTTTTTCATTCTATATCATTGCTTTAAATTAACTCTATCTTAGCCCACGTTTGTCTCTTAAGGCGTTGCAAGAAACTTGCGATTCGACTATACATCTCCACCGGGTTCGAATACATAGGGAAATGCCCACACTCCATTATCTGCGCCAATTCGACGCCCCCTTTCTCTAGCCGTGGCAAGTACGACAGACTTCGGTTCTCCTCTCCAAACATGAACATCTTCGCGCACGGCAGCGCCAGAAATATGCCCAGCAGATCTGCCTCGTCTGACAGCCGCACCATGGACTCGAAGATGGGCCGCATGGCGACCGCGCGGACCCGTGCACGGAGCGTACTGGCATATAGCGGGCTGCCATAGGATTGAGCCGTGGCGGTGCGCGTGATGAAAGCCTCGAGGAACGCCTCTGGGTCGTCAGACGGGAACAGAAAGATCTGCCTGCTCAAGAAGCAGTCTTCCGGCGCGAGATTGCCTTTGATGTCGACGAAGCTGAGCACACGGGCCGGGTTGCGCTGGGCTAGGAGCAACCCGGCAAGCCCGCCCATCGAGTGGCCGATCAGATGGAATTGCTGGATCTGGAAGTGCTTGAGGACCGCTTCGGCAGTATCAACGAGGAAGGGAATGTCGCTGGCCGAGAGGGTCTCACTGTCCGAGTGGCCGCACCCTGGCGCGTCAAAAGCGAGGTATCCATATTCTTGGAAGCCCTTGTGCAGGGTAATATCTGCTAGGTCCTCTTTGCAGGAGCCGAAGCCGTGCAGGAAGAGAACCGGGGGACTGGAGGAGTTTATGTTGCGATGGACGGCGGCAATTTGAAGGCGCACGCCCTTCACCAGAAGCGGAATTGTAGCGTAAGTGAGCGGCATGATGAAGACATATAAGCTAGGCTGCAGATATAACTGGAGAGTTCAACGCTTTATGCGATATTTGTAGGCTTTTTTTTTTACCCTACGATTCAGAGGCGGACTTAATATCGTGATGGTCCGACGGTTCGGCGAAAATCAAATTTCCCGCTATAGAATGCTCGGAAACTCTGCACGGGATAAGTCTGTTTCCCCGAAACTAAAAGATCTTTTTACTCACTTCTAGCGGCTTATGGTTTGGGTGGGTATATTATTGCCCTGTTGGGCCACCGTGTTCCCCCTGCCGATTACCATCTGGGACGCTTGCAGGGCAATATTCTTGAGACTTTGCTTGATTGATCAGGAAACACTCTTCCCGCAGGATACGGATACCCATCTCATAGTCGTCTCAGCATGGCTATTTCGATCCGTAACCCGCACTTACGACTTCTTAATGCTCTCAGGGCCAACACAAAACCTATTATGACTTTTTTAGGTCTCCCGTCCTTTCGCACAGCCCAAGTTGTAGCTCAGACCGGCCTTGATGTCAGTGACTCTCCCGTCAGCTCTGATTCTATGTTGTCCGCTGACAAAAAACATTCTATAGGGCATCATTATCGATTGTGAACATGGGCATATCAGCGACGATTCGATGCATAGCGCGACTGCCGCCATTGCTGCATTGGGGGTATCGCCGTTGATCCGGCTCCCAATGACCCACCCAGACTTGATTAAAAGAGCCTTGGACGCTGGTGCACAGTTAGTTCCCATACAGATAGATACCTTCCAATTCTCCACCTAGTATAACTGACCAGAAAACCCCGCAAGCGGCATCGTCGTTCCTCAAATTAACACGGCCGAAGAAGCTCGGGCAGTAGTCTCATACTCAAAGTTCCCTCCACAAGGCCTCCGTGGGCAAGGATCGGCGTTCCCTGCCATCGCACACGGGATTGATCTCCCAACATACATCCGAACGGCGAACGAGACACTTATCACATGCGTTCAAATCGAATCGAAATTGGGCGTAGATAATGTGGACGCGATCTGTGCTGTATCTGGCATTGGTGAGTTCAACTGACCCGCTGTAAAAGTGAGGACTCGCTAATCTCGCGGTGGAAAAGACATGATCTTCATTGGGCCCAACGACCTGGCCCTGTCGGTCCTGGGCTATGTACCTGCGAGGGGTGATGAGCCTGAGTTTGTGTATGCTGTCGAAAAGATCGTCGCTGCTGCCAAAAAGCATGGCAAATGGGTCAGCCGTTTATCTAACAGCGGGGCTCTTTGCAAGGAGCATCTTAACGTGTATGATACGGTGGCATTGAGCTACGATATTCGGGCCATGCAGAACTGGTATACCTGCGAGTTGCAAGTGGCGCGCTCGTGACGTTGCCTTGCAATGGTATGAAAGAAACCCTTCCTGTGACTTTGTAAAGCTGTCTTGATGTTGTATAGTGCCTCTTCAGGCAATTGGCCCCCTTCCTTGTCGTGTTTATTCTCCTTTACTGCTTGTGCACGATCTAGTAATGTTCTGGCGCTCTTCCTTTCTCTGACCAGCTATGGATTCCAATAATTCTCCGGTTGTCGGTGTAGCCCATTCCCGTAATGTTTGCATGCTATATCTACCTCACTCTTCAGCTTGAAACTCCCAAGCTTCACGGACATCCATGGGGGCATAGGTCACCAGTAATGCCGCCCTCAGCGACCTTTTATTTGAAGATAGTGCTTTCTTGTCCATTCCGAGGAGTAATCTAGTGATTTTTATTCTGCGTCTTAAAAATAGCGGAGTTGTTAGTAGTCTCTTCATGATTACCACTGTGTAGATGTTACTTTATGCCTCATCGCTCATATTGTCGTCTAGAAAATCCTTTATCTGTTTTGTACAGTCATCCGGCTCTATATCAAATTGCTTGATATTCTGGCCAAGATACTGTATCCAAAGTATAAATCATAGTGGGATCTCGCACTATCCTATCTTGGTCCTCTCGTGTAGATCTCACCACAACAGCTCTGGGAGCATTCTATTCTTTATCGTGACGCTGCAGGGTATGGTAACCAAGCTCCTTTCGCGCCTCAGCAATAGTTGCTCCATTAACGATCATCTCGCGGATGCTTTCTTCGCTCTTCTGAATCTTCCGTGCCACTTCGGCTACTTCACGAGCCCGGTCTCGTGGGACAACCACGACCCCATTGGCATCAGCCACAATAATGTCACGCGGGTTGACACGGGTTTTACCAATGCCTACCGGCTCGTTGACCCCTCCCACTTGAACCCGATCCTTGCCAGTTCGCATCCACCGTCCTGCAGTAAAGACAGGGTAGTCATCGTCGATCGCTCGGTTCACATCGCGGCACACTCCATCGATCACCGATCCCGCAATGCCTCGAAGACCGGCGTACTGCGTCATGATATCGCCCCAGACTGTACAATCAGTGCGACCACCGTTATCAATAACCACGAAATCGCCAACGGCCACATCATCGATGAAGTCCCCCACACTGCCGGGCGGGTCGCTAGCAGGAACGTACCGGACCGTGAAGGCTGGGCCCACGGTCACCTTTCTGTAATCAGCCAACGGCATGACTCTGAACACCTGGCCCGAGATCCCCAATTTATCAAACGCGTCCGAAACGCCCGGGGTATCAGATTCGGCAAATAGCGCGACCAACTCCTCGTCCTCAGGACTCGCCTTCTTGGGGTTGTGTTTGGTGCGTGCCGCGGACGGAGACAGGTCACGGTCTTTCTCGCAGATCGCCTCGAATTGCGAGTCGTGCATGACCTCAGAGACGGGATTGCCGGCCCGCACGGCTTGGACCATGAAGTTCTGCCGCCGATCGATGCGCTCGGCCAAGTCCAGGACCTCCTCGATGCGCGCGGAGGGGATAAACACCGTGCCGCAGGTATCAGCGATTACATAGTCATCTTCGTGGACGCAAACACCGCATACCTGCAGCGGCGTGCCAGACTCGAGCTGCACCACGCGATTGCGCGCGCTGATCATGGTCACGCCCCGGCCGTATACGGGATAGCCGATCTCGCGGCTGCCCTCAATGTCGCGGCTCAAACCGTCAATGATGGTGCCCCGGATGTGCTTCTCTTTGGCGGCATTGGCGAGGATGTCACCCCAGCAGGAGATGCCCTCTTTGCCGCCAGCGATGACAAGGATACGATCATCAGTCGTGACCGCATCCACAACCGGTGTAATAAGATGCTTTGTGGGAGCGATGTCGGTCTTGGGACCTACTTTCACGGTGCTGGCGCGACCGACAATCTTCGGGCATTCCCAGAGTGGTCGGATCCCAAAGGTGGCTCCCTTGAGTTTGAGGAAGTCCAAGGCATCGGACACAGTGTTGGTGTCTAGCGAGAACAGGCGGTCCAAAATGCTGGGTCTACTCATCGTTGTTTCGATGAGGACGTGAAGTCGCGAAAGATTCTAAGATTTATTGGAAACGGAGCCGACCACGGTGTGACAAGGATTTATATTAGAAATCGAAGAAAATCCGGTGTTGCGGCGATTCTCCTTCGGCATTTAGTAGTCATGCCGTCTTCGACTCGCTGGCTTCGGGGACGCAGGACGTATCGGCGAAGTCAACTTTTGCCGACGACCCGTGGATGAGACAAGAGCGGTTCCGACACGGTTCGGCACAAACGTTGCCACTCGCCGACATCAATCTCGGACAGTATCAGACCTACGCTGCCAACACCTCCAGGTTTCTTGCTAAACTCGAATGAAAAACAACATGTCGCTCCGGATCAAGCCAATTGCGTACGTGTTGACTTTCTCGATAACGCTTTCGAGCTAACGCTGCTCCAGGTGTAGCAGGTGCCACGCACGGAAGGTGAAATGCTCTGGTGGAAGCCCCTGCAACAGCTGTCGACGGGCGAATAAAGTGTCGGAATGCATCTATCCGAGGAAGAATCGTCTTGTGAAAGTCAATCAGCAGTAAGTAGACGCCGCCTTTAGCCCTGAGATGAATGCAGGAGCTGAGAAGTTAGATATCTCAATAATCTCGTAGAAGAAAACCAACAACTTCGACAGCGATCCAATATTCTCGAGGATGAAACCGATCGGCAGAACGAGGATTCGCCCGCAGCAGGGACCGAGGGACCGGCACTTGCTGACACCCCTTGGTTCGTCAACACTCAAGTTTCGCACACCCCAATTTTGGTTGCGGAAGCGTCCGACTTCGCATTTGCTACACGGTTTTGCCAGGCGTTGTCTAATTCCCAGCATAAACACATTGCGCGGATCGACTTTCCTAGCGACGAGCACCTCCTCGCACTATCAGATGCTGATTGTCCGTGGCCGAGCACTGCACGTGCAAGACTTCTCGTCGACATTGCACTAAAGTGTCTTGGCCGCTGTTATCATATTGTTAGACGTAGTTCTGTTCTTGAAGAACTTGAATACGTTACTAAAAGCAACATATCACCAGGTTTGTTGACCAAAAGCAAACTCTGGGCCTTACTTGCGATTGGGGAGATGTACGCGACGAGGAGCTCTGCAGTGGGAAAGGAATTTCCCGGAATCAAGTGCTTTGCTAAGGCAATGAGGGTTGTCTGTATTGTGAGCGAAAGACCAAACATTGATATAGTTGAGATATGGCTGCTACTGGTTAGTGCTCTCTCAGACTGCTTCGGTCCCTACTCATCGTCCATACTGTTAGTCATTTTACTCCCTGTGCCTCAATCGAAGGCATTCGGCCTACAGCCTGGCTGGCTCAGCTATCCGAGTTGCCATTACCATGGGTCTGCACCTCAATATACCTGAGTCCCAACTGACCAATGCGTGCGAACGCGAACATCGAAACCGTGTCTGGTGGACCGCTTATACGCTTGATCGAATGTGGGCCGCAAAATTAGGGTATCCGTATACCATTCAAGATGATGAGATTGAGGTTGATTTGCCTTGCAATCGGACATTTCTCGACGACACAAGCGCTTTAGACTTCCCAGATAGTGGTTACTTTGTTGCAAGGATAGGACTCGCACGGATATCTGGGCGCATTATTTATTCAATATACAGCAAGAAAACCCAGCAGACGTCTCTATCACAAAGAGTCCAGGAAGCATTCAGAGATCTACGACAATGGATGGATGAATTGCCGATATGTCTCCAAATCAACTCGAAAAACGAAAGTGAAGTGGATCCTAGGATACAATCTCTCCATCTCCTATTCAACCAGGTATGTATTGCTTTCTTGCTTGAAGGCTTGTAATTGATAGCTGACTAGGTTGTAGCTTGCCATACTCGCTACACGCCCAATTCTGCTTCACGTTCTTCGAACGCACCTTGATGCTCGTGAAAAACAACAGAAGACAGAAGTAGAGGTTCCAGTGTCTGCCAATGCATTGTCTGAGGCTTGCATTCGTTGTGCTCGACATTCTTACCGTTTACTCGTTGACAGTTGGGCAATCGGCTCGTTCATGGTTTTCGACTACTTTTACACGCAATACCTATTTTCCGCCGCTACTGTGCTGGCAATATCTAGCTTGCTCGATGGCAGAGAACGTCAGAGTGATGATGAGCAGTGCGAGATTGCCGTTTATCTTCTCTCGCTACTGCAGGACAGTGGTAATTTTGTCGCTGCAGAATCTCATAAGCACATCACAGCGATCATTGATTTGATGACGATAAGAAAATCCGGTACGATGAATCCTGCCACCACAACAGCCGTTACCTCTGCGGATAATACCATCAATGACATGAGCGATGTTGAACAGTCATCTTCTTTGGTGCCTGAAGTCATGACCGCTGGGATGGCGCTTTGTGACCCATTATTGCAGGAGCTCCTGGACCAACCACTCCCGGACCTTCAGTTTATTGATTCGTCAATGTACCTGGAAGACCTAGGAGTTTTTGCTGGCCGGATATAGAATGACTTGCTATCCAAGGGGAAAGTTTTGATTGTGCGAATGATGGATCAAAGTAATCAATCTTGTACTCCTCAAATTTCAGTAGTCAGATTCATATCTACATTGGAATCAACAGCCCTCTCTAATACTACATAGTGCATAGCTTGATATATCCTCATTCGTTCTTTCAGACCCTGTTTGTGCCTGAAATTGCGGTAATATTTACCGGAAATGACCACAGAATTTGTGAATGCGTCCCCTTTCTACATACATCAGGAAAGGCTATAGTATTTAGCCCATGGGCAGGAATTTGCGGGAGCTGGCCGACTCGACTACGTAGACGACTCGCTTAACCAGCCGCGCCCTTTTCCACCAAAATATCTGCTCTCTTCATTCAACGCGACTTTTCTCATCATCACAGCTCAATATGCCTTTTACTAAAAAATTTCGTATTCAGATGGCCATTCGGGCCTATGAAAAGGCTAGGTTAAATCAATTAAACGCTCTGTGGCTCTTTTCGATGCTGACGTAACCTGCCTTGATAGGTACCTGTTTTTCGAGAATGATAGCCAGTTATTCCTTATCCTGGTGATAGGGTAACAAGAGCAATTAGTGGCACGACAATGAAGACCAAAGAATGACCATGCTCCAGTCAGCGGCCATAACCGAGGATTCGCAACCTGCCAGTCCCAGCCGTCATAGGCCAGAGAAGCTTACTTTGGCTCTCTGAACCCGCGTTATCAGGACGTGCGGCAATTGTTGGCTTTTCTTGGGCCACGAATGCGCAAGGTCTTAAACCGCATCTTGTGGAATTCCGGCGCGTAGAAGGCGCTTATCAGCCAGCTACTGGGGCCTAGTGTCCCTGACATTATTGAGACACACTTTTCTGACGGCAGGTTACCTGGGAAGCTAGCTAAGGATATTTCGAAACAAACTCTGGCTGGAGTTGACACTTTGCACCAACACAATATTGGCCACAGGGGTTGGTCCTACACATTCTTTGGTCTTTGAAATATTTGAGAATAATTTCACGAATACAGACCTTCACACTCGAAACTTGGCTTTTACCATGCCTTGTATGGATGATTTACTCGAGGGCGAATTTATTGCGGCCTTAGGGCAGCCGGAAATTGGCCTTGTCCGAAGGAACGATGGAAAAGCACTCGAGGTCGGCATACCGGAATATATCGTTAGGCCAGCTGTATTCCGTTCACAGTCTTGGTTGTCCCACGAGATCAAGATTATTGACTTTGGCGAATCGTTTCTGCAAAACTCTGCCCCGCAGACTCTTCACAACCCCCTACCAGTTCGGGCACCGGAAATTATTTTTCAGGACACTTTGGATTATCGCGTGGATTTATGGAGCATGGGTTGTATGGTAGGTCGAATCGACGAGAGCCAGCCTTGGTTGCGAATGTTACTGACCGATGTCCTAGCTTTTTGAACTTTCCGTCGGCCAGTCCCCCTTTGACAGCGTCTTGACCACCCCGGCCATCCTTATCAAAATGCAAGAGATGGCAAATGATCCATTACCGATGAGGTGGAAAGATATATTAGCAACTACGCACCGGGAATCTCCCGTGGACATTGCAGGGCCTACATTGCAGCAATGGCTGGAAGAAATGTATTTTGATGGTGAACGCAAGCAAAACTTGACCAAAGCAGATATTGTGCAGTTGGGCCACATTATTGGGAAACTGCTGCTATTTGAACCGTCTGCTCAAGCTTCCGCAAAGGCAATTTTAACTGACCCTTGGGTTAGCAACTCACCCATGGTTGCTTGATTATAACGCATCATATATAATGTTATAGAAACCGAACCAGAGCTATATTCTTTCAAAAATGTGACAACCCGGTCTCCAAGGTTTCATTCCATCACATCGACCTATTAGGGAAGTGTTGAATAGAAACCACAAGAGCAGCTTAATCAGGGCAAGATTATTGTAGATAAGACGGTTACTATTTCTGGCATTCAGCCAAGGCTCAAATTCACGGCAGGTCTTCGACGGGTGCTTCTTCGACGGGTGCTTCTTCGACGGGTGCTTCTTCGACGGGTGCTTCTTCGACGGGTGCTTCTTCGACGGCTGCTTCTTCGACAGGTACTTCTTGGGCACTAGATTGCAACCTCTTCCTTTTTTTCTTGTCTTTTTTTCTTTGACGCGAGCGAACCCCAGTCGTCTGCTTCTTTCTTGGCTTCTTCTTGTTTCTCCGCCTCCCTCAATTTCTCCATCTCTATCTCATTTTCGATCCAATCACCCCCTTCTGGGTACGGACAAGGACTGTGTCCAGCTGCCGAGTCATCTCTCACTCAATTAAACATATTTATATGGTTATGAAAACGACAAGCACGCCCATGACTGAGAGACTCAGCAGAGTTCCTGGTATACCGGAAATAATCGCGGCCAAAGTTAGGGAATTGGTCGAAAATAGCTTCCCATTCGGATAATTCTTTGCCTGAAAGAGAGGAAGAATAACGATTTGGGTCATGGATCGTGCAGAAACGCAAACAGAATAGCTTCCTGAGCACAGAACCATCCGACGTAGATATATAGATCTTTGATATGATTTCCGGAGTAATTGGCACCGCATCCTGTCTCATAAACTCCTGAATGATATCAGCAGTTTGATTTTGTAGAGGAGTTATCTGATAGATATCCGAAAAAAATAGCCAGGTCAATAATAGCATAGATATTTTTCACAATCGATTTGGAGGGTAGATAAGAGTGCAACCAAATCATGAAATCTTCAACAGTCTCCGGTTGAACCTCAGGAAGTTTTATGCTGCTTTCCACAGATTCTTTGAAAGAAGAAGTGCACATCACGTTAAAGACTGGTGAACATCTGGCGAGGAGATCCCGATGAACTCGAAAGATTTCTTGCTCTTCTCCAACAGATACATGAATGCGTTCACTTTTCAAAGCACTTGTACCTTCATTAGTCGTCTTCTCACAGGATTGTTTGTAACTTACTGCAAGTACAGCTTTTATCTAGGGTTAACAGCAATTGTGTTTGTGTGGACAGCGTGAGAAAAATTGACAGTCATTATCAAGATTGAATGACAAGCATAGCATATGTGTTAATGAGGAAAGGACTGTCACGATAATTTCAACAATGTCAAGCTCGCATATAAATAATAAGAGGATCGGATTGAAACCCCTCTTGAACTGTAACACGTCACACATGCATGCATGAATACGTGGAGCATGGCAAGTGGGAGCCTTTTGAATTATAGTGATAGTTAAGTGATAGGGCGATCCCAAACCAAAATAGCCTATAAAAAGAAACCATCAACAAATCTTGAGCATATTTTTCTTGCTTGGTGTGGCTCTTAATGGCATATAGTTCTCAGACGATATGCCTTCTGTGTATTTGACCATATGTTTGTGAAGGGCGCTACTCAGCCTTGGTGGCCTAAGTGGGGTCTCTCCGAGGGGACGGTGAATAGTCAATTGAGATGATTATTTTCCCCCTCTACCTAACTATAAATAATACTGAAAAAGGCAGTCAATTTACAATTTAGTATAATTGCAGTCTTACTGAGAAAAGTAAAGACACAAGTCTTCGTAGTATCATAGCGCTTGGAGAAGAGGTCGTAAGCAATACAAACCTGTCGCCACATCCAAGTAGATATCTTTGTACATCACTGATCGACGGGCCCAAAATGACAACAGTAGATGAAAACATATATGTCAGTAAATCCGAATTCTCTTGGCAATTTCGACGGCAAATTCGACGGCAGACTCGCCAAAAAAGCGGACCGGAGACGAACAAAGAAAAAATGATTAACCATGAGAAGCATTATATGTCCTCGTCTTTGTCAATATTCTTATATTGAGTTCCAACGTATGTACTGGCCTCTTCCGATGAGATAACAAACGTCACTTCTTTACACAGCATTTGTATTGTAGCAAGCCTTGACGAGACTTCTTGGCCAATACGAGACAGCATCATGTTAGGATCAGATGTAAGGAAAGCATGCCCGTTCTTCGAAAAGATATTTTGCATATGCACGTGGCGAATATTTCCTTCGGCCTCCTTGACGTACTCTGGACTATTGTGTTAAAGAAAGTGAAAAGGTAGAAGACTCATAGATGGTGGTACAAACCTAGAGATTCTTTCAAAGCTAAATATTTATGTACCTCTCGAAGAAGTTGTTTGACGTGCTTCAGCTCAGGCATAGTATCGGGTGCTATCACACTGAATTCCGAAGGTCGGAATCTTCCCTTGACTTGCTGATCTACTGAGTTAGTCTTGATAAGCCATCTCATCCATCCTTTGAGGGGTAAGGATGATAAGGCCTACCTCGAAAATATTGAAAAAGCACATTGTCATTTGCGGTTTCATGTTCAACTACCGATTCCGTGCCAATTAGTGCTGTAAAGTAGATTGCGATTGGAAACCTCCAGTCAGGCCACTTCTTGGATGATTTCTTCGAGGGCTTTCAAACAGTCGAGCATTTCAGCCAAAGAAAGCGATCGTAGCTCGGTATATGACCAGATAGCTTCACGAAGACGGACGACTTCTTTCACCCATTTCGGCTTTACTTCACTTGTATCGCAAGGGAGCTCAGCAAATTGAGGCTGTATACGATGCAGCCGATCCTGCCCAAAAATAACCTCGGCGGGGATCATCTGGCACTTATCTTGAATCTTTAGTGATCCTTGTGAGAGATACTCCCCGAAGTAAAAGTCAGGTTTGTTGCGCATAGACTGTAAATTTTTGAGGCTTCCATCAAAGCTACAGAAAATATCTATTAGATCCAAGTCGCGTATAAATGTTCCTCTAGGAAATCGTGCAGTATCAATAACGTATAACTTGATCTCCGCAAGACTTGATCCATCTGTAATGCTTAATTTTCGGTAGTAGATGTACTGAATTGCGAAAAGTAGGGAGCTCGTCCATGAGACAAAATTGTCTTCCAAGTCTTTTTTTGGCCACCATCGAAGATGTGCATTCAGTATTTCAGCTATGACCTCTCGCTTTTTGTTGTTCAAGTTGGAAAAGATGTCTTCCTTAGAAGAGTCTTTATTAAAATAGGCCGATGCCGAACGCACCTATGTCTCATTTGTCTCACCATCTGAGCGGGGGGATGCAATACGGAAAAGGTAGCGTGGAATATGATCCAGAATCGCGTCTTTAATTCCACTATCTGCTTGAGGTAAGAATAGTAGCTGCTCTGACTCCAGAGATTCATCCAAGCCAGTGTTTCCCATCTGTTCAGTGAGTTGTTCCATTATGAAGTCGACGAGTTTTACCCACGAAGATCGGCTGATATTGTGTAAAAAAAGAAGATCACGGTTCGGCTGCTTCTTCACACTGGAACTGAGAAAACCACGATGGGTTGAATAAAATCTTTATAGCCAGGTCTGTTCTATTGCTGCCTGAATACTCTCGGAGTTTATGAAAGCAAGTCCAGGCATCAAATGTTTCGTGTGGTGGCTAACTGGTCACGTGTATTCGGATATAGGCAAGGGAGGGATTAAGAGAGCATCATGTTCAGCACGAGCCCAACAAATAAATTTACAAGGTGATTTACGTAACTACACTAAACTCTTGTCTTCATTTCTAATTGAAAAGATCAGCGAGAGCTTGTGGTTAACTTGTGTGGGTATTGTTATCTTTCATAGCCGTTTCAGACCAGCTTCTGGAGGCTCAGGAAGCTTGCTTTGTACAGTATCACATTATATACTAGGTCTGTATCCTCTATGGAGGCAAACCTATGGTTCTCGCACGTGGGTGGTTGTCGACCCCTCTGATATTACCCACCTAGTCCCATCTTATATCTTCGTTACAATTTACAAGGAACAATTTGCTAAGGAAAAGAAACATGTTGCCATACGCCACACAGATTGATGCTTCCTTTCGGAGCGTTGGGATTGTACACCGCTTCCTCACAGCTTATGGTACCACAGAAGTATATGTTAGGAGTATAACAAAGCGGTCGATCTGAAAACTCGGAGAATATTCCACACTCTACATATTCCTCAGCTCCAAGTATCCGCCTCAGATTGGCTTATATTACCGGTATTACTGGTAGGCCAATCTGACAAGTGCGACTAGCAGTAACTCGTCGTGGAATAGTTACCCTGCTGATAGAGAGTGCTTTAAACATCTCCATCGTGAGTAGTAGTTGAAGATGGTAGTGCTTCTGCCCTGTGGCTCGATGCTCTCGCCTTTACCGGCGTCCCTACCACAAAGCCAGCAACACTTACGATTGGATGACTACCGAGTACACACTCTTCCAAATCATCCCGACCACTCCATCAGAATTCGCAGTCAGAGCGATGATCTTTGCGATGCAGGGTCAAAACAGTATACCGGATGGCTTGACGCTCAAGGCAAACATTTATTCTTCTGTAAGCTACCAGCTGAATCTTTGAGAAGGAAACCCATCACTAACAATTTGAGAGCTCGAACGACCCTGTCACTGACCCACTGAACCTGTGGATGACTGGAGGCCCCGGGTGTAGCGGTCTCATTGGTAGGAGACGCCGATCGGTTTTCTACGAGGTCTGGCGCTGAAATCACCCAGGCATGATGTTCGAGCTCGGTCCTTGTCTTATCAATGAAGATGACACCGGCACATACAGAAACACATTTTCTTGGACACGGAACTCGTCTATGATCTTCATTGACCAGCCCGCAGGGACCGGTTCTCGTACGTCGACGAGAAAAGTGACATGCCGGGGGACTCGTTTGTCGCTGCGCAAGATATGGACATCTTCCTACGAATATTCTACACCATCTTCCCATTTCTCCAACATGTGCCCTTCCACATATCTGGCGAGAGCTACGGCGGATACTACGTGCCAACGCTCGGCGCAGGGATCGTGCGGACCAATAAGCTCGTCCGAAGATTGAATTCAGGGTTTGAGATCCCTCTCAAATCTATCATGATCGGGGACGGGTTTGTGTCGCGCTTGGACATCACTTTAGGCTACTATGAAACACTCTGCACGACTACGTACGGTCTACCGGAGTCTGTCTTCAACGAAACTCGATGCACTCACATTGCAAACGCGCTTCGCCGTTGCGAATACCTACTCGAGGCATGCTATGCCTACCCAGACCCCATCATTTGCCAGGCCGCAGATTCTTTCTGCAGTAGCCAGATCCGAGCCCTCTATAACAACGAAACGGGAAAGGGAGGTCGGGATCCTTTTGATGTCACACACACCTGCGAGGATGGCCTTCTTTGCTACAGCGATGTGCTCCAAATACAAGATTATATGAACTCCCCAGCTGTATGGAAGGGGCTCTCACCGCCGAGTACTGTCACCAACTTCACCATTGTTAGCGAACCTATCGAAAGTTTGTTTTCCAAGGGAAACGACCTCTTCGTAAACACGGCGCGCGAGGTACTCTATCTTCTTGAAGAAGGGGTCGATGCTCTCATATACAACGGCAACCTAGACCTTGCTTGCAATACATCGGGCAACCCACGCTGGGCCGAGAAGTTATCGTGGGCCGGGCAGGCGAGCTTTGTCGCGCAGGACATGCAGGCATGGTATGCGATAAAAGATAGCCACAGCATGAAGGCCGGCACGATGAAGGAAGTTGTGACCACAGTTAGCGGTGGGAAAAAACCAGCTAGATTCTCATTTGTCACATTCGACAACGCCAGACACATGGTGCCGTTTGACCAGCCCGAGTTGACCTTCTCTATGGTGCAGACTTGGATAACCGGTGGTGATTTCCAAATGGAGGAAAAGTAGCACGTCCCGTCAATTGTGGTCTCTAGTTTTTGCGATATCGATGATAGGAATTGTATATTCATTCTCACCATTGGAGGTCATGTCTGTCGACTCGGTGGGTTGGAGACAAACTAGTTGGAGCGACGTGACAGCTGACGGCCATCGAGACGGCGATAGAGGATAGAACATTTGGGCCATCTACCTGGTAACACAGGATTCATTCGCTGTTGCCCAGATTTTTCTTAGGTAGGAAGCTTGGTCATATAATTTGTAGGTTGTTACTTCTATTTCATTCGTGTCGTTGTCGTCTTTATCAGTTATTAATCAAGTTGTGCGCGAGCTTTAGGTCAGACTGTAATAATCTTGCTACATATGTCAGGCTCAATCATCTTTCCTACCTTTGAAGATAACAAGGGTTGTAGTAACTGTGCTAGACGATACATTTCTGAATTGTGCTATCATGATTTTCGTCCAGGGGCCTTTACAGAGTCGTCTCGATCACTATTTTGTTACAATTTCACGATCGCTATAAATGACCTGTAAGCTAGGAAGCAATTCTAGGCTGAAACAGGTTGAGAGGGGGCGGAAGACGCGTAGTCATGGTCGTTGTTTTCCTTCGGTTTAGCTTTGTTCAGCAACGTAACATCAGGCGCTTGGTCTTGCTTTGCTTCTCCAGCATGCCGAGAATATCCCACAAGCTATATTACAAGAGGCCTGCCTCCGAAGGGGAAGCTATCTATGAAGTTGAATAGTAAATGTACTTGGAAAATATAAAAATAGCATATCCCTGACAGTGTACTTAATAAATCACCGCGGCCGCTGCATGCGTAAATTAATTTGAGGCTTTCGGCATGGGCTGCTTTGTATGGCACGGATCCAAGTGCCGAAATTGGTGGCATTTCAAGTGGTACATTTTAGCGGAGATGCCGTGGACCGGTTGGCAGAGATACGATAGCAGATAATGACTGGGCATATGTTTGTGGATGACAAGGATGTGGTGGAGGTATTTCTCGGGTAGATTGATGGCGCGGAAAAGGTACGAAGGGATATGAGTATTAGGACTTCATGAATTATGAATATGTAACAAGGGTGATTTACATCATTTGACGTACAGTACCTAGGTAGTTGCATATAGGTTGGAAAAGACAAACGGAGAGACAACTCACCAGTGCGCACTCGCCGATGAACTGACTTTGCAGCTGGGAGTACCGGTGTCATTGGACTGAAGCATAAGCATCCCAGCAGGAATCCGGCGTTGAGCGCGGAAGACGTGTTGAGACGAGTCACAATCCTGAGTTCTGGCAGCTGCTCGTGATGAGTTGTGGGAATGGATAGTTTGTATACGGGGCAGCTTTGTAGAAGACTCAGGTGTCAACTCATCACACTAACCGGATCTAACCTACGTGCGCATATAGGAAATATGCCACATATATTAGAAACTGTAAGGCGGATTGCTGAATGGTGGTTCGGAATAGCTTCATGTACGGCCCGCACGTGACTCGCTTAGCAAAGCGGGCGCTAAAGGGCTAGTGGCTTGGCAACGCGTCCATATATAATTTGCTGAGGCAGCGATTAGCTGCCTCATGCTCCTGCCAAAAGCAGCACAGCTGACAAAGAAGACCCCGCCTGGCAGGGAAAATACAGTTAGCATAATATTAGATATATATATAAGAGTTTAAAACAGATATGTATTGTATTAGTGTGGTGATAGATTATGTAAATTTCATTCTGTCAGTAACCTCAATTGCGTCCGCCGTACATATTACATACAGCAAGGACATCCGTGCAGCAAGACAGTCAAAGGGATGATGAATTCATTGCATTGAATAATCTGCCACATGTTTGTCAAATATGTTTGTCAGTCAAACAAATTTCGAAAGTGACTGTCAAGACTGCGACAGTAGAGCTGGCCATGTGGGTGGACGCCTGCCCTTGCACGTGTAAGAACGATGTCACTGACCTTATCAACACAAGGCCATAGCGTATCTCTTCACAGGACAAAGGAGGAGAGCGTCGCCGTCTACTTCTTGATAGAGGCTCATGTCGAGCCTGTTTATTCTCCTGTCATGTGCTTTCGACTCTGGTGTAGGCGTTTCAGGACTCCGCGCTGATAGTCTGGGAGCCAACCACCAACCTCGAAAGCGACCGCTAACCAGGCAGCATTTTCGACGAGCCTGACGGAAGCAATAGATGGTGCCCCCACGCAGGGTGTGCATTGATGCAGCGTTACGTGGTAGAGACTTCGCTGTGCGGAGACCTGCCAGATCCGGCAAAAACTCCTTTGCCCGCCAGAAACGGTTCCCCGCAATGCTTCCCCCGGATTCTGCCTTTGTAAATTAAGGCCCATTCTTCGCGTTCTTATTCCATTTTCGTTGCAAATTTGCGTGTTTCTTCGCTGCTGCCGGAATGGGAGCTGTCTCTTTCATATCCCTTTGCCAGACAACTGCCAAGTACTACGGTTGGACCCTGCGGTGGCTGAAAACATCACAGGTTACAGGGTCCAAGCTGTCCTTGGAACGCATATCCCGGACCCCGATCGGCAGACAAACAAACCACCAATTGGCCACATCACGGAGCACGCATCCACCACTCAGGAGGGACACTGGCACAAAGGGAAGGTCGGCCCTCCACGACCCCACGCTACAGGCATCACTGACAAGACGGTGCGGAGGCGTTGCATGATGGGCATATAATATTCTCCGCCCTTCCCCGCTGTTTAGTATCTGAGCTCTATGACATGATGATACTCAGCATCGACTAGAAACACTGAAGATTCCTGACAGCAAACCCCCACACTAATTGCGCATCTATATAATAGCCAGACAGCTGCTGCAAAAACACACCAAAAGCTGCAGAGGTTTTCTTACGCGCGAAGAACCCGCTACTGTCGAACTCTGCTTTTTTCCGTATCGGAAAAGTTCTTTTATTATCACCAGCCATGGCAGACGAGGAAGGGGTCTTTCGCGACCATGATGCAATGGGGGAGAAAATCGAGATGTCGCACGAGGAGGTCGTCCACCTCACCGAGCTGACTCCCGAGGAGAAAATCATTGAGAGAAAGCTGCGGATCAAGATTGACTCGCTCATTCTCCCTTTGGTGATTACTGTATACCTGATGAACTACATCGATCGGTAAGCAAGGTGCCCACATCTCTGTGTATCAGAAGCTGGAAAATTGACTGGACCAGGAACAACTACGCGTCAGCGAAACTGCAGGGCCTAATGACCACGCTGCACATGACCGACCAAGATTACCAGACGGGCTTGTCAGTTCTTTTCGTCGGATACATCATTATGCAAGTTCCCTCGAACTTGCTCCTCAACTACATTGGCCGACCGTCGCTTTACATCGGCTTTTTCGTCATCGCTTGGGGGTTAGTGTCCGCCCTCACCAGCCAGGTCAAGACCTTTGGCGGGATTGTGGCGTGTCGTTTTATTCTCGGTCTGGTTGAGGCCCCGTTCTTCGCCGGTATACTTTTCTACCTCTCAAGTTGGTATACGAAGAAAGAACTCGCTTTTCGAATGAGTATCTTCTATGCTGGTTCCCTTCTTAGCGGAGCCTTTGGAAATCTCATTGCTGCCGGAATTCTGTCTGGTCTGGCGGGTGCTCGTGGAATGCAAGCCTGGCAGTGGTTGTATATCATCGAAGGCTCCGTCACTTGCTTCGTCGGTATTCTTATCGTCTTCTTGCTGCCCGACTTTCCTGAGACGTGGAAACTGCTCTCCCCAGAAATGAAGGCAGTCGCCGTACGACGCCTTGCAATCGACGCAACAGAGGCCGATGCCGATGAGGCTGGTGGCATGAGCCAGTGGCACGGCGCTAAGCTTGCTTTCACAGACAAGCGTACCTATGTATTCGCGCTGGGATACATGTGTATCAATGTCGCGACTGGGTTTCAGTACTTTTTCCCGACGCTCACCAAGACTCTTGGCTACAGCAACATCATCTCGCTGCTGCTTGTTGCTCCCCCATATGTGTTAATGGTTTTTGCCTCGATTGCCCATAATTGGTTCTCTGACAAGCTCCAGAAGCGGTTTATTTTCTGGGCATACCCAATTCCCATATCAATGATCGGTTGCATTATTTTCATGACGACCACCAGTTTTGGTCCTCGCTATTTCTCGCTGTTTCTGATGAACTATGGCTTCGCCATGTTCGGGACTATCTTCGGATGGATTGGTGGCGTTCTCGCTCGGCCACCGGCGAAAAGAGCTGCTGCGTATGCGTTCATCAATGCAATTGGCAATTCAGCTAGTATCTGGACGCCATACACGTACACGGCCACCAGTGCACCTTATTACCGCCCGGCGCTCGGTGTGGTTATTGCTTCATTGTTAGTAGCATTCTTGTTAGGACTGTTCCTGTTTGTTGATCTCCGAATGGAGAACAAGCGTCTGGAGCGCATGGAGAACGAGGATACTATTCTGAGCGAGCGCGACCTTCGACGGCTGCAAAAGACTGCCGAAGTGGAAGGAATCGACGTCGCCGCTGCTCGTCGGCTGCAGAAGGGGTTCCGTCATGTGCTGTAATGAATGTTTTTGGGCCTAAGGAATACTTGGATAGTACCAGTTTATATATGCGTATTCTTAGTGTTATTGGCGAATGACTGTCGTATGAATCCATCGTTGACCTTGTTTTATAATGATGGCCTTTTTCAATTGCGTTTTCGTAGGGAATATCAGGACTTTCACTATACTCTAGCTTTGCTGGCGATTGAATATCCGAAATCAGCGGTGGAACGGTCCAACGTCAATGATTCCGACAACAGCTTCTTCCAGCGGCTTCTTCCAGGACGCGGGATCCCAGTTGATGTTAGTGTATAAACATTCCCGCGATCGAGATCCCGGCTGCACCGACATAAAATGCCAGACTATAGCCAGGGATCGTTCGGAAATATTAAATAAGGTCAGCCACGTAATCGGAAACGAATAGTCGCATTCACAAGCACACGAGTACATAGTAGAGGACAGGGTGACTGAGCCGCCTAGAATTAGTATACTACAGGTCCACCAGCAACAGATATATATCAGTAAAATCAATTGGATTGTTAATCAATTCAAGGTAACAATCGTCCGGGCAAAAGTTTTCCTCAGCGATCGATATATACGAGCCGTCGCTCCTCCGCCAGTCACAACCAGCTCGCAACAGCGCTCGCGGAGCCCGCCGTTTGAACTAAGCACGAGCTAATGCACAAACAAATTAATGGGCGAAGCATATATCCACATGGATTGCACCCTGTCTCCAAACCTCAACGTCTTGAAAAGGGCGTATGGCGCATTTCGTGACTCGCTGAACAATACCTGTCGCACACGGGGCGCGGCGAAACAAATATTCTGATTACTCTATATTCTTCGTCCTCCCACCTATCGGAATGCACCCTAAATCCGGATCACAATCCCATCTCGACGTGCCGTCTTTTAAGAATCCGTCGGCCCAGGCCAACCGTGCCACATGCCAATGAGCAGCTGCTGTCCTGCCTTCCCCAGTGGGGCTCGCACTGATCGACTGTCTGAGGCTAGCTGAACCAGCCGGAGCATTTCTTTGTTGAATTATTAGTACGAGTTTTGACTATAGATTTAGTGACCAAATAATCAGGCAAAAAGGCCTAAACAATTAGACAAAAAAAGAACGTTACGAATCCCTTGTCCATCGGAAGGATTTAGCCGTCAAGCTAAAAAAGGGCCATGCCGACAGATTGCCCTTTCTTGCGACAGGGAAAATCGATTGTTTCACAGCTGTGTTCCCACCGAAGCGAGCACCTTCTGATCTTAACATCCGCAACTATTCGCGGTGGTTGGTACTGCTGCTTCGCCCGATGCCCACCCAACAACTATGGCTTGAGCTTGATCTTGGATCTTGAATCTTGATCTTCTGGGCTTGCCGCCGATCAGTCGCCAGTGGAACAAAACTTAGGGCATTTCGACGTTAGTGGTCGCGATATGGCGGACCCCGGCCGTGGTGAGGGGCAGAAGCCTAAGTCTAAGGGGAAGGGAACCAACAATACAAAGACCGTGATCCGACAGTCGCGGTCATGCCGGGTATGCCGTCAGCGAAAAGTCAAGGTACGTAGTCTCTAATTCTTTTGAGGAAAAGGAAAATAGGAAAAGTTTCAATTGCTGTCAGACACGCGTAAAGCTTAGCAGCTGACATGCCTGGCTTTCTTAGTGCGATCGAGTGAAACCATGTCATGCCTGCTGTGCTCATGGGCATCCTTCAAAATGTGTGTACGATATAGGGTCCGATGAAGAAGAGGCACAGCCCATTGCGCAGGCGGAGGAGATTCGCAATCTGCGAAACGAAATCAAGGAGTTGCGGTCCAAAATAAGCAAAAAAGGTAAAAGCTCGTCTCCTTTGTAAAGCACACCCCGAGCGTAATTGGTAAACAGTGGCTGAACCTTCGAGGCTAGGTGATCACACGGCGCGCTCTCGCAAACTAGCCGAGCTGGAGAGGCTGTTTGATGAAATTCGGTCAGCGCCAATAGATGTGGTTGATGACATTGTTGGCGAAATCCGGGCTGAACACCAGAATCATCAACTGCATAGAGGTGATTAATATCTATAATACCCCACGCGACATATGCTTACATGCTATTGTCCAAATATACTAACCCGACGAAATTGCACAGATGGCAACCTGCCGCTACGAATGCTCACACCGGCCAGTTCGGACGAAGACGAAGACGAAACAGGACACCCCGAGAGATGGCAACTTGTCCGACCGAGACAGTCAAACGCAGGACTCAGCGAATCAAGCAGCAGCAGCGGTAGCAGTAGCACTGAAAGCATACGCGCCGAGGACGACTGGCTGGGCCCATTATCTCGATTTGCGCCGCAGAAGCCGATGCTTGACCTGTTCATTCAGCGATTTGTCGACGCATTCAGCCCCGAGGTCGATGCAAGTCAGGGCCAAGCAGGCGCTCTGCGCGCCGGAGCTGCCATCCGAATGTTTTCGCCTCTAATATCGAGTGCTTACGATGCTGTATCGCTGACCTTCTTTGGCCGAAGCGTGAAAGATCCTCGCATCGAAGCTATGGGTATCAAACTATACCCCAAGGTGTTGCGGTCTTTACAGGAAGCATTGCTGGATCCGGAAAAGAGCCGCGCCGAGGCAACCTTGGTTACTGTGACGCTGCTCCTGGCCTTTGAGAGTATTGAGCGAACGTCGGATGCCGGCGTTGTCGCGCATGTTCGCGGAGCGGCGCAATTAATCCAGCATCGAGGGCCCGAAAACCACATGTACGGGGTGGAACATTTGCTGTTTACAGAGCTACGACCATATTGGGTTGGTATTCCATTATGATATTTTTGGGTATATCAATTTCAACTAATTCTAAACAGGTGAGCTCCGCGCTCGTCAGTCGAAAAGCGACTTTTATGGCCGAGGAGGCTTGGAAGACCATCCCGTGGTCTGCAGGGACGACCAAGAAGGATATCCTGCATTATCTTATGGATCTTGTGGTCGATATCCCTGGCCTGCTAGGGGAACACGACGAGCTTTTGTTTGCCCAGGAGTCCGGGGCCATGGGCAAAGGCGAGCTACGTGCGAAACAAGCCCGGCTGTGGAATTCCATAAGCGATTTGATGTCGCGCTTCCGGCAATGGAAGCAACAACACGTCGACAGCTATGCGGGAGGGCCTGTGAAGGAGGCGCGGATACCCCAGGGGCCTGGCGATCCATTCCCTGTGTTCCGGTGTCGTGATCTGCGCACGATGGGGATCATAGAGCCATTGCCCCTTGTATACCCGGATTTGAGGTTGCTGCAGACAATGTGCGTGTATTACGCGGCAAGGCTGATCATTTCGTCTATCGATGACCGGCCTGAAGGCGCTGTCGGCATCGCAGAGAAGTACCAGTTGGCGTGTGGGATTGCCCGCAGTCTGGAAGACTATCTCCGCCGGGCGCCTGGAAATATGATCAATCGGCTCGCTTTCCCGACACGTGTCGCATACGAGGCGTTCCCTCAAGGCGGCGTGGAGCGCAAATTCATGGCCGAAGTCTTCAATTTAGTTGAGAAGCGGCATTCGTTGCGTTTGTGGGGGAGCGCGATGCCCGAAATAAGTGCTCGCGTTGGTTCTCCTGATTAATCGAGGTAACGCGCATGTCTATAGTTTTCTGTTAAATTATGACGATGACGATGAAATGGCAATGACGATAGCGAGGATTCAGTTGTAAATATTTGACACTCTGAAAATGTTCGCGTATTTTCTGCGAGATCTTGGGTATCTAGTATTTAGATCCGAGTTCGCGAGGGGAAAGAAAAAGAAAAGCATATCACTGTGATACCAGGTGCATAATTGTGAATAAACTCCGCGACACAACCTAGTCTAGTCCTTGTCTAGACTTGAATCGAGATTGTGTACTATGTAAAGTGCACTAATCTATTTCCCCAGAAATATGCTCCGAACGCGATGCGACGCTACGTCTGCTAGGTCAGTGCTCGATGTGACAGAGTCCGAGTTGCGAAGTACAAAGAAGACGAATATCTGCTCGGTCCCAATTTATTTATTTCTTCTTTCCCCCTAAAAGCAACTGCTCTAATCGAAGATAAGAAGAGACATAAGACAGACAGCCGGGTAAGTTTAGCCTAAAAACAAAAGGTAGCAACGTCTGGTCACTCTGCTATCTTTTATGCTTTTAGTATTTGAATCTAGTGTTCTGCCCAAGTGGCCCACTGGCTTTCGCGCCGGGGGTTACTAGAAAATTGAAGTAATCTTACTCCGTACTGTCCTTGTCATGGGCGACGACGATCAGCACTGGACGGAACGGAGCGTCTCGTTTAACTGGCGGCGGCGTCGGATTAACCATAATTTATGGTTATGGAATTATTGAAAGACTATTTATTTTTTAGCTGACATGGAACCAGGTCACAAGGAGGGAGCCATTGGCTGCCAGCAATGTCACAGAAAATTAGGGCCGTCTACTATCGTGCATTGGGCAAGGAACGGGGGCCGCCACTGAACCCAGCGAACCGCCCATTTGGGCCGGACTCGGCGCTAACCAGCCTAGCTGGCTCCTGGGCCTCGTACTCTTTGTCGGAGCTCCAGAGCTCAGCTACGCGAGGAATGTGATGTGTACCGAGGTCTTTGTGTGATGGATTCATTGTTCTGGGATTGTTTTTCTCTCTCTTTTCTCTTTGTTACTGATCTCTGTCGCTCATTTGAACATGCATCTCCAATAATCATATAATCTACTTCTTACGCCCGTTAATAGTTTTTTACCGATATACTCGTACTACAACACAATTAATCCTAATCTAATCACTTCGCTCATCATGTTGTCCATTCTTTCTTCCATCGCCACTACGACCGCGGTGATAACACTGCTGCACCCAGCGTCTGTTTCTGCAGCCCTCTTCCCCGACCCCGACAATGACTACTCGTGCACCTCAGTCCACAACCCAGTCGTCACGCTCCACGGCCTCGGCGCAACCTACTACGAAGACATCAACTACCTAGGCGACTGGCTCAAGACCGAGGGCTTCTGCGTCTACCGCGCAACCTATGGCGCCTACCCCGATTTCCCGCTCGTCGGCGGATTCCTACCCATCAACGAGAGCGCCGTGGAAATCGCCGGCTTCATCCAAGACGTGGCAGCAAACACGGGCAGCAGCAAGGTGGACTTGGTCGGACACTCTGAGGGGGCTTTCCAGAGCCTGTATGTGCCCAAGTTCGAGGCCGGCATTTCCGCGATTGTGCAGCGCATCGTCAGCATTGCGCCGCCCACGCACGGCACCACGTTCGCCAACCTGATCACTCTGGCGCAGGACCTGGGTATCGACGGCCTGGTGGCCGATGTGCTGGCGGACTTTGGATGCGACGCGTGCGACGACTTGACGACGGGCGGTGCTGCGATTGAGCAGATCAACGACGGGACGCCTATCGTCCAGGCGGGCAACAACGTGACGATCATTGCTTCAAAGTACGACGAGCTGGTGACCCCGGTGACCACTGCCTTTGTAGAGGAGTCCGGCGTGCGCAATGAGTACGTCCAGGACTATTGCCCGCTGGACCCGGTCGGACACATCGGCGAGGCGTATGATCTGAATGTGTGGAACATGGTCAAGAACGCGCTGACGGACGTGACGGCGCACGACTTTGTGTGTGTGGTGGGGAGCCCTGGGAAGTAGGCTGCTGCATATAGGTGCGAATACAACTGATGTAACTAATCAATTGGAATAATGCCGTTGATGGATATGAGAGTATCCATACTATGTAGTGTACTATGTATGCAGAGAGTCGGGAATCCGGCTAATGACCCGGCCGGTCGCGCTTACAGTAGCGTGCAAAAGTTTACGGCAGCCACTATGGCGCCGTTTGCGCAGCCACACTAGCCTCTTTGGGCAACGCGACACATTTTTGCAAAGCTTCGCACCCACCGAAAACATGGGGCAGCACCCCGCCCGTGGAGACCAACACGCTGGAGAAGGCAACCGTGACATCTAACTGCTGCGATAAATATCCTGCCCATTCGCCGATAATGCTATGCTGCCTTTCTCACCCCCTCTCCAGCTCTCCCTCCCCCCTCTTTCTCTTCGAAATTCTCCCCATGACCTCTTCCTGACAGCTCCCCAGGCGCTGGCTTCTTCCAATTGAAGACCTGGGCAGGACCGCTGTGCTTTTCTTCACGCTCTCTCCTCGTACAGGAGCTTATCAATCAGCTTCTCCGCAGCAACGGCAACCATGCGGTATGCTCGCGAGCAATTCAGCTGCTCTCCGCTATGGGCAAGTGTCTTTGACGCTATTTGAACGAAAGCGAGAAGGGGAAAAAAAAAGTAGTATCCGCTGACTGGCAACCAGGATTCGGCCGAAGCGGCTTTCTCCCCGTGTGCTCTTCCATACGTTGCATCCGTGCCAGCCCTGGTAATTGTCGTCGTCGGGATCAAGTACCTGCTGAGCAGCCCGCAGCTATACAGATGGCGTCCCAAATGGACTCGTTCTTTCGTCGTGGAAGAAGACGAGACATATGAGATTCCCTCGGGTCTACGCCTACAACCGACTCGCAAAGCTCTGGCTCTTTTCTTACTTGCACTGCTTGGCTTGGCTGCGGAGGCTGTGCAGCTCGTTAAAGACACATCTATCAGTTACATTGTACTCACTGTGGCTTGGGTAGGTTTGCCTCTGATTAGCTGATATGGATATGCTAGAATTACTCACGGCATATGATACTAGGGTCTTGCTGCATTCGTTATAGCGATCAAACGGCCAAGGGTCGCCCCGACGGCATTGTTATTATTTTATATCTCGGCCTTCTTGGTCCAATTCCCATTTCTCAGCGATGTTCACACTCACTCCGTCGGAGGAATTGCGCAAAGCACAGCCGTCGGCGCGGCTATAGTGTCGACTTTTATCGTTCTAGATATGCCGACCCGGGATCCTTCCCTGTCCAAAGAAGGCATTGCCAAAGTTGGAGAAGACTCGTCCGAAAACCTGCGTAGTCCTGAAGACGACTTGCTTTTGTGGCAGTTCCTCACCGTCTCGTGGATGTCGCCTCTTATCTCAGTTGGCCGGACACGGAGAATCGACGAGGATGACGTGTGGTCCTTGGGATTCGAGTTTCAGCATCGGGCTCTGCACGAGAAGTTTCGTCAGCTGCAAGGATCAGTCCTTGGTCGGTTGATACATGCAAACGCCATCGACATCGTCATTATTTGCATAATCTCCGTCGTACAGATTGTTTGCAGTGAGTATTACTCTAGTCACGTCTGACGAATAGACGATGATCGTGCTGACAATATCGCCAGACTTTTCGACACCGCTGCTTTTGCAACAACTGCTGAAAGTCCTGCAGGATAAGCACAGCAGCAAGAGAGTAGCTATGGTTTACGCGGCTATTATGCTTGTTGTACGGCTCGTGTTTGCTCAAATCCAAGTACTAAACCTGTGGTATGGCCGGAGATGCTACGAGCGAAGCAGAGGAGAAATGGTCATGATGGTCTATGAAAAGGCGTTGTCTCGCAAGAACACGTTTGGCCAAAAATTGCCAAGCAAGGAAGAGTCAGCAAATGGCCACGCGAATGGCGACGACATTGAGGCGCCTAACAAGAAGAGCCGAAAATTATGTGGCTTGATTCCATGGGGAAGCAAAGCCTCCAAAAAAGAGGTCGTGGCGGAGACCGCATCCATGGGTAAAATCTTCAACTTGCTCCGTGGTGACGTATACGAAGTGGCACAACGGTTCTGGGAAATTTACAGACTCATCGACCAGCCCGTGGGACTTCTCGTTGCTGTGTTCCTTGTATGGGACCTGTTTGGCCCCTCATGCTTTCTTGGCGTTCTTACTGTCCTCCTCGCCCAAGTCGTTAATGGCGTTCTCACCCGTTTTCTGCTCCAATGGGGTCGCAAACGACGGGCAGTCACTGATGCTCGTCTGCAGATTTCTTCGCAGTTTGTAGAAGCTCTGCGCCATCTTCGTTGGTATGGGTGGCAGAACCACTGGCTTCATCAGGTCATGGAAGCGCGTGATAAGGAGCTACATGTCCAAGTCATCACGAATTTGCTGGAATGCGCAATTGCATTCGTTCAAGTCCTCACCAGCGGCACATTCCCCGTGGTCGCTCTCTATGGCTATACAGTGTTGGCAGGACGGCCGTTGAGCATTGATGTCATCTTTCCCGCCCTTCAGCTTTTCGGCATGTTAGAAGAGCGTCTGCGGGAAATCCCTTCTCTGATTACCACATTTATCAACGCGTCTATCGCGATGGGCAGAATTGAGGATTTCATGAAGGAGCCGGACAAGGAAACAAACGCGGATGCGTCATCGGATCGTTCACCCATCAAGTTGGAATCCTGTTCATTTGCCTGGCCTGGAAAACTGTCACCGGTCTTGTCAGATGTCACTCTTACGATCCCGCAGGGCTTGACTGTTGTCTGCGGTGTTGTAGGCGCTGGAAAGTCCGCTTTATTACAAGCCTTGCTCGGAGAACTTGATGAGCTGAAGGGGGTTTCTCATATTCCAAACGAAATGGTTGGATACTGTGCCCAGACGCCTTGGCTACAAAGCATGAGCATTCGCGACAACATTCTCTTCTCGTCCCCATACAACGAACAAAGATACAAGCGTGTTCTGGATGCCTGTGCATTAGTACCTGATCTGACAAACTTTTCGCATGGCGACTTGTCATTTGTTGGCGAGAACGGAATTGGTCTATCAGGCGGACAAAAGGCAAGAGTGGCTCTAGCCAGAGCAGTGTACAGCAGCGCCAAAGTCTTGTTCCTTGACGATCCTTTGTCAGCGCTAGACCACAATACTGCAGAGTCGATTGTACGCAAGTGCCTTCTTGGTCCTCTCATGAAAGACCGCACAATTGTTCTTGTTACCCACCGCGTGTCATTGGTGCATGCCCATGCAGACCAGATTGTTGAGATCTCAGGAGGCAAGGCACATTGTCACAGCAAGCAGGACATATCTCCGCTAACTGATGTATACGATGACGACACCCAACACGGCGAGAGCGAACAGGCAGCAGAAGAAGATGAAGTCTCGGCAGCAGTGCCGGATAAGTTCGTCGAAGAGGAACACAGAGCCGACTGGGGCGTGCAGACTCGTGTGTACTGGTCATACATCAAAGCCGGAAAACTCAAATGGTGGACCATTCTTGTCGTTGTCATCGCTATTTATCGCCTCATGGCTATCTTGCAGTCCTGGTTTCTCAAGGAATGGGGCGAGGCATACAGTCAGTTCATGATGGTATACAGCGTCTCTGGCTTGAAGACACAAATTATGAGCGAACAGTGGACGATTGGTAGTGGCTTCCCAGCAGCCTCGTCCAGCAACAACAATATTAGTACCCTCAGCTGGCCTTTGGACCGCGATCATATCGCCTCTCCAGCAGATGATGTGCGCCCGTGGCTTGGCCTGTATCTAGCCTTCGCCATCCTCCAATCTCTCTTTATGCTGGTGGCGCAATTGCTCATGCTAGTCATCGTCTATTGCGCTGGAAAAACGATGTTCAAAGAAGTCATGGATCGTGTGAGTCACGCGACTTTCCGGTTCTTTGATGTCACGCCAGTCGGCCGACTGATGAATCGCCTGACGTCTGATATCGGCGCTGTTGACCGCAACATCAGCATTCAATTTCAGGCGATTGCGTTTCAAATAATCATCTGGGTATCTTCTATTGTCGTGATTGCTTCAGTAACTCCGACGTTCCTAGTCTTCGCCCTTGTTTTGACAGCCAGCTTTGTCGTGATCTTCCTGCGGTTCCTTCCCCTGTCGCAGAGTCTTCGGCGTCTGGAAATGGTCTCTCTTAGCCCGCTACTGTCTAACTTTGGCGAATTGCTTCACGGCTTGACTACCGTGCGCGCTTTCCATGCCGAAGTACGCTTTCAGGACCGTGTCATAAAGGTGGTGGACAAGTTCCAGGGAATGGACCACTTCTACTGGTCTCTACAAACTTGGTTGACGTATCGGTTCGAAGCATTATCGAGCATTTCAACTTTTGTCCTGACTGCCCTGGCGTTATACACTAATGTATCCGCCGGTCTGGTCGCGTTCGTGCTCGTTGCAGCTAACAATTTTGTCAGCTCCACACATGGACTGTGCAGACAATACGGACAACTGCAAATGGACTTTGTCTCTGTCGAGCGTGTGGACGAGCTTCGCCGTATCGATATCGAGCCCGAAGGAGAAATCGACCCGCCAGCTCACTGGCCCCGGTTCGGCAGCGACATTGTCTTTGACGACGTCACGATTCGCTACGCTGCCCACCTCGACCCATCGCTCTCAGATGTCTCAGTTGTGATCCCCGGTGGATCTACGGCAGCAGTCATCGGCCGCACGGGTAGCGGCAAGTCAACTCTCGCGCTTTGCCTTCTCGGCGTTCTTCAACCTACCACGGGGACAATTCTCATCGACAACATCGACATCAGCAAAGTCAAGAAACAAGCTCTCCGAACTCGCGTCACATTCGTCGCGCAAGACCCCATCTTGTTCCCCGGCAGCATTCGGAAAAATCTTGACCCGACAGACGAGTATTCCGACCAAGAATGCGCCGACGCGCTAGAGCGAATCTGTGCCCGACATGGCTGGACACTGGACTTCCAGGTTGAAGCTGGCGGGCGCAATCTGAGCCAGGGACAGCGACAGCTAATCGGCTTGACGCGGGCGGCGCTGCGGCGCAGTCCAGTCGTCATCCTGGACGAAGCCACGGCGTCGATCGATCATGAGACGTCATTGGAGATCCAGAAGATTATCCGAGACGAGATGAAGGAGAGCACGGTGATTACAATTGCGCATCGCCTGGAGGCCATTAATGATGCCGATTATTATGTTGTGTTGGACAAGGGACGTGTTGAGAGGGAGGGGCGTGTATAGATGGTAGTCCTTGATTAGTTAGTAGTTGGTTTGTACGTAGTTAGTTTCATCACGGTGCACTGCACCGTGCGATTAGTGTTATCATGAGGTCAATCAGATGAATATAAATACATATATAGTGGTCTGCAATGTCGAGTTTGAACATTCTTTGTGCGGCAGGTCTCTCAACTAGACTCCTTAAATTGCATCTGTACGTAGGCTTCCTCGTGATGCTGAAAATCAAATATGCATGGTAGCGTTGGACTTGATAAACCCATACTTATAGACTTCTGCGCGGGATATATCTACTGCAGCAAGACAAAAACGAAACACGTTACCTATCTGGAACACTATTATGAACTACCCAAGGTACATTTGCAACCTTCCCTGCACATTTAATGAGCCATAATAATCCTCAATATTTCCGACTCCCGGCTCTGTCCTCCAGTCCAGTCTACACTCTCGAAGCCGGCGCGTTTGAGCGTTGCTTCCCACTCGTTCTCGTTCATGATGGCATGGCTTCGGCCATCGTCAAAGGCCCACCAGCCATCAAGCTGCCCAAAGATCAGGTCTAGCAGATAACTGCCTGACGTGTATTCCACCAGTGTGAAAATACCACCATCGCGCAGCATTTGGCGCGCATTTCGTGCGCTTTTGCAGGCGTCAGGTGTCGCGTGGATGACATTCGTGGCGATGATCATGTCATAGTAATCCATCAGATTATTGGGAGGGTCTTGTGTGATGTCGAGGATTTGGAATTTCACAAATTTGTACTCCTGCAGTTTGGTCTTGGCGGCCGATATGAATGAAGGCGAGATATCGGTAAAGGTATACTCGACGGGCACTCCGAGCTCAGCAAAAGCCTGGGCTACGTGGAGGGTGGTTCCGCAAGTACCACCGCCGATTTCAAGGACTCGAAGAGGTTGATGATGGTGTATTTCCTGCATGCCGAAGCATTTCTTGACGAAGCTGGCGAGTTGCTGGGAAGCGGACGACTGGATGGGCGCGATGAGGTATTGCTCTGCTGTCATTTTGCGTTTTTCTGGACTGCCAAACAGCAATGTCAAAGCGTTCAACTCGCCCGTAAGACACTCACTTAGCCGCGAGCCTACAGCGTGCAGTAATCTGTGTTCCGGGCCGAATTGAGGGAAGTCGGTCATGATTTTGTCGAATCGCTCAGCGGCTGATAATTGCGAAGAGACAGGGTTGGGGCCTCGGATCCAATTGTTACCAGCTTGAGTGACCTGACCATGGTCGCTGAGACAGAGCATTAGCTGGGCGATCAGTTTACCGTTTTTGGGTGCCCGGGAGAATGGTGGAATCTTTTGGCCCTCCTTCAACGAGGAAATGTCACAGCCGAGCTTTGCAAATGCCTCGGTGATATAGGCTATTATCAGGCTCGTTTGATCAGGGTAGATCTGTGAATAGAATTTGTCACATCCTGTTTCTTTTGCAAAAACATCAAACTCGTCACGTATCATGTCAAAGGCGTTGACAGCAGCTTGTATTGACTCGTCGGCTGTCCGTTGTTGATACAGGGATAGGTCACTGGACCGTTTAGATGTGACGGGTAGTGATGATATCTTACTAGACACGGCTTTGTCCAGGCTCTCGATCTTTGCTCTTGACTCAGATTTCGAAGTATAACAGTACTTATCCGTTCTTTCAGCTATAAGCTCGCAGAGAGATCCCACGTCCGGTATGGACACGAATTCTCCCGCGTCAATATTGATAGAGAAAAAGCTGTTGATTTCTTCCACGACCTCCATACCCATCAGTGAATCAATGCCGAGATCTGCAATCATGAGATCGATTTTGAGTGCGTCGACATCCGCGTCTGCAATCCGGACAAGTAGGTCGAATAGTGGCTGGGTGACATCCAGTAAGTTGGAAGACTGCTCGCTCGAAGTCGAATCCGGAGTGTAGGACACCCCCGGCTCTGTTGTGTCGGAATCAGTTGAATATTCCGAGTCACATCTTGTGATCGGTTGAGACAGTGAAGGAGCAGCGGCGGCAGCAGCAGCAGCGTTAACTGGGACTGGAACCGGAACAGAAACGGGTGCAGGCATAACAGGGGTGGCAGCAAGAGGATGAGCAGCACTGCCAAAGGCTGTTCGAAGGGGCTCTATCTGCACCCGTTTGAAGATGACGTCCAGAATAACTGTAGACAAACGATGGCTTTCTGCATCAAACAAGAAAATATCGCAAGTCGTATCCAAGTCTCCTAGGCCAAAGAACTTCAAATAGAGAACGGAAGAAGTGTTTGTTTCCGATCCCGTATCACACGAATCCTTGAATCTTGCCTGGCCCACAGCCGTGTTTACGTATACTTCGTCATCTTGGCGATCTCGAAGGCTATTCAAACATAGAAGGGGAACCTGAAGGCAATTTTCAATAGAGATAAATGGGTTGTTGGGCAAGGAAATAAGATAGCCCGTAGCTTCGTCATCTTGGCGATCTCGAAGGCTATTCAAACATAGAAGGGGAACCTGAAGGCAATTTTCAATAGAGATAAATGGGTTGTTGGGCAAGGAAATAAGATAGCCCGTAGCTTCGTCACCCCTGGCGGACACTTCCTTGATAACCTGCCTAGATTTTGGTAGTTGGAATAGATTGGCAAGGCTTTTGTACACGGCTTTTCCTTTGAGTGAATCAGCATCAGGGTCAGTGGTAACATTCGTTATATAAGCAGAATCCACGAGTCTTTGAAAACGATCGAACTCTGATTTAGACTTTTCGCCGCTTGCTGAGGCAGAAGATAGGGTTCCCGAGGCATACGCGAGGCTGGAATTGCCTTGTTCAGCGACCACAAATGACCATGAGTGTGAATCTTTGGATCCAGCGATAGTCAAAAATAGCCCATTGTCGGGATTGGCTGGTATGGCGGCGATTGTTGAGAGGCTCTCAATGTTGTAAACCACGTTCTTTGTTGGAGTGTCTTGATTCTTATTAATTGCCCTGGAGATCAGGTCTAGTAACGAAGATAGCGGGCAAATGGGAGACCCAAGAAGGCGGTGCTCCAAACAAAGGCTCTTCCAGTCCTCATGTTGAGTATGGACAATGAATTCGCCCCCTTCTTTGGTCTTCCGAACGAGTTGTAAGAGAGTTGTTTGTTCAGAAGCTGGTGGCTGGACCACCGGTGCTGGCGCTGGTAGTGTACCCAACTCTCGCCACTCTAGCCAGTGACGTGACTTGTCAAACTGATACGGAGGAAGGTTTAACATTTCATACTGATGCTTTTGATCCGAGTGGAAATGCCAAAACTGAGCCTTCAGGCCCATTTTCCAAAGATCTGTTGTAATCTCCGCAAGGTGCTCTACAGAGGTAGCCGAGTCCATATTCAGGGACTTGATGTTGTGAGAAGATCCCTGCTTTCCGAGACTCCGTTTGAGTATAGGTAGGTTGGATCCTGATCCTACCTCAAGCCATGTGCAGGCACCAAGTTGCTGTGAGATTCTTTCTACTGCCTGATGGAAGTACACTGGTTCCCTTGTGTGTAATGTAACAAGGTCTGGCGTAACTTGCTGCCAACTGCTTTCCTTGGAACAGGTCTCCAGAATGATTTCGGGATCTTTGAAATTTAATTCTTTCGCTATGTCCTGTAGGTGCGAGAGCAAAGGCTCAGTCATTGAGGAGTGGAATGCATTTGTGACTTGCAATCGTTTCGAGCGGAACGAGGCCGGTGAAGATTTCAATGAAGCCTCTAAAGTGTCTACTGACGAGGTGCTACCTGCAACGACATAACTCTGAGGCCCATTGTGGCAAGCAATATCGAGACCCAAATGAGCATGTTGCTTCAAAAGGTTTGACACCTTGTCGAGATCCTCTTCAATAACGATCATTGAACCCGAGTCTGGCCCCCAATACTCTTTAATTAGGCCGGCACGCCCAGTGACCAATTTCAGACTGTCATGAAGTGACAATGCTCCAGACACGCAAAGAGCTGTCAATTGACCGAAACTGTGTCCGATCAAACGAGCAGGCTTGAGTCCGGAATCAATCCAAGCCATGGCGCTCGCGTACTGCGAAGTAAATAATATCGAATGAAGTAGCACCACATCTTCGTGGGGGCCTGCTTCGAATATATTCGGGAAAATGCTTGGAGCGCCGAGTGCACGCAATGTTGCGTCGCAGTCGTCAATATGCTTGCGGAACAGTGCAGCAGAGTCATAGAGAGACCGAGGAATACTGGCCATCTGCCCGGTTTGTCCGCCGAAAAATAGTATAGTAGGCTGTGTTTTAATATCTTTCTTCATAGTCCCCGTTGATATTGTGTATTTGAGGAATTCTTTGAGTTCTTTGAGCGAAGAAACTGTTGCGTACACAGAGTACGGCAAATTATGATTGTTTCGCCGACTCAAATAATAGAGTAAACTACTTGTCAGCTTGCCGTTGGTCGTATCTGATTGATTGATGAAGGATAACAGAGCAGAGCAATAGGCCGACAAGCTTGAGGGGCTAAAAGCTGATATTGACACGGGATAGGTAGTGCACCCAGTCGCGGAAGACGAGTTGAGACTCGGCGGTTGAAGAACGACCATGACTGCATTAGTTCCTGAGGCTCCGTAATTGTTCACGCATGCAGCCTTATATTGTGCGGTCCACGGAACCTTTCTCGTGGGGATCTCGATGCCATCTGGCTCTAGAGGTGGGATGGCAGGATTGAGGTTCTTGAACGTTGCTTGCGGCGGAATGTAACCTTTCTGCATCATCAGTAGAACTTTGATGAGTCCGGATATTCCAGAAGTTGCTTCTGTGTGTCCGATGTTGCCCTTTAGCGATCCCATGTAGGTCTTTCCGCTGGGGTTGGCAAACACATCTCGAATGCTCTGAGCTTCCACGGGATCTCCGACAGGAGTGCCAGTCCCATGAGCCTCGACATAGGATACATCGTGGGCATTCAGACCAGCAAGTCGCAATGCTTTGCGATACAGGTTTGCCTGAGAACGAGCATGTGGGATTGTGATTGAATGTTCATTTGCATTCTGATTGACAGCGGTAGATGCGATAATGCCTTTGATAGGGTCACCATCCCGAAGCGCATCCGAGAGTCTTTTTAGTACCACAGCGGCTACACCTTCTCCACGGCAATAGCCGTCCCCTGAAGCATCAAACGATTTTGAGGGTCCCGTGGGACTGGTGAAATGGCCAGCGGCGAGATTCTGGAAAGTATCAGGACTGACAAAGATATTGGTGGCTCCTGCTACAGCACCCTTGCATTCGCCAGTTGCAACTGCTCGGCATGCCTGATGTATAGCAGTACCAGATGCTGCACACGCAGTATCATACATAATAGAAGGACCGGTCCAACCAAAGTAATGGCTAAGTTTACCAGAGATGAACGGCCGTATTGACCCAGTCAATGAGAATGCAGAAGGAGGATGGGTGGCTACATTCTCGGCATACTCATTGATACACGTTGCCCAGTAGCATCCAATGTCCTGTTCTGTCTCTGAAAGATCATCATTAAAGTATCCAGCGGACTCTAGGGCTTGGTACGTCACTTGCAGACCAAGCCTCTGTTGAGGGTCCATGAAGGTGGCCTCGCGGCTGGCGACTTTGAAAAATTTGTGATCGAAAACATCCACATCGTCAAGAGTATTTGCTTTGAACTTTCTTGAATATGACCTCCGATCAAATCGGGAGTCTGGGAAGCGGTCTTGGGGAAGATCGCGACATAAGCTAGTTCCTGTTTCGAGGATATCCCACAGCTCCTCCAAGCACTCTGCTCCAGCGAATTTGCATGCTACTCCAATCACTGCAACAGCTGAGTCTGGGTATGGTGGAGCAAGGGATTTGTCAGATCCTGGGGATTCTCCCTCTGGTGCAGGTTCACGATCGATCCATGGGGCCGATGAGGCGTCAAGCTTCCCAGCCTGCATGGTCATCTTTGGTTGAGCCAGTTGATACCAAGTTCCCTAATCCAATACTTGTTGGGCATAAAATCCGATAAATGAAACGAGAATAGAGATAAAACGGATAGATATAGACACAGCACCATACGTTGGGGGTCTTTATCATGAGCCCGTCCACAATCAACCAGTTGAGGGGTTGTCTTGGGTTATTAGAGGAGCTTAGTATTCACTACCCAGACAGGAAATGAGCAAACCGCGAAATTGAATGAAGAATTATGTATGGCTATATACTAGGTTTTCAATGGACGATACACCCTCTAAAGCCTTACTCCCACTCGACGTGACGACCAGTCGCCACGTTGGCATTCCCATGAAAGAATGACAAGCAGACATACTTTCATATCACCGTGATAACGGCCTCCTCGGCATAGACGAGAGGAAAAGTGTAGATTTCATTACGACGCTTTCCCAAAATTGGAGTTTTGAGTTCCGCGACGAGATAGCTGGATACAGTGATATTTGAGACGCATTACGCTGGACCCGCGCCTAAAAGTAGGCGTTATCCACACTGCAACCCACCTATGCAGCATGGCATTGGCACCATAGAATGATCTGCGCGCGCACATGCTGGAATCTCCCAATGCTCATAAATCTGAAGATTATCTCCGGTACCATTCTGCCACGCAGTACCGTACAATACGATACAATATGGCACAGCTTAACCCGGAACCGTGTACCGTACTCGGCACCCCCAATGTACTTGCAGATTGCACCCTATCCACCCTGGATTTCACAATCCCGGCTTATAGCTAGCAGCATCACGCAACCAGAGATATGTCTCTGATTACGGGTGCTTTGCATGATAGGTTTTACGTAAAATGGGTGGTAACCTAGTTGAGTGTCATGCTACATACGCGCCAGCTGTTATAGACTGGCTAAGTAAGTAATCATCTACATGTAGCTAGAGTCGTCCCTTTGTTGTGAAACAGGTGGACAGCCCCTGTCTAGTGCGCACCGAAAACCGGCGAAACGAAGCCCGTGTGAGGGGATAGGCGGGGCGTGGAGGGACTCAAACAAAGAAATCATATTCACTCTCGCACTGCTTCAGATCACTTTATCCATCACTGAAATTTATAAGACGAGCAACATTCCGGTTACAGGAGTTTTTACTATACAAGTTAACTATAATTTCGTACTCAAGCAACCTCTTACCTTCAAGACAAAATGTCGACAGATATCACACTCTCAGGTATACTACCCGTCTCCTCCTCGATATATTCATGGGCATTGAGTTGACACGAACGAATAGACTATCTCGCGATCCGGAACGTCGCTTTTGAATGGGCTGAGAGCTACGATACCAAGGACTGGGATCGTCTGCGAAACTGCCTTGCGCCTTCGGTACGCCTCGACTTTCGTCGTCTCCAAGGCGCCCTACACGACAACTTGACGCCAGATGAGTATGTGGCTATTCTTTCGAGCCCGAAGTTGCTGGGGCCTAAGAAATTGAAAACCCAGCATTTTCTCGGAGTAGGGCAATGGACAACCCTTGCCGACGGATCGGTTCAAGTGGCTCACCAAATTCGCGTGGCCCATCAGCGCTACAAAGATGACGCTCTTACCGAGGTTGCAAACAAAGGCCATGCACATGGAGTCACAACACACTGGTACAGGAAATTTGACGGAGTTTGGAAATTAGAAGGGTCTGAGTCGAAGCTTGAATGGTTTGAACATGACCTGTTTGGCACTCTCAATGCTGAAGACTAAGCTCGATGTATCGGGGATGGAACGGCATACATTTGCATCGTATTTATCACATGAAACCAATGACTACGCATCTTTAATTGAAAAACGTCAAAGCATAATCTATCAATTTGATATAAAGCTTTGCTACTACTTCGAGTGTACTTTGTAATCCTAATATGGAACAAGAACTGCCTTTCACAACAAAATGCTGAGTTATCGAAGAACACCGTTCCTAATTCCACGAGACGACAATTAAACTAAGCTTGCATCCTTCTGGCTTGTGGACACTCTCGATCTTGAAGTGCACATCAGTCCGCTCCAAAATTTGTCGAAACTCCTCCACTGTCCGGTCACTGCCATTGGAAATCGTGGCCATGATAAAGTCCTGCTGCAAGTTGAACTTGTCGGACAATTTTTTAGATGGCTTGCTATCTAATATGGAATCCCAGATTAGTATTTTTGAGCCTTCCTTGAGCCCGGGGATGAGGGCACGAAGGATCACCGAGCAATGAGAGTCGCTCCAGTTATGAAGACACCGGCTAATCAAATAGGCGTTAGGTGCGTTTTCTGGATTTTGGGGATCCATGAAGCTTTGAGCTTCAAATGAGATTCGTCCATCAAATTCGGATGGGAGCTTTTTGCGAGCCAATTGAACAACATGCGGAAGATCCTGAACCGTGAACCTTAGATGTTGGGTGTGTCTAGACAAGGCTTGGGAAATCTGGCCGTATCCGCCACCAAGGTCAACTAGCTTGGAGCCCGGCTTGTCTATCGAGGACCAGTCAAAGGCTTTTATAATGTCGTGGAAGTTGAAATCCTTGTCTTCCACGCAGTATTTCATTGCTGAATCGAACCGATGAGCACGTTCCGGCTCTTCGGCCAAGCAAGTGAATAGTGACCGGCCGTTGTTATTCAGACTCCATGCGCTTTGATCTGGCTCTCCAGCATCATGCCCAAATTTCTGCCAGGCTTCAATTAGCTTTAAACTCGCAGGACCAATATCCTCGAGTTGGAGACCGATGGTCTGGTAGTAGCCTTCATTCTCAGCTAAGAGCCTAGATATAGCGGTATGGCGAACTACGCCAGGTTTAGATTCATCAAATATGTTCATAGATATAGCTGCGCGGATTGTACGAGTAACAAGTGATTTGCTTAGTCCGCTGGAGGCCGAAATCTCATCATAAGTTGCGCTGCCATCAATTGGAATGGCAGAAGCCAGCATATATTGCCATATAATTCGTAGAATGAGTTGCTCGGTCCACTTTTTCGTAAACATCAATATCAACACAAAACGGTGAAGTCTCATGGGATTGAAGCAATGGAACGCGACAGAACATACATTGAAAGCTATGTCCAGTCCAGAGAGTCTGGGACCTTGAACAAGTTGTTTGAAAGTGTGGCTCGTATCGAGAAGATTCCATCGCAGCTTCTGTACATCATCCGGCAGCGACTCGAGGGTATCTTTGTCGAAAGATGTATATGGGATATTTTTATCCTCAAGAGCTTTGTCAATTACTTTGGCTTGCGCCAGTAATTCTTCTGCCAAAGACACTAGAGAAGGCATTATTGAGCGTGATCTAAAGCAATTCGAGAATATTCCTTGTGAGCTCTGAAACTCTGCCAAGTAGTGAGAAATAAATGTTAAAAACTATAGTGGACAATTAACAAAGTCACGGCGCTGCCTGCAGTCGTCCTTCTTTGGTTTTCTTAGCGTGCGCGTCTTGGGTGGACAACGTCCCACGTTCGTCGCCAATCCGCTTCAAGTGCGTGCACATGGTGTTCAGACGCTCACCACATTTAACCACATTCGATTACAGGTATCCCGGTGGCCTAAGCTTGAAATCGCTATTAACTTACTACAAGTTTGAACATTAATTCCATAATCAATTGTTTTGTGGGGTTATAAAATGGCAAAAATCAATATGATTGAAACCTTAAGAATGGCCCTATCCAGAAAAAGAACCTTCCATTGAAGATGGTCTTCGGGTAATGCATGCAGATCGTGAAATTTAGTATAATCCGAATCTTACGGACCCCATTCGTGAGATGAGTGGGGTTGTATTTTAGATGCAGGGCTCTCTAACCGAGCAGGTGGCGTGGTTTAACTTTCGACGCATAATTGAAGATATCGAAAGTGTAATGGGCTTATGATTAGCAGCAGCGATAATTGCTCCAGTTGTTGCTTCGATAAGACTGTATTGATCTACACGAGAAACGTTTGTACAGCTCAAAACCTGTTACGGAATAATGACTACCGTAAATGGAAGTGTTGTTAACCTAAAGGCTCGGCATGACTCGTAATACAACTTGCCGGCCCTGGCGACTGCAGATTGAGTTAGGAAAACAAATTAAGGACTAGTTAAGACCCTGTCTGTGCCCACTTCTCAGCAGTTGATACTTGTAGCCGCGGTGGGAGAGAATTCGCTACTCATATTACAAGGCTTGGCTGCTGCTACATAAGACTATAGCTAATAATCCTTGTCAAATATTGAATAGGCTGTTTAGACGCTTGAGGGGCTCATCCTGCTGGTAATTATTTTTTCTCTGGTACTTCTGTCTAGAAAACCTAAAGGATAAACTGGAAAGCTACACCGAGTACATATTACTGCAAACTACAAAGCTTAGCTAAATTGAAACACTAAGAACTTCAAAATATTGTGGATAATATCTAGTCATCCAATCATTCATCGGTTGCAGATCACATTCAGACACATATGAGGCAGATCAACGTCAAGCCTTCCCTTCAGTCCGACTGATCAGCATACTAAGTAGCCTGTCCTGTCCCATCCGTAGTGCACATTGCCATAGTGCCACATGCAGCTTATGCGGTCACTTTTCTATATCAGGCATATCGGCGGCGGGTAACTTACGGCATAGCCTAGTGTGGCTTCATTTCAGTTTACTAATATGACAAAAAAGTGTCCGAAGCAATGTATATTTTGGTCAATCTGGATTTTGTTTGATGTTGCATTACCCAGGCGCGTAATATTCGTAAAATACGCCGTTACTGCGTAGTACTTACGTGCAGCATAAGCCTTAAAGGGTAAATTAATACACGGCTTTGATTGTGCCTCAGCTTGATATCAAAGTATTCACGTATATTTGTATGAACCTGTACAAGATACTATCGCTGGTGGTTTTATTTTTGTCGGATCTTGTGATTAAAGGTAGGCATCACAGATACCTAGCTATCATAATCGCATTTGCCTACTTCGACAAGGCAATTTGCACTTCTTCAGTAGGAGTTGGTCATCTTCAATATTCCATATGAACGAAGAATAGATTTTCTGGAGAGGCACCCAGACGGAGGGCCAATCGGGAAAGGAGCGATATTCGTCTGATGAAGGAGCGTCCTGGAGTACAGATTTTGTGATCATTCACATGTAATGTAATATGCCTTCATTCGGGTGTAGGGCCTGCGGGCAAGTCAGTCATAGTTCTATGCAACGAAAAATACTGTGGCTCTCTACAAATTAAAGCCAGACCGTAAAATTTTCTTACAAAATTAATAAGCCTGACGGGTTTCTTCGCTCTTGTGAGTGCACAGAGCAGAGCAGAGAATTGATGAACACTACGTGATTCTGTGCAAGCTTGAAGACTTACTTATCAAATTTCAGATCCAGTGAAAAGAGGGTACAGTGAAACTATTCAACCCTTCTGTCCAAGTATTGCCGATTGGTCGTCCTCACGGTCTTTGACTGTGACATCGTACGTCGTATGTCGATAAATATTGAGACTCTGTTCAGAGTCATCAAGAGAATCAATTCGAGTGGTGCGATTAGTAAATAGCCCAAGGCGAATTCCAGTACCACCGCTGATTCTCGATCCGTACGTGGCAGATTGCGTTTTCGGGCCTCGAGCGTCCTTGCCGCTCAACCACAAGTAAAGCGGACGGAGAGTAGGGATACAAGCTGCTATGTTGATGGCTCCTAGCTCGACGCAAGACCAAATAACCAGCGGGACAGTATCGACTGTTTGGTAAGTCAGTCTCCTAAACTCTTTGGCACATAGACGACGACAGTCCTCGAATATACTTACAGGTAAAGTCATCATGAGTTCCTAGAGTCCAGGTGTAGTATATTTTCATGATGGAACAAGCACAAGCAAAAAGACCCATACTCAGCGCAATACCAACGATGGCCTTTTCTCTCAAGGGCATGTTAAGGTTCCTGATGTACAACCAGGGCACGATGGCAAAGACGAGGTCGGTGATTGCACCAACAACTAAGGTTTATGTCAGTCTGGAACATCTGGGATTTGGGGAATGCAAAAGGTTCCACAAACCTCCAGTCAGGAAACCAAAGTCAATGACGACGCTAGAACTCCAGCACGACCCTCCTTTGATAGACTGATCCCACTGATATGCCACTGGATGACACTGGGTCAGAATCAAAATGGCATCGATATAGAAAAGAAGCGTATTGGCGACCACAAATGACCAAACGAACCATCTCAATCTTATACTAGGGAATATGCGTTGGAGCAGATACGCGATCGAGGCTTTGCCGGGGGGGAATGAGCAGATGGCAAAGAATTGCCCGATGACTTCTGCCTCCATCGCCTGGCTGGCTTGTTCTGAACTCAGTGCGGCTATGTGTTTGCCATAGCCTTTACCAATGGATACGAACATTGATATACTATATCCTAGTATGGTAAACTAAACAAGAGATGGGTTAGCCGATCGAGGCGGATAAAGAGAACAGAAGAGAAGAAATTGCACGGCAGCATAAATGGAGTTTGAATAGGCGTACCCAAGTAACAACAATGAGTCCATCATCCCAACTAAATAACTGAGGTCTTATGATTGACCGAGTAATAACTCGAGCAAAGACAAACACCCCCCCGAGAGTTAGCATTGCAATCAGCACGCCCTCCGCCAGAGGTCCTCGGTCTGCCGTCATGCTGGAGAACTCAACCAATGAACAAACAATTAGAAGAATTGTTACACACTCTCTCTGGCGCCGTGGATATAATGCCCAGAAATGTGAAGAAGGTGATAGTTATATCGTTATGTGAGTTCTCTCGGACGACGTCTCGTATTTGGCATTCCGTGTTTGGTGGAAAACATGAAAAGGGATCGTCAGGAAAACCCGAGTCAGGCAAGATGAGACTAAGCAGTAGTAAACTTCTTCGATGACATAAGGTATTCGCAAAAACCTTTGATAGTCATTTTTGGTGTGAAAAAAGGATGGAGAAATCAGAATATTTCTGGGGGCCACGGGTCAACTTGGAAGTGGAAGCGTGTGTGACAAATTAATGCTCTGATGGGCTAGGATTCGATCTAGATTTCATGCCAGCAAACAAATGCATGACCCTTCTAGCTACAAAATCTAAGACCATCACATTAGATGCACAAGTTCCCTAAATGTCGCTAGGCGCGTTCCGTAATGCGTGCTTAGCTGCATGAGATCTCCTCCGATGGGTACGTGTATATGGAGTGATACTCCGTATTCCGTACAGGCTAGTAATGCCAATCCACAGGGTTAAGATCCTGCCGCCCCCAAGGTCATATGCTGCAATTCTAACAAGACAAACAAGTCTCCGTACTTACGTACAATCCGATCATGGGGCGTGGTGGGAAATAATCTCTGCGACACATATCACTCGGCCGGGTAAACGCGCTTGCACGCTGCTACACTTTTCTAAAGCCCTGCAGGGAATGTCGGAATTGTTACGATTCGGTGTTTCGCCATCACTGTAGTAACTTTTAATTAAGCTGTCCTTTTATCCATGTCTTATTTACTTTCTGTTCGAATACATCTTGGATTATCTTTTAAGGGTTTAAAAATAAGAGATAAAAGAATAACTTTCTTTTAGATCAAATCTTTGACAATGGGTTCGATCGCCATCAGTACCTGCCGACATTGAGTGCTCGGAAACTTTACAAGCAAATACTAACATCCTTTCAAAATTGACAAGTACCGGCACCAACTTGATCAAGCTCCCCGACAGTCATGTATAGATCTAGCAAATGTAGACAAGGCTAAGAGAAGCTTGCCCAAGGCGCAGAATCAAGCTTTCAGTGAAGGGCAATGTTTGGCTGGCGGCGTCTAGCACATTTACTTTATTCGCACGAAGATTGTTGTGCTGAATATGTAGTTGAGATGAAACAGCATGGTCCTTTTGACAAAAGGATTTTCATAAGAATTACATTCATACCGAACTTCGTTGATTAGCCACTAGACAGTCAACGAGTAATAAATATTATGACTGTGGTCACTGTACCACTTTTCCATCTAACAGCACTAGGTGAGATTATAGAGAAGTAGACAAAATACCATTTACGTTAGGCAGGATGTTGAAGAATAAGTCGAGAAAGAAAAGGGAGGACAGAATGATAGTGGGGTTAGGGTTATTATCTCGTATGGCGATTTTTAACCCTCGCAAATTCTGAAAAGAGAGAAACAAAAGTCTCATTCATTTAGAGACACTATATTTAAGGCCTCTCAAATTTTAACATTTATAGAAAATGCTGTCATTAATATAGGCAGTTATATAACTATATGACTAGGCTGATAGATTACTTATCGCCAACACAACCCGGGAGCTCGGAAGATCCCGAGCTTCGATAAGCCATGCGGGAGAGTAGGGACGAGTGAAAAGTATAAATTCGAAAATGAGATAAAGGTGGATTTGATCAAGAAAAAGAATTATAATTTTGCCAAAATTGTTACAATGACTGACTATAGAGCTGAAGATCGCGGTAGCCTCCCTCCCATCGGCTTCATTGCCGTGGAATGTTTCTTCTACCGTCCTGCTGGTGATGCATTCAGCGAGCTTACATGGAACTTCCCTATCATACGAGAACTCGCTCACGGCTCCAAGGAGGGCGTCCTTGTGTCAAAAGATGAGTATAATGAGGAGTTCATCGAGAGCTTTGTGGCTGCGGGCAAGAGGTTAGCGGACAGAGGTGCTTGTGGTATCATAACCAGCTGCGGCTTTCTCGCCATGGTCCAACCCTTGTAAGTTATTCGTATTATCTGTGAGCTTCTATAGAACTTACCTGACTCTCTGAAAGACTTGCTTCAAGACTCCCCATTCCCGTTGCGACATCCTCTCTCCTTCAGATTCCCTCTATCCTGGCCTGGCTGGCGCCAGACAAGAAGATCGGTATCATCACCTATAACGCCGCGGAACTCGGACCGCTCCACTTTGAGCGCCTCGGCATCCCTAAGCAAAATGCCGCTCGCTGCTACATTCGTGGTGCACCCGCTGGAGGTCATTTGCAGCGGTTGGTACGCATGCAGAGCCCATACAGTTTCGACGCCATCGAGGTGGAAATGGTCAATGCGGCCAAGAGCCTCGTTGAGGAGCACCCTGATGTTGGAGCCATTGTGCTTGAATGCACACAGATGCCACCATTTGGCCAGTCGGTACAAAATGCTGTGAATCTGCCTGTATACGATGTTTTTACCATGGCAAGCTGGTTCTACTCCGGTGTGGTCAGAAGACGCCCGGCCCACTGGAAAGATCTGGAGAGTCAGCGAACGGGCCCTATGGTTGAACGAAATATCATGTAGTGTATCTCATTTAGAGTTTAAAGTAAAAACCAATGTTTTGTGAAACTCCCCTAGTCCTTAAAATGGCACGACTCCGACCGACTATGTATACAATTGTCTTACACTGTCGGGAACAACTGCAGACCCTCCACTAACAAAGTCATTTTGAATGCTGGAGGAAATGAAGAATGTATCCTTCGCTGGTGAAAACAATATGAATCAGGTGTACAAGCATTTATTGTCGTAATCCATGGTTGAGGATCCGGTCTCCTTTCCGGATCGTCTATTTATTTTGACATCGGACTTTATAATTTTATTTGAATCGTATCACTTCATTATGTACACCTGATAATATCAATAATTCTCAAGCTTACTATTTAACGTCAGGAAAGATTTCAACTTTAATAAACATGATTCCAGGCTTTGTTTCTGCGCTTCAGCATACAAAGCATCCGGATCAATCACAGAACATCCCAGGGCATGTTCTAACCCTTCCAAATCAGCCTTTTGCTGGATTCCGTCACCTACTGCGGGCGACTTGGGTTTATGGCTTAAATTGGATTGGAAGATACCCGCCGCTGAGAATGGGAGAAAGTCCTCATAAGTTATTGGTGAAGTTTCAAGAACCCCATCCTCCACCAGGTTCTCGATGGTAGTAGGACTCATGACGGGGATGGACACTGGTAGTGCTGGGGAAGGAAGCTTGCCAGTAAAGCTATACATAAAGTACACTAGCTCTTCTTTTCGCAGCTCATCCCAAGTATCGGGATACGCTCGGAACGTGTCAATGAGCGCCGCTCCACGGTCTCCCGCCGCATGCATACTGCGTTCCAGCAGCTGATCGTAGAGAGCTCGACCTGCGGGGGTTACAGCAGCGCCGCGCTCCTCAATCTCGCCGAAACGAGCTTTATGTGAGCCATCCACTAGCGATATGTCACTTCCGTCCTTGATATGACTATGCCGTTCCAACTTGAACTGGATCTTCTCTTCCAGGGCTAGGAAACTCGTCTGCCGCAACAAGATAGGCCATTTTCGCTTGGGAGGACCCTCGATTTGTTCTTTAACAGGCATCCCATCTGCTGCCATTGCAGCTTGAGCAGCGTCAATGTCTAGCGTGCGCGGTGTCAGATGGTTGATGTGAGCAGTGCGGAAGCTTGCGATATCGGCCAGTATAGGGTGCTCAGCCAGCAGAAGCTGGTACTCAGCCTGAGTAGCTTCAGCCACGGGGGCCCAGCTGAAGGTGCGCAAGGCCTCGCGGATGAAGACTTCTGCCTGGTTGACGCGAAGCTGTCCAGTTTGTGACTCAGCGACGTCCAGCAAGTGTACTAGCTCTTGGCTGAATATGTTGCGGCGCTGAAGGAGCTTTAATGACAGCTCGTGGGCTGCTGGTGAGCGAATCAGATCTGGTCTAAGCAATGTAGTGAAGACGCGAAATGGGTTAGCCGCCAACGATGCCGTGTCGACTGGTCGGAAGCAGGTGGCATGCATGGGCAATCCGGCCACGGAGAGATCGTAGTAGCCAACAGCATGCATGTTTAACACTGCAAAAACACGACGCACGGTGTAAAGCTCTTCGGCTTTACCCAGGCGGATCGCACCGTGGCGCTCAAGCGTGAGGCGATCGAGGCTGACAGGACTGCGGGTGTTAACAGCTTTTTGATTGCAAGACTGCACAATGCGCACCAGATCACCATACAACGGCACTTCGTTTTTGTACATATGCGACATGGACAGCGCGAAAGCCGTGCGTAACTCGTCTGGATGAACCAACGGCGACTCCTCAGTGAGTCGAGAAGACTCCCTGTCGGGAAGTAGTGTTGCTGTCGTCATGAGGAGCTCGTAAATCCTATGTACGTGAGAAATTCCGTATACAATTGTTACTTCATCATGCCTTTTGTCTCGAGTCCATGAGTGTTATATGGAGGTAGGCTTGTTGCGGTACACCACGACACAACGGCTAATCCCGAGAAAGACATGTTGTAAATCTGACTTCTCATAAATTCGACATTCAAATATTACCCTGTGCACAGAAGAATTACGAGGCTCTGTGGTAAGTGACCTGGATTTTCCATGCCTTGACTCCAAGGCAATGACGCTCGGGAACCCCCGAGATGGTCTGGCCCGGGCCCTCCTTTTTTTCCCAGCACCAAAAGATTTCGCAAAGCTAGAATGACCTCGTAAACATACGGATGGTCTCGGTTCCAATGGATAAAGCAGAGCTACAGTCAAATCCAATTCTAGGAGTGCCGGCGCATGGCAACGTATTTATCCAGCGATCTCGCGTGAAACGCGTTATGTATATACCTATTTCTGTCGATATCGATCTAGCGATTAGAAGAGTCCGACAGTCTCATCGCACTTGAAAGATTGAGACCGACCTTACTACGAGCAGCTTGGGGGTAGTGCATATGCTCATCTACACCCGTTGACTCTTTATTGAACGGACTAGAAGTATGAGCAGGACGCGCTGAAAGGTGGTGGGACATACCTCCCAATTACTGTCCAGTCAATAGCCCCTAGTCATGCACAAACATACCGTGCTGCGTACCTGTACTAATGCAACCCAGCAGCAGCTAGACTAAAGGCAACGGGTCATGATGGGCAAAAAGGAACATAATCATTTCGCCGAAAGTGGCAATCCAATGTGGTGGTAATAATAAGATAGCAAGGTCGGTAGCTCTAGATGAGTGTATAATCAAGGTCAGCAAGAAAATAATATGCAATACCCGAGAAGATCTACGACAGAGTTGGTTATACGGGCTTGCTGCTAATTGTCTTACATTGCCACAATAGATGCCATCAAAAAATCATCAAGTTGTTAAAAGTCAAGAAAATAATGTTGTTCCATCGATGAGGTCATTGCTCCTGTTGATTATAAACACTGAACAGATACTCTTATAAATCATCAAGCGGTTATAAGACCGAAAAATGATAATTGTTCAATTTATGAGGCTGCCGCTTTCGCTGATTATAAATGCCGGATAGATGCTATTATAAATCATCAATTTTTGAAAGCCGGGATACCGAACTTCTTCTTTATACGATATCTAACGTATATATACACTACGGACAAGATTACTGCATATTTTAAGTAATGCCGCATTCCGATACCTCTCTTAAGCCGAGGCAGCTTTAATAAACACCTGCATATCTAATACCAGACGAAGCGCGTGGTACTTGGACCCGAGTTCTCTGACCCCTAAGTACACCTTCAATCATGCCCGGCACATCACCAATAATCCTTATCCTCGGAGCAGGGCCAAATATCGGCCAGGCAGTTGCTCGGACTTTTGCCTCGAAAGGTTACAAGGTTGCCCTCGCTGCACGATCACTGAACGAGGCAGATAGTACGGACAATCAACTGAACATCACGAGTGACTTCGCGAACCCCGACGATGTAGCCAACGCATTCAAAAGGGTTAATCAAATATTTGGTATTCCAAGTGTGGTCATTTATAATGGTAAACTCTGGTAATTGAAGACATGTGGGAATTCATACTGAAAATTTCCCAGTCAGCGCCTCGACACTCACTCCACCTAAGGACCCGTTTGCCCTTCCACTTGCCACTTTCAATCGAGATGTGACAATCAATGTCACTAGTGCTTTTGTTGCCGCACAACAAGCTGCCATTTGTTTTGCCCAGCTTCCTGCTTCTTCCTCAAAAACATTCATCTACACCGGAAATATCCTGAATGTCGCTGTCCTCCCGTCATTTATAGATCAAGGCGTCGGAAAGTCTGCAGGCGCACATATGATGTGGGCTGCTTCAGCTGCATATAAAGACCGCGGATTCAAGTAGGCTATTAGTTTCCTGTTCTCGTTTATTCCGTGAAGAGACTAAGCTGTTGTAGGTTTTACTATGCCGACGAACGGAAGGCGGACGGGACTGCTATTTATAGGGTCAACGGAGAGGCGCATGCAGAACTCTACTGGAAGCTTGCCGAGGAAAAGATACAAGGCCCGTGGATGCAGACATTCGTCAAAGGCGTGGGATACACCGAGTTCGAGAGTCAGTATGTGTCTTCTGACTAGGCATTGCTTGAGCAACTAGCATCTATATTGAACGTCTAAACGCAGCTCGACAAGTAAGGTAATTGTTCCCAGATACTAACTGCCACATAGCTTTGTCAAAAATCGAGCTTGTATCAATGGGTGGACCCAGCACTGGGATAAAGACTGTAAAATCTAGATAGGAGGCCTCGGAGTAATGCCCGCAGAAGTGAAAGCCATTATATTATCGACAGTGAAGTCACTTGTGTCGTAGTATTAGAAACTTCAAACATATTCCCTACGATACTTCATTTTTACTTTAGCCACCTTCATAAGGCTGGATCAGTAACAATGCAAAGTAGTGCCACTATGTTTATAGGGTTAGGGCTAGATACCCTAAACCTTCGGCTTCTTGGCGCGATGCCGAGAAGATAAGGGATCTCCGCTTCTTCGAAAGCGTCACTCTCTCTTCCTCGTTCTTCCCCGCAAAGGACATTTCAACATGAGTGCTGCACGCAGGGCTTCCAATTCCCATTCGCACCTCGCGAAGCGGGCTAAAGTTGGGGAACGGACCATGCTCGCTTGTACAAATTGCAAACAGCGCAAATTGAAGGTAGCAAAGCATGTTTTTGGCATGCGTTAGTGGAGATAGCCCTGGGCTAACAACTTTGTCATCATTTGGTGTACAGTGTGACGGCCAAAGTCCCAAATGCAGTAACTGCAATAGAACTGACCGAGGTTAATATTTCCGACTGCTTTTGCTCATTTCCACACCATCAGCCGATCTCCTTTGAGTGGCTCACATCAGCTAACTCGACCATGAATAGACTGCTTGGTCGAAGACCCGGCGACAGGATTGCACCGTCCGCGGGACTATGTGCGATCTCTCGAGGCGCGTGTCGCCTATTTGGAGGACCTCCTGCAAGAGGTACGACCCGAAGTGGCAATTGATCACTTTGCAGGTCTTACTCGCTCTCAGCAGGCGGATGCAGGAGTATTACACCCTGCTGGCACCTCTAATGTTCCTTCCAGCACTGCCGCTTCTGCTACCACCGGCAAACCACAGCAGGTGACAGGAAGTACGCCTAATAGTAACAATCAAAATAATAACGACGATGTGCGGTCTACGGATGCCGACGAAAGTGACGTTCTCAGCAACGAGGTAGCACTTCTCTGCCTCAGCGCCGCTGGGCGCGAACCTCAGTACTTCGGACCTTCGTCCGCTGTTCACTTCTCACGTATCATTAGTAGCACTCTGCGATTGCCTCGTCGCGGAGGGGGTGGCGGTGCAACGAGCTCACATTATAGCAATGCGAGCGACTCCGTGCCCCGCGACACCACCACCACCCGCTACCGGGAATTCCCCGACGCCAGCATGATGGCTAAGCTCTCCGAGGCCTACTTTAGCAACATCCACCCTCAATACCCCTTCTTGCATCAACCGACCTTCCAGCTTATGGAACAGGAGTGCCTAGAAGCTAGCCTGCGCAATAATCTCGATGCTGCCAGTGAATCTTCGCTCTTCTTTGTGCTTATGGTGAGGAACATACTTTTTTGCATACATAGTTCTATGATATCCGTGTATTAGTAGCGGATCAGATAACTAACTAACCTTCTTTTTAGGTGTACGCAATCGGGTCTCTGGCTCTTGGGCATAGTGAAGTTGACACAGCAGAAGTGAGCTTACCAATTCCCATCAAGATGATAAACGATTTTTTTCCGCAAGATATGCTCACAAAAACACATGGTCTATTAGAGCTATTACACTATGGCGCTCGGTCATATTTCACACCTTCTCGACATGGATAATTTACTATCCATACAGGCAATGCTTTGTTGCGCGGTATATTCTGTGCGATCTCCCGTTGGAGCCAGTCTATGGTAAGAAATATTACATGGCTTAAATTCCGCACATAATCTTGTTCTGAAGCAAGATTCTGGCTTTAAAGCTTATTGTGATACATAGGAAAATATCAGGAATGGCCATGCGGCATTGTATCGAGTTAGGATATCATCGCAACTCCGAGAAGCTGTTAGGATTAAAATCGGCAGATACTCTTACCAAAGAGATCTCCAAGCGGTGTTTCTGGGTGGCCTATGACATTGATCGTGTCGCGTCCTTTATTCTTGGTCGTCCAGCAGGCATACTAGATGATGCCATTGACGTTGAGGTATTTAACCTATATAACTCTTCATATTTCCATATATACTTTACATTAACAACAAATAGTTGCCCTTGGATATAGATGATGAATACATAACACGTAACGGCTTGCTTTGTACACCCAGACAGAACCCTTTAGATCCACCCACTCAGCTTACCGGTGCTCTCCATTCCATCAAACTTCGACAGCTTTGGTCCAAGTTTAACGACAATATATATTCTACCAATACCCGTTATGGGACTGACAGTGCTAGAAGCACAAACGGGTTAACGGTCGAGGCTTTGCGTCAAGAGCTAGAAGAATGGCGGGCCACATCTCCAGATAAACTGGAAAATATTCACGCTCGCCCGCTGTCCGTATTTGCCTCAAATGACTGGTTTCAGCTGGCTTATGAATACTCTATACTACTTCTCTATCGTCACTATATAATCGACAATTCGGAACTTGCTGCTCAGGTCCCGAACACATTGATGGAAGAAGTCCATGAACCGGACGTTCGTGATCGCGCTTTCGAAATATGCGCGACGCACGCGCGTCAAATATGTGTCCTGTACCGACGGCTGTATCAGTCGCAATGGTCGCAGATTCAGTTCACATGGGGCAGTCTACATATCCTGTTTCTGGGTGGACTGACGTATCTCTACTGTTTGTGGAAGTCTCCTTATGTGCGTAGGCGCACCCGGCAGAGCACGGTAATCAACACGTGCATGGCTTGTACGACAGTCCTCATCATTATCGCTGAGCGATGGAATGAGGCGAGCTCGTACCGTGATATCTTTGAATTACTGTCAGAGAGCACAATCAGCATGATATGTGGCAATGGTGGGGACGCAGTCAGTGCTGGGGAGAGCTTGGAGCTGGCGGCATTGACTACACTTATGGGAGGCGGTAACACTACGGGGACGAATGTACATTCATCTGGTGGCCTTGGTGGGAACGCCAATACTGGCGGCAACACTTTTGGAAACTTATATGATACCTCTACAACTGGTGATGGCGATGGAGGAAACGCAGAACGGATTGGGGGGCCCGATATGCCTTTACAGGACTGGATTATGTCGTTGGACTATATTTCTGCGCCAGGGGACTCACAATGGCTGGCTCAAGAACTACTTCAGGGCATCCGAAATTTCGAGTCGGAAACGAACCTGGGTTCGTTGAATTGAAGTAGACGAGAAGAAGCGAATTACCAAACCGCAGTGTGTCTCTCTCTTTTCTCCATCTCTCGTAACTTACCATTCGTCCGACAATCTCTCCTACGTACTATTCCTCATCACATCAGCCCCGGAACGTACCGGTAATACTGTATGCCCACGGGAGTTTCCTGGTATTCCCCGCATTTTGGCTCGGCTCGATCCGGCGGGGCGCTATTTGGTGGCGTCGTGGGGCTGGGAGCACTGTTTATTTAGACGATATCTAGAGCAAGCACAGCTGCGCTTAGACATTATCGCAGCTTGTATCCATAACCATGTCTCCAACAGCAACAGACACTCAAGCATCGCAAACAGTCAAAACAGCCAAAACGCCGGAAAGGCCCCTACATCGCATTCCTTGGCCGGAAACTCCGCTGGAGCAAAGAAAATGGCAATTGGAACAGATGGCTGGTGCATTTCGCGTCTTTTCCAGGCTGGGTTTCGCGGACGGTGCTAGTGGGCACATTAGCTTACGAGGTGAGAAGAAGGCAAAAGACGTTGGATCATATCCACACAACTGACTCTTACGCAGACCCCGTCCAGCCCGAAACATTCTGGATTAATCCGTACGGGGTTCACTTTGGTGTACTCACAGTCTCGGATATGGTGCACATCGACCGTGAAGGGAATCGGATCGGGGGTGCCGATGCTATGGTGAACCGCGCAGGCTTCATCATCCACCGAGCAATTCATGAAGCACGTCCGGACCTACACGCAGCGTGCCACATGCACAGCCCATACGGAAGGGCTTGGAGCACATTTGGTCGTGGCATCGACATGCTCAACCAAGACAGCTGCATGTTCTACGAAGACCTCGCAGTCTACGCGGCATTTGGCGGCGTGGTGCTGGCTTCGGAGGAGGGCGTCAATATCGCGCGAGCCCTCGGCCCGCGAAGCAAGAACATTATACTGCAGAACCATGGTATTCTCACCTGTGGTGGCACTATTGGCGAAGCTGCAGGCTTCTTCATCGCACTCGAGCGTGCCTGTCACACTCAGCTGTTGGTCGAGTCAGCGATAGCCCCGTCCAGCATCGGCGGCGCTGTCTCAGGGCTGTCTAAGACGTTTGTCTCGCCCGAGGAGGCCGAGTATACGAAGAAGGGCACGGGTACGCCAGAAATCATGTATATGCAATTCGCGCCGGAGTACCAGCGCATTCTGAAGGAGACAAAGGGCGATTTTCTTTTGTAGAGTAATAGAATTTTCAATTTCAGGGCTCACAAAATCTAATAACCTCTTGTATGTGTTATACAAAGTCCCTCGCTCGCACAGTTTAAGAGGCTCTATCGTCTCATGGTTATGTTCTTACCCTGGATTACAGGCTATGCCCCCAAACCCATAAACCTAACCTAAGAGGATATAACACCAGAACCCCTCTCCAGTTCTAGGTCTAAAAGTAGCTTGCTGTCTTAATTTCCATGTTAATATTTGTAAAACTCTCTGAGCAGTAATAAAGGCAGTGAGTGGCCAATCAAGTGCACATGGAAGAAGCCGAGAGAGAGTATCGGCGACCAGAAAATCGTCTCGGGGGAAGCCGAGGTGTGGTAATTTTTAATGGCGTCTATACCATAGCTGTTTCTATCTGCGCTTATCGGCATCGTCTGTTTCTTAAGCTGTCAAGAAAATCTTACGAAATTGCATACTGCTATTAATCGAATTTTCGGTTCAATAATTTATCGCTATCCGCGTTTTATATACTCCCATTTATCGCTTCGCATTCGCCTTCTCCTGATATACTTATCCAAGGATTGGAACAAGAGCTTGTTCTTCAGCACCCCCGCTTGAGCTATAATAATGGCCATTACACCAGCAATAAAGCCGCGGGTCGTCTGCCTGGGGGAGCCCAGGTTCGTGGGCGAGGACTATCTTGAAATTTTCCAGAAAGAGTTCAGATACTCTGTGCTTCCCGCCACCAACCGCGCTGAAACGAAGCAGATGATCCCCGAAGACATAAACAAGAATGGCCCAATTGACGCCTTCATCATTCGCATGGGCACCCCACCCTATGAGCCGTTTGACGAAGACTTGCTCAAGGATTTGCTTCCCCACTGCAAAATCATCACCTCTGCAAGCGCTGGCTTCAATGAGTTCGACGTCGACTGGATGGCCTCGAAGGGGGTCTGGTTCTGCAATACTGTCAACGCCGTGGCGGAAGCTACCGCTGACATGGCCATCTTCTTGACCCTTGCTACGCTGAGGAATACTACCAATGCCGAGAAAAGTGCGCGCAACGGTACCTGGAGAGCAGCTTCTGGCCTCGTGCCAGCCCGCGACCCCGAAGGCTTGACGCTCGGTATTGTGGGTATGGGAGCTATCGGAAAGGTGCGACAACACAGTATCTATACCTCTTGCTACACATATACTCACCTTATAACAATCTAGTACATGGCAAAGAAGGCACTCGCATTCAATATGAAGATCAAGTATTATAACCGCCGGCAACTGTCCGCTGAGGAGGAGACCAAGTATGACGCCGCGTACTGTCCGAATCTGCACGAACTTCTCAGTGTTGCGGACGTGGTGTCGCTCAATTGTCCTCTGAATACCGAGACCGAAAACATGCTTGGGCCAGCAGAGTTTGCTGCTATGAAAGATGGTGTTTTCCTGGTCAACACAGCTCGTGGTGGTGTTATTCACGAGCCCAGTTTCATCGCCGCGCTTGAGAGTGGCAAAGTAGCCCGCGCGGGACTTGATGTCTTTGTTAATGAACCAAAGCCTGATGAGTACTTTCTTCAGAGCGACAAGGTTATTATCCAGCCTCACTTGGGAGGTCTGACAGATGTTGCTTTCAAGAAGGCTGAGCGCGAGTGCTTCGAGAACATCCGCGCCTTTTTCACCAAGGGTAAGCCAAACTCGCCTGTGCGGGAAATCAAGGTCTAAATGAGAGCGTCATAAACTGTATGTACATTGCATTGGGCGGAAATAAATATAAATTATAATGAGTTCAATCAAATTCCAAATTTTCTCTTGAAGCATTTGTGACATAATAAAGCAAAGATTGTATCTCAACTTACAGATTAGCCGTCGGACCAAGGTGAGAGTCCCTAATTAAAGCTATATTGACTAAAGCCCTAGGCCCCTTTGAACCCTGCATAATCTCATTGACAGGGCTTTTTCGATCTCCCAAAGCCCTCCATTTCCAAGCTTTAATCGCCGGTCGGTCGCAACCAATTCCTTCCATCACGTCCACAATCCAGTTACCAAGGCTGGGAAAATACTTAAAAGCGTGACCACTCCCGCTAGTAGCTACCATTAGTCCATCCATACCTGGAACCCTGTCAATAGTGAGATGGTTATCAAAACTGTCATTGTACCAGCAGATGCGGGTCATGGAGATAAAGATCCCCGCTTCTCCAAGCTCAGGAAGATAATCGTCGAGGAAAGTTTGAATGACGCTAAGCGCTTGTTTCGGTATGGCCTTGATCGTTTCCCCCTTAGACCATCGAGTGATGGGAACGCTGCGCTCATGACCATCTTTCTGCACCTGCGGGTTTGTGTACTTGGTTCCTCGGTAGCCAACCTTGAGCCAGCCATCATCCGTCCGAGGGAAGCCGTATAGACCGCCTGAATGACCGTCGCGCATCTTGTGCAACCAGCTAGGGAAGTTTTCTGGTGCGAACCGGGCATATAGCGCCGACTCCCGAGGAATCTTGAGAAGCGCTACCGAGCCAGCTGTGGCCTCATTAAGTCCGTCCAGAGCAGGCAGGATTGACGGCGTCCAGCCGCCACAAGCGAGTATTACCATGGCTGCCCGGTGGGTGTCCCCGTTTGCTGTGCGGATGCCGGTCACCTCACCCCGGTCTCCGAATAGCAACTCCTGAAATTCGCCTGCTATGGGATCGAGGATGAACTTAGCACCGTATTCACGGGCCTTGTGGAGCGCGAAACGGCAGGCTTTATCAGCATATGTCATGCCACCGGTACGATCATAGAGTCCCACATTCGGTCGGTTTGGGTTTTGTCTTTTAAAGGGCTCGAGGTTGATTCCCAGCGACTTTGCCAATTTTTGGTCTTGTGAATTAGTGGTAACAAGTTGCGTGTTCTTGGGCATGGACTCTAGGCTGGCATGCTCAAATGGAGGCAACACGGGCCCATCGGTCATGGATAAGTGTCCATTGTTGACCCAAACTCGATCCGCGGTAGTCATTCCTGGAGGCACCGTCTGGCCGCTCTGTAGCTCAGCATTCCACTGATTCCAGCCTGCCACGGCCTCAAGGGTTATATCCTGGTAAATCACATCTTTGCCGTAGCCTGCTCTGATAATCTTGTTGATATCTAGTCAGAGTTAGCTACACATCATTCCAGTCAGTGGTCTAGTGGCCTTTGTTACCTGCAGAAGCTGCATCACAGCCATTGAAATATGAGTACAGCGACTCGTCGTATGGCTGTTTATCAAAAACAGTAACATCAGTATAGCCGCGGCGGGCAAGGTGCAAAGCAGTACTCAGGCCGAAAGCGCCTGCGCCCACGATGATGATTGGATCTTTTTTGGTCGGGTTTCCGGGCGTCATTATAGTTTGTTATTGAATCGTGCGAATTAGTATGTGCTCAGCATAGCTTGTGGTTTTTTTCCTTGCCAATGAGCCCAGCGAGATCGACCTTCAATGCGAGTATCAGCAATACACTCCTATCTTATCTAGCCTGGCTCCAGAGGTTGATCACAACACTAAGAAAAATCGGATTCCTCCGAGCTGATTACGATAGATATAACAGCATTTGTAGGCTTTGAAGCTTATGGACGAACCTAATTCCACATAATTGAAGACACTAAGACACAGCTTGGTCCACCGGCTTCTACCGAGTTACTACTGCAACCCGGATACTTCCCCGGGCCATATCTGTTTGAGTGGGTATAGCTTATCTGATAACCCCAACATGAACCGACCTGCCTTGTACATGTATTTGTATGGAATATCAATCACTTACGCCCACGAATCTCAGTAGTGATAGTTGGCCAGAGTACTGCGCGATTTGAGGGTCAATAAATTTAGTAGAGGAGAATCAGCAAGTATGGCTTTCAAAGACTCAACCCTCGCCAAGTACATCAAAAATATCAAGACATCTCCAAGATCATTGATTGCCAATCGCACACTCTTGACCTCCTCGGCCCTCTACGCTCTTGCTGGAATCCCTCTTTGTAAGTACTTTGGAAGCCTTGCTGCGGGTTTCCTCGTATTCTTCAACGTCAAACTTATCTAAAAGTATTTCAGGTTGGGACCAAGGTTCAAGCGCCACTATTCCCTCTCTTCCTGGCTTCTCTGCAGAATTTGGTATAACATCCGCTTCCAATCCAACCCAGGTGGATAATTTCGTCTCTTTGGTATATATAGGATGTGGTATCGGAGCTGCTCTTTCATTCTTCATCAACGACCGTGTAGGTCGTCTGTGGTCCCTTCGCCTGTACTCGGCTATCTGGATTATTGGCCAGATGATTGTTGTCGGCTCTCAGGGAAACCTGACGACAATGTATGCAGGCCGCATTATAGCTGGCTTTGGCATTGGACCACTTACTGTCATCGGACCTGTGTCGCTCGTGGAGATCGCTCCGTCTGAGATCCGTGGCCTTATCACCTCCTGGTTTTCCGTTGTTCTACTAATGTCGCTATTCCTGGCTGCATTCACCGTCTACGGCTGTTTCGTCCACATGGCCGCTAGTTCGCTGCAGTGGCAGGTCCCTGTTTTTGCGCCCACCATTATCATGGCATGCGTAATATTCGCGAGCTTTTTCGTTAGCGAGAGTCCACGTTGGCTCTTTCTAGCAGGTCGCGACGAAGAAGCCACTGAGGCTCTTGTTAAAATGCGCGGGCTGCCTGTTGATCATCCACGTGTTCAATCTGAGCTGAAAGATATCCAGAACTCTCTTGCTAAGGAGCGCGCCGCTTACGGGAATGCCACGACGTATTCTCTCAAGGGCCTGGTGGCTATCATGAAGGAAACATTTCTGGTTCCGGCAAACCTCAGACGCACTCAACAAGCTCTCGTTTCATACGCTTTGGCCCAGTTATCAGGCGCCAATAGCATAACGTCGTATTTGGTTCCCATCCTCGATTTAGTTGGTGTCGCTGGCGGTACCTCTTACAGTCTTTTTATCACTGGAATGTATGGTGTAGTCAAGTTCATCTACACTCTGATTGCCAGCTTCTTCTTCGTCGATGCTATAGGCCGTCGAAACAGTCTGTTCTTTGGGATTACCGTGCAGATGCTTTCCGATATTTACATCGGCGTCTTCATCAAGTATAACAAAGCAGGGCCTGTTCCTACTGCTGCGTCACAAGCCGCTCTCGCCGCCATCTTCATTCATGGCTTCGGCTATGCTATAGGTGCGTGGATGGTTTTCCAGGCATATTTATCAATCTAGTTTTGTCCAGATTGTGAATTCTAACTTGAGGAACAAACATTTAGGTCTTCTAGTCTTGCCCTACATTTTTGTTTCGGAGCTTTGGCCCAACCAAATCCGCTCATTTGGCGCTGCCCTGACCCAGACCTTCCACTGGCTGTTCTTCTTTGGTGTCAACAAAGGCTTTCCTTCTCTACTTTCGAGCACTAATGATTGGGGGGCGTTTCTTTTCTTTGCCGGATGGTGCTTTTTGGCTCTTATTTACTCCTTCCTTGTTGTTCCCGAGACAGCCGGCGTGGACCTGGAAAAGCTGGATGCTTTGTTCGAGGGTCCTTGGTGGAACCAATACAAGCGACCCAAGATGGTAGTGACCGAGTCTGTGGAGATAGGGTAGGTGTTCGTTTCCATTCTAAACTTCCCATTCAGCGACAAGACTGACCAATAATAAAGTCAAAGCGGCGATAAAGAAGGAACATCGCCAGATACTATCGTCGACAAGCAGTAGATTCCGGCGTGAATTAATGCAGCTATTATTGTTTTGCTTTGTAGGAGAATATAGGGCTGGAATATACTTAAACTTCTCAACCTCACATCTAGAGCTAGTTCCCGAGCAATTATAAGACCTTTACCGTGAGAGAATTTCGTGCAGTACTTCCTTCAGGGTCATTGGAAATTTGTTCTCAGCTGAATCCGCTCAGTTGACTTGACTCTCTACAAAATGGACTCGTCTCCCGATGCATTTTTAGGACTAAGAAGGGGTTTTAATAAATAATGGCTTGGCTTTCACCATTTAACAGATGAAGAAAGCACGTGAAATAAGGAGCAAACCGGATTTCTCGATTGTCGGCAATAAGAGGTATAATTCCTGTTGAAAAGCCTGAACAGAATATGTGGAGGTTTATGAGTTAGGTCAAGTTCGTCTTTAAAAGCAAGCAAGGATAGAAGAGCCTTTTATCTGGTTCTCATGGCGTATCGTCAACATTGTCTCAGTTCAAAGGACTGCTAGGAAATCAGCTTTGACTTTCCTTCTTTTTGGGGCTTTTTCATTAATAAATCCAAATCCCATGTGGTTTTTCTGATTGAGTTTGGGAACGCATCGAAGTCATTAAAAATGGTTCTAGCGAGGTCAATGTCAACGAGGTCATGGTTCTCAAGTGTTTGCTTGAGGAGAAGCCTTTCCGAATTGTTAGCTCCATAACAAGCCCCTCATTAGCCGACAATGAGTTAATTTGTTCAACATGGCTGGTTGGCCCAATGGCAAGGCGCTTGACTACGAATCAAGAGATTGTGGGTTCGACTCCCACACTAGTCATTTTTTGTAGCATTCTCTTTTTTTTTTCTTTTCGTACCTAACTATTTTTCCTTCGTTGCTTCCCCATTGTTTTTAAACTTGATTCACAGTCTTCTGCCGCGCATTTCGCCTACTATTTGTTCATGGCCAGATTATTGTATACTATTCTGCCGTACAATTACTCTATGTAGTGTAGCTCCCGAAAGTCACCGCCCTTAGTCGCTCATGTAGGAGCCAATGGAAAAGATGGCGCCCAGGCACGCTGGAACTTTTTCAATATTAGCATAGCCAAAAAAAAATAGTTAACCTTTCTATGAAGAATAGTTAAAAAAATGACTAGTGTGGGAGTCGAACCCACAATCTCTTGATTCGTAGTCAAGCGCCTTGCCATTGGGCCAACCAGCCATGTTGGACACTTTTCGGCTTAATGAAACCTATATTTCTTTTTCCAACTATTCGTACTTTTTACACGGCATGGACGGCTTGACGGTCTCGTCCATTTGATCCGCAGGCTTGGCGGCCCGGCGTTCTATATGATTTTGCATTGGAAACTTTGTAGAAAACTGGATTTAACGACGAAATCTCTAATGACCAACATCAAACATGATTGATATAATTTGTCTTTGTAATGGTTTTCTCCGTTGAGACAAGTTTATAGAAAAAAATTGGTTGAGGCTCTTCGTTCCTTGTGTCTCAGATACTGCCTACAGTCAGCAAAGGCAGCGGAAAGAAGAAAAGACAGCAAAAAAAGGACACGTGACTAGTGTGGGAGTCGAACCCACAATCTCTTGATTCGTAGTCAAGCGCCTTGCCATTGGGCCAACCAGCCATGTTGAAAAATGAGCAAAAATTTCGAATGTTGAGTGCGAAATCCACATTCGGACGAGAAGAATTTTTGGGTACTTTTGTATCTTGTATGGAATTACCCTTCTTCTAGTCCTATATTGGTTAGACTGCTTAGCGGGGCTTATTGGTGCGCCTGGTAATTGGCTGTTTTGCCGTACCCCGCCCGGATAGCTTGCTTGTAGATCGGCAAGTTCTGATGATGAGCCCTTGCAACTTTTGATTTATTAAAGATTCTATTGACCATTTTATGCACTGTTTTAGTATCCTGAACCGCCAGAAATGAGCAAAATGTAAATCATTGAAATCCTATATCTTGTCAATCAGACCCTATGAGTAGGCGTTGGAAACAAATCATGAACCAGGTGTGATATATATAATATAGAGATAGAGAGCTTTAAGAAAATCATCTACATATCTAAACAGCAACTATCTAATTATCTAGGTACGAGCCTAAAACAAATACCCAAAACAACAACCTAGACCCAGGCTCCCCTGCCCTGAGAGTCCTTCCACCAATGGGAGATAACTTAAGAACAGTTGATTGTCAGCACAAAATTGACCCAAAAACCAACGGACGTCCAAAATCCGCCGAGTGGTATGACGCCGGCAACTGCCATGCTCATATGCATCGCTTTACCCTAGAGAGGAGTTAGTTTGCAGGGTGGAAGAATCTCTTTCATTTTGGCTGAGGGCGTAGTCTTCATATTATTTCATTGCTCAAGGTCCTAGGCGTAAATCCAAACAGAGACACTGGGGGACAAATTTCTAGCCATCTTAGCAGAACAGGCATGACCGTTAAGTGCATCGGCTTTGAACTTCGCGAGGTCATCATAAGACCATCGACATTGCTTAACAATTCGCCTACAAACCCAAAAAGGGCATCACTAGGCCCAAAGAAGTCATTCGCCAGCGTCATTCAACAAATAAGAGAGGCTGATCGTAATATCATATCACGTTGGACGTTGCCATGCTCCACCTGCGCAAAGTTTTATCCTACTGTGCCACTTCAACATAATTATAAACTAAATACAAAACAATACGACTTTCTTCCCCGAGCTAATGAATACGTTAGTTTGATATCCAGTGGGGTCCATTGAGGCGCACGCTTCGTGACATTTATAGTTATGTGCAAGATAAAATATAGAAATCCGGGGGTAAGTGTTACAAATAAATACTCGTGATCATTGTAATACATTTCTCCTCAGGCGGCCATTGCTTCAATTCCAATCGTGTGACACAATATAGAAATTTCACGCCCCTCTGAGTAACCTTTATATACTTTCGATTCACCGTAAGGGTTTGGGCATCTTTTTCATACGGCCAACCACACTCGACTACGTATAATTACTTACTTTCAAGGTAAAGAGACGATCGTAGTGTGATAAAAAATCACACACACACATATGAACCAAAAAAAAGAAATGGCAAGCAAAGAAACATGGCTTGTATTCAAAAAATATGACCAGACCGAGGATCGAACTCGGAGCCTCATCGGATAAATCAATCTTTTGAAGATTGGAAGAGTGTGAACGATGCGTGATAACCATTACACCATCCGGCCAATTGTTATGGTTCCGACAAATATCGATTGAAGATATGTCAACAACCTTTCTGTCGGGCAAAAAAAATAGCAAAATAGAGAATGCGTGGATAGTGAAGTTTACATATATCTTGGTAAGAAGGACAAAAAAGTTAGTTCCGATACCGGGAATCGAACCCGGACCCCCTGTGTGAAAGACAGGTATCCTAACCGTTAGACTATATCGGATTGGGTTGGTTGATTTCGGGAAATATTGCCTCAGAACCTATCTTCTCTTCCCCATTCGAGAAAAAAAGGTGTACGGCGAAAAAAGAAAGCTAGTTCCGATACCGGGAATCGAACCCGGACCCCCTGTGTGAAAGACAGGTATCCTAACCGTTAGACTATATCGGATTAGGTTGATGTATATCTAGACAAATATTGTCTGAGAAGATTCTGCCTAACTACTTCACACCGCGAAAAATTTGTGACAACACGCTCAGGATCATGGGTTTTTCAACATCCACTGCATCTTCGTGATAAGCAAAAAGTAAAAGGAATAAAATTCCGATACCGGGAATCGAACCCGGACCCCCTGTGTGAAAGACAGGTATCCTGACCGTTAGACAATATCGGATTGGAGCTCTGAAGCAAAAATTTTAGATACTTGAAACATTCTTGGCACACTGATCTCAACTCCAGAAATTAAAATGTAAAATTAGATTAAGGATCAGCATAATACTAAGATTACATACAGAACTCATTGCCGATTGCAACACATGAACAGGTTCCCTTTACGAGTTACTCTACTCTAACCGAAATCGGATATGTTGACGCTGCAACCTCTAGCAAGGATGCCCATACTCGAGTAACTTATAAGCAGGATACAACACACTCGGCAATCCGCCTGCCATGGGCACAGAAACATCCCCACTGTCATCAACAGTGACATTAGTGCAGGTAATGAGCTCCGTGACCACCTCTCCAGCTGTATAGCCTGTTCCGGAGATGGTCAAGCTGTATGAATCGGCATCTGCGCCCAAGTTAGAAAGCACGGTGATGATCTGGCTTTCGTCACTGCCTTTGCGGATGGCCAAGTTATTATCGTCCTGATAGATTGGATAAGTCTGTTGAAAATCGAGGGTATTGGTTAGTATAATCTCGTCTTTAGCCCCCTCCCCCATCTGTGTCATTAAAGGATCCTGGAAGTCGAAAGACGCACCTTGTAAGTAGTATATCCGTTGTCCCAGGCAATGGCATAATTGCGAATCTGATTGAGTACGGCAGTGAAGGTGTAGAGCTCAGCAGAGGTATCATATCCGCTGAGCCAAGTCGCTTCACGGTTGTATGGGTTACTTCCTCCATGATAATGCTGTTCCTGGCCCGCATAAATAATGGGTATACCGTCCGATAAGATCGTAAAAGCAAGTGCATTCTTGGCCAGCGAGAAATCCATTGTGTAATTTGCAAAGCGAGGATTATCATGGTTCTCACTAAAAGATCCCAATAAGTTCGAATCGACGCAGTCCGATTTCACCTCATTGATCATGTCGTATAGTTCCGAAATGCTTCCTTCACTGTTCTCAAAAGCACGCACCAGCGGGAAATAAGTTGGGTAATTGAGGATACCGTTGAGATAGTTTTGATAATCGCAGGCGAATGTCACGTCGCCATCGTCCACCTCGCCCACATTATAGACACCAGATGCATTATTCCAAGCCGGCCAGAAGTCCTGCTGGACTTCCATCACTGAGTCGAGTCGCAGGCCGTCAACTAGTAGTGATTGAAGTTAGTATAAATCATTGTCCTCTCTCTTCTCTCTATTTCTTTCAGAAGGGTAAGCACAGACTGGAGTAATTGGAGACCAACTCAGGAATCCAGTTATACCAAATAGTTTGTACAGCAGTACTCTGCGTATCAAGATCTGGAAGTGAGACAATAGTGTCTCCTTCCCAGCAATCTTCGACCATGGTTTCATTGGAGTAGTCGGTGATTAAGCAGTAAGGGTGGAAATAGCTTTCGCTATTGAACGGATTGAAAACTGAGTAATCTACGTCTGGGCCTGCCCCGGCGTATCCCTATATATATTTTATGGCATCAGCTTTCTCGCTTGGGAAAGGATCTGACAGAGTAAAGCCTAGAGCATGTACCATATGGTTTGCCACAACATCCACCATCAAATACATTCCGCGGTCATGCAGAGCAGTGGCTAAATTCTTTAGATCGTCGGCGGTACCAAAGTTGGAATTGAGAGCGTTGCTTTTTGAAGATTAGTTCAGGTGTCCAAAGGTAGATAATGATAAAACCAACATGTCTTGCTGCCAGTATCCATGGTAAGCCTCTCCATCCGCAGTAGATTGAGGCAATTGCTCCGTTACGGGGGAAATCCAGATTGCCGTGAAACCCATATTTTGAATGTAGTCCAGCTGTTAAAAACATTGTTAATGCTCTGATAATCTGGCAAAATCTGCCTGTTTGTTGAGTTACCTGATTGATAATGCCCTGCCATGATCCTCCACAGTAATCCTGCCGGCATTTGTTAGCGGGTAGTTACTGTAAACAACGACTAGATAATCCAACATACCCCATAGAGAGTATCACAAGGTGCAGTTGTCGAATTATCTGTCCGAGCGAATCGGTCAGTAAGAAGGAAATAAATGGATCTTGAGCGCCAGTCATCCGGCGTTGCAGCGTTGGCAACCGGTGCCAAAATATTTGCGATAGAAATGATTGTAATGAATAACAACTTCATGTTGATGGCCACTTTGAAATCAAATATATTTAATAAAGTGTACAGTTAAGTAAAAAAATTGTGGTAAAGAATGGAAGGTTTCCACCGCGGTGGTTGGTATCTGTCAATGACGAATGAGTTGTGATGGGGTTAATATATCAATTTCTCAAAATTATATATCACCCGCGTTGGTGTCCCTTTTTGAAGGACTTGACTTTAGTTCACTATTTTACAGGCACTAAATAGACGAAATTGGTTGTAACGTCTCAAAGCGGGGCCTGAAATCAAGATGAGTGATCATATTTCTAGTACACGATACGTTTGTAGCAAGCATCTTCACGATGCGGTTTATACGATATAAAAAGTAACAAAGTTCCCTTACTCATGCGGAACCTAAAGCCCGCCGAGGAAAGACGATGAAACCCTGGATGTCCATCAAGAAACAGGATACCAAATAACCACATGTTTCAAACTAAACAAGATCCACCGTATGGAGGAGAATGGATTGAATTGTGGAGCTTGGGCTATACGAAGTTAACTAGCAAGCACTGGATCGAACATCTGAAACGACGACCGATGAGGCCGCAATTACCGAATTTGCCGTTCTACGTATCCGGGCCATAATCAATTTTGCTTTTTTGGCTACTTTTTAGTTCCCGTCAAAGGAGTCGATAGACAACGATTTCTTCCCAGTTAATGTTTGAAGCTGCTTGGTGAACTGTAAGAATCTAAGGATCTCCATGCCGAGAACAGCCTAATGTTTCGGGAGATTACTCGTAGGGTTCTTACGAACCGGAGCGGAATTTAGCGGTATAGGGCTTTAAATTGGGCCGTCGCCGCAGGTCTCGGTGGCGCAATTGGTCAGTCGCGTTCGACTGTTAATCGAGAGGTTGTGAGTTCAAGTCTCACCCGGGACGTTTGTTTTTGTCAATCAGTCAAGAAATATGAAGTGACATTGCTTTGGTTTTGATATGCCGAAGAATTTGGTTTCTGATCCGAAATGTATGCTTCCCATGTCCGTACGGAAACCCTAGACCGCGCCACAGATTGATAGCCAGAAAATTTAGCAAGAAGCGATTGAACATTACTAATATCACCAAAGACCGGAGAACGTTTCATAAGACGAAACTTTTGGAGGCGTAATTGATAATGGTTGTAAAGAAGTTCAAAGACACCCCCAAGAAAGTAATAAGAGGTATTCGACAAGATTTGAAATCCTTTGAATTCTAATAAAAGGCTCTAAGTCGGCGGAAGCAAATCAGCCGCAGGAATTGACATTTGAAGGATGAACGAAGGATGTAACCAGTCCGAACTCACAAACTCTGACAGCTGAAAGTTTGAATAACGGATCCGCGAATTCTATGGTTGCCCTTAGTACTAGTACCATGTGCTTCATACCAAGGAGATACACCCCGTTGTCAGCACAGTAAATGACAATAAAAAGTATGCGCCGATGTTCGATAACATACAATCCTTAGAATTACACCGATTAGGGCGCTAGAAGATACTGAATTCAGACTGTTTCACGCGATCATCAATTCGACTGAAATCCCATGAGGCCAATAAATGCGCAGCCTCGGTATTCACGGATAAAGTGGTTGTCATATTTGGGACTGGGAATGGCCGGGGTAGAGACGTCACGTTGGCCTTCGCTAGAGAGGGTGTCTAGGTCGTAGATTGCGGAGTAGCATTAAAAGCTTCGACCTTGTTAGGGAAAATCATGCATGGGAGTATCTAATTGGCCCAATGAGCTATTGGTGAACATTTTGATTGCATCTGTACACTTCTTTCGCCTGCACATACACAAGGTGTCTGGCAGATAGTAGCGCAAACGAGTGTAGGAATAAAAAAGTCAGTAATGCTACTGATAATTTCCTCCAACTTATGGGCACCGTTGTCCCTGCACACATTTATAGTATTGTACATCTGCTTAGAAAAACACATACAAACAACGCAAACGACATGTAAACCCACTTAGCACCAATCAGTCTCCCTACAGATACAGTACTGTGCATCTAACTTGGAAGTCATGTACATACATTCAACACTACCGCCAGATTATGAAGCAATAGGTTTTCGCTGAGCATCTATTGATTTGAGAAAATGCTTTTCATCGCTTCCAACACCGTCGATCTTCTATATCCCTTATGCTAGTCCCGTAAGACGGGCACCCCATCTCTGCATTTCGGCCGGCGTATATGGAAAGGGTGAGTTGTAATCTGGTAGCCAACCAAAGGTGGTTTTGGCGAGAAGTAGATAGCTGAATGCCCAGGTGCCCAGCACTCCATACAACCAGTAACGCGGAGTGAGTAACCCGTTGCTTTGCATATGTAAAACGTATTTCAAACCAATAGGTATAAATCCAAATATCACTGACGCAAGTCCCGGGTTGTAAATTGAACCACACTTAAGATTAATGTTGATACCATGTATGTAGAACTGAGAAAATCCGAAAAGGACGGTCGTGAGTCCAAGCCAGGCAGCTTCGGGGAACAAAAGTGCAGGAAGATAGACTCCATAGGTGGAGGGAATATTCGTGAGAAATCCAGACCATGCATTCAGCGGATACCGATCTGGAGCGGTGCTTTTATGAACCCCAAGATTCATAGCAACAGGGAAGCCTCCAGGAAATCGATATTCTTCGAACTGATGAATGCATAGAGCAATGAAGTTGGCTATAAGTAGCTTTTGAGGTACACTGAGGGTTTGCCGGTTGACATAGTAATAACGATAGGCGAGAAGGCCGGATATAGCGCCGAGGTCGTACCAATGGTGTAGGAGGAAGTTAAACATTTTGACCGAACTTGCTCAATTGGGTGATAATGAGGTGGTGCTGGCAACATAAAGGAAGGTCCTTGGAAGAGGCAGAGAGCAACAAATTCATCTAGCAATGCTCGGATTCCTGGTATAGAGTATTAATAGTCCACAGGATTAATTACGTCAACTGATCACTACCGACTTTTGGCGTCAAGTGGGGAACTTCCACCATCGGCAGGTCGGCCAACGGCACACCGACTCTCCGATGCATTTGGGTATGTAAAAAGGGATCGTGGAAGAACTGTTATGCCCGTGTGTGGCTAGGTAAGACATGTAAGCGGTGCGGTTTCGGTGCGGCTTGGATAAAGTACAGCTATCCAGATAGGGTTTTTGGTTCAGCTGATTGAACTATAGTTGCGCTTGGCATTTCATGTGATCCAGGAAGATATACCCCCCTTGTCGGCACAGTAAGTGAGAAGGAACTATGCCTCTGATATTCCGAAACATACTGTCACTACCAATTGTTCACCAAGAGGCCCTCCTTTCGAAGGAACAAAGCGGGAAAAACTTTTATGGAAAGATCCAGCTCCCTCGTCAAGTTCCAGATATTCCCAACAGTCGTGGAAGGAGCTTGGACGTGCTGCATCGGTTAAAGCCACGGAACAGTATGTGGCCATTTGCATGGCTTGACAGGGAAACATAATCATGATACTAAGTTGGCATGGTGAACGAACACAGCAACCAAGAATAGCCAGGGACTTGGGTCAATTCAAGTATTTCCTTCCAGGAATCAATGGCTTGCCGATAGCTAGAAACTTGTTCAGCATTAGCAATAATGACTGATAGATAGACAATGAACAACTTGTAACGTGATAATTTGTAAGTTGTACAGTCACGGGACTACGTTTACCCTAATTCCTGTGAAAATCGTGGGATTATGTTAGGACATAGAGAGAACGTGAATCTAGCACATGAGTATGAATAGGATTAGAAATTTGTTTCTCTGGCGGTCGCCTTGCATCTTTTACATTGTTTTCTTAAAGAAAACGCTAAATAATCACACGGACTTGACGGGTTGGGAAGATTGACGATTTGCAGCGTACCTTCTGTGGGATGACTCAGCAGCCTAGAAGACGACAGAATATCTAACGACAAACCCAACTCTCCTGAACACATAAGATATCCGCAGCGGGAATAAGGAGACATACACGAGACACCGGAGTGATCATTCACGTGCCGAAAGGCAGCCAAACAAGAGTTACCATCTCGGGCCGAATACCACGTCAAGCGGGTGTACTAATAGAGTATAATAAGCATTCAGCCAGTAATTCTTGCCCGAGTATTGGATCGCCGGGAGTGTGGGGTAGAATCCAGAAACCATGAAATCAAGCGTGTTTGACGGGCTTTCGCCGAGTGCAGAGACGAATGTGAGAGCGAAAGATTTGTACCTGATGCAGCACGCAAGGGCTAATGCATTAGCGAGCCATTAAACAAAATAATCGAATAGAAGTCCAGATCGAGCAACTGCCTGGCAGATGCCATCATGTGCTCAAGATAACTAGGATCAACCTGATGGTCTCACTGGTTAATGGGTAAATTAAACGAATCGAGTGTGGCGCACCCCGTACAGGGTAGTATTTAAGAATTAGATGCATCTGATCGTCATAGCTAATTTAGTACGCGGCCAGGCACGGAGCTTCTGCTTTTGTACGGATGACTTGCATTTTATTATTATTTTCCCTATAAATCATGCCGTCCCCGCGTTTTATTCAGTGTTTACAGTACTTCCAAGTCCTTTTTTCCACCTCCGTGCAGACTAACAATGGCTCGGACTACCCTCCTGGCCGCGCTGAATTTGCTAGCAGCGACGCAGGTAGCGGCGGAATTTGTTCCACGCGCAACGGGATCTCTAGATACATGGCTGGCCTCTGAAACAAGTGTTGCGCTCCAAGGAGTGTTGGACAATATCGGATCAAGTGGCGCATACACGGAGGGTGTCAGCGAGGGGCTTGTTGTTGCTAGCCCTAGCAAGGTAGACCCGGATTGTAAATCCCACCTCCTCTGATCAATCTAGCAATAAGAATTGGACTGACAAAGGAAAATTTTTTTTTTTACAGATTGGTACACCTGGACCAGAGACTCAGCTCTCACCCTCAAATGCCTAGCAGACACATTTATAGCCGGGGGAGACTCCAACCTCGAATCCACTATTAAAGAATACATCGACGCCGAGTCTGTTATCCAGGGTATTTCAAACCCGTCTGGTGACCTTTCCGATGGTTCTGGACTTGGAGAACCGAAATTCAACGTCGATGGGACAGCTTTCACGGGCTCTTGGGGTCGCCCGCAGCGTGACGGACCAGCGCTCAGAGCGACAGCGATGATCGCGTATGCTAATTATCTTATTGTAAGTTCACCTATAAATCGGAACAAAAAACTGGTTGAATAATTAAGTGAACTATATTACAGAGCAACGGCGAGAGTTCTACTGCCCTTGATATTATTTGGCCTATTGTGCAAAATGATTTGGCTTATGTTGCTCAATACTGGAACGAGACTACATACGGTATAGATTTACATTCTAATCTTGTGCTTTACTGCCTTCAAAGCTGACTTTTTTTTAAAATAGACCTTTGGGAGGAAACACTTGGGTCCTCTTTTTTCACAACAGCAGTCCAGCATCGCGCTTTAGTTGAGGGGAACAACCTAGCTACTTCACTCGGCCAATCGTGCGACAACTGCGTTTCCCAAGCGCCCCAAATTCTCTGCTTCTTGCAAAGCTACTGGACGGGCTCATTCATCCTGGCCAATTTCGCCGACAACGGCCGCTCAGGCTACGATGCCAACTCACTTCTCGGCGTTATTGCTACCTTTGACCCGGATGCTAGCAGCTGTGACGATGCCACTTTCCAGCCTTGCTCCGACAAAGCTCTGGCCAACCACAAAGCCGTCACAGACTCATTCCGCGATGTGTTTTCCATTAATGCAAACTACAGTGATGGTTCTGCGGTGGCTGTGGGCCGGTACCCGGAGGATGTCTACCAGGGTGGGAATCCGTGGTACTTGTGCACTACGGCGGCAGCAGAGCAACTGTATGATGCAATCTACCAATGGAACAAGATTGGATCAATCGATATTACGTCCACTAGTTTGGACTTCTTCCAGGCTATCTACTCATCCGCTGCGGTTGGTACGTATAGCTCTGGCTCGACGACATTCACCGACATCATCTCCACTGTGCAGACGTACGCGGATGGTTATATGAGTATTGTCGAGCAATACACGCCGAGCGACGGAACTCTCGCTGAGCAATTCCAACGAGACAATGGTGCGCCCATGTCCGCCTCCGGACTGACCTGGTCGTACGCCGCGCTTCTTACCGCAGCGGCACGACGAGCATCCACTGTGCCTGCGTCCTGGGGGTCGAATAATGGCGACACAGTGCCATCTACTTGCTCAGCAACCTCGGCAACAGGAAGCTATACTTCAGCGACCAACACGGCCTGGCCAACGGCGCCTGTCAGCAGCACGAGACCGTCCTGCTCAGCTCCGAGTGAGGTAGCAGTTACATTCCAGGAAATTGTAACAACCACCGTTGGCGAGTATATCTATCTTACAGGTAACATCACAGCTCTCAGCGACTGGTCCACGACCGATGCTATTCTGCTGAGCGCAGAGGATTACACGTCATCTAATAATCTGTGGTACGTCGCTTTGACGCTCCCAGCGGGCACGAGTATCGAGTATAAATTCTTCAAGGAGAGTGACGGCACGGTTACATGGGAGGATGATCCGAACAGGGTGTTCACGGTCCCGAGTGATTGCGGTGTTGTCACTGCTTGTATCAATGATGAGTGGCAGTAACGAAGGCATAGCTAGGCACATATGTTATATAGATACAGACAGACAAAAACAAGTGCAATATAAGTCATATATATATTCTGGCTTACGGATTATTCTAGTTGTCTGCTGAATAGCTTCGCAAGAGAGTACTGTCATTGAATTAATTTGATTGCATCCGGTGCTAGGGTATAGTTTCATCCAAAGCGATAGAACGAGTTGACATCATTTAGAACAAAACGAAGAACTCCACCCAATTTCAATGATCCAAAGGACTCCAGCCCATTCACCCTGTTTATTCTGTTTGTTCCATAACCATACCCGTCTGGTATATTGTATTGCATGCATTCGAAAAGCGTCCGTGGTGTGATTGTAATTATATTAGTTGAAAGGAGTTTAAGTACTTTTTAATGGTGAAAATGGTGATGCCCCTAAGACTATTGTCAAAAGACATGATTAGACGAGGAGGAAGTAAGGGGAGGCGAAGGAGAAGTGAGAGAGAATTGCGAATGAGGGAGGTTATAGTTATTGCAACGGATGCGACTGAGGATGTTGAGAATGTCGAGCAGAAATTCTTGGCTGTTGAGCTCTGAAAGTATGGCGTTTTTGTTGTATAGATTGTTTGTTATCGTGATGTTATCATGCATTGTCGGGTCTGTATTGTTGTTGTTACTAGTGTTATCGCCAATGTTGAACAGTCTCTGATCCTGCTCATGTTCTAGTCAGTTGGGGTCATTCAGGCGCATCGGAAGAAGTGAATCTTACATTAATTGAATGCAGCGCCGTCGAGCCCTGCAATACATCCATCACCGTCTTCCCAACCAACACGGGCAGATGAAACGGCAACAGCGCATCGATGCTCGTAGGCTGCGACAAGTCGCTCATCGATAGATTCCAGAGCATAACATTTAGCCACTGTTGGGTGGCTGCAACATCCAAAGTCTGAATCTCCACCACACTCTCAATCGGAACGGGTTTTCTGTTGAAGTCGTGACGATTTCGTTGCTGAATATCGCGTAGCTTCAAGGTGTTTGGCTGGGTCATGGTGCTTGCCACGAAATTGTCGTCGCATTCGATCGCAATCCAATCGTACAAGTCGGCGCCCAGTTTTTCGAAAATATTGATGAGGTTGTGGAAGCCACATTGCATTGTTGGGTCATCAATGGAGAGGATCCGGGGCTTTCGTATCGAGTTCCGGAGCATGATCGGCTTTGATCGTTGGAGTGCATACGCTCTGATAAGTATTAGATGGCGATCTCAAGCAATTTTTAAGCACGACGTAGGTCCGCCTTACCTCTCTGTCACAAATAACATCCAAAACACCCTCCTTCGTTCCTCAGCTTCAGCAGCTCCAAACTCCGCATAAGTAGCCTCGCGATGCAGGCCAAGTGTATGCGCCATAGATATAGCCTGGCTCAGGTAAAACCAGGCTTGATCTTGACGATTGAGGTTGCCATAAGCGGCAAAGAGGAAGAACGAAGTCAGCAGCGACTCCACCGTGACATGGTCGCAGATGTTGGTACATTGATTTCGCGCGTTGGTGGCCTCAGTGAGTACTAAATCTATGCCTGGGAAGGATGGAGAGCAGAATGTGGCTGAGTCAATGACTTCGTCCAGTTGAAGCTGTACATGAGTGGCGGCGCACAGGGCGGTTATGAACGCATATTGCTCTGCGCTCAGTCTGTCCGGGTCTTGGCTGTGATTCAGAACTTGTTCCGGACTGAGCACTGGCATAATCGGATACAGATATTTAAGGTAGACATTCACGTGAGCCAGTAGAACCGTGGATGAGAGCCGCCCAGACTGAGAATTGAGTTGTAGCTGCGAAAGCGTTGGCATCTGACAGCCGTTGCTGGCATTTGGAATCTCAAACTGCGAGTCCATGGATTCAGGCGAAGAATAAGTCTCATAGGATTGATTATTGATATTCCATGGTTGCTGGATGGGAGCGGGCCATCCTTCCACTATCAAAAAGCAAAGAACTCCAGTTAGCAAATGCCGAATTCCCGTCGACAGCCATAATCCCGTTTCAATGACAGCGAGACGGGCAAAAAGGCTCACCTGGAATGATCAACTCGGACTGATTGGCCTGGTCTGTAGTGCTCTGAGGAGGGGTCGGATACTGTGAGGCAAGCGTCTGTAATGGTGCGAGCGGGTACAGAGTGCGGAATTTAGGGCCTTTCCTTTGCAGGATGTCGCAGTAAGAACAGGACAAGAGCAGACGCTGGCACTTGTCACAGGGCTGGGCGCGATTGCACTTGATCTTGCGTCGGCGACAATTGTCGCAAGCCTGCTTTAGAGCTTGTTTGGAAGGAGGCGGAGAAGACGAGGAGGAGGTCGACGAAGATGACGAAAATGATGATAAGCGGGTGGCATCCATGGCGACGATAGACAAGTTAGTTGTATGCTAGAAAATTCAACGTGAAAGAAAACCTTGACAGTCAACAGATGAATCTGTGACTGTCAACATCGTCTGCACGTATATGATAGAAAATACAACGAGGACCGTTGAAGGCCATATAGTAGAGCTAAGTAAGATGTAAATTCTTCTATTTAAACTTCACCTAGCACATCTTTGTCTACATCCGCCAAGCTCGATTCATATATATGCCAGGATATGGTGACGTTGATAGTGGTTCCTGACTGGGCTCTGGTAACGCCTTTTTTCTCGGGTTAGGCGGGGATAGGCCAACTCCAGGCTCCTCCTCCGCAAAGTACATACTGCGAAAGCCAACTAACTGCTTACAGAACTTGGGGTATCGGTTCTCTAACCATAGCCAGTAACTAGCTCCTTGACTAGGCCAGCAGACTAACGCTGGAGGAACAACCGGACTAGAAATCGGGAAAGCAAGGGCCATTAGACTCCGGCCCACGCCTCTTTTGGGCCGTCGGTGTATGATTTTTGAAGTGATTGACGGGTGGTGCGAGCCCTAAGCGCATGTGCCGGTATCAGACACATTTCCACGTTCGTAACTACCGACCGCATACGAGGAACACGATGGACCCAGACTATTTTGATAATTCGCTGGAGCGGACATGAGCGAAATTCCGTGCGTTTCAAATGAAGCGCCTAGTTAGTTGTATGTTGTTAGCGGTTGCTGACCTGGCGGTCCCTTATTTCATTCGACACTGATTAGTATTTTGATCATTTTTCGTGGGGTAACTTGCGTAAACTAGCACAAGCAGATGAAACGGAACGGCTGAATAAAAATTTTTAGGCCCTTTTACAAATTCTAAAACGTTGCATTTTTAGCGACGATCTTCGATATTTACAGCAAATCAAGCATTTTGCTAAACAACATTCTGTGAACCTTCGTACTCCATTCCTGCTGCAGGCTTCGCACGCATAAGGTGGCATCAAGTTTATTCACACGACAGAAAACCGGAATTATCTTGTCGTAACCTTCCTTGCCGGGCCTGCGCTGGCATTCCTCAACATCGCTCGGACTCTTGGAATCGGACAAGCAGGTAAATACCAATTAAAAGACGTGTTAAGCCGGCACATCCCGCGAGCCTTATGTCACTAGTTCCTCCGTTGTTTTGTAAATGCACGTCATGTCCTATATGCCTTGACCGATGGCCTATAAGGAGTCTAACAACAGGCCACGATCTTCTTAACGCTACCTAAGCAGATTTTCAATGGACACCTGCAGGAACCGCCGCTAGTAGTATTGGAAACCTGCCTGTCAGTCCAAAGACGACGCAACACATCATTCTACTAGTTGGCATCAAGGCAGTCGACTAATGTAACTATCTGCCAAGAAAATGCCTAGTACTTAGTCTTACTACGCATGGCGCACGATGACGAATTATCTGCCGTTCAACGAGGGGCAGAGTGGCGTTGTCATTGATATCTGGAGGAGTGATCCATCCTCGAATTCCATCGGAAATTTCATTGTGTAATATGCGATGAATGTACTTTGCTTTCTTCGTTTCCCCCAGAATTTTCAAGCCCCAAACTAGCTAACTATAGCTCAGACTAAGACTGGCTGATGTGGACCCGCCAAAGCCAGGCCCGACTCCTGAATCATGGACAAAGAAAGAGAATCACACGTGAGAGGATAAGGGGGTACAAATTTTGGTGTTTATTTCGAAGCATGCGGCGATATCAAAAGAATGTACGCGTAAGTCACATAAAAATAGAACTTTCCCAGAAACTACGACGTCGTTAATTAAGTAACCCCATAGAATCAGCGTGGTGTGGTTTAAGATTACACGGAGAGCATATTTTCACGTGCAAAATGCCATGCATAATAAAATCAACCGGGTTTCAGGCCAAAGAAAAAACCCGCGATGGCCACATGCATTAGTGCCAGTGCACGGTTCGCATGACAAGCTGACAGCATCGATAAACCAGGATGTAGACCGCATGGAGAGGGAGAAAGCATGTGCGTTTCATCCTTAGCACATTCTTGGATCCGATCCAAGACCCTCTTCCAGCCTAGTCGATCAAGCCATGTCATTGACAATTGACAATCGACATTGTTTGTTTCTATAGCCGTCTGTTTAGGACGGACGTACTTGCACTGAATTTTACGTCAAAATGCCAAGGCAGATAATTTCCCATGTTGAATAGTCTCTGCGATCTATCCGCTCCGGCCGGAAAATGGCTCATGCGAGCGATCATAAGCAGGAAGTGGTATTACTAGTGCTACTTAATATAATCCACATCGCCAAAGGGCTAGCGTGAAAGTTGAAACGGCCGTAATATAACTCACTGGTATATCGTATCCAAGGTGAGTGATTCGGGCCGAGATCGAGATTTGTAGAGACTGTCTACTGCTTAATTTTCTGCTTTCCGTGCCGATGGCCCAAGAGCGAGTGATTGAGCATGATACTCGAGGACGACAGATACAACATGCGTATCTACCTACTACTTCCTTGGTGACTGGCGACTGGCGACTGGCAGCGGTGAATGGTTTTCTCCACATGTAAACTACAATAAGAGTAATCTCCTGACTGACTGGGCGGCCTGGGGCCTGAGTAAAATCGGCAATGTGTGCCGGCGCGCGGGGCACCCGAAATGATTATGCCATATCTAGTGTCTACTATTTGCGCATCAATCACAGGGTTGCATTCTACTATACTGTACACAGCAGTGGCTTCGTATGTATTTCATATTCAAATGACCGACAACGCGTGTACGTGTTACTATTCTAACTTAGTATCTAACTAACTTAACTACTTTCCTGGCGGTATTTGTAATCAGCCCCCCCTTAAGCCTCTAGAGTCCAAGGAAGTCAATCAGCCAGTTTTTTTTGGGATTGCGCTGCAGACTAGCACGGCAGCTAGTATTGGACAATCAGTGTTAAAAGGCATAAGGCCTGGCAGACCAGACCAGACGGGCCGCTTTCGGTGTCGGAGTTCATGGGCATTGTCATGCCATGTTGTCAAACCTGGACTAGGTACGAAGTCGTTACTTATCGGTGAGCGAGCAGATGGCGGTGTCAAAGCGGGTGCTTGATGCTTTGAGCAGATTTACGCAGAAAAATACATGAGAAGATGTGAATATACATAGCATAGCCTACTATGTCCTAGCCAGCGCCTGAGCCCCCTGCTCTCGGAACCCTATATGCCGACGATGGTGAAGGCCTGTAAACTCACTATGTGTACCTGGCCCGACATTGACCCCAATCAGTAGATACTCTTTTCGCACACGTCATCATCACTCGAAACCCGAGTCAAATTCTGATATTCTCTTCATTTATTCATCGAAAACAGACTTGACAGACAGAACAAAAAGAAGGTTTCACAAAACGAGTACATGCTCCGGGGGCGGCTTAACTTTGCGGGGGTTGATTGTGTGGAGAGGGATATGTACCTTTGCGGGGGGCAGGGTAGCCTCGCTGTCTGAACACTCTATCCACTTGTTCGTACGATGATCCTTCGTCCTACCTAGCCTCGGGAACTTGATATCTGCATCTCTATTGTGACCCTCCCCTTTCACTCCGAGTCCGGAGATTTGAGTTTTAGTATGTGATTGGCTCTGGAAGGCAAAAAAACGGAGAAGTAACTCTGGATAGATTGCTTTTAGGGTTTTTAGAACACAGCAGGATTTTTTTTTTGAATGTACGAATATTCAAGCCCTGACAGATCATTCTTTAGTATCATGACGGGGATGTGATTCGGTAACAGAACATGCCTGTCCTTGCCGACACGCGAACGATGGTCATGGTCATGGATTATGCCACGTTTGCATTTGTTCTCTTGCTTTGCGTTTGCATACAAACCCTGTTCGTTAAGGAGGAACATGGACTGGCATTATACCGAGATGGATCCGATGCACGGAAGCCGATGGAAAGAGCCCTACGGGTCTCGATAAATATCCATGTCGATTTGCTTTGCGTTTATCTCCACAATGGCCCTGTTATATAACGATGGGTAATGAAACGAGACGAGCGAGGCTGACATCCATGAGGATGATTGATTCTATTTATTCAATTACTTCAATGAACCAACTACGTCTACCAACACGCCATACTCCAAAAAAACAAACAGACATCAAGGCAATCAGAAATCAATAATAATATAATGATAATAATAGTAATATGTACAATATCAAAACACCCAACTGGTTCAACCTCGAAAATCAAGTCAAAACACTCCCAGTTTATTCCTCGGTCATTATCTTATTCCAAAATCTTTCGACTTTTTCCCTTGCAAAACAAGTATAGCAGATAAACAAAAAAGCATTCCCAGAGACCCGACAAACCCCTTCAATGATAGTAATGAGCCGATATGATGTTGTATGATCAGATGCCTGGTAACTGACTGACCAAACCAAGTAAAATAAAAGAAAATAGATGGAAAGACGGTGTATGAGTATGCGTATGGGAGACGCTCCAGGAAGGTGATTGAGCATTCTTTCGCCAGATCGAGGATAGTGATGAGAGAAGAGGCCAAGGGCGGGAATAATATGCAGTGAAACCAAAAAAAAAAAAAAAGATTCAGTCTATAGATTTTTCATAACGTTGCAGCGATAATGAAGATGAGATGAATAACATAGATATAGAAACGACAATGCAAGCGCAGCTCCCAGTGACGACGCTCAGTTCACGCGCCAGACAAGCTCCAGAACTTCATCACCGCTGGCATCGCGCCGGATATAGATCTGGCGGACCTGGCCGCCTTCTTGAATCACATCCTCAAGCCGGAACGAGATCTTGTCGAATTCCCTGGATCGGAGAGGACCCAGGGTGCGCACAAACGATTCATCCGTGGAGCCATTCAGGTCGTCCCAGGTCTTCTCCATGGCGAATGCGCCGTACTCATCGCTGACGCCGGCGCCGTGGTGGATCACCGAATATCCATTCGTCAGCACCCAGCCGTCGGCAAACTTCCACTGGCGCAGCACGCAGTTCATGCCGCAGACTTCGCGGACGGCGGTCATTTTCACCATGTCTGCCATGAACCACGACTTCCAGTGGTGCAGAGACACAGGGATAACGCGGGCAGCCTCAAACCAGCCCGAGGCGTCGTTGAACAGGTCCAGTTGGTTGAGCCCGTTCTCCATTTCGAGTTTTGCGTGTGTGTATTGGTACACGCAATGCGCGATTTTGCCGTCGCCGTGGTCCGTGCCGGCGTCGCATTCGTCCCAGATCTGACCGAGCTGGTCCATGAGCGGCCGCGAGAAGAACATGCCGGCTCCGCCGTAGGCAAAGATGCCAAACATGGAGAGCTGGCTGTCACTTTCCGTCACGGTGCCTATGTAATGCGGCTTGGAGTCGTCGTATTTATCGAGCATCTGCAACAGTCTTGGCATCGACATGAAGAAAGTGTCGTCGTCCATGATGCAGAACCACCTCGTCTCGGGACGCGCATTATCGGCCAGCAGCTTCACCAGCAGCGAGTAGCGGTTCTCGTAGTCGACATCCGACTCGAACAGTTCAATATTTAGGCCCAGACTTTTGGCTTTGCGCTGTGCCTTGCGCTGGTCTGCGCCTGGCTCAATAAAGACTAGAAACCGGGTGTTGGTGTATCCTGCCCAGACCGAAAACGCATCCATCGAGTCCATCAGTCTCTCCATGTTGGTCGAGATGGCAAAGTCGACATGCGATGCATCCCGGAAGGGCAGCGAGGGCGGGACTTTGACTGTGATTGGCTCGGAACAGTTGTTGGTTGTGTGTGAGGATGACACGGACACGGGCTCGGCATCAAAAAGATTCACATCCATCGACGTTGTGATTGGGAGGCCCTCTCTGTCAGTGATTTCCACAAAGATGTCGCGCTTGCGGTATTTAACGTCGCCGCTCAGTCCGTACTGGGATTTCAGGCCGGGGTCAATCTCGACTTTGCATGAGGGGCCGGCGGCGGGAGATAGCGATGAGGGGTGGTTGGCGGCAGACGACTCGGAGCCATAGCTGTTGATGGAAGGGATGAATTGCACACGCTGGCGGAAGTTGTAGGAGAAGAAGAACAGGCCGGCGGTGATGGTCAACGCCAGCGCCAGGCGGAAGCGCTTTCTTTGGCGGGTGGCAGGGCCCGCGAAGAAGGCATCTTTCGCAATGGACATGTTCGATGCGTGTTCGAGGGAAGGAGGTTCGGTTTAGGAGGTGATGTACGGCGCTGGCATGAGATCGTAACGATTGTAGTTGGTTTTACGGTAGAAAGAATCCTTTTTTTTTAGCTGGAACCAGGTTCCGGGGGGGGTTTCAGGGGACTGATTCAATGGTTGCTTCAAAGGCTTCGGAAGAGAAGCGGTACCAAACGAGTGTCGGCGGACAAGGACCGCGAGGGTTAGCAGCGAGAACACATATGAGCGAGGGGAAGTGAAGGTGAAGAGTCGAGGTATATGTTTGATTCGAAATTCGACGCGAGGCCTCGTCAGGAGAGCCGACTGAGGGACACTGATTCTGGTCCGAGCCAGATCAGCCGGCCGTGGCTGAAACCGGCCGCTCCAGTCCAATCACGTGCGCCCGGCTTCCGCTTTTCTTACGTGTTTCGTTTCTACCGTGTCTTCTACAGAATGTTTGCGCATGCAAGAAAAAAAGCAGTAATATTCACGAACATGCCCGGGATACTGCTTTGGCCTTGAATTTGTCGTCGGACGCTGCAGTCGGCCAGCAAAGAACACGTTTCTGTTGATGGCCTTGTCAGCGCGCATCCTGGGTGATGTTCAAGGATAATATTTTATGTGGACCGGTGCCCACAGCTCTAAAGGCTTGACACGTACGCCGTCGATCGATGTGGTCATGGTCTCCTTTTTTAATATATAGCCCGAGCTGTTTATCCACTGCGTGGCGATGCTGACACGTCCATTTGATTCGCCGCTGCCGCTCCGGCGTGTACGGAGTAGAGGATCTTCTATCTAGGGGTACGTGATCTGCACTTTGAAAACCCTTGCAAAACCAGACTCACTGCATCAGTGCATATTGTAATGCAATATATTGTACACATGAAACGTTGTGACAATGCTAATAGTTGTCTCGCTCGGACTTGCCATTTATGTGGCGGAGTATACTTTGTAGTTATAGCGGGATTGCTCGCCAGCGCCTACTATGTATCTCTTGCCACTATAGTTCAAGGTGGCTGGAGGCTAAGCTTTATAAACTTCAACATATGAAATTATGAATAAAGATAAAAATCGAATAATATGTACCGTTCGCGTATTTATAGACTGCTCTTGAGATCTCCAACGAGCCTGCAGACACAGCAACAACAATAAGCAGGTATCCACCAATGAGGTTTCATCGCTTCTCCATCGCACATCGTTCACAAGCCTTTCATATCAAATCATTCATGGATCGCAGGGATATCTCACAGGTGCTTGGCGAAAAAGTCGCCAATTTCTTTGTATCTGTAGTGGGTGGCAGTACTGAGTTAGTCGTCTTTGCGCTTACTAATAGTACGGAGTATTCGAATGCAAAAACTCACCCCCGCTCGTACTCCTTCTTGTTCTCGGCATCCTCCAGGTTTGCGCGCGCGCCCATCCAGCCATGGTGCATGGTCGAGTAGGTGTCGACATGCGAGTCATAGTTGCTCTTCTCCGCGAAGGCGGCCTTGTATTCCTCGGTCACCTTGGCATCTTCGTCCTTGGACGCAAGGACAATGTGCGGGATGACGGCGTTTTTGGCATCGGCGGCGTCGTACAGACTTACGCTATTGTTAGCTGGATCTGACTCTTTTTGACAGGTATGTAGTGTTCTGGGATAACTCACCCAGGGTGGACCTGGCCTGAGACGGCGAATTCGGTTCCTTCTGTCGATGCGAGAACAGCGAGCTTTTGACAGTTAGCACGAGCTTAAACGAAGCCTCATGGAGCGTATATTCTAGGGTTCACCTTTCCACCCCAGCACAGCCCAATAACACCCCATTTCTCAACCTGGGGATACTTGGCCTTGGCCTCTGCAAGCCAGGTTTTGAGTTTGGGGAAGGCCAATGGCGGCGCCGCATGTTTCGCAAAGAAGCCGTTGAGCGCAGCTTTCTTCTCATCGGTGTTTGGCGGGATCCAACTGTGCTGCGCATAGTTGTTCTCCAGCAGGTCAGGCACAAAGGTCACAGCACCGGTCTGCGCGGCCAGCTTGTCGGCGCCCTGCAGGGTCTGCGGGTAGAAGCCGAAGATGTCATAGACCACGACTATGGCGGATTTGGAGGTTTTGGAGCCGGTGACATCTGATGCGGTTAGCAGATGTTACACTGTATATCGCAGTGTGAATGAATGCTGCGACGGCTCACAGGTATCAAAGTTGGCAATCTTCTCAACCGGGACGGACTCGCTGCTCCCGTGAGGAGTGCGCGTGCAGCAGCTGGCAGCAGTGGACATGTTGGGATAGTTCAATTGGAGAATTGATTAACGGTAATCGAGTTCTTTCCTAGGTTCACTGACAGCAAAGGTGCAAAAAAAAAGCCTGGGAACGGCCGGCGACTGGAGCCTTTATATGGGCATGAGGTAAGAACCACGTCCCCACCATCATAATTAATAATAAGGTGCTATCGCCTTCTCCCTTCTACAACCATCTACATAGTCCACTAGCTGTTAGTCTGCAGGCCAACTTGCCCTGGCTGCCCTGGTTGCCCCTCTTCACACTTTTCTGGCAGTTCCATGAAGCCATCACCCCTCGGAAAGGGTCGCCAATGAAAGCCGGCGTTAATGCCGCGGTCTCCATCCGCGCCGCCTGTATCGGGCCGGGAACGGGCCTTGTTCCGCGCAGAGCCTTGCTATGTTGTTTCTTTTGATTGTCCATTGTGTCTGCTAGCTGAGTTCTGAGCGGGATTACTGGTCGGCCGAGTCAAAAGTTAGTTCCAACGTTTGCCTGCGTGGGTGTATTATTATGTGTAGTAGGCTGTCAGACATGCCGTGCGTTCCGACTGTATGGGTAGAGTGTGTTTTTGGGTGTTAGCCGCACGTCGCCTATGAAAAGTACATGTCAGAAGCCAATGGCTAAATGCGTACCGAGTAGCCATCAACTGCCCGTCAATAATGCAAATTCCTCGCATAAAAAGGCATTCTGCAGCTGTTGTCGTTGCTCAGAGCGCACTGCTGGCTGCCCATGGAGAACGAAATCCTCCCGGCGGCAGGCACCACTAGTGCCAAAAGCTCCCGCCGCACAAGACAGTTAGTCTATCTATCGCTGTCTGCTTCTCCAGCTGGACTAGGCGTGGGATTCAAGTGTTGAATATTGGCGATACGAATTAGTTTTTTTACTACCTGCTTTGGCGTTACGAATATGGAATAAACGAATTCCGACTTCCTTAAAAACCGTCGAACCACAGACTCGACCCCGCCGTCATTCAAAATATCGAAATATTCAAATATTGAATATTGAAAAGCGGACAGAACAAATATGGCGGCCACCGTCCAGTCCCTCCGATCCCTCCTCCAACAAACCTCCATTGATGACCACGAAGAAGTCCTCAAAGCCTGCAACGAAGCCCTGCGAAAATCCAAATCGGACCCTCAAGCCCAGCACTCGAAAGTGGTGGCTCTGCTCAAGCTCGACCGCTACGAGGATTCGCTGCGGGTCTTTGAAGATGCTGGCGATGCGCTGAAAAGCAAGGCGTCTTTGGAGTATGCTTATGCTTTGTACAAGTGTGGTCGGTTGGGAGAGGCTGCCGAGGTTGCGGCCAGATCGGCGGCGTCGGGAGGTGATGCTCGAGGTGCGAAGCATGTGGAGGCTCAAGCGGTATGATTCGAGGTTCTTGAATAACGAAGATGGAAAAGTTGTCTAACAGGTTGTCACATCCATCCAGAGCTATCGGGCAGAGAATTTTGCCAACGCAGCGTCCATCTACGAAAGTCTCTCTGGGACTGAGGCTGACCTTGGCAACGAGTACAATGACTTGCGCATCAACACGTGGGCTGCAGACGCACAACGGCTGTGGCAACGAAAAGACTTGACACAAGTGCGGAAGCCTGAGAGAGAGGACTTGGAGTCGTTCGAGACAGCCTACAATGCAGCATGTGCCAGTCTTGCGCGCGGCGACCTGAAGCAGGGCGAGATCCTTTTGAAGCGAGCGAAGGGTATGCCTACAACGAAACCGTGACTTTCATCTTGTGCAGCTACTGAGTGAAATAATAGAGCTTTGCAGGACTTCGGAAGACCTATCGCCGGAAGACAAGGAGCTCGAACTCCTTCCTATCGCAATCCAGCAGTTATACGCACTCGTCAGCCAGGGCAAGACAGAGGAAGCCGAGGAGATCGCCAAGGAGATCTCTGTCAGTGAGTAAGTAGTGGTGCTGGCCGTGGATAGTGAATTTTGCTCATATCTTCTGTATAGCATTTCCGAGAGTTCCACCAAGAACATCGCCCAGAACAACATCCTCATCACGCAACACCTCAGTATCAATCCCTACACAATTTACAAGACATTCCATGACACCCCAGAGCCTCAGGGCAACGACAAGCTCTTCGAATTCCAGAAAAATGCCTTCGAGGCAAATTCACATGCCCTCGACCTCACGGTTCAAAAATACGACGGAGTCATCCGGTCGACGACAAAGGCACTGGCACAGCGGGCCTATCCGTCGACGGATCCAAACGTCAATCTCCTGTCAATTTACAATGCTGCAGCTCGGGTGCGCGGTGAAACAACACCAAAATCTATCCAGGAGCTACGCGCGTTGCTCGAGCGACGACCTAAGGATATCGGCCTAGTTCTGACCATCGTTCAACTCTACTCCGGCCAAGGAAACATTACATCCGCCATCAATGTCCTAGAAAGCAGTCTTAAATCCCTCGAAGAATCCGTTTCTGAGACCGACCAGGCCGTGCGCTACAATCCCGGTTTGATCAGTGTTTTGATAGCGCTCTACCAACGCGAAGGACGCAAATCACACATCAAGTCCGAGCTCGCCAAAGCAGCGTCCTTCTGGCGCAATAATGCCCCGCAGCCACACTCTCTTCTACGTGCGGCGGGAGCTTCTCTTCTCCATTCTTCCGACCCCGCCCACCTAGCCATCTCGCAGGGCCTGTTCGGCATGCTCCGCTCCAAGAACCCGAATGACAAATTCGCACTTGCCGGCTATGTTGCAAGCTACGCAACCAGCGATTTGCCCAAAGTGCAAAACGAGCTCAGCATTCTCCCGCGATCGCAAGACCTGGTCTCGGATATCGATGTCGCCGCCCTCGAAAGTGCCGGGGTGGCCCAATCACAGGCTAGTCTTGCGGCGCACGCGGCGGTGATTGCGGGGGCGCGCAAGAGGGCGTCCAAGGAGCAGCAGCACGCTCGGGCTAAGAAGCGCATTCGAACGTCGCGCCTGCCCAAGGACTACGATGCTAGCAAGAAGCCTGATGCTGAGCGATGGCTGCCGCTGCGCGACCGGTCGTCGTATCGACCTCGAGGAAAGAAGGGCAAGCAGCGGGCGGCGGAGAGGACGCAGGGAGGCATTGTGAGCGACGATGTAGTGGCAAAGCAGCAGCAGCAGCAGCAGCAAAAGTCTGGAGGGGGCGGTAGTTCGTCGAAGAAGAAGAAGGGCAAGCGGTAGATATACAGATGGTAGCAATCCATAGATTTTAAAAGTTGAAGACAGCTCTTTCGTATGTGTAACTTACCGTCTTACCATGGATAGATTACCCCGCCCCCGCCAGCTGAGCCACACTCGGCTTGTTTGGTTACCGTATGCGCTTCTCGGCGGAGCTGAAGAAAGAGATAAATAAATAGCAAACATCGTCATCATCAAGTCAACTTATTCCTCCTGCGACACTCACATCTATCCTGTCAATCGATTAGGCTGCCTTCACAGACGCTGATTTGGGAGAGATCAGACCGACAGCAACTAGAGAACATGGGTGTACGTTTTTTCTTATTTACTTACAGCGTCATATCCTCTCCTACGTAGATACGGACAACACCGCAAACTTGATTGACTAACAGCCGGTTCTCACAGTTCGCCTCCAAACTCGCGGCCAGCCAGCCTCAAGGCGGTGCTGCCCCTGCACCCTCCAGTCAGTCGCAAGGCGTATACTCGGGAGCTCCGCCTGCAGGATACACGGGCGGTCCTCCACCAGCCGGAGGGGCAACAGCAGGAGCAGGAGCACAAAGCGTAAGTAGCATGCAACGTCTGTAGACAGTCAAACAGGCAGCCGAGTCCTGGCCAGGCTATCTGGATTGTATCAACATGAAGTAACCCTGCAAATGGTCTGACAGCAGCAGTACCAGACATATCGCCCGTCTCAGCCACAGCAACCAGCAGCACCGCAATCCACCCAGCCAGGCGGCCCGGTACGTAAGCCAGATTTTTTCTCATTCTGTTGACTTTTTGCCCTTCTCCATCCATTACTTTATCTTCCGCTCTGTTTGTTTGCAGCCCCTCATCGCGTGTGTTTGCTGTCGAGTGTGGGAACGTGTGGGCAGCGCGATTACTCATAGTCACCAGTAATCGTGAGACCACTTTCTGCGCTGCTAAGTTCACGCTTGATTAATTTTTTTTTATCGCCGACTTGCTTTTCTTTCTCTCTCTATTATCCTTCCCTCGTCTCGCCCTCACTCCTACCCTTTATCCTTCTACCGTCTGTCTCCCCTGATCATTTCCTATTCTTTCTCCACCCACTGCAACACCTGCCACCATGTCGCGCCCGTACTATCCAGGCCAGCAAGCGCCGTACCCTACGTCATCCCCGCAACCTCCCTATCCCGCCTACAACCAGCAACTACCAGCAACAACTCAACAACAGGCCCAGCAACAACAATACTCTCCTCATCCAAGCCAGGCTTATAACCAGCAGCCATACAACGCGCAGTACAGCACGCCCTCTCCACAGCCACAGCAGCAGGCCGCCTACTCCAGACCTCCCGCGCCACAACCGCAGTATGGTGGTGTTGCCCCGCAGTCATACCAGCAGCAGCAGTCATATGGCCAACCCCAGCAGCCGTCCTACGCGCCCAGCTATCCCAATGTCCGTGTTGTCTATTGCCTGTTTGCGTTGTCGCGTTTAGTCTCGTTTACTCTGTTGATCTGTTGATTTGTTTATTTGTTGGCAGACGAACAAACTCTAACCCTCTGATTAGGCTCCCGGCTACGGCGCGTATCCTCCCCAGGGACAACCCCAAGGACCTCCTCCAGGGAACTACGGTGCACCACCGTACGGCGGTCCCGGACAGTACGGCGGCGGTGCTCCCGGCCCCAGCCGCCTGGCAACCCCGCAAGAGCTAAACACATACCGACAGATCTTGGTCGCAACCATCCAAGAGAACCAGCTGCAGCCCTTCTACCCACCCGAGAAGCTTGAGGCAGTAGTCCGCAGCCTTGAGAATGCACCCCAGAAGATCGACCAGCTCTGCAAGGAATGGAACGTCCCGAAAGAGGTGGCCATGGACGTCATCAAGCTGTGTCTATACGACACCGTGATCTACGTCGACGACAGCGGCTCCATCCAGTTCGAAGAAGACGGCATGCGCCTAGTCCAACTGAAACAGATTCTTGGTCTGATCGCCACCGCAGCTACAAAGTTTGACTCGGACGGCGTTGCCATCCGCTTCATGAACTCGGACGAGCGCAGCGACAGCGTCCGCAGCAGAGAGGAAGCCGAAGCGCTGGTCGCGCGCGTCCGCTTCTCCGGCCTGACGCCCATGGGCACCAGTCTCAAGAACAAGGTCTTGGACCCGATGATTATGGGCCAGGTGCGCAGTGGTCGACTCGAGAAGCCCGCCCTGGTCATTACCATCACGGACGGCCAGCCTGCCGGCGAACCGCACAACGCTGTTGTCGATGCTATTCGCTCCACCGTGGACGAATTGTCGCGTCGTCGCTATGGGCGTGGCGCCGTGGCTTTCCAGTTTGCCCAGGTCGGTACCGATTTGCATGCGCGCCAGTTCTTGTCCAAGTTGGATGAGGATCCGCAGATTGGGAACTTGATTGATTGTACCTCGAGTGCGTTGTCCTTTTTTTCCCCCTCCATTTGGATTTGATATCTTTCCATTCATATAGATTTGATGTCGGACTGACAAATTGCAGGCTTCGAAGTTGAGCAAGACGAAATGTCTCGCGCCAACCCTCCTGTGTATCTGACCCGCGAGCTCTGGGTATGTAATCTTTATTGTCACATCTCGCCAGTCGAATGTTGAACAAGACAACTAACGCATTCAAACAGGTCGCCAAAGTCATGCTCGGCGGCATCGATTCCTCCTACGACACCAAAGACGAGAAAGCCAGCAGCGGCGGCCGACCGCCTCCACCACCGGGTCAAGGGCAATACGGTGGTGGTGGATACAATCAGGCTCCGCCGTACGGCCAAGGACCGCCAGGTGGTTACCCGCCTCAACAGCAGCAGCAGCAGCAGCCGCCGCAGGGCTACGGAGGATATGGTGGATCGCCAGCGCCGCCATACGGTGGTGGTCAACCCGGTTATCCGCCGCAGCAACAGCAGCAGCAGTACGGCCAAGCGCCTCCTCCGCGTCGTTATTAGACCATGCTCATTCGCTCATTCGCTCATTTGCGCTGGGGAAAGGAGATGCATGGAGATGGGGTGAACATGAACGTGAAAACGAAATGAATCTTTATCTATCCTTCGATGCAGGCAGGTAGGGAAAACCAGAAAAGGCAGATGAAGAATGAAAAATCATGCATGCATTATCATTATTATTGTTTCTTTATTTTCCTAGATTGCTGCCGTTGTATAGTTAGCTTTACGTGTGTTTGTACGTTTTGCACCGGATGGTAACTAGTATTAGTGCATTATTCATTCCAGAAGTCTTCTAAATGGGGTGGTTGTCAAATACGGAGGAAAATTGACATGTTTTGTTTCTCGTCTTAAGCGAATGATTGTTGCATCTGTGAGAACTGGGCAATCTAATTCTAAAGGCTATGTTTTATGTTGGTGCCTGCGTGCCTAAGGCTAGTTAGTATACGCCCCGTTGAGATCTGGCTGATTGTGCGGCTGTTGGATCGACATACACGAGGCGGTCTGTCTATATATAGTATATACGCAGCATGTTGGACTCACAACGTCATCCGGCGATGCTACCAGCTATCGACAGTCAGCGTTGCCGGTTGGATGTTGGTTTTTACGGAGTAGATATGACGGTCAGGTCGTGGGTGACCAAGGGACGCGCTGATCAAAAGAGTATTTTGGTTGCCTGGGATGGGGACCGTTGTTCCAATACAAACCGTACATCTTGGGTATTCATCCTGCGTACCGTTAAACGACAGTGGCGAGGCGAGACGAGGCGGTGCACTTGTCGATGTGATACATCTTGTATATGGTGTGTGAACCGTCCCCACGCCTGCCTCTTATCGCTTCCAGGCAGACGAGATTCGAATTGAATTGAATTAATATGCTTCGTATTGATGTATTGGCCCGTACGGCGCTATCCCCACTGCGGATGCTTTTCGCCATGTTCCTTGGACTGCCTGCCGCTTTCGGCTAGCGCTGCTACGGCGCAACGTCACCCACCCAAAGCCTCGCGGCCACCGCCCAATCAGCAGCCGTGCCAGGCACGTGTCCCAGGCGTCTCGGTCTGGGTTCGCCGCTTCCCCTCGCTGGATCCGCCGAACAGGTACGGTACCGCGCTTGTACGGTAACATTGTGTCTTAGCCACCTGCTTGTAACGCCGTCTGCGTCCTGTCTCTCTTTCCTGTTGCAACTTTTCGTCCCAACCCCCAGACCACCACCTCCACGTTTGCATTGCAGAGGCTGTGCCTTTTCTTTCCTATTCAATTCGAACCCTTGCGTCGTTCATGCCGATACGATACCCTTTTGTGCTTTTTGTTTCTATTTTCAGTCTGTAAATAAGTTCGCTGTCCGCCCGTCCGTCGAATCTTCGCTGCGTCATATACCGTATCGCAACGTTAACGAACCGTGCCACCGGAACAAAGAGACTACAATTTAATTGTGTAACGGCCTTTTGAGCGACGTGCGATATTGCTACGCCGTATTCTGTCCTCGCATAATCACACCGAATCGATTGCGGTTTGCGAATTGCACGACGGGATGAATTATTACAGATAGACCCAAACCACCAGCGGAGCGAAACAGCCGACGAACAGTCTGGTCTTTTGTGCGGATCCTTACCGCGGTAGACGGGGATTGAAAAATGGCGGACAAAGACGACAAGCCGACGCAATCGCTAGAGCAGCAACCCGCTCAACCGAATGATAACGAGACGACATCAGATGATAACCAGGGAAGAACAACAACGACAACGGAGAACGTACCGGATTCCAGACACCATGCTTCGCAATCCCATCTGGGCCGTGCGGCAACTGCCCCGATACGGAGATCAGTCGATGCGTCAACCGCCAGAGCTAACCCAGGCAGAGTGCGCTTCTCGTCGGAGATCGACCGGGTCCAGCCCAGTGGCAATGCACCGAGAGCAGATGTGCAGACGCAACCACCTGCAAAGGGATTGAAAATCAACACAGCCGTGCAGTCGTTTCCAGCCGTGGTTTCGCCGACAAATCTAACTAGCAACGACAATACCAACAACAATAGCAACAACAAAACCTCGCCCATTTCTCCTACCTCGCCGCAATCGCGTACCCGAGATCGAGGCTATTCGCTTCGTCGCACGCTTTTCGCAAGGAATATCCAGTCTCAGTCGGCCGATGATACAATCGAGCAAGGTATCGAGTTGAGGTCAAAACCTTTGTCGTCGCAATTGCCACCTACAGAGGAGAAGGCTACCGTTGCCGCGCATGAAATTCAGCCGGTGAAAACGCTAGAGACGGAATCACAAGACGACCTGGTCTCATTGGCGTATTCTGATTCGGCTCCGCTGAAATATTCCCTGTCGTTGGCGGCCGGTCAGAATTGGCTAGTGTCGACTGCTAATAAGTGGAAAGCGAATGAGTATTATAAAAAGTGGAATGATACGATCAAAGAGAAGGTCTTTCGAATCAAGCCGTTGCCGCCTACTAAAGATGGCCGCCATATTGAGCTTGATGTGTCCGGCGTGGATGCTCTGATTGATGAGAGATCTGGCAGTCCTTATATTGACAACTCCATCCGCTCGAGCCGGTATAGTCTTTGGAGTTTCTTCCCTAAGCAGCTGTTGGCTCAGTTCTCGAAAGTTGCCAACTTCTACTTCCTGGTCGTGTCAATCCTGCAAATGATTCCTGGTCTGAGTACTACCGGTACTTACACTACAATCATCCCACTGCTCATTTTCGTCAGTATATCTATGGGCAAGGAAGGCTATGATGACTTACGGCGATATCGGTTGGATAAGGAAGAAAACAACCGCTATGTGCATGTTTTACGTCCTGATGGGCGACGCGAACACGAAAAGAAACACGAAAAGAAACAGTCAAAGAAAACGGACACTCCTGCTTTGGAGGATCAGGGAAACTGGGTAGCAGTCAAGTGGATGGACGTTCGCATTGGCGACGTTATTCAGCTCGAACGCGACCAGCCAGTGCCTGCAGATGTTGTCCTACTGCATGCAGACGGACAGAACGGTATTGCGCATATTGAAACGATGGCTTTGGACGGAGAAACGAACCTCAAAACCAAGCAGCCGTGCCAAGCCGTGGCCAAAGTCTGCAACACCCCTGAGGAGATCATCGAACGAAAGCAGTCTATTCGATTTACTGTAGAGGACCCCAACCTTGACTTGTACAAGTTTGATGGTAATGTCACTGTCGACGGCGAAAAGCTACCGCTTACCAACAACGAGATTCTCTACCGAGGAAGTGTTCTGCGGAACACACAACGCGTGTACGCAATGGTCATATACACCGGACAGGAATGCAAAATTCGCATGAACGCCAATAAGAATCCACGTATCAAGCGACCCGCACTGCAGGCCGTGGTTAATCATGTGGTTATTATCATTGTTGCACTGGTTCTTCTCATTGCGATGATTTGCACCATTGCCTACAGCGTTTGGAGCGAGGATTATGAGGAAGGCGCATGGTACCTTACTGGGGCGAATGTTGCTATTGGACCGGTTTTCACCTCGTACCTGATCATGTTCAACACGATGATTCCAATCTCTCTCTATGTAAGCATGGAAATCGTCAAAGTGGGACAGATGTTCCTGCTCAATGACATTGACATGTACGACGAGGAATCTGATACTCCGCTTGAGGCGAGAACCTCCACCATCAACGAGGAGCTCGGCCAAGTCAGCTACATCTTTTCGGACAAGACGGGCACTCTGACTAATAACACTATGCGCTTCCGTATGATGAGTGTAGCTGGCACCGCATGGCTACACGATAACGATCTGCGTGAAGAGGCTACACGGGAAGCCGACAAGCACTGGCTGATGCACAAGAAACGCAGCCTCAAAGGAAAGAAAGCTATGCGTCGCAAATCGGGACTGGATAGCGTACATCGAGCGTCGTCTGTGCGCATGTCGATGGCTTCTGCGTATGCGGAACATTCCTCCCGTTCCCGGTCTATCAAGCATGGCAAGCAGTTTCATGGAGGCAATACCACACAGATGCTAGAGTACATTCAACGAAAACCATATACAATATTCGCCCGCAAAGCCAAATTTTTCATCTTGTCCCTGGCATTATGCCACACTTGCATCCCTGAACAAGACGAGAGCGGAAATATATCGTACCAAGCTGCGTCTCCGGACGAGTTGGCATTAGTAACTGCCGCACAGCAGCTTGGTTACCTAGTCATGGATCGACAGCCAAAGACTTTAACCGTGCGGACGTACCCCTCTGGATTTGATGACGACCCCATGGACGAAGTTTACGAAGTCTTGGATGTAATCGAGTTTACCAGTTCCAGAAAGCGCATGTCCGTGGTGGTCCGCATGCCAGACCAGCGCATATGTGTGTTCTGCAAAGGCGCCGATTCGACAATTATGAAGCTTCTCCAAAAGGCATCACTGGCGCAAGAAAAATCAGAACAAATCGAGAGACGAGCTACCGAGCGGAAAGCAGAGGAGGCCCTGGAAGCTATTCGACGAAACAGTGAACAACACAGCCCGGTGGCTATCAAAAGACCAAGCCTTTCGCGTAATCGCTCCAGTGGACTCTCCGGAAAGCGAGAGTCATTACGCCGCAGCGTCGACATCTGGCTTAGGGACCGCGAAACTGACCATGGAATGTTGACTAGAGACAGTGGCAGCGAGCACTACAGTCCCCGTCCGTCTGCTCAACTGAATCGGTACTCGATGGCTTCGTCTGATGGACGCCCTTCTTTCCAGGAAGATGACGACGGGTTCCTAGTGGAAGAAAGCTTGGTTGTCGACGAACAGGCCGTGTTCGAAAGATGCTTTCAGCATTTGAACGACTTTGCTAGGGACGGCCTGCGTACGCTTATGTATGCTTCTCGATTTATCGACGAATCGACTTATAGAGAATGGAAGCAAGTGTATCATGAGGCGAGCACCAGCTTGGTGGACCGACAGGAAAAGATTGAGAAAGTAGGCGAACAAATCGAAACGCAGCTCGAGTTGGTCGGCGCCACTGCTATCGAGGACAAGCTCCAAAAGGGTGTGCCGGAGGCGATCGACAAACTGAGACGCGCCAACATCAAACTTTGGATGCTCACTGGTGACAAGCGGGAGACAGCTATCAATATCGGGCACTCGTGCCGACTGGTCAAGGAGTACTCTGAAGTCATCATCCTGGACCACCAGACGGGCGATGTGGAAAGGACTATTTCTTCGACTATCAACAATATCCGCAAAGGTCGACTTGCACATTCCGTGTTGGTGATTGACGGCCAGACGCTTTCCCTTGTCGAGGCAGATGAAAATTTGATGGGCCGGTTCTTCAAACTGGCTATTCTTGTTGACTCTGTGATTTGCTGCCGCGCCAGTCCCAAGCAAAAGGCATTCTTGGTAAAGTCTGTTCGCAAACACGTTTTGAACGCAATCACCCTCGCAATTGGCGACGGCGCAAACGACATTGCCATGATCCAGGAAGCCCATGTCGGCATTGGCATCACCGGAAAGGAAGGTCTGCAAGCTGCGAGAATATCTGATTATTCAATTGCACAATTTAGATTTTTGCTTAAGCTGCTTCTTGTCCACGGCCGCTGGAATTATATCCGGATTTGTAAATATACTCTGGCCACTTTCTGGAAGGAGATGATGTTCTATCTCACGCAAGCACTCTATCAGCATTACAACGGATACACGGGAACGAGTATATACGAGAATTGGTCTTTGAGTATGTTCAATACGCTATTCACGTCTCTTGCCGTTATTTTCTTGGGTATTTTGGAAAAGGATCTTTCGGCCTCGACATTGTTAGCTGTTCCGGAGCTCTACACCAAGGGACAGCGCAATCAAGGTTTCAACATCCGCATCTACTTGGGATGGGCCCTGATGGCTGCAATCGAGGCGGTGATCATCTTCTACACCATGTACGGCTTATTTGGCCAGTCGCTTGAAGGCGTCGACAACACAATTTTCCCCATGGGATTATTGACTTTCACCGCCTGCATCGCCATCATCAACCTGAAGATCCAGTTCCTGGAAATCCACTACAAGACCGTCGTATCCGCCATAGTCCTCTTCCTCTCTATTGGCGGATGGTTCTTGTGGAACATGATCCTCTCCGCGCGCTACAACGATGCCACATCCGGGAAAAGCATCTATGACGTGCGTGGCAATTTCCTAAATCGCATTGGCCGGAGTTTGAGTTTCTGGGCTGTCTTGTTCCTTATTGTTGCGTCGGTGTTATTGTTTGAGACTGCGGTGACTCTGGTTCGCCAATTCATGTTCCCTACAGACGTCGATGCCTTTCAGCATCTTGAGAAGGACCCTGCTATCAAACGCCGGTTTGAGGAAGCAGCTGCCTCGGAGCTGCAGCAGGGCTGGGACCATGGGAAGGAGAAATCGAGCTTGGAGATTGTGCACGACGAGGCGGAGCAGGCCGCCCGCGAGCAGGAGGTTCATGATTACCTGAACCGGCCGCGAGACACTCTGGACGATCATGTGCATGGCCATGAGCGAGCGAAATCAACCAATCCTAGCATCACCGTGCGTGCATCCGCAGCTTCGTCAGATGAAAATGACAATGGCAACTACGCCGAGGACGAAGAGGCGGCAATCACCGGGTCGCGCGCAGGCTCTGTCTCGGATCCGCCGCGTCGCAAGTCTCATGATATCCATGATCTGTTCGTCAAGGGCTTTGGCTCTATTAAAAGGGGGCATTTGTAGGGTGCAACAGACGTCTGCTATGGTTGGTTGATAAATAATTCTGATTCCCATTCCGTTACCGTTACCGTTGCCATTCAACGGATTGTACAGCGTTTTTTGTTTTTGTTGTTTTGGATATACGATGATGCACTTGTGTGCAATGTATATATGCCATAGATATAGACGATGTTATTTATACCCAGCCGATTTAATCTATTCAGCCATTCACGATTCATCGACTTTTACCTATCGGTAGTAATCAATGATAAGACGGCATTCTGCTGTTTATCCTAGAAAAATTGCATTTAAAAGTAATAGAGCCAGAGTACAAAACATCCAAAGCGGCATTCGCAAAGATTCAACATGGGCTTCGTATCGCCGGATTATCAACGACCGAAACGATTCTAGGGATGACCCGAGTCTGGCAGGCGGCTTATGAGGATGGCGGCCAATCCTTGACGTCAATGAAGGGAAGACGAGTGAAATAAACATTGTCATATGCCGCCCTCTATGAGGTTACTCTATATAGTATCTAGGTAAGTAGAGTATTATCAATCTCCTTTAATAATTATGTTAAACTTAAAAATTACTATGATATCAATCTCAGGGGGCCTTCATATACTTAAGTTATTCTAATTTGATTATTCATCATATTCTTAGAGGCCTTACGCACTGAAAGTATAACAATTCTCTCACCTGTCCTTGGGAAACTTTCCGTCTAATGTCACCATCATCATTGGCACCTACCCACAAATGGACAGCTCACACAAGCCTTATTCCTTGTTTCTTATTTTATCCCTCTCTTCTCTTCAAAATTCCATCTCATATCATCATGGAGGATACAGAAGGCCTCGTCGATCCTGTCTCTGCGGAGGAGGCCATAATCAAAATCGAGAAGGCATATTCTGAGGAGGAAGACGAGTCCACTGTTGTGATCAAAAGGGTTTCCTCCAATGTCGCAGATAAAATCATTGAGCATCTCGACCAAAATGAAGACCGGGTCGGCAGGTAAGAAACTTTTTCAGGATTACAGTTGAGTTGTAAACGATCTTCGCACAGGAGGTGTATGGAACTGCGAAAGCGACTGACTTGAAATATTCAAAATATTCACATACCTCCTGAGATCAAAAGTACGAAACAAGGGTCAGTGTATAGCTCATGATCCTCTGAACACCCAACTCAATGGCTAACTGACGCACAACGTATCGGGACGATGCAGACACGTTTTAGTCCAGATGTTTCAACAAAATCTTTGACATTTTTTCAAGACGGAGATCTTAGCTAACTAATCGACATGACTAGGCTCACATACGACTGGGATTGCAAGGTATTTCGACTCGTCATCATGCTTACGCCAACGCACCAAGTCCATCTTGACTGGATACACAAAAGCCTGAGTGCAGCAAATAAATCGGAACTCTTAAATGACCAAGAGTACCTCCATTTGCGCATGATTGATGAAGGTCGTGAGTGCCAACTTGCTCTTCCTGGTTAATCCGCTGACACTCATGCATAATAGGGCAAAAAATGACCACCCCTATCCACCAAAAGTCGCAGAAGGAACCAGACGCTTACATAGCCCCTAGCCATGTCAAGGCGCCGACAGTCGTTGTCGAGAGTGGCTAGAGCGAAACCAAGGCCCAGCTGCTGCGGGACAAAGACATTTGGCTCGATGGTTTCCCAAGAGATGTGACGGCCGTGATCATTATCAAATGGAATCCCGACTATCGCACCCGGGAAGTATCAGGAGTCTTGGAGATTCACAACAAACCCGGCAGGCGCCGCTCTACACTTGTGCAGTCTGAGGTGAGTGTGCCTTTCTGCCTTCACGCAACCAATTCACCTTATTCACATACATACACAGGCAATTTTCCCAACGAGTTCAAACGCTGCCACACAAGTAATACAATTTTCAAAGGCAGAGTTATTTGCGGGCTGGCTTATAGCGGTTCAGTCACCGTCACAAATGATTGACTTTCCCTTGGATATGCTGCGCACCCTCGCTTCCTGGGCTATGAAGGATCATGGCTTCCGCCCGAAGGCTGGGAAAAACTAGATTATTAACTGTAAAAATTCATGCGCGAACAAGTCATTAGAGGGTTTCTCATAAGAATATTATATTTTAATTCTATTCTCCTCGTGTATATCTCACGACGCGTCCAAACATTTTGGTTAATTCCAGTTTAGATGTCAATATAGGCTGGGAGGCCTCCTACCGGAGTATTAACCCTTTGGTCCAGGCATTGTAGGAATCCTCAAATAGGAATACTAGGTGAACTAGTAACATGTTAATACCAATGTCTTGGTAGCAGGGTGAAAGAGACTTGTCATGTGAGATCGACGATAAATAGGCGAGTGAAAAGATTATGGTCATATGCAACCCCCTAGTAAGATAATCGGTATATTCCTTGGGTAAAAGTAGAGTACCAGCGCCCTCCTCCAAACATCATATTAATATCAATAAACATTATTGTAATCCTTATTCCAGAGGCTCTCTACATAAGCACTCCATCATCTTACTAGCTAGTTTCGACCAAGCCACCAGATTCCTTGCTGGAATTACAGAGATACTTCTAAATGTGGATCATTCCACTAGGCAACTGTTGAAGGGAAGACTGTTCACTTTCTCTTTATATCACGTAAACTTATGATGGGGTGGAACTGATGTATAATATAGTCCCCTGCGATACCTAGTTTAACCCTGTTATGGCATTGGAAAAGCGAACAAGTAGGATTACTTCTGAAATAACTCTTGTTTACGTATTCTCCATGACGTACGACCATGCAGACTATGGTTCCCAAGTTTGAAATCTTATAGATAATGCCCAAGTGATTTCAGCTCACTTGAGCAAATCATGGAGGAAGTCATCCATGGAACCATCCCTGATCATGATTACCACGTCAAGGAACGAAATGACGCCTACATCTCGAAGTATTTGTCACTCTGAACAAACTTTAGGTGGAAAAGGGTGATGTAAAAAATTCTGCGACAGAACTGAATTCTCATTGTTCGAACCCCTGAATACACAGATGTTTTTCACCAATACTACGAAACAAATATGCGTTTGACCTCAATCCCGGTCGAGTTAGCCTTGCTCATCACTGAGTTTTTGAGCTTAGCTGATATGAATGCTTTAGCCAGAACATCTAAATTCATGTTCAGTGTTATAGACCACCTGTTATATCAAAAAGGCTCCGAGAGTGAGCATAGAGAGAGGTTCTTCTTATATGCCTCTGTTCACGGGAGAATGAATGCAATCTCCAAGTTCTGGAGCCACGGCGTCTCGATGAGTCTTTTTAAAAAATATACAGACGATTTTGTCCGCACACGAGAAACTGAATATCATAATTTCATAGATGCCAAAACAGCAAAGAGAAGGGTCCTGGAAATAAATTTCCATCCACTCCTGGCCGCTGCACTGTTCGGTCATGTTGAGGTAGTCAGGATGTTGCTTAGTGAGGGCAAAGTGAAAATTGACTTTCAGGACAAATACAAAAGGTGTGCGCTTCATTATGCCATAGAGTATGATCATCCAAATGTGATTAATCTACTATTGGAGCGAGGAGCCGCGTTGGTCAGAACTGGAAATAGAGAATCCGAACTTTCACCGCTTGTTTTTGCAGCCGACGTTGGAAATAAAGATGCGCTTGAAATTATCCTTACCGAAATTGATAATCGACCGATGTTGGCCAAAATTGTCAAGTCTCAGAGTGAAAAGGCGTGTCAAAAAGCCTGTCTAAAGGGATTCACTGATATTGTCGACTTTTTTCTTCGCAACAAAAAGGTTGATGTCAATACCCATATCGATCAACGAGGTTTACTCTTCTGGGCCTCGACAGAGCGTCAATTATCAACGGTCAAACTACTGGTGAGGTACGGAGCAAAAATGGAGAGTGAGAGAGATTGCGGTGTCGTGAATGCAATGTTTCAGAATTTTCAGCGTAGAGGAAAGTTTGATCCGGAAATAGTGATGCATCTTTTGGAATCAGGTTGCAATGTCGCAAATGGCGGTCTGCACGCTTGTGCGTTATGGAGAATGCTGAAGGTCCCCAAGTTGGTTGACTGCTCGAGCGTTGCTCAAAGAGCTTTCTGGAAAAAAAATCGACGAACCGATCATTTAGTCAAGCTCCTGCTCAAGAATGGGTTTGACAAGAAGAACTGTCGACACAGTTGCTGGGAGGGCCCGTTTAAGGAGAAATTAGAGGGTTTAATGGGAGAAGGCTTAGTGGAATACATAACGAATGCTCGGGATCATTAAGATTCATGCTTTTTGTTGGACGTTTCACCGAAGATCTGAACGATAAATTATAAACGGAACAACATCTCAAGGAATGAAGCGCAGAGAACTTTTCGTAGTCTTATTATATATTGGTATCGTTGATTTAGTATTAATTCCAGACGGCCTTTGAATAGTTTTATACATTTAGATTTGTTATTTATGATTGTCCCGGAGGCATTCCTGGGCGTTAGAATCTTGTCAAATTACTGTATTATGGACATACTGTACATGCTGACATAGCCTGTAGTGAGACGTGTTGGGATTATGATTGTCTATCAATTAGGCAAGTAGCTTGGAGACAATAGAACTGCTACTAATTACACTACGTATAAGCTCTTATATTTTGCCGTATGAAACTAATATCAGGCGTGCTTAGCTCATCTTTACGACCACTTTTCAATCAAAGCCAGTCACTGACCCTATATGCTTCTTTAAACTACTAAGAGCCCGATTCGTCTAGGACTCACGTCTACTTAGACACTGAGATAGACCATTTTAGACTTTGCTTTGTGGTTTTCTGACTCCGTCAAGGCTCATTGATGGTGTCTGTCTCGTCGCAGAACTCCGGAGGGTTGAATCTGCCACGAGACGGGTAACGCTTTGATGGTGACGATCTTGGAAAACAGTACTGTTGTGATATGTGAGTCATTAGAGGTTAAGTGTATAGCAAAGTTAGCTAATATCATTTCTGTATTGTGAATTGATTGGCAGACCTCTTAAGCCACAATGTAGCATTTAGATAACATGTGAGAATGACGGAAGATCTCTTACAGATAATATTATAAAGACGCTATATTGAAACTGTCTTTACCTAGAACAACAGAAGAGGGTGGAGAAAATTAGCAATCTTGTGAAAGGCACCGGATCGGTAGCACAGTTAGTGCCTGAGTCATGTGTTCTCAACTTGTCCTGATTTAACAGGTCATCTTTCCCGGGCAATTTTTATACGAACTTTGGTTTACCCCTCACCGCTATAATAGTCACTTTCCGCACCCGTTGAGCCTCAAGATTAGTACTATATCCAAAACCACCAAGAGAGCTTCGCATGGTTTCAGCCTCTGAAACTTCAACTGAAAATGACAATCACACTGTGAGGGAGCACTATGCAGCCCAGGAGGGGCAAGAAGGCTTAGGTGCCTGGTTGCAGGCCCTAGGCGCCTTTCTGGTTTATGTTGCGACATGGTCAGCCATTGCCTGATAATCTACCTTTTGTATGAAATCTTCCTTAATCATGACTTTAGGGGTCTCCTGAGTGCATACGGCTCGTATGAAAAGTACTACGAGACAACTCTGTTGGCTACCACGTCGTCTGCGGCCATTGCGTGGATCGGCACCCTGCAGGGAGTTATCCTCATATGTAAGCTTACGACTTTATGAATGAACGGATGAGTCAATTATTGCAGGGATTCTGACAGTGGGCTTGCAGTGGGGGGCGTTGTTACTGGGCCCATTTTCGATCGTGGCTACATTCGAGAACTATTGGTTACAGGCACCATTGCCACCGTATTCGGTGTTATGATGCTTAGTTTGTGCCATGAATATTACCAAATCCTTCTAGCACAAGGTATTTGCGTTGGTACTGGAAGTGCAATACTTTATGTGCCAAGCATCAGCCTTGTGGCATCGAGGTTTCAGCGACGTCGTGGTCTGGCAGTGTTCCTTGCAACATCGGGAACTGCAGTTGGTGCGTCCTTACTACTTGTATATATTTCCTTGGTCTTCCTATTATTAATCTACGGCACAGGTGGGATTATCTACCCCATAATATTTGCACAACTCCAGCCCAGGCTTGGTTTCGGTTGGGCCACGCGAGTTATCGGCTTCATCACCCTTGCAGAGTTGATCGTGGCCATAGCGCTCATCCTGCCAACGGCCACAAGAAATACTCCTAAAAAGGTCCGCAACTTACTAGATCCTACCGCTTTTCAAGACCCAGCTTACATGGTGTTCTGTTTCGCTCTATTTCTTATGTGGATTGTCTACTGGGTTCCGTTCTTTCTCATTCCGACATTTGCCCAGTTCAAACCGGGTGCCAGCTCGAACTTGGCTTTCTACATTTTGGTAATTTGCAATGCGGCAACTATACCAGGGCGATATATGGCAGTTCCATTGTCCCATAAATTCGGACCCGCAGCCACCATGGGCTTCTTTGCATTGGCATCTAGTATTTTGTTTTTCGGCTGGATAGGAGTTCACTCTGTCACTTCTACAATAGTCTGGGCGGCCCTCATCGCTCTGTTTATGGGGCCATTGGCAGTATTGTATCCGATAATTGTGCCTTGCTTGTCACCTAATAGTGAGTTGGTCGGCACACGCATTGGTATATCCTCGGCAGCAGCTGCTCTCGGGACTTTGATTGGCTTTCCCGTGACGTCTTCTTTGAATAATATCCAGGCCGGAGAATTTTGGAAAAGCCAGACTTTTTGTGGTTGCTGTATGTTCTGTGGTGCCATGTTGATGGTTTACGTCCACTATAAGATGCCCAAAATGGGTTGAAACAGGTGGATCGCTGAGGGAATGTGGTATAAATTGGCTTGCTGGACAAGTTATTACCGTAAGCACAGCTATGTCCCCCGTTTTCGACGAATTGATACAGTTCGTGGATAAAAAGTGTTGACACCCCTTGTAGGAGGCCTCCAAGACTATATTGACGTTTAAATTATTATCATCTCAAATACTTGAAGGCCTCTTGAGCTTTAAATCAAGTAAATAAAAATAATATATAAAATTCTCATAAGACGCCCTCTAGACACTTATTTCACACATGATTTTATTGAAAATAATATAATGAGGGTATTAAGACGATCAGCAATCTTTGAAAGACTAAGACTCAATGAATTGTTTCAAAACAACATCCAGAGAACGCGCCTCAACTAGAGGCGAAGACCCTGGCAAAGGAGGTAATCCTATCCGATTGTGCCAAACAACCTGCATTCCGGCGCCTGCAGCACCCACAACATCGCCGCTGCTGCCAGCCACAAAAATTGCTTCTTCAGGTTTCACATCGAGAGCCGAAAGGATACCACGATATGTGTCTGGATGAGGTTTATAAAAGCCGATTTCCTCTGCGGTGACAAATGCATCAAACTGCGTATTACACCGCGACAGTGCACGGCGGCCCAGTTCAACCGAGCAATTCGACACTACACCCAGCAAATAGCCCTTCGCTTTTAATTGGCTAAGAACACTCTTTGCTTCTGGCCATGGCTCTAGTTTATCCCAGCTTCTAATCAACGTGTCCGGTGCTGAATCAGGGAGACCAACGTCGCTGGCTGAAATGCAGACGAGATCTTCGTAAGGGCGATATGCGCCACACCCAAAGGTCAACTCAAGATATCGCCTTCGCCATTTGTAGCCCTTCTCAGAGCTGTTGTCGGCTGCAGCATCCCATAGACTCCAACTATCTAGGAGAGCGGTAAGGAGGTCAAAGATAACTGCTCGAACAGGCATGGTATTTCTCAAAACGGGGTTAATTGGATCCGAGATTCAAATTGCTTTGCCGGTGAAAGACCCTAACTGTTCTTTGAGCCTGTATTTATATTATAAGTCACAACTAGCGACAGCTCAATTTTCTCCGTGAAACGTGAATAAACCGGTGAACTACAAAGGCTGCTTAAAGCAGTCGTTGCTGCCAGACGCTTCGCTCCCGCACACCTCATCAGGACTAGCGTGGTTATTCGCTTATCAAATGCTGTTTTCTCCGCCATCCAATCCTCGGTCAATAGACCTACTGCTTTCTCGGAGACTTCTTTGCTTATGGGCATGGATTTCTTCTTGATGGTTGGTGTCTGCCAAGTTGTTCCTCAATTTCTCGAGAAAAACTTTGGATGACGTTTCGCTAATCTCACCATGAAAGCCGACGATCTCTGCCTCAAACAACTTGTAATGAGGCAGACAAACCATCAGCGATGTATGAACCAGCTCCACCACGGCCGAAGTTAACCAATATTACTCGCACTCGCTCGGGCTGCAAGGAATGCAGAAAACGCCGCGTCAAGGTAGAATCAAAGTCCATCCCAACATGACGAGGTATTAGGCATAAGCAACTAACGTAAACACTAGTGCGACGAGAAGAAGCCATCATGTGGAGCATGCATACGGCGTGGAAAAACATGTGAAGCATACGAGGTCGGCTTTAAATTTCGTCATGTTGCTGCGCTGCCGCATAAACGGCGCAAGAATGCTACTGCTGTATCAACCCTTGACCACGTCACTAGAGGCAGTGGTCTTGAAGGTCAAAGCCCAATGCCCACTGATATTTATAATAGCCATGCAGTCGATAGCCTGGTCAGGTCTTCGCGCCCATTATCACATAGCTTACCCAATTCCGACCTCGCCCGGTCGCTGAATCGCTCCGAGAACGAGCTTTTCTATCTCACCCATTGGGATCGCTCGTGCTTGGGAGCGCTGGACCGCGTGTTCCAGAAAATTACCTCACTCAACGACGATATTCCATCTCTAAGGCATTCCATTTTAGCTCTCTCGGCATGCAATCTGAGTCGTTTCCGCCCCGAGCAGGACTTGGCGTCTGAATCTATTAACCCTGGGTTTGCACACCGACCTGACCGTCAGCATCAGGCGGCATGCCAATTTTACTATGCATCTGCACTGGGACAAGTAGCAAAATCTCTTGACGGAAGGTCTACACCATGTCCATCTCATACTCTAGCTACCCTGGTCACCTTTTGTTATATTGAATCCACAATGGGGACCTTCCCCGGCTTCGCATTCCATGCTGAAGGAACTATAAGCTTCATGCGCGCACAATCACATTTGATACTCCCAGAAATAGGCCATCGACTTCTCTCAACATATATTCTCTCGCGATATCACAACTGGTGGAGAAGGCTAAATTTCAGCTCCGTTGGTTTCCAACGCCGCCAGCCGGCCTTAAGCCTGTCAGAAGATATCGTGACTATCCTCCGTTCAATAGATGCGAAAAAGACTTTAGTTACATCAATCATGTGCGAGTCTTTCAGAATTAACACCATTGTCTTTCTGCGGTTCTGGGAAAATGGAGGTGTTGATTGTGGAATCGAGAAATACATGACCCTCTTAGAAAACGAGTCTCAAAAACTGGATGAATGGGAATCAATGCTTTCGCCATCGGCACTCCCAAATGAAGTCCCTTCGTCACTTTTCACAGGAGAAAGCGACTATCTTTTAAATGAGCCACTGCTTTTTGACACGCATGGCGATGCTATGAATTACGCATATTATGTTGTTGCTCGAATAATGCAGTGTACAACGAACTTTACCAGCTCCCAACGAGCATCTAACAGACAAGGAACATGTTCAGGAAAAGATGAAAAAGCAGTCACTTACTGGATAACAGTCCTGATTCGAATTGTGTCAGGCCTTGATCAACGAGACTGTGCAAAGAATAATGTCTATTCCATCGGTGTTTCTAGCCTTCTCATGGCTTGCCTTCCTCGATGTTCCGATCTTCGTATTGGGCTGTGGATCGAGAATTGGCTGCGTAAAATGTCAAGTCTCTCAATTCTAGAGGAAGGAAGCTTCCCTGTCGCTCAAGCACTCGCAGTTGCAACACTTGTCAACAGGGAGAGGTCTGTGGGAAATGAAGTACATGCCATCAATCTTCCAGAAGATGACGGAGGTGGTTGCGGAAAGCACTTTTCGTATTGCAGTCAGGACGTTCACACCGTTGTGGTCAAATTTCGGCGCAAGGGTTCATCCGATAACTATTCTAGATATGTGTCATTATGGGTTGGCCAATAAGAGCCTGATCAAGTTATAGCTTTGATGGAACAAAAACACTAAGACCGGATTGCAACTTGCTATATTACAGTGCCTGGAGAAAAGTGTTAACACCCCAGTAAGGGGCCTCAACGACTTTATGGACATTCACACCAGTAAAACTTAACAAATTTGAAGGCCTCCTAATTTTAAATTGAGGAAAAAAAAGCCAACATCTAATATTACTATGAGAGTCCCTCTGAACACTGTAATATAGTTTGTCAAGATAATATTGTGAGGGTTCTGACTCTTTCTTCCAGGCACTGTAGCAGTCTAAGTGCGACAAATGACGTGGCAAATAGGTACCCCACTAGCTATCTACTTCCACATCGAGTGCACCGGAGCGAACCCATGCTGGAAAATGTGGTTAAAATTAGTATATATAAACCAACAGTCAGTCAGAAGGCTACAAGTTCAAGTTCATCCTAATAACATCCATTATTGAATCAGAACTTAATACAATATGGTGTCAGAATATGACCTTCGGGAGTTCTACGTGGGCAAAGATATCACGGACGTTCCCAAACCAGCCGCAGTCCTTGACATCGCAATCATGAGAAGACATTGCAAGGGCATGATTCATGCGGTACAAACATTGGACGTCGGTTTCAGAGCTCATATTAAATCTCACAAGGTAAGTCATTCATCTTTACTCTGGCGTTGACCATAATGCAATTCAGTCAATGGCTAAGCAAAGAACATGAAACCGAAATTGAAGACCATCCATCTCGCGGAAATGCAGGTCGGAGAACTTCAAGAAGCAAATTTCATTGTGTCGACTGTTCTCGAGGCAGAAACACTTAAGCCACTGCTGCAAATCTTGAAATGGAAAGATCGACGTGTCAATGTACTTTACGGGATTCCGCTTGTACCATCCCAAGTCGCGCGTTTGGCTCAAGTTGCACTTTGCGTTGGACAAGGGAGCATGACAGTCATGATTGATCATCCCGATCAGATTGATTATTTGAAACAGTTCTATGCTATCACCAACTTCCCAGCACGAGTGTTTCTAAAAATTGATACTGGCTACCACCGAGCCGGGCTACCTCCTGGTGCTCTCAATAAGCATGGTCTACTTGAGAGGCTAATGGAGGCAGAGCGATCAGGCTTTGCCGATCTCCTAGGTGTCTATTCACACAGCAGCCTGAGCTACACGGGTACCACACCCGAAGAAGCAATGGTGCATCTGGCAGCAGAAATTACTGGTTGTAAAGAAGCTCTAGAGCGTCACTTGCACTTGTTACCCGCAAAAGATGAACTAGTCATTAGTGTTGGAGCTACACCGCAGGCCTTGTCATTCCAAAACCTCTTGCAGGACACATCGAGCCCTGAAGCAGTTGCACTAAAGTCTCTCTTACAAAATGCGCTCGGACAGGAATCGAACACGAAAATCAAAGTTGAATTACACGCCGGTGTCTACCCACTACTTGACATGCAACAGTTCTCAACAAATGCCAAAAGAAACAAGGGAAGCCCAGAACAGGAAATCGCGATCTCTGTGCTTGCAGAAGTTTGTAGCGTCTACAATGACGGCGAAAGAAGCAAGCCAGAGGCCCTAGTTGCCGCTGGTACTCTAGCACTTGGCAGAGAACCATGCCCCAGCTACCCAGGATGGGGTGTATTGTCTTCTTGGAGACAATCGGGTTCAGGCTCGGAATCTCGTCGTTTGATTGTGGAGCGCATCAGCCAAGAGCATACTATTGTATCGTGGGAAGGAAATGAAGTACAAGATAAAATCCCATTATCAGTCGGTCAAATAGTCAAGATCTTTCCGAATCATGCTTGTGTGGCAGGTGCATTTTATAGTTGGTATTTCATTGTGGACTCGGATGAGGATTCAAGCGCTACGAAAGTTGTAGACGTTTGGATGCGTGTTAAAGGGAGTGACTTGACGAATCAAGTTTTACTCTCCAGGACTCAGTGATGAATTATCCTGAGGTGCCCCGGGGAGCTAGATGATTTAGTGACGCAATGTGTTTGTGTCGGAGATATCATTAAATCAAGAGTCCACTGGGAAAACGAGTCAAGACTAGTCGCAACCTTCTACGACAGATCTCGTAATGTCCTGAGGTGGAGTTCAAAATGTATGATTGTATCACATTATGAGCTGGCAGGGCCACAAATGTAGCCGTATATAATTATCAAAGATGCGGTTAGTGAAGAGGTAAAAGAGGGCCAAGCGCATGATCTTGCGACATTGTGAATTCCTGAGGGAGCGGATACTCGATCATATGTCTAGCAATTCTATCACATTAGTAGCGTATCAGAAAATGAACTACTCTATTTGTTTGTTGTTTAGCTTGAATCGGCTGCTAGATTCCGGTTAGGGCTGGACAGATTGAGCCGTAGCCCTTACATTGCTGTCAGTCTAGTTGACTTAGGCAATTTTGACACCGCGTCTTATTTACCAAAGGCATTCTATGTTTTATGCTTCAGGAAAGAAATCGAATATGAACGAGAAAATAATAGAAAGTGGGAACGAATGAACGTCAACTAACTAGATAACCTGCTCCACGCGTATTTTTTAGTGCGTCTGTCTTACTCACAGCCGTGTGGTGGTCACCGACTTGCTCGGTATACTCTGAACTTGACACCAGCCCTATCTGTTTCAGGCAGATATGTTTTCTCCCGAGAAGTCGCCACAGGAAGCACAAGGTATGTGAATTTTCACTGATTTTGAATAAGACGGAATGACATCGTTCTACGTACCAAGATTCAGAATATCGAAGACAGACTAAAACCTGTGTCACAGAGTAAACCACCACGACTACCAGAACCCAAAATTGATACACGGCCACTACGCCCCAAAGCAAGTTTCCGAGTTGTAAGGCGGCAAATTAGAGCAATCCATATATCGATTCAGGCTCAAGGCAGTCCTCAGAGTAGCCTTGCCCGAGCCGGGTGCCCTCTGACCCGAGGCTGCGATCGGAAAGCCAAAAAAATTATTTCCAACAGCTCACAACCAGCATCTATCTGCCACGCCTATCCCAAAATTAGGGTCTATGAGCAGAAAGACCAAACAATCTTTCTTGATACTAGCAACTATGAGCTTGATCAGATCACGAAACCAGCCGTACTTCTCCAAGATCTTCTCATCGCGTCCTGTGATGCATTGCGCACTGTCGGCATCAGCAAGGCTCAAGTGGAATATTTGCAGATGCTGTTCGAAATCCTGGTTGCTTCGGCGCATATTTCATCAGTCGAGAAAATTAAAAAGCACTTCAACGGTTCAGGAAACAAGTTCATTGGTGGAGCACTCCCTATTAGTAAATCTAAACAGGTTGCAGGGCCAAAGACAGCCCATAGATTCCGGCAATATCTAGTCGAGAGGATCCCCCCCAACATAGTTTGAAGAAAATACTATCAGTCTCAAGATGAACATTAGTTCCATCAAAGCAAAGAAATTGCCTGCACGATCCTTGGAAGACTCGACAACACTGGCGTTCGTATTCAGATATTTCGGCTTCGCCAATCTAGGCTTATCACCTTTTACGGTTAATTTCCTGTCTCACAAGCTCATGTGTCATGGGCCCAAGACCCTTCTACCTACGAAGTCGAATTGGTTTACATTGATCATGATCCATGGGCATTGATTCTTGGATTTGCTAAATTACTGGAAGACATTCACAATGTTTTGGTTTACGAGCTACGTAATAGAAAGTCCCATGCCCCTTTCTAAGCTCTACCTACGAGACGATTAGTTGCAAAGATCTGCTGAAGACTCTAAGGCCGAATTACTCGAGCTACTTGAGAGAATTCAACTTTTCCATTCAAGCGGATGTGCATGCGTGTCATATAATATTAGCTCGAACGCGATGGTGTTTAGGTATATTGATTGCCCTCTACTTGGATGAATCTAGTATGTAACATGGCATTTCATGAAAGGTATTTAGGAATTAAACATATGCTCACAGTTGTTGCAACTATCGATACATCCAGATGAATACCATTCTCTTGTTTTGAAATGTTTTTGGTAGCCTGTACAAAGCTACTACCAGAAAGTAAGGTTATATATAACACATAAGATGCTGGACATTAAACAATCTCAGGGCTCATGCGAGAGAGGAGAGACAAGATTTGAGTAAAAAACTTGATTTCGAAGCTTGACTTCGTGCTCTATCTACTGCATGGACAAAATGTTAACACCCCGGCAGGAGGTCTCTCAGACTAAACGAACATCTATAGTAAAATGTAAATTAAAAAAAAATTGTCTTTTAAGTTTTAAATTATGAAAACAATATTAAAATAATATAATATTATGAGAAGCCCTCTGAACATTTATATTCGATATGATTTGTCAAGAATATTATCATGAGGGCCTGCATACTTTTTCCGGGAGCTGCACTCAAATAGAATTATACATTAGCGTTCAAACACTTGCTCACTGGTAGATTAAGCAGAGTACTCTTCTTTTCATCGATAGCCAAAACATGCTTTCTCCCATTTCCCGCGGAGCATTGCACTAGCATTTAGCTTTCATGCAACACTTTCAGAGAGCCTTCAATATTGCGGTATGAGACGGTGCTAAGTGAATTAGAGTATTTATCTTAATTATTTTACTGATGTTATGTGCTTTCAAATTATTTTATGCCTTCATCTATAGCATACTTTCTGAGATATACAAGGAATATATAGATATCTCGGATTATGTACATATGAAACATTTATTGAAAACAGGATTATGATTGAGTGGAGGTTTATATTACAAATACAAGAATTACCTTGGATCTTTACAGTAAACCACTGTGCAGAGTTGCTAGTGAATGTCTCAACATAACCTGGAATCGAAATCTGCTGCAAGTTCAGCCAGCGCCTCTTCGAGATGCGGCGCCATCGTATAATGAGTATCATTCTCATACTCGCGCAGGATACCGTGAGGAACCCTGTCAGCCAGATACCGTATCGCCACTATGGGTGCATTGCTATCCCTGGCTCCATGCCAGATCCGTACCGGATCAAAATCGACTTCTTCAAGATTGAAACCCCAGTCTGGAGCGGATAGCAAGTCGGCTTCTAATACTGTTGCATCGACTCCCTGTGCGAATGGCTCACCAATTAAAACGCGCATTAAATAATCTCTGCGTTCTTCTATTGTCTTTTTTGGCTTCAATGAAGCGTCTTGGTTGTCCGATGGTCCTGGACCCTCTCTTTTTTTCTTATCGGTTGCTTTTAGCCATGCATCAATTCGCCTCACGACTGGACCCGACGTAGCTAGTGCTTTGAGTCCACGAACGCATACACTTAACAACATACTCAGTCCGCTGGGCCAGTATACTGCCATAGCACGAGTAAGTCTTCTGGTAAGAGACATATGGTGCGCCCCGGCCACCCAGGGAGGCCCACTTGCAAACAGACCAACACCAGCGAGCATCTCTTTGGGTAGCGCATGTGCACAAGCAAGCGCAAAGGGACCTCCTCCGGAGAGGCCCAAAACCGCAACGCGTTCCAATCCCATGCCATGTGCAAACTCGCGCACATCCCGGGGCCAATCTAAAAGTTTACGTCCTGGTTGAGGCGTCGAGAGACCGAATCCGGGTCTGTCTAATGCTAGCAATCGGATGCCAAGGCGTCGGGCTGTATCATCTGCAACCGCGGCTTCAATGCGCGATGATGGATACCCGTGGAAGTAGAGCAATGGGTTGCCAGTAGGGTTGCCGTATTCGGCGTAGCCGAGCACGCGGCCATCAGGCAGTGGAAATGTTTGGGACGATGATGATGGCGATAGAAGATGCTCCGGAGAGGTGCTGTGCATCTGACGGCTAATTTGTAGAGGTGGCTTTGCAACATGCCTTAGTATGGGCTGTGTTGACATAATACCTACCGAATTTGTGAATACTAGGGTGGAGATGAATATGAGGATTCAAAGTGTCCTATTGAAGGTGTATGTGTTCAGACGCAGGTATATGCAAAACAAGGATGGTTGATAAATAAGAATAATTGAGCGTGATAGTATCAACAAAGACTGGCAGCGATTCTCTCAAAGGTGATCTTGTAATGACCCAAATGGCCTAAACGGACAATCATAGACGTGGATGGCGACTGAACTTTTATACGAGCTCCTAGTGTAATGCCTTGAGTCAGGTGCTCGTTGTGAGCATGGTTGGTTTGTCCTATGGCGTATAAATAGAATTTATTGGCCAATGATAAATGCAATGAATGCTAAGTTACTTCGTTCCCCGCCGCTATTCCGCTTCTGTATGCCAATTTAGGGCAACGATCTAGGGCTCTCTGTTGCAGTCTTGATTTCTGCTCGGAAGAGCCCGTGAAGCATAACATCTATAAAGAAATTGGTGAAGAAGTGTCAATAACTAGATTAGGGCACGCGTATTGCTCTTGCGGCAAAAGAGAAGGAATTTCGAGATAGTGGCCCACCGGAAGATGAGGAAAAGAGAAACCATCTACATTGCCTGGACACAAGTGTTAACACCACAGTTGGAGACCTCCCAGACTATATTGAAGTGTAAAGTAGATTTAAATAAGTGATTCAGAGGCCTTGTGCAGTTCAAATTAATCACATATAGTTAACATATAATATTATTACGGGGGGCTCTCCTAACACTTTATAATGATGTTACTTGTTAAAGATAATAATATAATGAGGGTGTTGACACTTCTGACCGAGCACTGTCATTATCACGAATAACAATATTCAAAACAACAAGGTACTATTAGATGGGGAACTATAATCACATGCATTACTGAACTAAACATATTAGACCGCTTATTTGCTATTATAAATTCACTACATCAGACTGGTTGTACCCAGTCACCGGCATTCTCGAGTTACTAGAAAGGCCAACGCATGCAATTCTGGGATACATACATTCAGGAAGAAGGGTTTCTTCCAGCTTATGAAGGGATTATATTGCCAATTCTACTTGAAGTTTCTTTGTGTCTTGTGGGGCTCCATGCCCGCTTTCTCTGGGCCCTGGCGCGCCCGACAGCAGAAAACGAGTGGGGGGTCTCCATATCACGTAAAGAAAATTCCAAATGAAGAAGGAGATGTCTGAAATATAAACGTACTTTTTAAATTACAAATCGTTTGCAATTGAACTGTACCGCCTGCCTAATAAAGGAATTAGGCGAAAATTTAGGTGAAAGTTTACCATCTGCAACGCCTTTATTCCGTGACTCATACCCCTCCCGAAAATCATCCTCCACTGTCTTGATCTGTTTGAGCTTGGAGTACAGGAAGACGCAATCCCAAAGATCTGATGTGCAATGGCGAGTGCGCGTAAAACAAAAGATGATATTCAGCTTGACCAGGTGCTCCGGAACCGCCTCGATCACCACGAGCCCTCTACATTGGAGCAACAAGTAGATGATGCGGCTAGCCAGCCCCATATCGACGACGGCTGGGACACGAAGGAGGGATGGCCAGTTGTTGCAGCTGGATCATCTATTTTCTTCGTCTACCTGGGTCTTATTTATTCGTACGGGATCGTGCAACTGCATCTGGTCGATGCGCGGCTTGCCAAAGCCTCGACCTTATCGTTCATTGGGTCTCTGGCAGCCTCAATCTCTCCCATGACTGGCACAGTAGTTGCGCGCATTATCCGGCGCGTTGGCTATAGAGTAACCGCATTTATTGGGAGTTTTTTTCTGGGACTTGGTGAATTGACCGCGGGTTGGTCGACAAAGTCGGTTGCTGCTATGTTCATAACTCAAGGGCTTGTATTTGGTATCGGGGCTTCGTTACTTTTCCTGGTATGATATAATCATCCCACAGTGCTCACATCAATATACTTACATGCATAATAGCCTGCAGCCACAGTCCCTTCGCTGTGGTTCAAGAAGAAGCGAGGGCTAGCGACTGGTGTTGTCTATGCCGGTGCAGGAATTGGCTCTGCTGTCATCGCGATATCATTGGAAGCTCTAATCCAGGCTACTGGACTTGAGACGGCTTTGAAGATTCTCGGAGCATCGGCATGGGCTATCTGCCTCCCAGCATCGTATTTCCTACGGGCACCTAAGGGGAGGGGACGTGCGGTGTCGAATATTCAATGGTAGTGTTTTTTCTAGACATTTTGCACAGACTTTGCTGACCACATGATCTAGGCGCTTGTTTGGTAGTGTCAAATTCATCTTGATGCTTTTGATGGGAGCGATTGCGACGTTTCCTCTTTTCGTGCCACCCTTCCTGCTGCCTCTATACATCACATCAATAGGCTTCTCCAGCTGGGTTGCTTCCTTAATTCTTGCGGCCTGGAACTTTGCTTCTGCTCTGGGCCGTCTTGGAATGGGCCTTGGAGCCGATGTGCTCTTTGGTCCAGTAAACAGCATGCTCATAGCGCTCACAGTTATTGGAATTAGTGCACTTGCCTTGTGGACGGTGGCGTCATCACTTAGTCTCCTCATTGTCTTCGCCATTGTCAACGGGATTGGCTCTGGTGGATTCTTCAGCCTTTCACCGGTTGTCGCAGGCGCGGTCTTTGGTGACGGACAGTTGGCCAGCGTGATGTCCATGCTGATTACATCATGGACCTTCGGTTACTTCTTAGTAAGTCTTTTAACGTGTTGCGCGTGGAGTGATATGCTGACATGGACTGGTCTAGGGTTCACCTATTGCCGGGTACTTATTAGACGCATATGGTGGCGCGGAAAATGGTCTTGAAGCCTTTCGGCCAGTCATTTTCTATTCCGGCTCACTCACGCTGGCGAGTGCAGTCCTAATGTTGGCAATCCGTTTGATAATAACCCGTAAAGTTTTTGTCAAAGTATAAGCGAATGTTCTTCTGCCTTCTCTTGTATCGACCTCAGTGACGTGTGGTGTTTTAAACTGATCATCTGAGCGATAATATAATAATCACGTTCGATCACTTCCACAATCTAGATTGATTAAGAGTTTCGATTATTTAACTTACTTTATTCCACCGTCATTGTTTGAGCTCTATTTAAATACTCTCAGAATCTTTGCGTTCAAGAGTTTTAGGAGCTGTCTTCTATAAACCGTGATGACAACAAGCGGCTCAGGATTATTTTTTATAACCTTTTAGTTTCTCTACAGCCAATGAACTTACTGTTGGCTTTAATAGACTCCTATATTCGTGAAGGAACCAGGATTGTACAAATCAGTCGACTTTCACATGGTGGCTGTACATATGAGACCGCGTAAGAAATTGTTTCAAAAAAGAAACTCTCCGGTAAATTCTATGAGTCTTGGTATAATATTAAATGATCTCCGCCTCAATAACAGACTCTGTTGCGAGAGGGTGACTGTAGATTTGATTGATTTTGAAACCCGATTTCTCTAGCAATGCAGTCCATTGTTCTTTTGTCCCTATTTTGTGAAAGCGTTAGTGAAAACTTTCTTGTCCTTTTTGAAAGGCCGATTAAATATATGGCTCCGCTGTTCTATACTTACTTTCCATACCAGAAGCCATTGCCATCATGGCGATGTCGGAGGCTGTTCCCAACCCCTTGGGTTCCTGCGAATCCAGAACCACCTCATGGATGATCAATTTACTGTGGCCTTGTTTCATCGCCGATTTTTGATTTGCAAGAATTTTCTCACAGTCTGCATCGGGCCAATCATGTAAAACAAAGTGGCTATTTTAATAAGATAATGTTCGATCGAAAGTCGCGGATAGAATAATGGATACATGCGTTACTCACAGGTAGTAAGCCGCAGCATTTTGAACTGGCTGCGGCGTGAAAAAATCATATTCCATTTTCTTAATGGCAGGAACCAACTCTCCTGCGTTCTCAAGCACCGCTGACCGCTCTTGAAGCACCAGGGTATCGGGGTGAAAGTCGTGCGTTTGTGCAAAAGCAAGTGCATCATGACCAACACCACCCCCAACATCGACGAGAATAACTTCTCCTTCAGAAGTGTTGTTCAAAATACGATCAACAGGGTATAATGCAGAAAGAGTCGGCCTATTTGCTCCGTAAGTCTGCATCACAGTCCCAATAACTTTTTCAGCCTCGGGGTTGGTCTTAAGCCACTCCCAGACAGGAGCTTTGGCCCATTTGGCAAAAGCACCATTTACGTGATCAGTGGGATTTTTGAAGTTTATCTCTTCAATGTAACTAGGGAGTGTGTGAATGGCGGGCCCCTGACTTCCGAAATACAAGCTGACTGTGCTCGCGATTTGAGGACCGTTTCCGAGGGCGGCAGTGAACGCAGTGAGCCCAAAAACTCCAGGCTTAACCACATCAATCATATGTGAGCCTGCCAAATTCCAAACGATACGAGCTGGTGGAGTAAGACCATTGGATGAGTTAGCATTTTGACTATCGTCCAGACTACAGGCACCACATGAGAGAAAACCAATCGAAAGATATATCCACTTACCCAGAAGTTGATGATCGCAAGTCACTAGCTTAGCAAGTTCATCCAAAGATTTGGGAGTCCCACCATCGGCGACCCATTGAGCCCAGAGACCAAGCTTGCACGCAATTTCCAAGCAGGCCATACGGGATGGCTCAACCCAGCTTTGGCGAAAGCCAGTTTCCCATGGGGTTTCGATACGAGTGAGTAGTGCACGAGCTTCAGCAACGGCAAGCTGACGATCCGTTTCGGAATCAAATGACTCCTTTGTAATCGAGCGAAGTTGTTCAGCAATGCTTTTCTCCATTTTGAAGAGTTAAAACAAGTTGGAAAATAGTATGCGTTTGTATTAAGAGAAATGGGTAGGAGCAAGTCAAGAAACATAATATGAGATGCATGCAAATGTTTATAGGATAGCAGACTTCAATTGCTGGACTTTGGGAGCTTTTGTACTCTTTGAAGGTCGATAATGCCGCAAAGTTATTTTAGGGCATTGCGGCTGAGACTGGACTAGGCTTTGGACTAGCAGTATGTCACTTTCTTAGGTTGGTGAGATTAATCAGCCACGCGAGGGTAGCTGAGAAATCAATGAAAAACATGAACGTGAACGAGCCGATGAACGAATTGGGGATCGAGGATCAGAGTCCCACATAGAGACCAAACTCGATAATTGGTCAGCTCGCTTCAATTTGTTTAGCTTAAAATATACCAATGTTTAATGATTGTGATCTCGAATAGGAATGCTCAAATAGGAAGTGACTAGAATACAGTCCTCCTCCTTCACTGGCTTGAGTTTTATCTAGACTATTTTAACAAGCCAGCCTTCTGTGAAAAATTAAAGACATGATGGACAGAGTTTCAAGTGGCTTCATATATCAGTATCTGAGACGTATGCTGGAGGGAGACCCCCGGGTCTATCTGATTATCTGACTGGAAGCCTTGTTTCCCACACTCTATGGCTGTATATGCATGAACACTCGGATTGGTGAGCAGTAACCAAATCCCCAAGGGCCGGTGGTGATTGTTTCTCGACACAGCATGAATAATCCTAATCTAGCATGTTAAACCAATTCAATCCTATAGCTCGAGCTCGAGCTCCGGCTCCAACTTCGCAATTACAAGATCTGCTAGCCCTAAGTAAGATGGGGGAGCCTTACTCTACAGACACGCAAATTGCTTGTTTCTGGGTTGTCTACGTACACAATAGGCTTAAAACATTTGAAAGCCTCCAGGGATTTAAATAAAAATAATAACATTACAATTCTCAGATGAATATATTGGGTTCTAGACCAAGTTAGTCTATCACAATCACTGTCCTTGTGGCAGTGTTAGTGACCAGTAGCGTGGTTGTCACTGCGTCAGTGACTGTTGCCGTGAATGTCTCAGTGGCTGTGAGCGTCTCGGTGTTAGTGACATCCACCGTCTGATCTACTGTCGTGTACAGGGTTGTTGACTCCGCGATGGTGGTGGTCGCGGTTGCTGTGGTGAGGTCCGTGATGACAGTAGTTTCGTCTACAGTGACCGTGTCAATTTCATCGACAGTGTGAGTTACGGCGACAATTGAGCTGAGGATGATCGGCAAGGTCACGGTTCGGGTTTGCGTGGCCGGCGGCGGCGTAATGGTGGTGGTCAGCGTGTCAGTCTCAAGACACCAGCACGCATCCTTTAGCTCCTCACTCGAATGACCGCCTAGCACCGCAGGTAGGCTGGTGCCAAGGATGCGTCGCTTGAACACAGACAAGATGGTAGTTTGGAAGGTAGTTATTGAGGTGGTAGCGGTGGTTGTGGCCAGAGATGTAACGGTGTTCGTTGTGGTCTGTGTGGCGGTTTCCAGGGCCGTCGCCTCAATAGTATCGGTCAATGAGCTGGTGAAAGTAACCGGCACGCTTTGGATGTTAGTTACAGTAGCCGTTACCCGTGCAGACTGGACGAAAGTAGAGGAGAGACGATTGGTGACTACTGCTTGGGAGGACCGAGTGACAACCACAGACGAGGCATGGTCAACCTGGCTGGTTTGGTAGACGGTGGTTGTCTCCGTGACCGGTTTCTGCGCATCAGTGACAGTGACTATGACCGGGCCCAGGCCTGAGGGATCGAGCTGCTGGCATATATGCGTGATGTCGGACAGTCCCAGCATGGTGTCCACCAGCGACTGCAGCGGCTCGCAGATCTCCCATTCCGAGGGGCAGACATCAGTCTGGGCGGCTGCCAGACCTAGAAAGAGCAGAACTGAAAGAATGAACGGACGCATGGTAGCGGCCTGTATGCTGGATATGAAAGAACGATGAAACGAGCGAAATGGCGAGGTGATGAGAGAGCGAAGCAGAGTAGAGAATGGAAGAAGGGTCAAATATATCTTTCGTCGAGCACGTTTCTCCACCTGGCCAAACTGGCCCAGTGGCTATGTCGTTATAGTGCACACTTTTTTCTCTAGCTCATACGGACACAGATCAAATAATAAGGCTCAAAAACCTCTGGAAAGGAGAGGTACTCGTGCTGCAGCCAATGAGGAGCCGCCGTTGCGGGCCGTCGCCTAAAATGCCGTTAATCTTGCTGGAAGCTTTGGCTGCTGGCGCCAGACCCTCGGCTTTCCTGGCTCACAGCAAAGCTTGAACACGCTAAAGCTGCCGGATTACAGAAGGCTAATAATCAACAGTGCCTCTTGTTGATTTTCCGTATTTGCCAATGATCCAGATTTACCGAGCATTCCCACACTGTGAGTGCGAAAAGCTCAAAGCTAAATTCTCTTCGACCCCAGATCAGGAGGCGAAAGAACAATGATATATATAATCCAGTTTCACATGAAACTTTGCTTCATACCATTCATTAATACGCGCGAGATTTTTGGCTACTCAGGCCGATCCAGGTTGCCACGATGCCTATGCAGCAAGCCCGCCGCAGCTTAAAGTGGCAAGCCTCACGAAACTAGATTACGATGGACATCAGCCGTCGACCGAGAATATTTTATCAAATCATCGGTTGTCAGAACGAGTACCCAGACCAGACGTGTCTTGTCACTGCCATGGAGATTGCGCTTCAATACGTGCTCCTCCTCAGCGCACACAAAGTTGCTGGTGTAGAAATTGCGCGGGTCTTTTTTCCCCGCAACCCGATTAGGACATCAGTTGATATTTCCTTTTTAGGTAACTTACGTTTTCGTCTATGCTGCGCTTAGCGTCGCTGACATGACATAAAATGCCATAATTCAACGTGATTTTCATTATTTCAGCAAAAGGTGTCTTTAGTATGCACATATCTCACTTATCTCTTTTTTCAAGCTCTGAGGAGGTTATGGCCGTTAAGCAACTTGATTTTTGGCCAAATCTCGCCTTCGATAATCTTTGAGTAACAGACAACAGCGAGAATAGCGCCAAATGCTGTAACCCGACAAAAACCTGGAGATTACCCCGTAGCCTTTAAGCAATTCTTCATCAGTGTTTCCGCCATTGTTGATTTGAAGTTCAGACGTACCAGTGAAACCAAGACCTAGCGATATGCTGTAGACGACGATACTCATGATCACAGTGGATCTCATGCCATAGTACTGTCGAGGCACCGCTTTCGAGAACATGATCGTGGCAGCAGGCAAGGATGGATTCATTGCAAAGGTGGCGATGATGGTGGAGAAATAGAAGTCGGCCCAGTTTGTCAAGTGTACGGGTCGCAACGCCATGAGAAGGAAAGTGAGGAGATCGTAAACCATTGCAAATAAAATGATGGACGAGGCTGAAACCCTGGTGATTATTTTGCCAACGACCCATTGCTGTTGATATGCCGATGACGAGAATAGGTGAAAGCTATGCAGTCAGTTGAATGGGAAGTTTGGCAGACCGGATATAAATCTCCACCCCTGCCGGAAATAAACCTTTACATAGTTCTCAATTCATGTCAGAGTGTTGGGTGTGCATGCATCTACCTGACCGCATCTTCTTGTCCCATAAATCCAGGGCGGCGAGGGCCGGGCCAGAGAAATGTTGTCATGCTTTTCGTATTGAAGGCCCTCCAAGACTATAATATATATTTAAAGTAAAACAGATGAAAATCATGTAAAGACAACCTTCATTATGTTATCTTGAACAAATCATATGAGTAATAGGTGTCTAGAGGGTTTCTTCATAGTATATATGAAGTTTATTTATTTTACTGATGCAAATCTCATAAGGCCTCCAAATCATTTAGTAAATGATAGTTTAAATGCCAATATAGTCTGGGTGGCCTCCTATCGTTCGAAAGGCCTGCAGTCTGTGGAGGATATCTTTGAGAGCTACTTGACATCACCATGTCTCGATGGTGGAGTTCGGAATGTTGTGACACGGTTTTCTGCCTTTCCAGAAATAAATTTCAATATGGAAAGATCGGGCTTCAAAAAAAATAGAAAAAAGATAGCACGCCATTGTTTGAACTCAAGGCTTGTCACGAAACCCCCAACCCCCTCTTTCCCTCATCTCTGATACGATTATCTGCCCTTCCAGAATGCAATTCAATCAATTTGAATCCAGTTTTTAAAGAACAAAATAAAGAAAAGCCAACAAATTGTTCTTTAAATTCAAGGCTTGTCCCGGATTGCCAACTCCCCCTTCTCTTCCCCTCCCCATCCACATCCATCTCCTCCCCCTTCTCCAAGGCCGCCGCCTTCTGCTGCAAAGCAGCCGCCGCCTCCTCCTTCTTCTTCACATCCTCTTTTCCTCTCTCCGCCGCCGCCAAAACGCGGGTGATCTCTTCTTCCTACCTGAAAAAGTCGAATTAGCTTTGTCATGGGTATGTGGGATATGAATGTTGACATGTCGACTTACAATGCCCTCGCGGGTCTTCAACTTCTCTCTTCTCTCTTTCTTTTTCTGCTTCTTCTGCTTCTTCTTCTGCGCCACACGAAATTTACGTGGGCGATGGGGCCCCGGCCCGGCCCCGGTGGTAACGTGCTCGCCAGCGTTCACGGCGGCAGCCTTGGAGAAGGGGGAGGGGAAGGAGAAGGAAGAGGAGATGGATGTGAATGTGGAGGGGAAGAGGAAGAGGAAGGGGGCGTTGATAATCCGGGACAAGCCTTGAGTTCAAAGAACAATTTGTTGGCTCTATTTCTATTTTGTTTAGTAATATAATACATTAATATGTTTTTTTTTATTTGAATCTCAAGAGGCCTTCAAATGTTTTAGCTAATTCTATCTTAAACGTCAATATAGTCGGGGTGGCCTCCTATAGAGATGTTAACATTTTTGTCCACGCACTGCAGATTACCAATGAGTACCCCTTGATTGGCCTTGGAGAAGGGGGGAGGGGGACGCTGGCGATTTCTGAAGGGTCAAGCATCGGAGTGTCAAGCTTTTACTTGACGGTAAACATAGCTTCGTACCCACGGGTGGGAGAAGTGATTGAGATCAGAAAACATCAGCTTAGATCTCATGAAGGTCAATCATTTGACAATGATACGTGAACCAAAGATAAGTATCCCACGCCTATCCCTCTCACACTGGCAGATACTAACGTTCGAGGGCTGGTAAATCAATTGCCAACTATTCTCGATCACATTATTAACTGTTATCATAAGGTGTAAGTTCAATATTTATCAAGGAAGAGAGCCGAAAATTGTAGTCATTTTCTGGTGGATGCTAAAGATCTCCTGTATATATATTTCTCTGATATTATAACTACTGAATGCATGTTAAGCTTATGCCTTAGATGTAGGCACAAGAATTGTACACAGGATGACCGCCTGAATAAGGCAATAAAGCAAGCCTGACAGAAGACGAGAATGGAAGACCAGTAACTATATGACCAGTCTCTTTGAATCATTCTGAGCTTGATAGGCCCTCTGACAGAATTTCAAGACTAAGAGGCGCTCGGCATGTTTTTGATCAGTGACTGATCTTTGAGTACTTTCCGTAGGGCTTACCAGTCTCCCAAAAAAGACTAGCATGGATAGCGACTGCCAGAGGCCTCGCGCTGTGTTCATCGGGAAGATATCTACCAAAAGCTTTAGAGATGCCCGAAATCGCGAGAGGTCTATCGGAAAGAAGCTCCAACTTCGCCGAGTATATGCCTGGACCGCTATCCTCCAAAGATCAAATCACTTTCGCATTATGTATTTGGGTCTTCTATGGTCATGACAGATCCAACCCGACTGGCTCTGTATTTTTTCCTCTGATATTCGCGAGGTTTGGATGTGACGCATCGTGATCCGCCTTCCAGACCCTGCATCCGTCTGACATAGCAGCCACCATGGTGCCCTATCTCGAATCTTGATATTTCCAGCTACTGTTGTGGAACAAATACGTATTCCTGGTAAATGTGAGAAGAGTGAAAAGTCAAGGCTTAATATTGTCATTGGCAGGGCAAAGAATTGATATGCACCAGCATTGGTATTGGTGGAGTTTGATTTTGCATTACGTCGTGGCCACGCCAAAGACGATCGATGAAAAGTGGATCTCAAACATGGGAGTTGTGATTGGGGGAAAAATAGGAATGATCCAGACTCCTCAGGTTCTGAGATGATTTCATCGTGGCTATTACGGTACTAGCTCAGCACGATCACTCCGGGCACCGAGGTTGCTCACTGAGCACTCTCACGGAGCCCCCGTGATGACTCCGGAGCCCGTGGCCCACTGATCAGTGAGCAACCCTTGAGCTGGGCCGAGCATAATGTGGCAGGATGCTGAGCTGTTTAACGTCGCACAAATCATTCAGATATGTAAGATACAATCGTCGCTGTTCATACATCTACATAGCATCTGTATACACGACGAACGAATCGTGTGGATAGAACAGCCATACCAACATAACAGCAGTACGGAGACATAGATGAGAGAGCCTCGTATCAATACAACGATCATTACGTATTTAAAAACAAACTAGTGGTCACATTCGCGTGAAGTCATAGATGGACGGATCGTGAAACACCGTTGAACCGGGCTGGGGCCTGAAAGTTGAGACTAAACAGCCCCTTTCGACGTGCATGTGCTGTTCCTGACGCTAAGCCGCATGCGGGACATACCTCCTTGCGCTTGTGGTCAAAGCTGAAAAGTTCAGGAGATTTTGTCTTTTTTCTTCTTTCTTTCTTCTTCTAGGCTGTTTCTATTTACTTCTATATACTCCGCTCAAGCCCCGTTGGGTGGTCCGTGTTTTCGATAGGTCGATTGCGTTGGTTGGTGTCAGCGAAGAGGCAAGAGTAACTTCAGACTGTCTGGCTCTCCGGTCTCACCGGACCGGGTCACGGTAGTTAGCTTTAGCTGCTCTAGTTAGTACTCGCCCCTGCATGACTGCATAAGCACGCTGCATTACGGTACAGAGTACACCATGCGAGGCGCTCAACCTCAGGTCCCTGCTGTCAGACAACAACGGACGTGCGTCCGAAGACGAGACCTGAGACACGCAAGCGCGCAGGCCAGTGTGATATCGTCCCCAGAACGGATGCACTGATACAAACATGTGATTTGCAAGCGATGCCCTTGATCCCTGTCTCGAGCCAACCGTTTGCGTCTTGCGATGACTAGGCAGGGCGGAATCGTGGCCCCTAGTCAGTCAGCCTGGCTTATATTGCATATTACATCCTGAAAGGCGAGAACCTTGCCGACACATACAATTTATCTCATGGCTGCAGTCTAGACAAGTGCCTCGTATACCCATGTATGTCGACTGTCCTTACACGAACGACTTGGATGAAGCTCGGTATTTCAGACTCCGTACACTGTACAGAGGACTTGATTCACGTCGAGGCCGGTAGGAGTAGTACGTGATGCGCATTCGAACCAACATTCGTACCTGGTACTTACTACGGAGTACTCTGTACTCAATCGCATGTTCCACAAGGCTAAAACGATCCTCTCGGGACAACCACACAGTGTACCTGCATGGATAGACTATACTTGCCTGTTACGTACTATTGCGCACTCCCTACTCCGTACTCTGACTGAAAACGCCGTAGTGCTAGCCGACATGCAGATAACGAACGACGGACTCTTGAATGCGATTAGCGCTGTAACCACGTAGTCACTACTCCGTCCTGGTGTGGCGCACCAGATATCCGTGCTCACTGCTCGTTCAGAGCCTGATTTCTACCGGCGCACGGTCATAGATGGATGGTGCGATCCTAGTCTCATCGAGGAGACTAGTAGAATCAGGACGACTGCGTCTTGACTAACCCCGTACGCAGCAATGGTTCCCCAGGTAACAAAATCGAGACCAATGCGACAGCCACGCGAACCATTGACGGCTTCGGCGAGAGACGTTGACGGTTGAGCAAACTCGGATGCAATCGGATTGATACTTTTTACTCCGTACTCCCCAATCAGTGCTCGTGTGTATTTCGAGGTGGATGGCTTATTTTTAGGTTGTCGGAAATGCACAAGCGAGGCAGCAGAGCTGAGCAGCGAACGGAGGACGGGGGACACTGGGTACGCACTAGAAGCGTGGAAGCACCACTTAGCATGCTTTATTTTTGGCTATCCAGCGTACCTGTCTGTGCACAGCGCCACCCGCGGACTGGAGGTCAGTCAATTGATTCAACCATGTTTCTACTCCGTATCCGTACTCCGTAGTGTGCTGCAGGTGAGTTTCACTCCGTAGGCTACGACGGACCCAGCTCCGACTCCCCTCGCTTGGCAGCAAGAGATGGCAGTCGAACCGGAGGAGGCATTTTTGTACCGTGTTCCGCGTCGGCAGTTGGTGGATAAACACAGCATGTTGGCATGTCCCCGGTTGGTGTACCTAGTAGCTGCTAGTCCTACGGTAGTACGCTGCTGGGCTAGAAAGGAGACGTCGGAGCTGGAATTTGCTGAAAAGGGAAAGCGGTGGAGAAAAAAACCGGTTCAGCACGTGGGAGCGGCGCCATTACCTAATCAGGCCCCCCAGAAAATTTATCCGCGCTTCTCTTTACTCGAATAGCAAGATTCAAGATATTGGTCGTACGTGTGTGGCAATGCATGGCATTCGCTGAGCAAAGTCTAATACTACATACACATGGGGAGTTAAGCGATTGTATCCGATCGTGACAATGGTCGCGGCCCACCATCATATGATGCTGTGGCGGGAGGCGACCACTGCCGTGGGGTTCAGGCTCGATTCGCCCTGGAGTGACCACTACTGTGGCGTCGACGATTGATTTTTTTTCAGAGTCAGACAGCACGGAGCCTTGCTGCTCCGTACAGAGGAAGCTAAAAGGCCTGACGACCCGACGAGCAAGCCGGATCTAGACTAAGGCTGTTCCAGTCTAGGCGCGTTTCAAGTTGTGGTTCAGGGATGGGTTTGCGGAGATCTGTTCCTGGTACGTACCAAGGTTCTGTGGCCAGTGACACTGTTCGGTCAGCGTCTGGCCATTCAGTCGGACTATCGTGGGCACCAGACTGGAATGGAATGTTGCGCTCATAGCAGACCAAAGGTGATATCTGGTGCAGCCTCATAAGTATCAAAAGGATATCTGCCAGGCCTAACGCGTGTGACCTGTTGATACAAGGTTTTGTCCCACTGCTGCGGAAGAACTTTCGGCCAAGATCAACGTTCGAACTATATGGATGATAGACATGAATTTGCTTTGATTTGCCCACTGCTACGTAGTCTCTTTGATTCTAGAGTCACCTCTTATACTATTTAATCAGCATTCACAAAAATTATACTTCGGAAGAACCGCGACTTATCCCGGCGCTAAATCTGCAGGAAAAACGATAATCCCGCGCAACATGCTGTTCAGTGTTCCAAAGATTGATGTAATGTTTTTGTCCAGACCCGATCGTGATCAGCCAGGACTAGAACAGTTATCGCACCACAGGGTTGTCACGATTGGAATAATGTTATGTCATAACGGTTTTTGCTCTGGATCCGAATCAAGGGCAGTCCCCACTAGACGGCGACTGCCGCCTCGGGCTTTGCTGCCAGGAGGGTCCCATCACGTGACTGGATGAGTCAGCATCGGCTTCAGCTGAAGTATTCTGTTGCAAAGTTCTGTCACGTGTGTGTACCAAATATGCAGGACGATCCCTGTAGACGACGTTTATAACTGTATGGTAGATAATATGTCCTAGGAGCAAACCCTCGTAGCCATCTTGTGTATCTTGCCACCACGCTGTAACGCGAATATGGCCATCGTGATACCCTCGTGCGGCAGCATTAGCGGCTAACCAGGCTGGCCGTTCTTCGTTGCTCCTCGCCGCCAAGTGGAGCGCCCTCCACGAGCCTGCCGGGTGCGCCGCGCTGTGATTGGCCCGCCGCTTGCAGCTTGGCATTGGCATTGGCGCTGGCTCCTTCCTTCTGTGCCTGGCCTGGCACCTGCCTGCTGGGCCCCCGGCGCGCTGACTGGGCTGTTCCTGCCCTCTGCGACCACTGACTTGTCCCCGACCCGCGCCTTCCCCTGCTTGGCCCAGCGATCCCGCCCTTTTCCTGTTCTGCCTCTCCTCTCCTCTCCTCTGCTCTCCTCTTCCTCTTCCTCTCTATCCTCGACCATCTCTGTCTGTGTGTTTCTTTCCTTCGTTCCTCGCTGTGTCCCGGGACTGCGCGTTCACTCCTTTACCGCGTCCATTACAGCTTGTGTTTGTTCATTCATTTATTCACCTATTCCTTCCTTCGTTCATTATTTATTCGCTCCGCCGACACGGTCCCTACCGCTGACAGCCTGCCTGGCATTGACTGCTCTACCTCTCATCGCGTATTTTCTACCAGTTCAGTCCCCAGAGACTCAACGCGCCGATCTGGCATCATCCTCTTTATAATTGCTATCGTCTTGACTCCTCCCCAGCACCAACACATCTACTCCGAGTAGTAGTTTTCCAGCAAGCTGCCTGGCTCAGCTCACCCTTCATCACAACCCCGACATCGCTTCGACAACTCGAGCCCACTCCTACTTTCAGCAAACATCTCTGGAAAAGATTTTTATTGAGCTATCTTCAACATCGCGCTGGAGCGCTTCTCTTCAACATTACGGCCGTGCTGCCCCCCGAATCGCAACACGACCGACAATTTGAACACGGTCAAATACACCTGCAGTAACAATCGGTGATTGACATCGACATTGGCATTGATATCGACACCGACGTGGTCCTTATCGATTTCACAGCCGTGAAAGAAAAGAATACTTTCTACAGAGAAGAACAAAGAAACTTGCAATCTTCTCAAAATGTCTTCGATAGACAATTCAGCCGCTACGGCTTCAACTACTGCCACGCCCACCAATTCTACCCCGTCTCCCTCTACCGCAAGCCCCCCGGCTTCTGGCCCTTCGAGTGCCTCTTCTCGCCGCTTGCCGCGCAAGAGCACGCTAACTCAGCAGCAGAAGAACCAAAAGCGACAACGCGCAACGCAGGATCAATTGGTCACCCTGGAATTGGAGTTTAATAAGAACCCGACACCAACGGCTGCTGTGCGCGAGCGAATCGCCGAGCAGATCAACATGACCGAGAGATCGGTGCAGATCTGGTTCCAGAACCGACGTGCCAAAATCAAGATGATTGCCAAGAAGAGCATCGAAACTGGCGAGGACTGCGACTCCATTCCTGACTCGATGCGGCAATACCTGGCTTTACAATTCGATCCTCACAAGCCCGGCGCCAGAGAACTTTTTGGACGACCCAATGGGATTGGCCCCATGGGCCAGTACGGCGGCGAGGCAAATCCTTCAGGAAAAATTGTCATACACCATTTTACCTGTCGAACACTCAGCATTGGTTCATGGCGACGCTTTGGACAGAATGCCATGGATTTGGTCATTTTCTATTCCCCGGACAAGGCCACCATGACTTATTACATCAACAATGACTCGGCTGGGTATAAAATCGAGTACCCATTCTCGTATATCAAGAACGTGACTTTGGATAATGGCGACCCAACGCCAAATGCGAACGGCGCTCCTACACGACCCGGTGGATTGATTATTGAACTAAATCGGCCTCCGATTTTCTGGATGGATTGCTCAAACTCTGGCGGTTTCTTCCAGTGCGGTGATTTCACCGAAGATCAGCAAGCGAGTCGCGTTATGGTCCATCACCTCGGCGGCCATCCCAAGGTTCTCAGCGTGCAACTGGCCAAGCTAGTGTCGTTGGAAACATTCCAGAACCGCCTAAACTTCAACTACTCCGTGTCCGCGCCAGTTACTCCTCCCCACGATATCCACCGTCCCGCTTCACAGCCGAACCAGTTCACATTGGCGCAAATGAACGTGTTTCCGGATTCGCATCTCAGCGTCAGCCAAATGCCTCGCGGCCACAAACGCCAGCGCAGTCGATCTGTGCCGGCTGCAGTAGATCTGTCATATTTACAAACTCCAATTGCTCCATTCCAAATCCAATCTCCCGTGTCGCATATGACACCAAACCCCAACATGTACGCCCCGATTCCTCATAACCCGAACGCATTGCAGGGACTCGGAAACGACCTTCGAATCGACACTACGGCGACATACGGACTTGATCCTCGATCTTACCCAATGTCAGCAACTACAATGTCCGACTTTGCCGGTGCCAGCCCATCGTTCTACTCAGCTGCCCCCTCGGAACCAATCACGATGGCAGGTAATCCTGGAAATCAGTTCAGCCTTCCATATATGTCACCGTCCCCGATGGATCAGTCGAAGATGATGAGCCAGCCGCCGACATCGATGCCAACTTTCAGCCATGCAGATCCTCTCATTGCCAACCACTCGCCTCCCCTGTCAACTATGCCGAGCACCGGGTCAAACGAGATGTACAATTTTGGTGCCGATCAACAGCAGGGTCTTCCTGAAGACGGGACGATTCTGAGCGAGATGTATTCGAAGCATCACATCAATGCGTTCCCGGTTGATACCGCTAGCTTTGACTTTTCGATGCCTGGCATGCCGGAAACCCAATCACCGATGACGGAAATGCCAGCATACGAAATGATCCAGACGACTTCATCGTGAGGTATCATGAAGCTAGCTTGCGGGGCACGTGTTGCTTACATATATATTCAACATCTGAAATAAGGCGTTTTTGGTTCGGCATGGCGTTTGGAATGGGTTTTGTATATGGACTTTTCACTTTTCACCAACTTCTCATGATATCCTTTCAGTTTTCTCTATTCACTTTAACCATTTTTGAGCACGCGCACGATGCACCTTGATGCATCAGCGTTATCTGCCTGATTGTCAGGTCTCTGGCCTGATATTGGCGGATGCAAATTATATTCGAACCTACGGCCGGTTCTGTAGGATGGATTGTGCGTCCATTCATTTGCTTCCTGGACGAGCTCGACGGAATCTGTCTGCTTGCCATTTTCTATTTTTATATTCTTGATCTTGTTGTTCTATTCTTCTTTTTTGATCATCTTCTTTTTCTATTTGATCATCTTCTTCATCTTATGCTTATTATTTTACTTCTTGGATGAAATCGGCTTTGAGTTTGACGTCAGCATAGCACATGGGTGTGCTTTATTTCTTTCTTTGTCTTTCGAGTGCATTGCTATCTCTAGGACATTTGTCCGCGAAATAAGTTGAGATAGCTACTGTTTAGCATGTTGGTGTTGTTAGTAGGAATCAAGAAATTTCAAAACTTTTTTATTTTCAATAGCATTAAAAGTATACAGTATAATGTACAGGGTATCTCATCTCGTCCCACGACCTCATATCTTCTTTTAAAGGCTAATTATCCTCCCACCTTGGCGGCACCCTAGCCCTCACCTTCCTAGTCTCGCGTAGATACTTCTCCAGTACCGTCTCAACCTTGGCCAGAAACCCTCTGTAATCCTGCTGTTGGCTACCAGGCGCTGCATCATGCCGCACCCCATCTTTGCACCACACACTCCACGCCCCCATCTGCGCCGCCATCAGCGTATCCGTCCCCAGCCTATCCCCGACAACCACAATCTCATCTGCGCGCTTCACGACGCCTCGCTCCGTGAACCACGCAACCACATCCGGCCCGCAGAAGGGTTTCCGTCGTAGCTCTCCTCCTGACGCCGCTGAGGCAGGCTTTACTCTAAAAACAGGGATCTTCAATGCAGCTAGCTTCGCCTCTAGCTCTAGTGCTTCGTCCTCGTACTGCTTTGAGTCGGGCCGGCTGCCGGCCGTGTTGGACACGATGAGCACGCCGTTTGGGTTCCGATGCAGGTTGAAGGGGGATGTGGGTGAGGTGCGGAGGGATTCGAGTTTGCGCATGTATGCGCTCGGGATGGCGGTTGTGTTGGGCGGGCAGAGGGTGTTGTCTTTGTCGAGGACGAGGGCGGTTATAGTTGGAGGTGGTGTTGGTTTGTCGGAGGGCTGCGATCTTTGGCAGGATTGAAGGAGATGCGACCCCAGTTGCTGCTCCGGAAAGTCGAGGAAGGTTGAGATGGTGAGGTTTGGGAGAAAATGGGATGGGTTTTTGAGGAGGGTGGTTACGCTTAGGTTGAAAGCTTGGAGATTGGTGTTGAGCGGGGGCATTGTTGGCGACTGCTTATGCAGGGGTATACAGCACGCGAGGAAACAGTAAAGAAAAAACAGAAAAGGAACAGAGAGAAATGAAGTATATGAACGAGTTAATTCCCCGGGGAAGATTGAAGATTGAAGCTATCGATAAATTGATACGCGGGCGGAAGCTTGCTGCAGAATGCGGCTCTCCGCCGCGCCATTGGCCAGACTCCAGCTTGGCCGAACTTTTCAACCTCGTCCATTGCTCGCTCAGTCTGACTGCCGATTTGACTCACTGAGTATTCATCTACCCCACGAGCCAATTAAGCCAGAGACAGGACCAGCATACACTTGCATACCGGCAGTCTGCGTTATTCTCTAGCATCCCGCCTTTTATCAAGCCACACCCGGACGGACACTCGCGCGACCACGACCAGAATCACGCACCGACGTAGCTACACACCATGGGCAAATTAACCAGCACAATCGGCATCCCGATTAAGTTGTTGAACGAGGCGCAGGTACTTTCTATCTATCACAGCCACAGCTGCAATTCGGTCGTACTAAGAATATGAATCGCAGGGCCATGTCGTGACGCTCGAGATTACGTCCGGACAAGTATATCGCGGGAAATTGCTCGAAGGTTAGTCCTTTCTCTGGCGTTACGAAAGGAAGAGCGCGTCCACTTCAGTCTGAGACGTATTTTTTACTAATTGTGAACACTTACCAGCCGAGGATAACATGAACGTTCAGCTCAAAGATATCACAGTTACGGCGCGCGACGGCCGAGTCTCGCATCTTGACCAAGTCTATATCCGCGGCAGTCATGTCCGGTTCTTCATCGTGCCAGATATGCTTAGGTATGCGCACCTTCCGTTCTCATAGAAACAAATCAAACTTTGTGAAGAACTAAGTCTAACGCACTCGCACTAGGAATGCACCCATGTTCCGCTCCCGCGGCCAGCGTGGCAGAGGTGTCGGATTGGCTCGTGGTAAAGCGACTGTGAACAGGGCTCGTGGACAACGACGGGGATAGATAGATGGATAAGCTGGGATTGAAAACAGACACGAAACAAATACCCGGATGCGACAGGCGCATTTTCTCCCTTCTTCTCCATGAATGAGGTCTGCCGGCTCTGTTGTGGAGGTTTTTAGCGAGCATGACATACACTGTAATGCCCTCTGTTCTTCGTCTGTGGCTGCATACATATCAACCAACCCGAAGTCTTTTGCGTCTGTCAGCGGGGGAAGCGGGCAAAAATCTTTAAATGGATAATGGAGTTTTTGTGTTGATTCATTTCATTCAGACAGGGCGCTACTAAGAATCAATTATATTTTCTTCTCATCTTAGATGTTCACTACTATCTAGGTCTTTAATTGTTGACGTCGGGGTAGTTTTGATATTAAGCTTGCACATGCGGTTTGTGGTCTCCGCGGAGTGTAAAGCTAAGAAGCAGCTTCATAACCCCGCCAAATAATTTCTTTACTTGCATCATACTTCCCACCCACTATCCACGCATACTCAATCACTGTCTGGATACTTCGACTACCAACGAATGAAATGAACATCTAAGCTTTCTATACGTCCAGACTTCCCTCGAACATAAGCTCGAAGATAAAAAAAGGTGGCAGACAGTATGCCGCCGTCCGCCACTCCTACACAGCAGGAGCACCATTCCACCTCCACAACAACAGCTACCACAGCGCCCAAAACCAAACGAATAACAAACCCGCGCCGCCTACTCATACTCACACCCTCCAGCCACTCACCGGCGACCATCCCGGTGCTGCTGCACTCGCTGACCGGCGTGCTACCCAACATTACTCCAACGACGACGGCCGCCGCTAAGAACGACGATGGTAATGATAGTAACGACACAACACAAGACGAACCTCTCTCATTCGCAGGATACACTACCCATGCGCCATTGCAAATCACCAATAAATACTACTCTGCCGACGTGCCGATATGGGTCGACGAGATACCACTTTCGGGCTCGTTAGCGACTTCAGAAGGGAATAAAGAGGGGGAAGAAGATGCTGGAGCAGGAGCAACGCAATGGAAAGAATCTTTCCTGTCAAGTGAAGCGCGCGAAGTGCGTGATGCGATAGGTGCAATCCTCGTATGTGTGCGGAATCCGAGGGGGTTGAGCGCGGCGATACCGAGGGAGGCATATAGTCACGATGACAATGGTAGGGGCGAAGATGACAATAAAGAAGAGGTTGACGGGATCAAGAAACTAGTACGGATTGTGGCCGAGTTGAGAACAAAGATCGAAGAGGAGCGGAATGGGGTTGATGGCGTGGAAAGAGAAGATGATGAAGACGCTGGAGCAGCAGAAGGCACAGCTGAAGTGCCGGGATTGTTTGTTCTTGTGGACAAGAATGGTCATTCTTCTGCAAAGAGCGAAAACGCAAATGACGATAAGGATGATGATGGACTACAAGTCCAAGAAACTGTACCATTCACTCCCCCTTGGTGGGAGGATATACTCTACGATATGGGTATATTTGGCTTCGAGGTTGTCTCGTGGACTCCCTCTTCTTCCCAAACTGCTACTACCGATGTATCAGAAACGAGAAATATATACGGTGAATTGGAAGGTCTGCCTCGGATTAAAGAAGTGTTATCAACGCATGAATGGGGAGCGACGTCTGCCTATTCTGCATTAATGAATGATGACGTTGATAACGACGGGGGAGATGATGATATAATGGCATTCCTCACCGATGCAGACAGGCAAACAGGTCCTGACGAAAGCAACGGCTTTAGACGGGAAGTAAACCAGCTCGAGCGCGAAATGATGGGTTTGCGATTTGCCATCAACAACAACAACAGCGGTGGAGATCACGATCAGGAAGACGAGAAGGATGACACAGACGAATTACAGGTCGACAACCTCGAGGCGCTCATGATGCGCATGAGGGCTATTAAAGGTTAGTCTGGCTGGTTTAGTATTATCGGCATGTAACTGACAGAAACAGATATATCGGCTGATTTACCGGAGAGCCAACGCAAAGCGTTCGCGGCCAAAGCTGTGCGAGATATCATGCGAGAGCTATGATATCTGGAAATAAGTATTTATTATAATCCGAGCTAGATATATTATACAAAGTTTAATAATAATTAATGTGTATGAACAGCTGCCCTTCGACTGCGACCCAATTTCCAAGTTGGTCTGGAAGCATAAATCATCCTATCGTTACCCTCCTATGCTTTGAGACACCCACGTCCACTAATTCACTTGTCAAGAATAGAGGTGAGAAGCCAGTCAGATTAATCAACACGGCTTTTGCCCCTCATGACCCTCCGTCTCTGCGCCATCATGTGCGTGTAAAGTATGTAGCTTCCTGTAATTGAAAGTCAGTCATCCGTTCTATCAACATGGCATAAAAACCCACCTGGCACGTAAACCGCCATAATCGCAATCGTGGCCCATTGGTAGTAATCGTGCACGTATGTCGCAGCATGGTCCAGACTGAAATACATAAATACGCATTCCGATGCGATGCCAATGGGATAGAGGACGAAGAACGTATTGTATCTGGATGCTGTTAGCCACGTACTTATTTCCCTTAGACATATGATCATATGCATAGAAAATGTATCTACCTCAACCACAGCCACCACCCCGGCACTGACACACCGCCCAATTGCATCGCAAAGAAGCCATATCGGATACACTCGGTAATGCCCCATGCGAACATGCAGCCCAAAAACGCGAAATCACAATACTGTGTCTTGCCTGGAACACCGACCAATCCCGCACTGGTAGGGACGAGTTGGTCTCGTCCCAAGTGGGAGCTTAGTGACGAAGAAGACCACTCGCCAAATGCAAACATCACTCCCCACACAACCACGAAGCGAGACGACACCTGCATTGCGGTCGTGAGCAAAGGTGCGCGAACAATGCCGACTAGGGAGTGGAGGATCTCGAGGCCTGCGAGGGACTGCGTGAGGAGCAGGAGAGGGAAGATTTGCGGGAAGATGGACGAAAGGCCGTCATTGTTCGATTGTTGCTCGACCAGCAGCAGTGCTGTGCGCACCGTGCAGGTTGCCCAGAGACCGAAGCTGAGGAGGTTGTAGAAGAAGAGGTATATTCTGGTGAGGCCGGACACGGGTTTTTTCGATGCTGCTGGGGCAGCGGACTTTTTGGGCGGCATGGTCGGATGGTGATGCAATGGCTAAAAGAGAACCAAAGAAAAGGACAGCTGAAAGATCAGAGAGGAATAGAAAAGGAAGAGAAGAGATTGATGATGCTTATTTATAAGGCAGATGTTGTGATGGGAAAAGTTCCCCCAAACAAATGTTGAGTTTAGCCGCGGCTAGCCTGAGGCGGTAAGGCCGACGCAAGGGCCCAACGCTATTTGCTACTGTATTCACATGCTGCTTTTCAGACTCCTGACATTTACAAGATATATTGATGGCCCAGTGAAAAGGAGAGTCTGTATTCTGTTTCAAACTGGCACTTATTTCTTTAAATTGATCCCGATAAACACCTGTCTGCGCAGAGCATCCAATGAAGCCGAGGAACCATATTGCGTCCAGGCAGTATGAAGGGTATAGGGCTTCACGGATTTCTCAAAACAATTCAACTTCTGATGTTGATAATCTGCCAGCAGATATGCAAAATCAGCTTAAATCCAAGTCAAGACCAACATAACTCCGTCCAATGCTACTTTCAGTACAAGCTCGCTCATAATTCACAAAACAACGTATGAAGAAGGCCTTCGACTATAGTAGATACCGAACTGCATAGCATTGTGTCAGTTAAGAAAACAACAGAAACAGCGCGAGAATGAAATGATTCTTCATACCAGACCACCGAGGGCGATGCCTGCATCCATACTCGTCAGTATTGAAAATAGAAGATCCAATGAGAGGGACAAGAGTCATACATGTTTCCCAGTCTGGTCTGCTAACGCCTGATGCGGCTTTGCTAAAGATAAAACACGCGAGAACGATTATCGCAAGTGAACGCATCGAGGATGCATGGCCCTCTGTCTGCGGAACTTCAGACTGGCGCTGAAGGCACTCGTCCAGCACCGTCTTGTCTGTGACGGCGGGTGAATAACGCATTGTTGACGGATTTAGTGGGCAAAATAAAATCTTCATTTGCCTGGAATCTTGTATGGTTACGGATGGCATTTAAGACGATATATAAGTTACATGTAGTTCAGCAGAGCTGTACAGTAGATCAGCCTAGTAGAGGACCAAAATAATCAGCCACGTAGTCAGCCCCAAGTAAGGCACCAATAGATCAATTGTGTCTCTATAAATCTGTGCACTAGTTAAATTTACGGCCTGAAATTTACAGCTTTGTCGGCCATTATTTTAAGACCACGTTACGTCAGTACTGAATGCAAGAATGGAAGCATCCGCGTACTCGGTGCCTATTTTCAGTGGCTATGACCGCAAGATCATCTCGCGTTAGCGCTCGGGAGTAGCATGTGAACCTTGTTATGCATGACAGTACCTTAGGACAGATAAAATTAATCGCCGGGCTGGTTGATCGACGGGGGCCAAAATTTCAGCCTGTATCAGGTTACTTGTGCAGTACGTTATTACACTTGCATTTGAAGAGCATTATCTTATCTCTACATGTATCTTGGCAAATTGAACTGGATTGCTGAATATCAATAGAAGGCCTCCAAACGCCAGCAACGAATTCATCAAGAAAGAAAAATCGTAGGCTAATCGTTATACATATATCAGTGTTTCTACCTTTCGACAGGCTCTCCGCCTCTGGAGAAGTCTCAAATCTGATGTTGTGCGACATGATGATCAACCTCTCGCATAAAAGGGTTTGTATGTGGATAATTCTGGCCTGGAACATTGTGGCGAGCTGCAGTCGGCGGTTCTAGTATTGGCATCGATAAAGAGCCGTTGCTAGTGTGTTGTGAACTTGGCTTATTACCGTCGCCCATCGCGATATAGTTGAAATGTGCATTCTCCCCCTCGGTTGTGCCAGAGAAGTCACTTTCCTTCCTGTGTCTGGACCAGAAGCTCGACAATACGCGGTCGTAGTAGCTATCGGTTGGTGTCCAGTTAGATTTGTTGCTGGATCGAGACGAGGCCACGAAGAGCTGCCTGAAAGCGGCGGAGCACGAGACGACGATGCCTGAAGGAATTTGAACAGATTAGCAAGGAGAGTTCTAGCATGCCAGTGGAGGAATCAAAGAATAGAAGTAACATACACAAGAACGACTGAAGGCTACTCCAAAACCATAGGTAGGAACTGTCTGGCAACCCATTAGACTTTTGCGTAGCGCCAATGTCTGCTGCTCGTGCGATAGCTACAGCCATCGTGATGATGGAGAGGGAGAACAGGCCAAAAAGAGCAAGCTTTTTGCGCCATCGAATCTGGACGTTCCATAACAAAATAATGGGGTGAAGCATGACTGAGTGAGAATATTAACGTATACTCTTTCCTTCGAGATCCAATAAACTTACTCAAAAAGTCCGAAAGCACGTCCAGCGCACAATTCACGTCCAAGGTAACCTTGAGAAAGAACGTGCCAGAATGTGTGTTGCAGTAGGTGTTGATTTTCTCAAGGCTACCGAATAAACAATTGTAGTCAACATCGCCGATGGCGACGAAATATGTGCATAAAGAGAAAGCTAGAGTAGGCCACCAGAAATATTTGAACCTGCCAATGTCGCCGCTCAGCCGTTTGAAGAAGAATAGCAGCGACAATTTGAACAGGATCAGTATGGTGTAAAAGAATATTTCGACAATAAACGAGACCAGGAGAAAGCGGCGCTCGCGTAGGGGAAAGTCGGGTCCAATAGTCACAAGGCCGGCATTTGCGTTCAGTATGTAGTACATGTCCTTTGCACCCCACTGCCACAAGCCTGCAGTTGTAAGTATCAGGACATAGGCAAACGAGATGAAAAAATCTTCAACAAAGAGGCGGCGTGAGGTGCGCAAGCGCGCGTATAGACGGAAAGAAATGAAAATTGTGGCGATTCCGACCCCAGCCCAGAGAAATCCCTACAGTCGTCGATGTTAGTTACATCCGTGGATTGAATTGAGGGGTTTGAGGCATAGACCGCGGACATACCATAAAAAGTGCATATGGGATACCGGGTGGAGTTGGCGTTGTCGTTGACGAAGCCGTTGACATGGTGCCTGCTAGCTAACTGCTAGCTAACTACAAAAATTGAGGGGAAAGGAAGGAAGACTGAGAGTGATTGATTAGATGTATTTCAAGGTCTGGTGCGAGCAAACAACATGCTGCATACAATGCGCAGAGACTTGTGAACATCAAGAGGGAATGTTTTCAAACTTGCGGGATAAGTGTACGCAATCCCACTCGGCTCTCCAGCTGTCAGCCAGTTGTTCTGATGATGCAACACCCCTCGTGTTGTTTTACTTGCCTTCCGAGTTCTTAGAAGTGACCGACATGACAAGCCCCGGTCAATCCATACCCTCTAGATTGACTTTGCAGCAAGTGAACCCGCACTGATGCACGGGGTCAATTCTTACCTACTTAGGTACATGAATTGCCTATCAAGGTAATCAATTAAAAGCGTTTGGTAGTTACTGCGCGCGTTTCGGGGGCCGTTTTGTAATTGTAATGGATAGCTCCATGATACGGCTGCATCAAGAATTTAGCCCCGTCAGCCAATGCACATCCATACATCATTGGATGTGTCTGAATTATTTAGGAGTGGCCCCCAAGCACTGTTCCTATTCCAATGCAGTGCCACCCACCAAGGTCAGTGCATAACATGAAAGCACTGTTGCAATTTTATTGATCCATCAGCAATCTTGTACGATGGCGAAGACGCATGGATGTAGAGCATGGGCACCTTCAGGAGCATGTCATTTTTCATTTGTTTCAATTAGATACCCTCCTGCCAGGAAACCCCGCCCAAGGGCTCATTTAAGTGCTTATTGGGGGCCGAGTATGCTGGTCCTTTTCCCGTGACATTTTAGCTAAAGCATCAGTGCCCCAGCACCAAGCTGGATTGACCCTCTCTCCAGAGTAAATCTTGGACGCATAATAATCAAATGGAAGCAAGCATTTGCTTATTGGTGCCATGGCTTGATTTATTCCTGCTCTCCTTTCAATTGTACCTATTCCGACAACTTTATTGTTCCTGTCGCTTGCTCGGGCCAGGGACATCAGAAGCAACGCGAGAATGGCTATGAATAGTGACTTTTCCTCTTCTTCACCAAAGCCGGAAGACAGTCATCTTCATTCCTGGCGCCTTGTTATCGTCATCGGTACTCTCTGCCTCGGCGCTTTTCTATACGGCTTGGACGCCAACATCATAGGCACTGCCATTCCGCACATCACTACTGACTTCAGGTCATTGTCGGATGTCGCTTGGTACGGCTCGTCGTATTTGCTGACTGTCACCGCGTTTCAGCCATTCTTTGGAAATTTGTACAAATTCTTTAACCCTAAGATCGTTTACCTCGTCTCGTTGTTCATTTTCGAAGGTATTGTCTGCCTGCTTTTCACATCAAGAAATTCTCCTGACTGTTTCCTAGTCGGATCTATCATATGTGCAACAGCCAAATCTTCTAACGTCTTGATTTTTGGCCGTGCTTTCCTGGGCTTGGGGGCCTCTGGTCTCTTACAGGGAGCTCTCGCAATCATCGGATGTGTCATCCCTCTTGAGAGAGTCCCTCTGTTCCAAGGGATAGTTATCGCCGGAGTCGGTATCAGCGTATGCGTTGGTCCCATTGTTGGTGGCGCCCTAACGCAGTATACTAGCTGGCGTAAGTCCCGACCCTAACTCGCGTCCATGCTTTACTTTCACCGTCCCCACTTCAGAACTGATCTGATGTAGGCTGGTGCTTCTGGATGTACGATAATGCCACACCTTTCCCCAAAATGGATGCTGAACAGTTCACTAACTAACCTCGGGTGCAGAAATGTACCTGCCGGCTTTTGTGCCATCGTGATCATCTTCATGTTTGTGCCGCTAGCAGAAGGCTTTTCAAAGAAAACTAAGGAACTACCATTACGCAAAAAACTTGCGCATTTGGATCCCATTGGGACTATCTTGTTTCTCGGTCTTGTTTGCTCTCTACTCCTGGCTTTGACTTGGGGTGGGCAAGAGTACCCTTGGAGCGACTCCAAGATTATCGGTCTCTTTATTTGCTTCGGCTTACTTTTGATATGTTTCTGCTTGTGGGATTGGAGGCAAGGGGATATGGCGCTTATACCCCTACGGGTGCTTCGCAAGCGCTCGGTGGCCATGGGCGCCATTATACTGTTTAATTACGGTGTGATTATGTATGTGGTGAGTGTTGTCGGAATCTCACACGTACCTTTGCTCTTTACCTACTGACAATGCCTTTTCTTATAGTATGGCTACTACCTTCCTATGTTTTTCCAAACAGTTCAAGGTGCTACTGCTACTGAGAGCGGCGTGCGATATATTGCAATGATGGTGCCTCAAATCGTCACTCTGGCAGCTACTGGAGCTGTTGTCTCGAGATGGGGATACTACGTAAGGAACTCCCGATTACTTGCTATGACGATAACAATTGGCTTATGAGAGTTAGGTACCTTATATGATTGCCGGCGACATCATTGCTTCCGTTGGTTCGGGCCTTTTGACTACAATCGGCCTTTCAACGCCAACGGTGCAGTGGGCAGCGTATTTAGTTGTGACAGGTATTGGCGTCGGTATGGCTTCGCAGCTGCCATATACTGCTTTGCAAGTTGTTCTTGAGTATGCAATCTCTTCACTAATCTGAGAGTCTCAGAAACTGACCACGTATTCACAGTTCATCCGACATTGCCACTGGGAATGGTACGTAGAATATTTTCGTACCTAGAGATACCTATCCTATATGAACTAATATTTTCTTAGCCATTGCAGTTTTCTCATCCCAGCTAGGAGGGTAAGTAAAGACCCCTCGAGTTTGCTTATTATAGACAACTTAATTCAGCCAATACACACAGTGCTCTCGGCCTTGCCATCGGCCAGAATCTACTTATATCCGAATTAGACAAGGCAGTACCTCGATACACAAGAGCAGTAACCCCTGCAGAAGTTATAGCGGCTGGTGCCAGCGGCTTGCCAGCACTGGCCTCTTCGTCGGCCGTGCTTGAGGCGCTTCGACGTGCCTACACCGAGTCGATAAGAGACATATTCATTCTCGGACTCGCTTGCGCATGTTTGACCCTGCTGCCATCCTGCGCGACCGAATGGCTGAACATAACCCGCGAGTCACAGAGGCGGAAACAACTTGGAACGAGTGACGACAACAGCAGCGAGGAAATTAAACCGCAAGGGGAAGCAGCAATTACGGATAGGGTAGATGTTGAAGCTAAAAATTAGTATGTAATTTATCCGATGATGTGCGTGTGGCTGCGGATCTGCAGCGTTCGTGTGGTCAGCTAGCCCTAATTTCTCAGACTCGGCGCTGCCCGAGCACTGATATTGGAGGTAATATGACATAAGTCACTCTCTTAGTTATAAATAATCTTGTAAACGGTACGCATTATGAGGGGTACAGAGGGGTGAACACAGTCTTACCATCTTTTACCCCTCGCTATTGTGTCACCCTGGTGTTAATACGGATTTTAGCGCCAGGTCAGATATTCAATTGGGAAGCCATCACCAACTCCAGCCACCAATGCGTAAACGCACCTTGGCGGGTAAGAGAAACAGCGGTTTTACCTTCTCTTTTTATTTTAAAAAAGTTAAAATGGTAAATATCACATTGCAAGATAAAAACACCACACGGATCGGAGCATGTCTAGTCGAGCAAGATATAACTGGCCACTCACAATCTCACATATGAACATGCTGACTATAATTATAACTGCCAACAGTATGTTGGTTATGTGTATGGCTAGACACAGAATCGGAGATGGCACCGAGTACGTGTGTGGCAGTAAAGGTTACATGCGCCGCACTGTTGTGCGATGCAGTTAGCTCGCTGGCGGTGGTCGATCTCGGGATTTCAACGCGAATGGTATAGCCAGAGTGTCGTGAAATCTTGTGAGCCTTGGAGATTGTCAGGCCTGGCTGAGGTCCAGGCAACCCCACAAGCCCACTGGACAGGGTCGCGTATGATAAGCTTAATGCGCTATTCAATACCACCTGCGGTAACCGTATTTTAGCCCCCAATCCACGCCGCTAGCGATGCACCCTTATGACATGTTAGATACAGGACTGGGAAGTAGCTAGTAGTTGTTCGAGTCGGAATACGAGCAGGGTACAAAGTTCCTTCAGCCTTGATGACGCAAAAGAATGCCTCCTGTTTCAGTACTCGATCGGAGAAATGACGAAAGATCCCCAGTGACTGGACCATTGGGGAGTAAGTTGACAGACAGCCACATACCCAATACGCGGCAACATGAATCATAATAAGACCAGCGGAGAAAATGGGGGCTGAACTGAAGTGGATTTGCAGACAGTAACGTATTTTCCGGTGGTTAATGGAAGTGGTCTGAACAGCTGACAGACTCAACTCCTATCTCGCGATATGAAAGGCAGAGCTCTAGCAGGGGTTGATGTGCACGTTGCTCCCATTTCAGCCACGAGGTGATGTGTAGGACAAAGCAACATTGGAGGAAAAGTTCAGTGTATTTATAGTACTTACCAAACTAGAAAACTATAAAATTCTCTCTCTCTGGCTTACTTTCTTGCCCACTTCTTGTACTTTGTCGGAACTTTGTTTCTTGCTCAACCATTGCCTGCTGCGCACTGAGTATTCCCAATTTTTATAAATTCCAAGAGTTTAGGCTCTGCTTCCTTCCGAGCAAGATGTTGGCAGAAGCTTTGACGTCGCTGCCAAGTGCCACCCTGGCCATCCTCGCCTGTGGAGCACTCCTGCTCCTTTGGCGGCTATGGATGTTCACGGTGAGACCATGGATCTGGCCCTCAGAGCCTAGGTTCATGCCTTACTGGATTCCTTGTAAGTAATGAGCTAAAAAAAAAAAAAAAAAAAAAAAAAAAAAAAAAACGGAAGGAACAGAAACAAATGCATTGAAACAGTTATTGGTACTTGCAACCCACCAAATTGCACAAA